>OX637533.1:78289735-78917235 GCA_951800035.1 Linnaemya tessellans | reverse complement strand
GTTAACAAGCTGTTAACGAAATATCGAATAAAAATTATAAGAAATAATATATTATAAAAAACGACCACAAGCTTGATAAATATTACAATACAATGTTTTTTTATGTTGATAAAAAGATATGTATATACTACACCCTCGGCCTTTCAGAAAAAATTTCACAATTTTGTGGTTGGTGCAAAATTTTTGTTTTTTTTGTTTTGTTTTTGCTGTCTGCGGGATACAATATTTACATTTGATATATATGTATATTAAAAACGAATGAATGAATTTTTATTAATAATTTTTGTAGTGTATATCTAAATACATTTTTTTTTATAAATTATTTTGTAAACTTTCTTTGTATTAAATTTGTTACATATTTGGAATTTTTCTTTTAAGATTACAATTATTATTAATTAACATTTATTATTAATCTAATTCCTTAATGCACTATATGGTTTTAATTGGTTATTGTGTACTTCTTTATTTATTCCATTGCAATCTATTATAGTATTTACACCCTTACGCCTAATTATCTTATATAGTCCCTTATATGGACTCTGATTCATTATTCTATTTTCCATTCTTATTAAGACTAAATCTCCTACTTTTAGGTCTAACCTATTTGTATAGTTATTTTTTAAAGTTCTGTTCTCTTTTGCCTTTACTAGTAATTCTTTGGCCCTATTAAGTGAGTACTGCAGTTTACTCTTGAGCTCATTGGCGTAGTCATCATAATTATAGATTTGAGTTTCCTTCATGTCATGAATCTCAGATGGCAGGCATGGTATTCTTCCATATACAAGTTCGAATGGCGTGTAGCCTGTGTCTATATGTGACGCTGTATTATAAGCAAATGTAAAATATGGGATATATTTACCCCATTCAAAGTCGTTTGCGGTTGTTAGCAGGAATTCATTAAGGACTCTATGATTTCTTTCAATTGATCCAAGTGTCTCATGGTGGTATGGGGTTGAATATACTTGTTTGACTCCTAACAATGAACATATGTTTCGCATTAATTCATTCACGAATTCTGTTCCATTGTCCTACTTATATAAGTACTTTAAATTTACCATATTTTAGAATCAACTGCTCGACTAATGTTTTTGCAGACGTGAGTGCAACTTTTGTCGGCATAGGGTGTGCAACTACGAACTTTGTTAGTTTACATTGCATTGTCAAAATATATCGGTATTCATTTGAAATACGAAGTGGTCCTACGGTATCAATTGAAATTATCTCAAAGGTGTTTCCTGGGGTGTTCGTCATTGTACGAGGTTCCTTTATATGTTCAGTTTGTTTATTTCTACTACAAATGTCACAGTGTGCTACAAATTGCTTTACCATTTTATTCATGTTTTTCCAAATATACCGTTGTTTCAATTTAATTATGGTCTTTCTTATGCCTAAGTGACCTGCATATTTTGCATTATGAAATTCGTCAATCAGTTTATATATTACGATGTCATTAGTTATTCTTCTTGGGGCATTATATATAAGTATTTTCAATTGAGGGCTGTTGATGTTTATTTTTATATTTTTATACGTTTCTTTTAAAATTTCCTTTGTATATATCTCAAATATTCTATCATCACTTGCAATCGCTAACTCATTTATATTCTCTTTTTTCATTTTAGATATCAGTTTCCTCAGTATCGAATCTAGTTTCGCTGAATTATCACTGAATTCTGCATGCATGATATTATCTTTTTCATTCATTCTATCTTTGGTACGAGGTTTCTTCATTGTCGAAACTGGTTTCGATGAATTATCGTCTCGTCCTATGTGCACAATATTATTCTCAATAAAAATATCATTATCTTCTATATTCTCAAAATTTTTAAACTCTAATTTCTTCATATTCTTGACGTCATTAATAAATGTGCAGTCCCATATTTGAAGTTGGCCGGACTTCTGAGAGATGCATTTATCCAAACTATTTTCATCCTTTTGAGCTCTATCTTTACCGTTATTCTTTTCATGTACATGTGTATTATCTATCTCAATTATATTTCTCTTATTTGCCTCATTATTTTTCTCTTTCATTGCCCTTGTTGTTATCAATATTTTCTTTACTTTTTCATCATTTTCCAGCGGTATCATTCGTTTTAGCACATCTGTATTTATCTCTATTCTAGATAATGCGTCTTCATTAGTGTTAATTTTCCCTTTTTTGTATATTATTGCAAAGTCATAATCGCTTAATTCTAGTCTATTTCTTGTCATCTTAGAGGATGGATTTCTATGTGAAAACAACGAAATTAATGGTCTATGGTCTGTTGCAGTACAGCTATGGTCTAAAGAAATTTATTCCCTTATATATATCGTGTTTCTGTAGCGACTTACTGTCATATGAGATTGGCAGGTCTTCACCAATTCCGCCTTGTGATAGAACTGCTCCTAATGCATAGTGTGAGGCATCGGTTGTAAGAATAAAAGGTTTTTCAAAGTTTGGGTATCTCAAAATAGGAGGATTCATAAGTTTTTCTTTCAAGGTGTCAAAGGCATTCTGGCATTCACTTGTCCACAGAAATTTTGCAGATTTTTTTAACCGTGCATTAAGGCTTTTAGCAATTTCAGCGAAATTTGGTATAAATTTTCGGTAGTAATTGCAGAGCGCAACGAATCTTCGTCTAGTTCTATCTGATGAAATGAGCTGATCATATCAAGAGTTGAAAACCACTTGGCTCTACCTAGTTTGTCCAAAATGTCCTCTAATCTGGTCAGGGGGAATTTGTCATTAACTATTTTATCATTGAGTTTTCTGAAATCCACCACAAGTCTCCACTTTCTTTTGTCTTCAGTATTCTTCTTCGGTACTAAAAGGATACTAAAGGAGCATTGTAGGGGCTTACTGAGAGTTCTATTATGTCGTCGTTTAGCATTTTTTGCACTTGTTCATTTATTATGTCATTATGTGCATGTGGTAGTCTGTAATTTTTTGTATACACTGGTGTACTGTCTGTTGTTGTGATGTTTTGATTATAAAAATTATTTACAGTTAATATTTCGTCTTCTAAATGAAAAATATTTTGATATATTCTAAATATGTTTATCAATTCTGATTTTGCATATTCATCGTTAATGTTCAATTGTAATTCATTTAGAACACGGTGGAAGCGTTCGTTACTGTTTAAATTGTTGTAATTCAATATATATATTGTAGTTTTTCAATGGATCAGTGTGGAGTTGAATGCCCTCTAAAGTTATTGCTTCATTTGTTGTGTTCAGTATTTTTATGTGTCATACCGTTTTTTGGTGCTATAGAATTACTCAAGAATATTCTTTCTTTTAATTCATTACTAAGTATGACGCAATCTTCATTGAGGTTTAATTTAATTGGTTGTATAATTTCTGTTCGTGGGGGTATAGTTATTTGTAATGTGTTGTATGGTTTTGTCTGCATTCAAAGTGTTATGGTTTTGTCATTCGTAAATAAAGAAATTGTAAATGTTTCATAATTTATCTTACAAAGGTACTTTTTAAAAAAGTCTCTTCCTATTATTCCGTCTGTTTCTATTGGAAAGTCTTTCTCTACTAAATGGAAAGTGTGACCACATGTTTCGTTAGCTAATGATAGGTCAAGATCGGCTGTTCCTAATGAATATATTTCCCCCGAAGTGATGCCTGTTAATTTGCACTTGTTTTCTGTATTTAATGTTTCATGCTCCAAATTTAAGCGACATAATGATATGTCAGAGCCTGTGTCGACCAGAAATGTTAATTGTTCATTTCCGTAGTTAGCGATTATGTAGTTTGTGTTGTTATTTGAAATTTTGTACCCTCCTTATTTTGGCTGTCTGGAATACCCGTGCATTCCGAGCGTATTTCGTTTCCCTCATTTTGTATTGTACGTATAAATCTTCTGTTGTTGTTATTGTTTGTATTCATGTTCCCATAATTTTGGATTCTTCTATAATTGTTACTATTATTTGATCTATTGCTCCTCTGGTGGTAATTATTTCTGTTGTAAGTATTATTTCTATACGAATTAGTGTTATAGTTATTATTATAATTATTATTATTACTAAAGTTTCTCTGATTTGAACGATTAGCATTTCTGTTGAAATTTATGTTGTTATTGTTATTTCTATAAGTACCGTTATGGTTACTATTGTTCCTATTGTAGGCATTGCCTTTTCTATTAAAGTTTGTGTTGTTATCTATTTGTCTCCATTGAATATGCATTATATTACTATTGTTATTATTATTGATCTTTTGTTCGTTTTCTACCTCCAATGGAAGTTCTACTGCTTCTTGCATTGATTTTGGTCGTGCAGCAAATAATGTCGTTTTTAAGTTTTCATTTATTCCTTTCTTGAATGATTCAAGAGCCAACTTATTATTAAGCTTTACTATAACATTCTTTTCTGCTTCTGTGGCTTCATTTCTCAAGTCTTCTATCCCTAGTTTATTTAGGCTATCTATAATGTTTGTTAATTTTTCTTTATATGAATCAACCGATAGTTTACCCTGATAGGTAATACTCAATTGTGATTGTAATTCAGGAATTGATTTTGTGCATCTATATCTTTGCTACAACAGTCCTTTTAATGAACTAAAATTTTCTGGCTTAACGTAGCTCCCCATTGCTGTCCTTACTTTGGAAGTCAGTTTAGCGTGGTAGATATACTGTAGGACATCTTTTTGGGCTGCATCAGTGAGAGTCCTATTAATAAGTTCCGCTGTTACAAGGAAACATTCTAGTTCCTCATAGTTACCACTAAACAATGGAAGTGCCTTCGAGGCCGTGTCTAAGTTAAATTATGTAATTTTGTTATCCCTGTTATATTCTTCCTGATTACTTTCTAATGATACCTTGATACCTTTGTTCAAATAGTCTTTAAAAATTTTGTAAAGGTTATTAAATTCTAACTTCAATGCTATTAGGTCTTCGCTATCTTTCTTATCTGGATCTATTGACTGAAATTCGTTTCTTAATTTCTCAATCTGTTATGAAGTTTTTCTATTTAACACATTGTTGTCACAATACTAATATATAAATGAAATTTATTTGTTGGTGGTTAAGCAATGTCTATATGCATTTCATTGGTGCTTTACCAAATCGTCAGTAGACTTTAACCACAGTTTTGAAAAGTTAAAAACCTCTTATCTTATGCATATACTTCCGAAAACCATCTGAGAATTCACAACTTGTAAATTACAAACTATTTTCAAAAATAACAACAGAACAAGAACATAGGCTTGCAACTCATACAAAACTAAACCAACAAATAAAGTATGTTCGATACGAATCTATTTTATTTTTCTACACCTTCATACAATCAGAAATCCATTGGATAACAAGAAAAGTATTTATAAGGCAAAATGAAAAATAAAATCTAAATCAAACTGTTATGAAGTTTTTCTATTTAACACATTGTTCTCACAATACTAATATATAAATGAAATTTATTTGTTGGTGGTTAAGCAATGTCTATATGCATTTCATTGGTGCTTTACCAAATCGTCAGTAGACTTTAAGCACAGTTTCGAAAAGTTAAAAACCTCTTATCTTATGCATATACTTCCGAAAACCATCTGAGAATTCACAACTTGTAAATTACAAACTATTTTCAAAAATAACAACTGAACAAGAACATAGGCTTGCAACTCATACAAAACTAAACCAACAAATAAAGTATGTTCGTTACGAATCTATTTTATTTTTCTACACCTTCATACAATCAGAAATCCATTGGATAACAAGAAAAGTATTTATAAGGCAAAATGAAAAATAAAATCTAAATCAAACTGTTTTGTCGTTGGTTATTATTTTTACCTATGGGATCTCCCCAAATAGGTCCTACCATTGTGTGTGTGTATTTATATAAAAATTATTTATTATAATTTTTCTTTATTTTTGTATATATTTTCAAAATAATATTAAAAAAATTTTATTGGTTAACAAATTTTTCTTTTGTATTCTCCTTCTTTCTGCCATCTCCTCTTCCAATTTATTTATTTGCGTCCAAATTTGGGTAGCCTGCTTTCATGATGGTGGAGGGTCGGCATTAACCTCAAAGCTGCAAGCTTTCTTCTTAATTTTACAAGTTTGCCTCCTTTCTTGTGAAATTTAAAGTTGATCTTAGGGATGTGTGTTAAATTTGCCTCCAGTTTTTTGGCTTGCCTCTTTTTATACTCTTCTATGGACAATGGCTTTGGTCCTATTTTGGGTGCTGGTGGATTATTATTATTATTATGTTTGGCAGGATCGCCATGTAAAGGTATAATGTGTAGGGAGAAACTTATAAATTTAATATCCTAATTATGCCGGCGTCTGAAAACGCCACTAGCAAGGTTTGATCTTCAGGCAGCTTTATATGCCTATATTAAAAAGCAGATTGTCATGTTTTGTTTTGTGAAATGCGAATTTCCTTTATTTTACTAATACCTTCCTTATATACTACTTATGAGAAGCCTTAACTTCTCTAGTATTGAGTGACATTACTTATAACTCAATTGAGCTTCTATTATAAAGATCTACTTGTTATTTAAAATTAGAATATTGTATCAGGCAGTCAGTTTGTTTTTGTTATTGCTTTTTTTTATATTTTGAGTCAAAAATGAAATAAATTGTAAAGTTGCAAGCTCAGCAAAATAACTATTGTACGTTGAAATCAATAATGTATAAGCAGGCAATGACCATATTAATATCAAATTGCTTCTGGCAATAATTTTTAATTGCTAAAACGTGAAGCAATTGAGTTCGTCACTGACCTATCACAACAAGATTAAACAATGTTTTTTTATGTTGATAAAAAGATATGGATATACTACAACACTATACAAACATTTTATGAGCTCGAAGCAGGGGCAGAAGCAGCCACGATAGAGCTTCAGCAACACATGCAATTATATCCATTAATTCCTCATCGTCGGCCAACAACACCAGAACACATCAACATAACTCTTCCCAGAATCACACTACGTACTTTTGATGGAAACTACCAACGCTGGATGGAGTTCAAGATTGTCTTCTCAGAGCTAGTTCACAACACACCCATAAGTGGGGCGAAAAAGATGCACTACTACTACTTTTTTACAAGAAAAACCATAAAACCTCATCAAGCACCTGCCTGCAGTAGGAATCAATTATGCTGCGGCCTGGTCACTTATTAGCAACAGATACGACAACAAAAGGCACTTAGTATCCACATTACTGAGCAAGCTAATGTCGCATTCATTCACCAAAAAGGAATCTGCGTCATCATTAAAATCACTTCATGATGTTACCAAGGAGTGTATTCATGGTCTCAAGGCACAAGGCATACCAGTGCAACATTGGGACGCCATTTTGATCCATCCTTTGCTACACAAAATGCATGAAGAAACCCAAACTGCGTTCGAGCAAGGTTTAAACGACAATAGGCGCCTCATTACCATTGATGAACTACTAACGTATTTGTTGTAAAGATTTCAATGCTTGGGGACACGAAGAAAGGGTGACAGATCAACAACGCGAACATGCGCTTCGATGACAGTACCAGAAACGAGGGAAGTTTGCAAATTCTGTAAGAGGGAGACTCATAATATTTATGCCTGCAG
This sequence comes from Linnaemya tessellans, assembly GCA_951800035.1. Lineage (NCBI taxonomy): Eukaryota > Metazoa > Arthropoda > Insecta > Diptera > Tachinidae > Linnaemya > Linnaemya tessellans. The sequence goes on along the minus strand of OX637533.1, from coordinate 78,909,705 downwards.
AAATTTCACCAATGCCGAGTTAAACCAAAGATGGAAATACGTAAAGAACTTCCAGCTATGTGTTAACTGCCTAAAACCAGGACATCAAGTTAACGAATGCAAGTCACGGCATTGTAACAAATGTACAAAAAATCATAACACATTGCTACATAACCCCAAAGCAAAAGCACCCTACAATAAACCTACTACACAAGACAAGTCAACACCACATCTATCAGGTCCTTCACGGGTGGAAGTAGCTCATGACCAAGTATCTAACAAAGTCAGCCTCCTGACGAATCATGAAGTCAAGAATCCTCATTATATCTTACTGAAAACTGCAAGCGTAAAACTAGCATCTGCAAATGGGCAGCACATTGAATGTCAAGCCATCCTGGACTCCGGCTCACAAGCGAACCTAATGGAAAAAACTGGGCGGCAGATCCACACAAGTTGCTTGAGCGTGGAAGCCATTGTAGTGAACAAAACCAAGATGCGCCATCAGACAAGCATTCAGTTTCAGTCAATAATAAATAATTATGTTGCAGAAGTAGACTCCCAAATTTTCTCTGACCAGCCAGTTCATCATTTTAACGTCTAGAGTTGGGAAATTACGCAGAATACTCACTTAGCTGACCCAGAATTCAATCAATAAAATCGAATTGACTGTTTGCTGGGAGCAGAAATCATGTTCGAACTACTTAGAGATGGACAAATTAAATTGGCAGATAATATTCCGATACTGTAAAATTCAGTCATAGGATGGGTAAAGCTGGTAAGGTCGAATCAAACTACACCGATAGCGCAGTATGCGGAATATGTACCACAAAGGAATTAGAAAAAGCCGTTTCTCGATTTTGGGAGGCTGACGAACCTTCAGACAATGAAACCAAGCTGGCAGAAGACGAACAACTACATTGAAGCGCACTTTATTCAATACTCGTTTCGAGTGGAAGATTGCAGACTTGTAGTAAAACTCCCTTTAAAAGATCATACTTCCGTACTGACGGAATCCGGAGGCATAGCACACAAAAGATTTGAATCAATCGAGCGGCGCTTCAAAACCAATCCAACGCTAAAGGGTCAGTATGTCTCATTTATGAGAGAATATGAAGTATTAGGTCATATGACAAATATCAAACCCGAAGACATCAGCTCCCCTCATTATTTTATACCACATCATTCCATACTACGACTTGGAAGCTCATCAACCAAATTAAGGGTCGTCTTCGACGCATCGGCCCACAGATCATTGGGACTGTCTGTAAATGACATAATGCATAATTGTCCTACTGTTCAGAGCGACATCTTTGCTATTTTACTATGATCTAGAATGCACAAGTACGTTCTTAAAACTGATGTTGAAAAAATGTACAGGCAGATATGGGTTAAACACGAAGATCGAAATTTACTGGAGAGAAAATGACAACCAGCCAATTAATGTATATCAACTGAACACAGTAACATATGGCACCAAGGCTGCACCATACTTAGCAACACGCTGTCTTGTCAAACTAGCAGATGACTGTAAGCGACAATTTCCTTATGGAGCGTCATCTCTGCGAAGAGATTTTTATGTGGGTGATGTCTTAATAGGAGCTGATTCAATTCATGAAGCCTTAATGATACAAAAGCAATTAATAACCATTTTAGCAGGAGCAGGAATGAAGCTCAAAAAATGGTGCTCGAACAACAAAAACTTGTTGCGTGGAATCGCAACCGAAGATCAGGAGGTTGATCTCAACGTTGAGCCAAAGGAAACTCAATCAACTAAAACCTTGGGACTTCTATGGCTCCCGAAATCGAATGTGTTTAGCATCAAGGTCAATTTTCAAGAACACAAGCATACAAGAAAACGTACCATGAGCTCCGATTTAGCACATATATATGATCCGTTAGAGCTGATTGGTCCAGTGTTAGTAACTGGTAAAATCCAACTTCAAAAAACATGGCAAACGAAACTCGACTGGAATGACAACCTTCCTACTAAACTCGAGAAGGAATGGAATTCCTATAGAAAGGACCTACTGACACTGAACAAGATAAAATTTCCGGGACATATATTCAGCAATCAAGGAACCAGAACGATTGAAATACATGCATTCGCAGACGCATCAGAAAAGGCTTGTAGTACTGTAGTGTATGTAAGAATCGTGCAAGAGGATGAAACAGTGAGAGTCAATATTCTGTGTTCAAAATCACGCGAAGCTCCGACAAAACAACAAACAATACCGCGTTTAGATTTATGTGCAGCACTGTTGGTAGCTGAGCTTACAGCGAGAGTAAAGGCTAATATGAACTGGCAGAATAAAAAATCCTTTTTCTGGACTGATTCCCAGATCGTGCTTGCTTGGCTACACAATCATCCAGGGAAATTGCCAGTATACGTGGTCCACCGCATTGTAAAAACTCTTCGGGCGACGATTCCAGAGCAATGGTACTACGTCCCATCCAAGCAAAATCCAGCTGATGTCTTATCAAGAGTGAGTTATCATCATGTAACATGTGGTTGTATGGACCCTTATTTCTCTATCAACACAAGGCGCAATGGCCAAAACCCATCAAACGGGAATCAACAACTGTACAGCAACCATCCTAATAACTCAACAGTCATTCGAGGAAAACGCATGGATTTATACAATACCTTTAAAAACTTCCTTTACACATGTACAAAGGGTCATAGGATACATGCTACGATTTGCGAAAAACACAAGACGACCAAGGGAATCACGATCAGAGCATATACAGCTTTCACCAGTGGAAATCGATGCCGCACTTAAGGTAATTGTACGTTACATACAAGCTGCCGACTTCGATAGCCTTAAAGAGACATTGATAAGGGAGAATTTTATACCCAGGGCGGACCCCCTTAGGTCTTTAACTCCATTTCTGGACGAAGAAGGGATAATTAGAGTGGGTGGACGACTAAGTTCCTCGACAGCAATTCGATGCAATGCATCAAATGATTTTACCAAGCCAAGATACGCTTGTAAAACTTTTGATAGAGAAAATACATAGGGAACACTATCACTGTGGTCTTCAAGCACTACTGGCACAAGTACGACAGCGATTTTGGCCATTGAAAGGGAAAAGCATCACAAGAGCAATTGTCCAACGGTGCGTACGATAAAGACAAGACCAACTATGTATAACCAAAATATGGGAAACCTTCCAAAACATCGGGTACAACCAGCTGGGCCATTCCTGAATTCGGGAGTGGATTATAGCGGCAAAACATTGTATTGTGACAACATAACAAATTTTGTTGGCGCCCGGAGCCAGCTCAGTGAACTTAATGGCGTTCTATATGCAAAAGCAGCTCAAGAATCAATCCTCGAAGCACAAAGAGAATCGACTTTGAGTTTATCCCACCAAGGTCATCACATTTCGGCGGACTATGGGAGGCGGCAGTAAAATCAGCAAAGCACATGTTTATGAAAAATTACTCAGCTTCATCGCTCACATACGAAGAGCTGGAGACTGTGGTTATAGAAATTGAGGCCATATTAAATTCCCGACCCCTCATTCCAATGTCATCAGATGCCAATGATCTAAATGCTATCACTCCGGGTCATTTTTTGATTGGCGAAGAACTGACATCAAGCGTTGACATGAGGTCAAAGGTTCCTCAAGGAAAGTTACTAAACAGATGGCAATTCGTATCACAAGTTAAACACAATTTTTGGCAACGGTGGTCCATGGTCCTTAACGAGTTACAACAGTGGCACAAATGGAAAGGCCTAATCAATGAGATTCGGTCAATCACAATGGTAATAGCTAAAGAAGATAACCTTCCAGTTCTACAGTGGCCCCTGGGACGAATAATAAAGGTTTACAAGGGTGATGATGGTTTGGTAAGGGTATCCGATATAAAAACAGCAAAGGGAACGTTCAAACGACCTATCCAAAGATAGGCTCCACTATTTCCGGAATATAAGGATGAACAATCTCAACAAAGCTCAAGCCCGGCATCGTTACCTCTACGTAGCACGTCAACCAAAATCAAACCACCTAGGTCATCAACCGATGAAGCAATGCCAACAAAACGTTCACGGCTAAACTCAACCTTGATGGTGACTATTTTAAAATTTTTTCTCCTCCCAATAGCGCTTGGAAATCATATCAACATAACGAAGTTCAACAATAAACCTGGCATTCACTTTGAACAGATAGGGTTTGTAAAGCTCAAGGCAGCCACCTGGAAGATGATCGTGTACCTTGACCTTGAACCATATCAACATCAAATAAACATTTTAAGTGATGCAACAAGGATACTCCAAACTCTATGCAACAGTACGTTAAACAACGCAACCTGCAACACGTTGATCGACTACTTTGATCATGTAAAGGACGACTTGCAGGCAGATTTCAATCTATTCACCATAAAAAGAAAGAAAAGAGGAGCAATTAATATATTTGGAAGCATAGCCAACTCACTATTTGGCGTATTAGATTCGAACTACAAAATAGCCATCATGACAAAATTAACCCCCTTTTACTCACTCCTCAACAATTCAACGAAGAAGTCAAGAAGATAAGGGCCCATTTTCCAGCATACATGCAGTTGCCAATTCACCAAAATAACTTACTGGACGTATACAATCTTATCAAGGGCAACGAAATCATTACAGAGGACCACGTAATCTTCAGCATCGAGCTACCCCTCACCGATCCGCGAGAGTTCCAGCTATTGCACATTGTTCCAATAATAGCAACAATATATAAAACATTTACAGCTGTAGAAACATCAACCAAATTTCTCTCCATCACCTTACATCGTAATGAATTCTTTCCAATGTCACAACATGAGGTCGACGCTTGCTGGAAATTGGGTGATGACGAACTAATCTGTCCGAACATACTAGTAACATATCAAGCGACACATCATCCTATGATCAATAAATGTGAAATTGATTTAATGAATGATCAACCTAATCCAAGATGAGGTTTCCACAAGCCACTATACCATTACCACTATATTTCAGCACCTTTATCATCCGAACCAATATGTGTTTTCCACAGCAGATACCATCAAGATGAATGCAGTGTGCCACAATGACATTATACAAATTATGCTAGAAGATAGCTGTTTAATAACTCTGCATACCGATTGTGACATAAAAAACGACTTCATAACCATACAAGGTCGTCAACAAATTGTCACGTCTCTACAAACATCGGCTGCCAGCCTCAACCCTGTACTATGTTGGACAAAACAATATGCATATATGATCTTCAGCGCAAAACAATTGAACCCAACAAGAGATAAGCTCCAACTACTTCAACAGGGGTTAGCCCAAATTTGAAACACCACGCTCCCTGCCAACGAAGTCAGCCTCAGTAACCACGGGATCATAGTCGGTTACGCAGCAATTGCATTGGTATTAGCGACTGCCATCATTGTGACCTACAAATGGAAAGGGTTGAAGAACAGCTTTAAACCAGCTCAAATTTCTCGACACTAAACTACGGAATGTTAACAATTATGTAGTAAAATAATTTTTTTTATTACTTAAATGTAATGAATTGGGAAAATTAGCATGATGAATTCGAATCAGCCAATTTGTGGGGGCAGCATGTTAACACATACAATAACCCTTTTTTGTTTTAGCATTTATAATTTAATGAGTAATTATCTTTAGTTTTTGTTTAGTAATGGCAACAGTAAAAATTTCACTGAACCTAAAGTTGTAATTCAATACACCTTTTCATGGCCAGCCAAAATTTCATTCAACTCAGAATAATTGTAAAAACCGTACATTTTATTTACTCCAAGTTATTTTGCATACACGCATTTTTTCTCTAAAAATATTACTCAACTTTAAGGTGCAATGTCATTGAACTCACAATGACTGCTGACACATTTTTGCTAATATAATTTATTTGTTGTATTACCATTTCTACTTTATACGAGTATAAGCAATGAAATATTAATTGATAAGTCAGAATAAGGTTTAACAATAAGAATCACGGTTCCAGTGCCGGCGATGCACTAAATTTATTGTTTTATTACTCAACAGGAATCTCGGTTCAAGTGCCGACGATTAACACACAAATACGTTAGGAACTTTAATTCTCAACACGAGTCACGTTTTAAGTGCTGTCGACTCACTCTCTGTTATATACAAACAATTATTAATATTTGATTCCGTCAGTACCGAAGGATGATCTTTTAAAGGGAGTTTTACTACAAATCTATCAGTCTAGGTGAGGTTCAGGAATAGAATATTTGTGCGCTGTTTAACAAGGTATGAGTAAAGGAACTAGGTTGGAAAGGAAAAGACATAGAGAGAATCTGATTTTAATAATTCTTATATAATTGAGGTTAAGCAGATAAAATTTAGTGGAGCAAAAATGTAAACGAATAATAATCCTAGTATAATAGATATGTCCGAATAGATTAATACCAAACTATGATTTCCAAACGGACACCAGCAAACGGACCAGGCCCATCGAAGGCCACAGGGAGTGCCCCAGTAAGTGTCACCAGAAATGACCCAGATGCGAGACAGGTGGTAGGCGATGAAAATCGAAATACTCAAAGAGTACTAGAGCATCAAGTGAAAGCGATAATACAGAAAGAAACCTTGGAGCTGAGAGGATTAGTAATCGAGCTAATCATGCGCGATTTGGCGAATGGCAGGAATCAAAGTGCTGGGCCAACGGCTACTTGCCCAGCAGCCGCCACACAAGACGACGTGAATAACAGGCCGAGGGTGATTAGCGGTGAAATCTGACAGGGGAATGTGAACTTTTCTACCTGTACAGGACAATACTAAGTGCAGACTCTCCAGTGATTCACAACTTAGGGTCGTCCGAACCAGCAAATTATCGCATAAGCCAGACCAACTTTCAGGCGCGGCCTTCAAAAAAAATTAATGTTAGAGTTGATAAATGGGGGATTTTTGTTAGATATGATAGAAATTATTAAGAGAAATATTAAAGAAAGTATAGCCAGGATAGTTTATCCGATTGCCGTATCTTCTGTAGAGCAACTTTGTGTAGAAACTATACAAGCAGAGCGTAACTTCCCCAGAAGGGATATTAGGGCGTCAGCCAATATACAACAGCCAATAAGGGCAGTGCTTGAAGTGTGTCTCGAAACAGAACGTTTACTAAAGGTTGATGAACTACCACCGGCTTATGAAGAAGTGTCTGCAATAAAAGAAATACACCAGAAGTCGCCAATAATTTTTTGTAACTGTCTATCGGAAGGACACGGATTTGGAGACTGTGAATCCCTGGAGCGCAAGCTATTCTGCTACCATTGCGGCAAAGCAAACGTTGTTGCTCCCAAGTGCCCCGATTGTAAACAGGAAATCCGGCGGAGAAGCGTGAGTTCTGCGGGGTGCTCACGTCAGTACCAAAACCCCAAAATTTAATTCGGTCCAAGCAACATAAACAATCTAAGCTTAAAACAACAACACCAGTAATATATTCTGACCAAAATGACATCATTATCTACCAGTAGAAATAAGACAGCAACATTACGAACAATGCAAAGATAAAAGTTTTGGTAATCATTATGACCTACCTACAATCTTATCTAAACGTATTTTACGGATAAGAAAAATATTTGAAGAACATCGAGAGAGAAAGAAACTTATTTTAGAAGCGGTCACCAGAGCAAATAGTAGTAGTAATGATTAAAGAATTTTTCTAGATGTCGAAATAAAGCGCAAGACGATAACAGGCTTGTTGTACACAGGAGTAACCGTTAGCATAATTGAAAAAGAATCCGAGAGATTGTGCGAGACGCGGAGATAGAAATAACACCCATGTGCACCAATGTACGAACGGCTGGTGGTCAACAATACCGAATTTTAGGGATAATAAGTGCTCAGCTAAAATTTAAAAATCAAATCAAAAAAATAACCCTATATTTATTATGTTCTTATGGAACAAGAACTTGATTTGGGGTAGATTTCGTTAGAAGGGTTGGTATAGCACAACAAGTTATATATATATGGCCGATGGTAATGACAGGCGACATTTGACCAACCACATATTTTAGACGAATGCCAACAAAAGCAATTGCGGGAAGTAATCAGCAGTTTTAATTAATTTGAAGAAAAAGGTCTAGGTCGAACACATCTGTTCGACTAGTGGATGGAACAGTGCCAGCTAAAGACAAATACTACCCAATTTCTATAGCAGTACAAGAAATTTCATATGCCGAACTGGACAACATGCTCAAGAGAGTAATAAAGGAAAGCGATAGCCCGTAGAGCAATCGAACGACAGTGGTCCGTAAGCCTGGAAAAAATCGATTTTGTCTAGATGCGCGCAAATTGAATGAACTTACTATAAAAGATGCATACCCACTACAAAATATAAACGGAATTTGAAGTCGAATATACGATACACATTATATTAGTAGCGTGGATCCAAAATATGCGTTTTGGCAAATTGAAATGGATTAGGACAGCAAAAGATACTCCGCATTTATTGTCGCGGGACGCCCGCTGTATCAATTTCGAGTTATGCCTTTCGGATTGTGTAACGCGGCACAAACATTGTGCAGGCTAATGGATAAGGGAATCATAAATAGTTTAAAAGAAAATGTATTCGTTCACTTATATGATCTTCTGGTCATATCTAGCGGATTTGACGAGCACTTGAAGTTATTGCGTGAGGTCGCTAACTATTTGTGAGAGGCCAATTTAACAATAAGGCTAAAAAAATTGCAATTTTGTTTCACAGAGCTCCGATATCTGGGTTTTATAATTGGAGGAGGTGTGTTGAAAACTGACCCAGAGAAGATACAGGCGATAAAATATATAAAGTTGCCCAAAACAACTAGAGAAGTAAGAAGTTTTCTCGGAACCGCTGGATTGTACAGGCGTTTCATCAAGGACTTTGTTACAATTTCCGCGCCACTGACAGACAAACTAAAAAAATCAAAAAAGTTTGATATGACTCCTGAAGCTGCTCAAACGTTTGAAAATTTGAAATAAGCATTGACCTCTTCAACCGTACTGAGACACGCAGATTTTTCGAAACATTTCTACATCCAATGCGATGCTTCTGATTATGGTATTGGCCTGTTTTATTTCAATATAACGAAAACCAACAAGAAAACCCTATAGCTTTTTTTCCCCAAGAGTTGAATTCATGTCAGAAAAACTATAGTGTCACAGAAAAGGAGTGCCTTGCGGAGGTAATGGATATCAAGAAATTCATGCCATATGAAGAGCTTATTCCTTTCACCGTTATAACCGACCAAGCTAGTCTCAGATGGGTTAAAGGACCTTAGCGAAAGGCTAGTATGATGGTCATTACAGCTAAAGGCCTTCAATTTCAAAATTGAGCATGGAGAAGGTTCTGAAAATATAGTCGGCGACATGATATATCGTTTCCCGATGGCAGCTAGTGAACTAAGTTTAAAAAAATTAATGACCATTGATCCCGAGCAATTTGAGACAGAAGAATACCAACAATTAAAAACCCACACAATCGAACATCAATCTGAGCTTCCAGACTTGAAAATTGAAGATGGACTTATTTAAAAAAATATTTTGCGAAGAGGATCTGGAGGAAACAAATAAATGGAAGCTGTGAATTCCGTCAACCATGACCACAAAATTAATAGAAGCAGCCCATGTATCTAACACCTCTGCTCATTGTGGAATGACTAAAATAATAGAGAAAGTTAAACGGTTCTATGATTGGCTTCGGATGACAATACAAATTATAGAATACATTAAGACATGCGAAGTCTGTAAAGAGTCTAAACCTGCTAACAAAAGGTTAATGCCCGGAACTGGTCAGGAAGTCATCACTGAAAGGCCGTTCCAGAAATTGTATGTTGGTTTTTTAGGTAAATACCCCAGATCAAAGAGTGGAAATTGTTTCATATTTATCGTTGTCGATCATTTTTCTAAATTTACATTTTTGAAAGCAATGCGAGAGGCAACCGCCAGTAATGTTCTCAATTTTATAGTAAGGGAAATTTTTCCTTGGCGTGATGTGGTGGCTCAGTGCAGGCTGTTGCAAGTGTCTCTGATTCAGAAAGAACCTGGAGTAAGATTACCTTTTTAAGGTTTTTGCCTGTTTTTGTGCTTTAAAGGCTTGCATGTCAAATAGTTATCCCACCTAAGCCGAGGTGTTATGCGACCCATGCCTGTCGGTTGGTCTGCAGTCAGGGGGGGGGGGTGGCTGTATTCTTACGGAGCCTTGCTGATACCTGTACACTTCAGCAAGTAATTAAGCCCTTACCTAGTCACTGGGGCTATGACATGGTGTACATTTTCTCCCTACACTCGTGTGAACAATAAGCCAGGAAACAATAAAGATTTAAAACTCGGACAGTACGACAAGGGAAGACGGGCAACAGACTTAAGGGGAGGGGGTTTCACAGACCTATAGAGGGAGGGGCGGACAATGCCAAGGGGGGGCAGACTTGGTAGGGGATAGGTGTCCAAGAAGACAAAACAGGACAGTTAGTGACGATGACTCAGACAATTTTCCAAGACTGGACGGACTTAACATTTACGAGACGGACGAGAATGCCATCACCATGGTCTCCTCTTTTACCAAGGACGGTGATGGAAGGAGTAGGGAAAAGACCGGACGAACGCAAAAAGATGGCAGCGTTCTCTCCGGTATTTAAGGTCGTTGGAATCCCGAGATCCAACTTCTTTGACTCCCCGAGAGAAAGCTTTGCGGCGCAAGCATGCCTTCCATGTTTGGAAGTATGAGGAGTTTCTGAATACTTCTGTCGTGGAGCCAGAGACGGGGATAAACGTGGCCAGAAACCAGGGTAGGAAAGCCATCTCGGCATTAGCCGAGCCCTCAACTAAACCTGGACCGAACACGATCACCGGCTCCGAGAAATTGGATGATGGCTCTTCTACATCTAAAGGGGTGTCATCCAAGTCAAAGAGAGGTGATGACCTACGTGGTAAAGCGAAAACCGCAAGGCAAGCTCCCATCTCCTCGAAACGAGGTCCCGGGGCTGGCAAAGGGGATCCTGCAGGTGGTGCTATTGGGAAACGGTCAGGTGAAACGCAGTTGCCTGAGGGCAAGCGGTTGAAACCATCAACTAGCTTGACATCAGCACCTGAGGTACAGGTAGCCATTATTGATCGCCGTCAGCCAGGGGGCAAAATGACACTGCGTTTGATAGGGCAAAGTGGTCCAGAGGTGTCAAAATAATTGGTTGCGATAATGAGAAGGCTCTCGGTTTTCTCAAAAACAGCATTCAAGAAGTTGGTGAGCTTTGGCCAAGAGCCAAAATTGAAACCGTGCCCTTGTACCAAGTTCCTTTCGGGGGTCCGGATTCCTCCTTCTATTCTGGAGGATGAGGCCACAATTACACTTATTAAGCGCCGGAATAAGTATCTTGATACTGAGAACTGGACGATTGAACGTAGACGTGCCAGGGACAAAGGGGATGGCAAAGATCTCTGGATCAAAATTGACTCAGGATCCCCTGATCTCCTGCGCCCCAAAAAGGTCGTTATCAAATATGGGCTGAATCAGCTTAGACTGATTTTGCCCACAAAGAAGGACTCACAAAATGGTGACTCCGAACGGCATAAATGTGGTGCAAATTAACTTGCATCACTCCGGGGCAGCATCGGTCGAGCTGATACGCTTTATGGAGAGAGAGTGCATATCCGTGGCATTGATCCAAGAGCGCAACGTTCGAGGCCTTCGGTCACGTTTGTTTACTCTTCTTTCTCCTATCACGGAAGGTAAGATAAGAAGTTGTATTCTGATTACGAAAAACACCAATATTTTTCTTTTACCCCTTTACAGATGTGGTGATCTATCGGTAGCTGGGCTTAAAAGCAAGGATCTCCCGATGGTGATACTGGCAACGGCGTATCTACCGTATGACTGGTGCGGGACACGAGGACATGATTTTGTACTGGGCTGTGATGTAAACGCGCATCACACACTCTGGGGGAGCACGGATATAAATAAACGAGGTAAGGATTTATTACAATTTCTGTTGTCAACCAATGTTAGGATTTGTAATAAGGGCAATAGGCCAAAGTTTTTCTATAGGATCAGGCAACTGGTCATTGATTTAACTTTGGTAAGTGATAAAGACTCTATTAGAATATCTGACTGGAGAGTGAGCCTTGAGTGCTCATTCTCTGATCATAACAGAATTACTTTTACGATCGATATTATTCCGAGTGGCGGCAAGCCTTATAGGAACCCTAGGCAAACGGGCTGGGGAAGTTTCAGAAAGCTCGCGGAGGCCCTACCACCTCCAGAAACGGAGCGGGTAATCAGCATCCGGGAGATGGAGGATTCTTTAATATTTTTGTCAAGGACACTGAAGTACGCCTATCACGCATCTTGTCGGGAGCGGCAACCGTCGGCGAGGGTGCATCAGAAGTGGTGGAATCCAGGACTCAAGCAGCTCAGGACATTCTGACGGAGACTTTTTAATAAGGCGAAGTGAAATAGAAATCCCATAGACGGATAATTATCGTAGGAGCTTCAATGTCTTTAAGAGCGAAACCAGGAAGGCAAAGAGGGAATCATGGAGGCGTTTTTGTGGTGACTTGGAGGGCATATCTGAGGTTTCCCGCCTAAGAAAACTACTCTTAAAGGAGCCTGGTACGCCCGGATCCCTGATGAGGCCTGATGGGTCTTTTACTGAAAGCAGCGATGATACCCTGGAGCTACTGATGGAAACTCACTTTCAGGATGGCGAGGACGGGGAAAACGTACTTGGTGCGGCTCTCACCGTGCAAACGGCTATCTAAATGAGTGACGTGGTAGACTCCATTGTACAGCCAGCCAAGGTAAGATGGGCGGTGGCATCTTTTAAGCCCATTAAGTCAGCGGGGCCAGATGGTATTTTCTCAGCGCTGATGCAGCATGCTATGGAGGCGATTTTACCATGGCTGCTAACCATCTTCAGAAGAAGTCTCGTTTACAGGTACATTCCTATAGAGTGGAGAGGTTACTGTGGCATTCATTCCAAAAACGGGGAGGATAAGCCACGGTACCGCTTAAGATTACAGACCAATCAGTCTGTCATATTTTCTATTAAAAACACTGGAACAACTGGTTAGTTTGTATGTCAGGGAAGTTCTCCCACCAGAAAATTTCTGCGGTGCACAGCATGCCTACCAGAAGGGTAGATCGGTGGAAATGGCGCTACATGATGTTGTCGGCACGATTCCCTTGACAAAAAGGAGTTTGTTATGGCATCCTTTCTAGACATAGAAGGCGCTTTTAACAATCTGAACATATCCTCGGTAACTGGGGCAATCAGAGGGATCGGTGCGGACCAGTTAATTACGGACTGGGCAGGGAACATGCTTAAAAGCAGATCTATAATATCCAATTTGTGCATGAGTACGAAGAGGAAGGCTGTAACAAGGCGCACTCCGCAGGGGGAGTTCTGTCTCAGCTCCTATGGAACCTTATCCTGAACAGCATTCTTTTCAAGTTGAACGCAGAGGTCACCAAGGTATTTGCGTATGCTGATGACGTTGTGATCCTTATAAGGGGTAAATATCTGCCTACGATAAGTGAACTCATGGAAACACCGCTGAACGAACTACTCGACTGGGCCAAGGGGAACGGTCTAGGCCTAAACCCTTCAAAGACTGTACTGGTACTTTTTACCAAGAGATATAAGATTCCGGCCTTTAGACCACTATGCCTTGGTGGCACGAGCTTGGAGCTCTCGAGGGAGGCAAAATAGCTCGGCATTATTTTAGACTCTAAGCTATCGTGGAAACGTAATGTGGAGGATAGAACAAGGATGGCTCTATGCGCGTTTTACGCATGCAAGAGAATTTCAGGGAGAAGATGGAGGTTGAAACCGTACATACAGCACTGGATGTATACGACGGTGATCAGACACCTTCTCATTTATGCAGCACTTGTTTGGTGAAGGGCTGTGGACAAGAGTACATATATCTCTATATTGGGCAAGATACAGAGGCTAGCATGTCTTGCTATGACTGGCGGAATGAGATAAGCCCCTCAGTCCAGTCTAGAGACAATGCTTGATATAGCTCCACTTGAAGTTTTCATCAAGTACATATCTGCAAGATCTGCCCTCGGACTCATGGAGTCAGGCAGCTTCAGGCATGGCCGTACGGGACATGGCATTATCTTAAAAAAGTTAGGAGGGTATGTCCTGATTATATGACTCCATTCATGAGCTTCGACAAATAATTCTCAGTCGCTTTCCCGGAGAGGAAGGACTGGATGGAGAACTCCGCGAATCGTAGTAATGCAACTTTGGTTTTTATGGATGGGTCGAAGATGGACACTGGCACTGGTTCGGGGGTATTTTCCGAGGATCTCGGTATTTCGGTATCGCTCAGGCTACCCGATACCTAGACAGTTTTCCAAGCAGAGATTTATGCCATTACCGAAGCGGCATTAAGGATTAATGGGCTCAATTTAGAGGCAAGAACTATTGACATTTGTGTAGATAGTCTGGCAGCAATTAGAGCCCTGAACTCGCAGATAATTCATTCTCTGACTAGACTTAAAGGACATGACGTCAAGATAGTTTGGGTTCCAGGACATGAAGGCATTCAGGAAAATGAAATGGAGGACGAATGCGTAAGAGCGAGTTCGGCCTTAAATGAAGCAGTATCGCGTAGGGATATTGCCATTCCCTCAGTTGAGCTGCTGAACAAAATTCAGGAGAGGGCAAGGAGGGAGGGGATAAGAAGGTGGTCAAGTATTACCACCTGTAGGGTCTCCAAAGCCCTTGCTTAGCAGATCTAGGACTAGACAACTTCTGATTTTTGGGAAAGAGCCGTTGGCACTCGTGGTAGGGGTCTTGACGGGGTAGTGTTCAATTGGGCACATGTCAGAGCGTTTGGGCTTTCCCCATGATGGCCGCTGCAGGAGCTGTTTCGATGAGGAGTCCGTACAGCATTTCCTTTGTGACTGTCCGGCCCTGTAAGAGCGTAGGCTTAGACATCTAGGCTCTCGTTTCCTGCGAGATCTGGACTGCCTCAGGGATGTACCGCTGGCCCGCCAGGGCAGGCTTTGTGCGAAGTTCTGGGTGGTTCTCAGGAACCACCACTTCGTCTTGAGAAGAGTGTGTAGGGTATAGTCCTGTGGGCATCACAATGGGCGTTTTTATGGCGTCCAAGTATTTTTCTCGCTTACTGCGGGCAGCCCTTTTAACCTAACCTAACCTTGGAGTTCTAGAAATAATCCATAGCGACAATGGATCACAATTCATCTCAAAGCGGTTTACAAAAATGATAGATACGTATAAAATCACACATTTGAAGACTGCGCTGTACTTACCACAATCTAACGAGTCAGTAAGGGTTAACCAATCGGTTAGAATGCAACAGGAGCTACACCGTTCTTTGCATTGTTCGGCTACCACATGTTTACTAGCGGTAATGATTAAAAAATATCTCGGATATTAGTATCGCTCTCGGATCATGAGATTACTAGCCAGAAAAATTATGACAAGTTGGCACTAATCAGAGACAGGATTCGCAAAAATATGCACAATGCCTATATCCGATTCGCACAAAGATATAACAAAAGGTCCAGAACAATTAAATTAATACCTGGGGCAAGAAGTCTATCGCAGAAACATGATTCCAATCGATTCCGCGAAAAATAGATACACTGAGTTCTGCAAAAAATTCGTAAAATGCCGAGTGTTAAGACCTGTATGAAATAATATGTTCGAATTAGAAGACCTACAAGGAAAACCAATAGGAATTTTTCACGCGAAAGACATCAAATCAAAAGTGAAGACCATTGTCCAAGCTGAGTAAACAAATACTTTTTCCCCCGAGGACATGCACATTAATAAAGAAGAGTTATAATTAGTACATACCTTAATACTACTGGTAATGCCCGGCGTATATATCAGGGTGTGGCAGTTCCCTACGTGTGATCTATTACCATATACCAGCCACGCACACCATCCCTGTGACCTTCCAATCACAGCACCGGTGCTTTGTTGCGGTGGCTGAACAATAAAACTCCAACTATTTTGGTGTTCAGTATTGGGGCAGGTGCTCCACATTCATGTTGTAAAAAATTAGGCCATCTGACAGATTTTTATTTTTTCTTCTTTCCTCTTGTATGATTAACAAAATTTATGAAATAAACGCGAGTAAATATATAGAGTGAACAAAATTAAATAAGGCAGCATGAATTGATAGACGATTAACAGCTGATGAGGTGAAAAGGAAATGCCCAATATACATTTCTTTTGTTTTAACGGTGTTAGTAGTATTTGAAATATGCTTAAAAATGTTGTACAATAGTTGTTGGTAGCATATGAGGAATTTTGAGCCCCTGCTAGCTAGAGGCGTCAAAGCGGACGAGTTCAGGCGGGAACAGGAGCCATTTTAAGAAGGTATGGAAGGAAAACATTATTGTTTAGGAGGGGTTCTCAAAAAGATGGAGTAGAGAGGGAATAAATTTGCGCGGGTTATATATCGAAAGGTAGAAAGTTATATATATAAGGCCGAACTATATGCATATAATTAACGTTAGGACGAAGGAAAGATAAAGAGCTAAGGCACGTGATTGGAATATGAAGAATGTTGAAAAGGATAAAAGGAGAGATTTCAGAAAGAAAGAGGAGGTTTCTGAGTTGAGTTGGAAGAAGGCTATATAAAATTGATAAGTGAATTAATACAATAAAAGTCAATAAGCCGAAGTAAAAATCTAGTAATTTTGCGGGAGAAGGCTAAATAAAACTAATAAGTTAAATGTAAGATACTATGCACTAAGCCAAATTAAAATTAATAAGCCTGCGATATAAAATTAAAAAGATTATTTTTGGGCAAACATCAAAAGGGCGACACAGGTAAGTTGTTTTTTTAAAATGAAAATATTATATTATAATATTTTTATACCTTTGGTATATATATGTACTACAAAATATTGCATGTACCAAAAAAAATTAATTTTCCCAACCCTGAAAGCGAAATTTTAATTTTTAGTTTTTTTTTTATCAGTGCAACGCTTCATGAGGTATAAAGTAATTTTTTAAGAAAAATTTCAAATTTTTAACCATTTTGATCACTTTCATGTACTATTAAATATTGCACTTGTCCATCCCTGGACTCGAAATTTTATTTTTTATTTTTGAGTTTTTGATACCAATTTTGTTCTTCCTAAATTATAAGACAGGCTTAGTTAGCAAAAAAAAAAAACAACATCAGTTGCCTGTTTCATTACTTTCACGTATAAAATAAATGCAATATTCCACCCCTGGAAGCAAACTTTGAATTAAAAAATTTTTTTTGGCCAATGCAAATCTTCAGGATGTATAAAGAGGTTTTGTAAAAGAAAAACTTAAAATTTTTAACAATTTTAGTTACTACATGTACTACAAAATACGGAATGGGCCGACAAAAAAAAATTTTAATTTTCCATCCATAGAAAAAAATTTTAATTTGTTTAGTTTTTAAAAGACCAGCTTCCCAGCTTTGGAACCATACTTCTGAATTTCAATAGCACGCTATTTAAGTTCATTTCCAATCCAACGTACAAGGATGAAGTCTCTAGCTCTTGTGGGGGCTTGGGAAAACCGATTTAACGTACACACAGACGGACATCGCTCAATCGTCATCGCTATTCATAAGGATCCAGAATATATATAGGTTAGGTTAGTTAGGCCGTTGTCTCTGGCGGGACAATCCACTTGGGTCCGTCGAATCGGTCCCTTTGTGATGCCCTTAAGCAGAGGACCTCCTAAGGGATGTCCTCCGCCGTTAAAAACCATCCTGTACCCCTGAGGAAGGATGATACCCCTGAAAGCTCCATGTTTGCCAGGCTGTCTAAGTCTGACAGGAATCGGGAGCCCAGCGCCACTGCCCTTGCATTTGCAACATGAAAGTAACCAAGAAGACAATAGTCGTTGTTGTTTTTGCAAATGAAAACTGTAATTCAGAAAAAACAAAATAGGTATCAAAAAAATTTAAAAAAAAGTTGAAATTTCGATTCCAGGGTTGGACAAATGAAAATTTTTGTGGTACATGAAAGTGACCAAAAAGGTAAAAAAATTAAATTTTTTGTCAAGTAAAACTATGTTAGACTTCATTGAGAATTGCATTGGTAAAAAAATAAAAATTCGCTTGCAGAGTTGGAAAATTGACAAATTTTTGGTACATAAGAGTACCTACATAAATGTCAAATTTTGAGTTTTTAGTAAATTAAACCTATTTTATACTTCAGAAATATTAAATTGGTATTAAAAAATTTAAAATTCGATTCCTGGGTGGTAAAATCTAAATTTTTTGGTACATAAAATTACCCACATAAATTGCACATTTTGTTTTTTTCTAGTGAATTAATCCTAGGGTTGGAAAATAGAAATGTTTTGGTACATAAAAGTAACCACATAAGTTCCTAAATTTGGTTTTTTTTAGTAAATTAAACCTATTTTATACTTCGCCAAGAATTAAATTCGTATTAAAAATTTTTAAAATTAAAAATTCGGTTCCAGGGTTGGAAAATCGAAAGAAGAGTTAAATTGGTATTACGATGAATTATACCTACTAATATGATGAATTATACCTACTTTATACATGAGGAAAAAATAAATTGTTATTAAGAACAAAAAAATCTAAAATACGATTAAACGGTTGGACAATTAAAAAATTTGCTGGTACATGAAACGGATTTTTTCTTTTTGTTTATAAATTAAACGTATTTAATATTTATGAAAGACGTTGACAGGTATTAGAAATAAGAAGTGCCAAATATTTAGCTTTCTAGTCGAAAAATTTAAACGTTTTCTTAAATATCAAAATAACTGATAACAACATTTTGTTTTTTTAATTAAACATACCTTCTATTTTAGAAAGAAAGAATAAATACATTGGGGAAGAGTATTTAAGATTGGGCACAGCCGAATATAGCACTTTTACTTGTTTTAATTAAGACCAAGAGAGACAACACCCGAAAGGCAGAGATGACTGGCGCAAGGGCCAAAAAGCTCACGGAGCTGGACACTCTGGTCTGCGAAATGTTTCCTTTAAAATGCCAATTGCATTTTTCACAACCCTTCTTGTTGATTTGTGTGCATTGAGGAATATACTGTTATTTGATAACGGAGGAATTAACCAATTTATTAATTTAATTAAAGTCACGCAAATTTAGACCCCACTTCAGCCACGTTTTCTGACCAGCTCTTGTACGTTGTAAACAAAGCGATATTAATTGCAGTTAGTGAGTTTTTTACTACTCTGCACACAGTGGCTTTGCTTACACCATGCAAGTCACGTACTGCGTGGTTCCTGTTCCTAGCCAGCTGCTGTTGCACCATCTGGAATATGAATTCGAAGGTGAAATTCATATTCCAGACGCAGTGTAAAGAACCTTCTTTTTGATGTGATTTCATTATCGCTCTCATCACTGGAATAGTATAAAAGGTTCATTTTTCACTCCAAAAATATGAACAATATAATAAATTTAAGCTGGAAGTACATAACACGCGTTTCACGCGTTATAAGCGTCTGTCAAATAAGTAGAACTAGTGCAATTGTATGTAACAAGTTACATGGCAAAACGCGTAGAACGCTTGACGCGTAAAGTAGATCTACTTTCTACTTTTGTACGCGCGGCACGCGTCTTGAAAAAATGTCAGCTGTTTTTGATAGCCAGGGATGACAACTTATATTATATTTTCAATGTTATCGATTAATATGTTCCTAACGTGGATTATTACTTTTTTATTTTTATTACAATAAAACGGTTTAAATAAGAAAACACTGTCGCAATAAAGATTACTAATATTTTCAAGAGTGAAATGCATTGAAATAGTTATTTTATCACAATTGTATCTTCAAACAAATATTCATATAATTTATCGATTTATTTTACGTAATAAGTACCATTTCTGTTATGTTTATTAATTTTGCAATATATTAAACAAGGTAGGTTAAACACAGATAATAATATTAAAGTGCAATGGATGAGAAGTTAATTAATGCCGTTAAAAATTACGAATTTCTATACAACAAAAGATTGCTATTGTACAGAAATATAATTTAACATTTTAGCAAAATGAACTTTTGTGAATATTACACTACAGCTAATCAAAACATAAACATTGACGCATAAAAAGTTTTGCATGTAACTTGAGTTGAAAAACGCGTCTGAAGTATGAAACGCATAGGACGCGCGACGCGTGTTATGTACTTCTAGCTTTAGGGCATTCATACTGTCATAATATTTTAGACCAGTTTCAAAAAGTTGTTCTTGTGCTGCATACAAAAAAGTGATAAAATAATAGCGCTCTTTCAGGTAAGGTTTTGTCATAAAATAGCTCTAGAGATCTGAATCGAACGGCTGAAACCTTTGGGCGAGACGGCGGTAGTATATGTTTGCCGCCGTTACTTATATATGGACCAAGATTAAAAAACTGATAAAAAATTATTCATACCTATATGTCTTTACGTTAATTCAAATTTTTATAACATAAAAAAAATTAAAAGAGAACTAAATCGCAGAAACTAAATATATACAAGTGAAAAATTGTTCTCGTTTAACTTACCTAGCTGGTAGGCTTGCCAGATCCAGATTATTAAAAAGCTGGACATGTGAATTAAAAATGCTGGATTTTAAAAAAAAGCTGGACATTTTGAAATAAAATTTTCACGAAAAGTTACTTGTTTATTCTACAAACAATTTTATTAATTATATCGACATACCTCTCATTTGCTGCAACAACGTCACAACTCAAAAAATTAGTTTCTTATTTTAATGTAGAATTAATTATCGCTTCTATATTTATCTTAAGTAAAAAATTTATGTAAAAATCTTGCATATTCAGCTCTTGAGAGAAATATAATTTTTCGTTTTCCCATTGACTTCTTTGCAAATTGAAAACTTTGATTATGAACTTTTCCAGCATATGAGCGATATGTATTTAAGAATTAAAACTAAATAACGAAAACAAAAAATCATACCAAAAAGACGCAAACAAAACAAAAAAAAGCTACTAGATATTTTTGTACTTTGAAGTAAAAAAGTTATGTATGAATTTTTATTAGTCGAACTTTCTTATGTAAATTGTTAATTTTATCAACGGGCTTAAGTTCGAATCTGCAAGACTGCAAACAATTTTTTATTATTTTATTAATAAATGAATTTGTTCAAATTCTATTTTTATTAATTTATATTAAGATTGGAATATTAAGAATATTTTTCAATAATCATCAAACCAGCAGAACGGATCAGTACTGATTTCGAGGCCGCTACGCCATCTCATCAGCGTTCTCATATTCAATCTTCGTTAAAATATTGGTTAAATAGTTGATATTCCTACTAACTAGCACCACTTGCAAAAGTGGAAAAATTGAACAAAGAACGCTGATGAGATGGCGTAGCGGCCTCGAAATCAGTACTGATCCGTTCTGCTGGTTTGATGATTATTGAAA
The DNA here is from genome assembly GCA_951800035.1 of Linnaemya tessellans. NCBI lineage: Eukaryota > Metazoa > Arthropoda > Insecta > Diptera > Tachinidae > Linnaemya > Linnaemya tessellans. The sequence continues at coordinate 78,888,355 of OX637533.1, read as the reverse complement.
AATATTCTTAATATTCCAATCTTAATATAAATTAATAAAAATAGAATTTGAACAAATTCATTTATTAATAAAATAATAAAAAATTGTTTGCAGTCTTGCAGATTCGAACTTAAGCCCGTTGATAAAAGTAAAAAAGTTATAGCAAATTTATAAAAATAATTTTAAAGCAGCAATAAATATTAAGAGCATTTTGTGGAAAATTGTTTTTAGCTGGACAAATTTCTTTTTAGCCTGAAACTGGACAGGCCATTAAAAAGCTGGACAATCCAGCCAAAACAAGCCCAACTGGCAACCCTACTAGCTGGCAACCACTGAACTTTTTTCCGTATGCCGACGTAAAAAAAATGTAGTGTGTAGGCAGCAGTTGTTTTAGTTCATACATACAAATTTATTTAGATATACTTGTGCACCAGAAGATAAATTTAATAATTTGAAATAGAAATGGAGTTTTTATACGATTCATCTTTAATTGCATTAATTTTCTTCTGCTTTGATAACAGCTAATTAGCTTTGTTCGTTTGAAACAAAAACGTAGGACATTATCGGATGACTTCAGCTTAATTTCAGATGGAATAGTACAACTGATTTCGATCGTAGGATGATATCGATCCTCAGGCACTGAAATTGGATCGGAACGAATAATACTGCAATCATCAACATCATTAACAAATACCAAATCGAGTACTCCACCAAAATCATTGCAGACGTGATTTATTTGATAAAGGGATAATCCAATAATAATCATCACAGTTTTTATTGTTCACGGGAATTAAATACGGCGTAGCAGGTGTCTGCTTCCATAAAACGGCATGTGAAAATCACCAACTACGAAAATCGAGTCATTTGTATCAACAAGTAAACCTACATACTCAATGACTTGAATATGTCTAGAATAAACAGATGAATCAGATCCAGGAGGAATACAGGAACAAGTCAAATAAACTTTTTAATTTTTCAGTTTGACAACAAAATCAACATTAGGAACATCAGTTAGAATAACTTCAAATGAGTAAAAGCAAGACACAGTAATCAGAACTCCACCACTCTTATATCTATATATGTATGTATTTGGTATTTATATAAGCCAGTGCAAATAATTACATCGTCGACAAAATCATACAACAATACGCATATAAGAAACTCGCTTATAAGCAGGTATCGGCAAACACATACATCTTCATTTTAAGTTTGATGGGTGAGAGAAAATAACATTTTTCTCCATACACTTTTTTCATAAACACAACAACGACAATAGCAACAACAGCAAGGTATTTTTTCATAAACATACAACAACGACAATAACAACATCTCCATTGATGGTTCGTACGAGAATGAGTTACTATATGTACTCAGTAAAAGCATGTGTGTGACTCTCAAAAGTAAATTTTATTCTCACGTGCAACCCGCCGCCGACTTCTGCTTATAAGCAAAACTCGGTTATAAGAAAGACATCATCAGACACCATGCACATTTGTATATATCTGCGTGATAAATAATCCTCATACAGGGTCCGCCAAATAACTTTTTTTTTGAAAATGCTACAAAAAAACAACTGAATATTTTCTCAAATTTCTTTTTTTATTTGAAAGTACAATCCTTCCGGTTAATAATGGAAAATAATTTCATTCAAATGGGGCTGGCCATGCAGTAGCCTCCAATCGGAGGCTTAAAAATTGGACGATCGGTCCAATTTTTAAGCACATTATCGATTGTGTGCAACTGCATTTTACCAATGGCTTCACGAATATTGTCCTTTAAATTTGTTTTTTGCTAATTTTTCGAGCTATTTTGTATATTAATTTTTAATTACAAATTTTTTCATTGAAAGAAAACATGAAAAATAATAACAATTCTCTGAAGAAGTTAACCAAAGGTTAACCAAATATTGAAAAATAAATATATATCATAAAGACCTTAAGCTTAAAAAATATTGTATTATTATTGTCCTTTAAAGCGTCAATTTTCTTTGGCTTGTCGGCGTAACACTTATCTTTGACGGCGCACCACAAATAATAGTCCAACGATGTCAAATCGCAGCTCCGAGGTGGCCAAACGACATCAGCTACGCGGCTGATAATGCGATTTTCAAAAACAGGAGCAAAACATGAAGTGTAGCTTCGGCTGTGTGGCACGTAGCGCCTTCCTGTTGAAACAAAATGTTGCAAACATCCTCAATTTTTGTAAACAAAAATTCGTTCAACATGGCCCGATAACGATCGCCATTGACTGTAACGGCCACTCCTTGCTCATTTTCGAAGAAAAATGGCCCAATTATTCCTCTGAACCAAAATCCGCACCAAACAATGACTCGTTTTGGGTGCGTAGGCTTTTCAATGTATGCGTGCGGGTTTTCTGTGCCCCAAATCCGACAATTTTGCTTGTTTACATACCCGCCAGATCAAAATTAGCTTCATCTGAAAATGAGTTTTTTTTTTTGGCAAAATCGGCATCTTCTGCAAGTCGATCGCAGGCCCACTTAGCAAAGCGTTGTTCAAGCGTGTACACAACCATATTCGTTCAGCGGAAGAATAAAACTCATTATCTGTCAAATCAGATACGAGCTAAGTGTTACCATTCACGAAATAAGCACTTGTTGAAAAAAAACTTTAGATGGCGGACCCTTTATAAGAAACTCGCTTATGAGAAAAACTCTTCTATAAGAAACAAATAAAATTTTTTTAACCTCGGTTAAAATATATTTTTTTTTATGTAGTAAGAATTTTAACGAAAATTTATATTGCTATATTAAATTGAATTAAGATTCATAGGCTAATTGTTCGAAATTTGTTTTTAAATCTCAGAAAGACATGATAAATACTCCAATGCACAAAGGAAAGTCAACATCAGTTTTATTCAACTTACACAGCAGAGCAGAACATCTGTTTTCGAAAGACGCAACCCTTTCATCATCACTGCTCATGTGTATTGTGTTTGTCACCACTTACTAGGTGGCTTAGTTGAATTTGCTAACAGTTCCTATTTACACAAATTTTATTGTGAAAAAGAATCCGAGAACTGTATCAACCTGATGTTAACATGTTATTGTTATAATACCCGTGTTACCGATTGATTATTTTTCTTCATGTCCCATTTTTCTGAATTTTTTGTTCCATCATACCTAAGTCAAACTTTTTTGGTTTGAATTTTATACTTAAGTACATGCGAACGTTTTTCCAATTTGTTATTATTGGTAGCTCAAGCCATAGCTTAAATTTGTATGTAGTACGAATTTTAACGAACATTTATATTGCTATATTCAATTGAATTAAGATTCATAGACTAATTGTTCGAAATTTGTTTTTAAATGTCAGAAAGACATGATAAATATTCCAAGGCACAAAGGAAAGTCAACATCAGTTTTATTCAACTTACACAGCAGAGTAGAACAGTTGTTTTCGAAAGACGCAACACTTTCATCATCAGTGCTCATGTGTATTGTGTTTGTCACCACTTATTAGGTGGCTTAGTTGAAAGAAAATATCTTTCTTATATGCTTTTCACAGATATAAGAAAGTGCAAGCTTTCTAATAAAGAAAACACGCATATAAGAAAGAAAATCGATGCATTTTCTTATATGCGTATTGTACTGTATTAGGAAACAGGGCAGATAGTTTCGTGTTCAATCCATGAACGTTCTGATAAATAATATTTAAACGATCCTTGCATCTAATTAGTTTTTTGAAGCTGAAGAGTTACTACGTGGCATATGGGCAATGTTCTTTGGCCATGAATTCTCCTTGAATAAAAACTCGCGAACAAAAATATTTGCAGGCCACAAACGTGGATCAACCACACTGTCAAAGACATTAATTTTGAAGGACAGTAATTTTGAAGGAAGTTATACTCCTGGGCTGTAATTGGAAAATTTTGCTGTAGACAATTCGATAGCAGTCTAGTTTGGATATTATATAATAATTGATATCTTCAACAGTAGTATCAGAGGCTAGACGAGAAATAAAAATATGTATTTTCCGAGGCAAAACAATTAATTCCTTAGGACCATTTTTTGCCTTAGAAGAAGTAGATGGACCATGATCTAAACCAACAGGAATGTTATCGTGCTTCTCTGAACTCGATTTAAAAGACCCTTCCACAGGAGATGGCAAAGTATCACAATGAGACTTTCGACCGGAAGTTGTGACCCCAATGGACGGCGCAGGCGGCAGATCGGACAGATTAGATTGTACATTTTGCACTATTATCGGGTCATTATTGCTCTTATTCTTATTCCAGGGTGACTTACGTCGTTTTGGCGAGGATCGTAAAGTTTTTATTTGTTTATAATTATCAAATAAGGTTCCATAAGCTGCAATTTCCTTGGTTAGAGCAGACATTTAATTTTGTATGCCTATAAAAGTATCCTTAGTGCTTTGGTAAAAGCGAAAAAATTCGGTATCAATTTTCATACAACCATTGCAGCACCATTTTAATCCTTTGGTATTACGGAGAGCTTCAGCGATAAGTGTTTTCAATCCACTACATTTAAAATGAGAAAGATGTATGTCGAATTATTTTGTACGAATATAATTGTCTATGTATGTACGTATATATGAAATATAACACACAAATCAGCACCAATGAGGAATTAAAAAGTAGTTTAAAAGACGGACGAACAATTCACCCTAACATACAACTGCATAGATCAGCGACTAGCACTTCAATGATCACAAAAACACAGCTTATGGTATTATGTACGCAGAAATATATACTTTATAACAAATATTTTGCAGAGAAAATCAGACACATAGACAAGTATGTAAGTCTTACCGTTGTGTATATATGTATGATTTATGACTACAGTGTGAATCCCCCAATTATATGTTTCACTTGCATGTGTGTTTATTTGTTTATAACATATGATTAGTAGTGTTGCCGCTTATCGGTAATATTTAATAAGCAGACGATGTGACATAAGTAGTTGGTTTTATTACATATAATCACATATTTAAAAAATAAGTAATTGGAAATAAACAAAATAAATAAATAAATGCTAAATAATATTAGAAATAATATTAGAAATTAATTTTTATTAAAAAATAGTTAAAAATCAAACTTTAATTCAATTTATCATTCACTTGTAACTTGTAAAATATTTTCTGAGAGTCTCCGTCGACCTCAAACCCTTTTCTACAATTCTGTACAACAAAGAACTCCAAGAAGTATGATCGAGCCGACTTATTCACTAAAGATGAATTTGAAGAACAAATTAAACAGTGTGCTTTATAGTCGTTCGCTTATTATGCACAAGCAGAATATTCATTAACAAGTATAAATCATTTCCAACATTTGATGCGAAACAAAAAAGTCTTGTTATACCCTCCAAGAAAGAATATGGAGTGTATATTCACTTTGTCATTCCGTTTGTAACGTTGCGAAATATCCATCTGAGACCCCATAAAGTATATATATTCTTGATCAGTGATGAAATCTAAGACGATCTGAGCATGTCCGTCCATCTGTGGAAATCACGATTCAGTCCAAACGAAGAGATACAGACTCTTGAAATTTGGTATAAATATATCTTGAAGGATAGCACAGGTTAAGTTAGGAGATGGGCTAAATCGGGCAAGAGGGAAAAAAGTTCCCCTAAGAAGAGCTAAACTAACCTCTAAAAAACAATATAATTTTTAAAATTTTTTGCAATTTTGTAAAGCAAATGAAATATTTTTATATTAAAGAGGGTCCACCGCGTTAAATTTGGAGCCATAAAATAAAATACAAACATTTCTGGATCCCGCCCCCTTTAGTGGGCGTTATTATATGCAAAAATAGTGTAAAAATTTAACTAATTGTTTTACTTAATCCTGCATCCCTTAAAAATAACATTTTTAAGCTTTAATGACGAAGCTGAGACGTAACCTGGTACAACGCTGCCCTACCACATCCTCCCCCTTTGCCCCATAAACGACCCTATAAAAAAAACTTTTATTTTAATTTTGTGTATAATCCCAAACATTTAATACACTCCAAAGAGAATTGGACCCCATAAAGTATATATTCTTGATCAGTGATGAAGTCTAAGACGGTCTAGCAATGCCCATACGTTCGTCTGTGGAAAAATTATATTGTCTGTTTTTGAACCCCTCCCCCTTTAGTGGGCGTTCACGTACGATATTATATAAAGGATCTCTGTCCCACCAAGTTAAACTAAATATTTAAGATTCGACCCGCTCGAATATAACGTTTTTACTTGTTTATACACAGTTTGTTTTGATCTGATTCTAATTGAACGAAAAACACTCAAGCCACTTAAAAGTACGTAAAGCGACAAGGCCACACATCAAACTGAAGGGCAGAAACAGACAGTCACAAAACTCTAAAAATAAATGCGGTAGGGTCATTTAGGGGGCAAAGGGAGAAGAAGGGCAGGAATCGGCAGTCACTAAACTCTAAAAATAAATGCATGGGGTAATTGTATACAAAATAAAATTTTTTTTTTTTTTTTTGGTAGGGTCATTTAGGTGGTGAAGAGGGAGGAGGGTGTAGAGCAGAGTAGTACCAGGTTTCGTCTCAGCTTCGCAATTAAAGCTTAAAAATTTTATATTTAAGGAATGTAGGCTAAAAACAATTTGTTAAATTTTTATGCTATTTTTGCATATAATAACGCCCACTAAAGTGGGCGGGGTCCAAAATCAATTTTTTTTATTTTATGGCTCCAAGTTTAAGGCGTTGGACCGTGTTTGACATAAAAAAATACCATTTGCTTAACAAAATAACCAAAAAACTTTAAAAATTAGGTTGTTTTTTCTGGGTTGGTTTAGTTGTTCTTAGGGGAACTTTTTTCCCTCTTGCCCGATTTAGCCCATCTCCGAACTTAACCTGCTCTAAGCTTCAAAATATATTTATAGTAAATTTCAAGAGTCTAGCTTTTTCGTTAGGACTAAATCGTGATTTCCACAGACGGACGGACGGACATGCTCAGATCGTCTTAGATTTCATCACTGCTCAAGAATATATATACTTTATGGGGTCTCAGGTGGATATTTCGATGCGTTGCAAACGGAATGACAAAGTGAATATACCCTCCAAATTAAAGCAATGATAAAATGTGTAATATGTACATAAGTACATATGTACGTATAAGACAAACTTTACGGGTTAAAATACAATTTTATAAAAAATATTAAAAAGCAACATTTACATAGGTATGAAATATTGGAAATGTTGTACCTATGTTTCATAAGTTTTAATTTTTTAATGCGAACGAAGCTGTGCATAATTTTTCTGAAATTCATATTTTTAAGTAAATTCACAGTAATAAAGTGAGCAATGCTTAATAATTCTCTTTTAAATATCTGTGTCGGCTAATACTGTTTGGCAAGGTGTTCCAAACACTGATTGTATAGATTACGAATTGCCGTTTGAATAAGAGGCGCCTATATTTTATCTGAATAATATTCCTACCTCGGTAAGACCTAGCGAACACAATTCTTGTTTTCATAACTTTGCTTAATAATACTAGATTTTTAAGCTTAAGGTTTATATACTATACATATGTGTATATATATATATATATATATATATATATATATATATATATATAATTATATATATATACATATATATATATATATATATATATATATATATATATATATATATACATATATATATATATATATATATAAATGAAATTTATTTGTTGGTGGTTAAGCAATGTCTATATGCATTTCATTGGTGCTTTACCAAATCGTCAGTAGACTTTAACCACAGTTTTGAAAAGTTATATATATATATATATATATATATATATATATATATATAAATATATATGTATATATGTAGATATATATTAGGCCTGACACAGCAATTATGAGATTTTTTTTTTAATTTTGAATGTGGATAGTGCCAACCCGTGCCATAATGAGATCAAATGTCATAAAACCAATCAAAATGAAAAAGGAAATCAATGTTTGTTTTTTAGAAAATCTTTTATTAAAAACAACTTAGCAAATAATGCTTTCAATGTTGTTTCCAAATTAAGATTGAATTTAACTTAAAATTAGTTCAGCTTATATACTACTTACTAGACTATTTTTATAAATGTTTAAGTATTAACAATGTGGGAAATTTGGTAGAAATTTGATTTTCCCTAAAAATATTTGTTCTTTCCCACGGCGGCGAATATTTTGGTGTAACCGAATATGTATGGCATATTAAAAGAAATAAACAAATTTTATCATGACAGTATTGTGACACACACACACAAGCCATTAATATTTCATGGTCACTGCAAGAGGTGCAAAGGCGGCGGTGTATTAAAACTATTCAAATATGTTTGCCGGCCTGTGCTGATATTTTGTGACACTTGATATTCTTTTGGTTATTTTGTTGATGCCCTTAAAACGATTAATTCTTTCATGTTGATGTTGTTTAAGAGAATTAATTCATATTATGCTACACCTCCACTTTTCGCAAGAATGTTCATATAACGATAGTTTTATGGACATTCTTTTACAAGTATGTTTTACAAGAAAAAAAATTAAGAAAAACTAGGAAAAACAAATTAATAATCTTATCTGTTAAATTGTTACATATATTTGTATATTACAGTTGTTTATAGTGTTACATTGGTTAAATTATTAATACGGATTGTTTAATTAAGGGGTTTGTATTATTATGCGGTTGTATTATGTGTTATGATATAGCTTAAGTCTATTTTTATGGACTATTTGTTCTTTATTATTTTTCTTATCAACTATAGTTACATTATTTATTATGTCTATGTATTTAATTTGGTATGGTCCTTTGTAATTTGGTTCTACTTTGTGACCTGCTTCTTTTTTAAGTAAAACTAAATCTCCTATTTTTAAATTGTAGTCTAGAATATTTTTATCATAATTGTGTTTTTGCTTAATTTTATTCCTATCTAATAATTGTTGGGCCCTTTTATATGCTACTTCTAATCTAAATTTTGCCTCTTTGGCATAATCATCTATATTGTATAAAGGAGTAATTCTATCTATTTCATGAAATTGTTTAAACTTGTTAGGAAGCTTTGAAAAAACTAGTTCATATGGACAGTAATTGTGAACTGTTGATGGGGTTGTATTAAAACAGTATGTAAAATATTTTAACCATTCATCCCAATCTGTCTTATCAACTTTAATGTAAGAGCGTACATATTCATTGAAAGTTCTATGGCTCCTTTCTATTGTTCCTAGCGTTTGATGGTGATAGGCAGTTGAAGTTAGTTTTTCAATCTTTAAAAATTTACAGATTTCTTGCAATATTGCATTTGTATATTCAGTACCCATGTCCGAAATGAACGTCTTCATTGGACCATAGGTAAGTATAAAGTTTTCAAAAATCGCTTTAGCGACTGTTTTAGCGCTTTTGTCTTGTATTGGTATAGTTACTAAATATTTAGTTAAGTCACATATTAATGTGATTGCATATTCATTTCCATAAATTGATTTTGGAAATGGACCTATTGTATCTACATACACCGTGTTAAATGGTTTATCTGGGGTTTCTGTAATGGTCATTGAACTTTTTAAATGTTTAGTTGTTTTTGATGTTTGACATTTATGACATGATTTAACATAATTTTATATGTCTTTGGACATATTTTTCCAGTAATAATATCTTTTTATTTTTTCTATTGTTCTATATATTCCACAATGTCCTCCTTCTATTGGATCATCGTGATAATTCAGCATTATTTCGAGAATTGCCTTGGCATTCTTACTATCGATTTGGGTCACCTCATTTAGTAGCGCTACATTAATATTCTTTAATATTTTACTGCCCATATTTTTAAATTCATTAATTGAGATAAATTCGAAAATTTTCTCACTAGGTGCCACTTGTAATTTATTTATATTTTGCTTACCGGCCACATATTCGAGCCTAGGGAAAAATTGTCCTAAGTCAAAGTTCCCTTTAGTAAACAAATCAGTAATTTGTATATATGTAACTATAGATTTTCCTCGTTTGATGTAACATCTTCCGGGAGAAATCTTTAGTTTGTAATATTTTCTGACGTCAGTGTTATTTAATGGTACATATATACTGGGCTCATTATTTTTCTTATTATTAGTATTCATATGCTGTTTGTTGATGATTTTTCTATCCTTCCTTTTTTCTTTTTCATTGGTCATCGATCTAGTCGTGACTCTTAATATAGAAAAAATTTTATTATTCATGTCTTTCAGGTCATTTATGCTAATTCGGGATAATGCGTCGGCAACATAATTATCTTTTCCCCTAAGATATTCAACTGTAAAATTGTATTCTTCGAGATCAAGTCTCATTCTATTTAATTTTGAGCTTGGGTTTTTCATCGAAAATAAATAAGATAGTGGTCTATGGTCAGTACGGACAAGAAAATGTTTTCCATATATGTATGGTCTGAAATGCGTTATAGCCCAATGTATGGCAGTTAATTCTTGTTCAATTGTTGACTTGTTGCTTTCGCCTTTAGTAAATGTTTTTGAGGCGTATGCTATTGGTAAATGTTTACCACCATATTCTTGGGTTAACACTGCTCCACAAGCATATTTGCTTGCGTCTGTTGTAATACAAAATTCTTTTGTAAAGTCTGGGTATTGTAGCAAAGTAGGACTCATTAATGCCTTTTTTTAGTACTTAAACGCGAAATCACTATCCTTTGTCCATTCGAACGGAATGTTTTTCCTGGTTAATCTTGATAAATGTCTGGAGTATTCAGAAAAATTTTTTATAAATCTTCGATAGTAATTACAAAACGCGATACATTTTTTTGCACTATCCGCATCTGTTGGTGTTGGATAATTTTTAATTATGGAGTATTTACTATCATCTGGTAATATCCCTTTATCTGTACATTTATGACCAAGGTATGTCACTTCTTTCATGAAGAATTAACATTTTTCAGGATGTAATTTAAGGTTGTATTTGCGACATAGATCGAAAACATTTTGTAAATTGGAAAGCATGTGTTTTTCAGAACACCCCAGGACGACTAAGTCATCCATATAAAGAAACGCTTGGTTGGGTTTAAGTCCACTGAAAGCTAATGTCATCATTCTTTGAAAAGAATTAGGAGCAATTTTCAACCCATATGGTAATCTTGTAAATCTGTAAGAACCGTTAGTTGTGGAGAACGACGTTAAGTCTCGTGAATTTTTATCTAGGGCTATTTGATGAAATCCTGACATTAAATCAAGGCAAGAAAAATACTTAGCTCTTTCAAGTTGATCTAAAATATCATCTATTCTTGGTAATGGAAATTTATCCGCTACTAATTTCTTGTTTATTTGCCTGTAGTCTATTACGAGTCTCCATCTTTTGCCTTCTGAGTTGGGTAGTGATTTCTTTGGTACCAACAGAATTGGGCTGTTATATTCAGAATATGATTGTTCCACTATTTTGTCATCTATTAATTTCTTTACTTGTTTGTCTATTTCTTCTTTGTCGGAATGTGGAATTCTATAGTTTTTAATGTATACAGGTTGTTTATTTTTTACTCTCAACTTTTGTTCATGTGGCTATTGTTTCTGTTTCTAAACCGAAAATATCACAATATGAACTACAAAGTTGTGTTAATGTATTGTTAAATTGTTCAGGAAAATTTTTCTTTAAAATTTGCAAAACTTTCTTATTTCTCTCTGTGTTTGTTTTAGATTTACTTTTAAATATGTTATAGTTTGCGATGTTTTCGGTTTTTATATTGCTTTGGTTAAATTTACCAATACTATTATTAGTGTTTAGGATACGAATGAAAGCTTTATTTGTTCTTAGTCTCGGTTCGCACTATGAAATTTTCTTTCATGAAATTTCTGAAATTCTCTTTTAAAATTTCACTCGTGTTTGCACACTGAAAGTTAATTTCATGAAACTTAATATTTTTGTTTGTTTACTCTCACATAAAGAATATAAAAATAAAGTAAAATCAGTTACGAATTACAATACAAAAGAGAATTTCAGTGAACATGAAAGTGTGTACCCGACACCATTCTTCTCTCCCCTCTCACCAACAAACTGCCACTTTCATGAAATAAAATTTCATAGTGCGAACCGAGACTTACTATTGTATTTGCTATAAAAATACCTGGTTGTATTTGTTGTGGTTAGGAATTAATAGTTCGTGTTCTGTGGATATTAATTTTACTTGGCGTATGATTTCTGATCTTGGTGGCAGAATTATGTCGTCGCCATTATTTGTGATTGGTATTTCTATTGGGTGTGTTATGTAAAAGGGGCGTAGGACGAAGTAATCACATGTGTTATTAAAATCTAAAATACAGTAATATTTTTTAATAAAGTCCATACCGATGATTCCATCACATGGTATTGGAAAATCATTTTTAACCACTTGGAAATTATGTGGTATTAGAAAATTTTTGTGTTTCAGGTCGAAAAATATACTTCCAAGTGATCGTATTTTACCATGTCCTATTCCGCTTAATGTTGTTACTTTTTTAGCATTTATTTCACTTATGTATATGAAAGTGTATTAGTTTTATTAATGAAATATCTGCTCCAGTATCAATTAGTAAGGTTATTGGAGTGTTAGTTTTATTTATATGAAATTGAACACAGAAACATAAGTTGAGATTAAGATTGTATATTTTGTTATTTATTGAATTTGTCTTAGGGGATCGTCTTGGTTTTCCGAATGAAATTCGTTTGATTCTGTTGGCCTAATGTAGTTTCCGTTTCTACGATTATTGTTAGGACGTTGGTTGTACTTATTGTTATTGCCGTTATTGTTTTGTCTATTACTGTTATTATGTGGGTAATTGTTTCTTCCACGAAATTTTCTATAGTTCCCACGGAAAAAGATATTACGATTGTTTTGTTTTTGTTTGTAATATAATATGGAATTTTGTTGCTCAGTTGCCTCAGTGCAACTATTCACAAATTTACTAATAGCGTCAATCATGGTATTTAATTGCCCTGCTTCCATGATAAGTTTTACTTTTTCTATGGTGCAGTTTTTGGTAAGTGCTCTTACGGCTACTTGTGTTGAATATTTGGTAGCCAAGTCACATGACAATCCATCCGAAATGTATGCGTTTTCTAATGATTTACTTAAACTTTCTATTTCGCTGCAATATGCGTTAGCAGTTTTATTGTTTTGTTTAATGTTCATTATTTTTGCAGTGAGAACCTCAACTGATTCTCCTTTAACTGAATTTTTTAGTTTGTTTATAATTTCAGTTATAGTTGATTCGGTATTTATTACGTTTCTGGCGTTCCCTTTTAATTTTGTTTTTATTAGGGAAACTGCTCTCATGTGTACCTTTGATTTCATTGACCAAGGACAAAGAATCAATAAATGCACTTAAATTTTCAGACTTACCATCGAAGTCTGTTATCAGCTTTGAAGTTGTATTAAGAAATTCTATTGCTGTTTGTGTCATTGTGTTTATAGTGTTTGGTGTTACTATATTAGGGTATACACTTTCGTGTAGTGAATTTGGTAATTTTACTGAAATAGATTTCTTTGCAGCTGATTTTAAAATTCTATTCTTTAAATCTAAAAAAAATGCTTCGGCTGCGATTTTATGAGCTGCCGTAAACCTGTTAAAGTGTACGTTAAATAAAATTCTTATATTCTCTAAGCTGTCGAGAATTATTTGCATATGTTGTGTAACCGTTTCTTCCTTAACTGGTCTGTCAACATTAAGGCATTTATATGAACGGTCAAAATCTTCCTTAATTAGTCTGGCTTTAGTAAGAATAGTCTTCTATTCCATTGAAAAATATCTTTAGATTTTGTCTAAATTGTCGGCTCTACTAATATATTTCTTTTTCAGAGATTTTTTATGAAGTAAATAGATTTTAATAACGAGATTTATTATTATGAAGTTTTCTTATTCAACACATTGTTGTCACAATACTAATATATAAATTGTAGCGGGTCACCTTTATTAATATGATGTATTTGATATTCTGAATATATAATTGTTTTATAACTTCTTTAATTAGTTAAATAAGTTGCCTCATATATTTTAGTAACCAACTGTGTGATTACTTTCATTTCATTTTGTACATCACCAGCATGTGTGATCTGTGCTCTGCAGCACTGCAAATACAGAAAAGTTCTTTGTTGTTTTGCTTTGGTGTCTTTTCCATAATGTTAACGATCGTTTGCTGTATGAAAAGCTCTTTATCGTGTGTATAAAAGCATGGCACCAGACAAAGACATTCATTCCGTATTTGCAGGTTGGTTTGAGTGGTCGACAAACAAACTCTTTTAGCATGCGCTCTTCGTGACAACGATGGTTGTCGTTGAACGTTGCTAAGTGTGTTTGGTTGCTAGAGTTAAGTTGTTGTTGGTCGCGATGGTGACCGGAGTTTACTTGAACTCTTTGATCATTCATTCCGTATTTGCAGATTTAAATTAGTGAACTTTTATTTAATAAAACAAACAATCTGTTACAAATTGGCGCCCAACTAAGAGGCAGTGAACAACGACCGTATAATTTTCCCTCATATAGAAGTAAAACGTGGCAGAATATTCTAGAATTTTGAGAAGAAGTAGTCGTCTTGCGAAAAACGTGAACATGGTTACGCTGACTACGGAGCAGTTTCAAGAACTTATGAAGGCAGTTAATCAACCTAATGACAGAAGTGGCTCATTTAGTAGCTGTTCAGCACGTTATGGAGGAGACAGAAATCCATCGAAGGTGGAAGAATTTATTTCTTCTATAACAACATACAAGCTAGTGGAGAAAATATCTGCCAGGGATGCGGTAAACGGTATGCCGATGCTTTTAGAAGATGACGCAGCAGAATGGTGGCGAGGTGTAAAGGCAAATGTAACAACTTTCGAAGATGTTGTGCGTATGCTGCGTGAATCATTTTCACCCTCAAAACCGTCCTGGAGAATTTATGTCGAAATTAATGAAACGAAACAGCAGAAAAACGAGCCCACAGACTCGTTCATACGTAAAAAGAGAGCTTTGTTTGCCCAGCTGTCCAACGGTCCATCGGAATCAGACCAACTGGATATGTTATTTGGTATGTTGCACTCTCAAATTCGAGAACGTCTGTTCCGGCACAAGGTGGAAACTTTTGATGAATTGCTAAAAGATGCTCGAGAAGCGGAGCTAGTATTGAGCGAACGTGGAACAGTGAACGCTGATGCCGTCGGAAACATCAGTGGTCCTGAAGGCGGTCCAAAACGTTGTTCCTTTTGCCGTAAAAAGGGACATACAATTGAAAATTGTTTTAAAAAACAAGGTGCTATTCTGAAACAACAGTCTGTGAATATTGACCCTGTGGCACTTAGACCAAAATTTGCTTGCTACGGTTGTAACGCTCCTGGGGTAGTTAGAGCTAACTGCCCGAATTGTAGTAAAAAGAGTAGCAATGTATCACCAAGGACTATAAGCTTTAATTCGGTTGGCTTATGCATTGGCAGAAATGTTCCTGTGGTAAATGTTCAAATATTTGGTGTCCCTGGGCAGGCTTATTTTGACTCTGGCGCCAAAACCAGTGTGGCTAGTACGAATTTGAAGAAAATAATGGATTTCAAAGGGTGTATATACGAGTCAATCATATGTAATGTGTCTCTTGCCGACGGTACCTCGTGTGAAAGAATGTGCCTAACGACAAAATGTAAAATGGTGGTTGGTGGCAGGTGTTTAAACATAAAATTCTTGATTTTTCCAGAGGATAAGAGCAATAAGACACTAATTGGTTCCGATTTTATGGAACAGGCAGGAATTGTTCTGAATATGGGGCAGCGATACTGGTACTTCGAGAGTTGTCCTACTCAGCAATTTGATTTTTGTGATTCCGTTAGGCCGTTAGATTTGAATCTTCTCGAGTCAGTGGGGATCGTGGGAAAATGCGTCAAACGTAATACGCCAGAGGTGGTTCCCGACTCCCTCGAAGTTACTCCTAAAAGAATATGTAAGACACACGTATCTGATTTTGAGTCCTATGGTCCCGATTATCACAAAGTAAGTGACTACTCGCCTCATTCGATACAGGCAATCTTTCGTGACGCGATTCCTACCGATATGACGACGCCTGATAGAGCGAAGGATTCTGGTCTTTTTAGTGGTGTTGTATACAGGCCTCAAGAGGATGAGGAGGATCCGATTTTTACGCCTCTCTACTCTCTTGAGTACACGTTCTTAAAACCATCAGATGGAGCGGATTTGACTTCCGACCAAAAGGTTCAGCTAGGAAATGTTTTGGCTGCTCATAATTCTGTGTTTGGTGGGTTAGGTAAACCATCGTCGTATGCCGTACACACGATAGATACCGGTAACCACGATCCCATTGCTTTACCCCCGTATCGTCTTTCGTTTGCCAAAGCTCGTGAACTAAAACGCGAAATAGAAAATTTGCTTGAAAACGACATAATAGAGGAGTGTGAATCAGCATGGTCATCACCAGTAGTTATGGTTCCCAAGAAGGATGGTTCAATTCGCGTATGTGTGGACTACAGAAAATTGAACTCCATAACGGTTTCCGATCGGTATCCACTTCCCCGTATGGATGATCTGTTACATTCAGCAAAAAGTACGAAGTATATGACAACACTAGATCTGCAGTGCGGCTATTATCAGATTGAAGTGGCGGAAGGAGACCGTGATAAAACTTGTTTTATTACCCCATTTGGGACATATCGCTTTAAAAGAATGCCATTCGGGTTGCGGAACGCACCCGCAACGTTTCAAAGGTTAATAAATCGTTTTAGGTCAGGTATTCTCGATATTTGTATATTTGCCTACCTCGATGATATTATTATATGCTCTGAGAGTTTCCAACAACATCTGCATAATCTAGACAGAGTTTTACACCGTTTGCTTTTATTTGGATTACGTTTGAATAGCCAGAAATGTAGATTTTGCTGTTCCAGTGTGAAATTTCTTGGTCATGTACTTACTCCAGAAGGAATATCTGTAGATTACGCTAAAACACAAGCAATTACTGAACGTAAAGAGCCCAGGAATGTTAAGGAGCTAATATCTTTCATCCAAACGTGTTCGTGGTATAGGCGATTTATCGAGCAGTATGCCGAAATCGCTAGACCCCTAACCAATCTTACTAAGAAAACAGCAGTATGGAAATGGAGAGAAGAAGAGCTGAAATCTTTTAACGCCTTGAAAAGAGCTTTAACAACCTCACCCGTATTAAAACAAGCTGAAGATAACATGCCATATTCTATAAAAACAGACGCAAGTGCTTATGCTCTCGGTGCGGTTTTACTCCAGGGGGAGGGCTCAGAGGAGCATCCCATTGAATATGCCAGCCGTTTATTAAGCAGTGCGGAACGTAACTATTCTACTACAGAACGTGAAGCCTTGGCTATTATATGGGCATGTAGTAAATTTCGTGGTTACATAGAGGGAGAGGAGATTAAGCTGCTTACGGATCATAAACCATTAAAGTGGTTATTAACGTTAAAATCACCAGCTGGTCGACTTGCTAGGTGGGGATTGCAAATTCAACAATATAATTTTATAATCGATTACGTCCCTGGAAAAGCAAACGCTGCAGCTGACATGCTTTCCAGACCGCCCTGTAATAATCATAATGATGATATTGACTGTGGTAACTGTTTCTGCGCATTTTCCCTAGATATGCCAAGTAGAGGCGCTACCCAAATCCGTCAAGAACAACTGAAGGATGACTATCTGAAGGAAATAATGGTATCTTTGGAAAAAGAAGATGAAAACTCTATTCGTTGGTTAAACCGATGTTATCTGCTGAATAAAGGTGTTCTGTATCGTTATGCTAATGATGATTGCGAAGATGCACAATTGGTTATACCTACACAAGAACGAACAAAAATTTTGGAAACTTATCACGATGAAAGTACCGCCGGTCATTACGGTGTAGAGAGAACTATTGCCCGTATTGCTAGTAGATATTTTTGGCCAGGTATGCGAAGTGAAATTGTCAAGTATGTGAAAAACTGCATTGATTGTCAACGTTTTAAAGCTTCAAATATGAAACCTACCGGTCTTTTACAAACAACTAGCAGTAAACAAAGGTTCGAAGTCGTGGCTGTAGACTTGTTTGGTCCTCTACCCGTAACGGAAGAAGGTTACCGATGGATCCTAAACACCGAAGATGTAGCCAGTCGCTGGGTTGAAATGTTCAAATTAAAAGATTCAACAGCAGAAGTATGTGCTAAACTTTTAATCGATGAAATATTTTTACGTTATGGCTTGCCTAGACGTATAAAATCTGACAACGGTGTACAGTTTGTATCAGCTATAATGCAGCAAGTAACGTACTGCCTTGATATACAACAGCAATTTACACCAGTGTATCACCCCGAAGCAAACCCTGTGGAACGCAAAAACAGGGACTTGAAGAGTCAACTAGCTATTTTGGTACAACATCAACACAATAATTGGCATCAGAACTTAGCTGCCATACGTTTCGCTATGAATACTGCAAAGTGCCAAAGTACCGGATACAG
Source organism: Linnaemya tessellans (assembly GCA_951800035.1). NCBI lineage: Eukaryota > Metazoa > Arthropoda > Insecta > Diptera > Tachinidae > Linnaemya > Linnaemya tessellans. The sequence continues at coordinate 78,869,976 of OX637533.1, read as the reverse complement.
TGCAGCCTACCTGACTTTTGGTAGAGAACTGCGTACTCTAGATGATGTTAAGCATGATGTTAAAGCCGTAATTGAGTCTGAGAGTTTCATTCCCGAAATCACATCATACCTCCGAACGATTTCCAACGCTTTAGGAAATGCAAAAGAAACTGAAGCAAAAATTCAAGACAAAAACAAAAACTATGTTGACAACCAACGAAGACCGCAGCCAAACTTTGACATCGGAACTGAAGTACTAGTTACAACACATGTTCTGAGTAACACGGGTAAGGGCATTTCATCTAAATTTGTGCCTAAGCGTGATGGCCCGTACCTCATCACAAAGAAGATAGGGTCAACCTCATATGAAGTATCATCACCGGACGACTTATCGATTCCACTTGGTACCTACCATGCTTCAGCACTGACCTTGTACAAGGGTACGAATAGTAAGGAAGCCCCATCGCCAGTTCATCCCATGAAGAGACGCGGACGACCTAAAAAGCCTAGTGATGTAGCCTGAAGATGTTGCCGTACTTGTCGGGTCGACATCCCGTACGCCAAAGGGGGAGACTGTAGCGGGTCACCTTTATTAATATGATGTATTTGATATTCTGAATATATAATTGTTTTATAATTTCTTTAATTAGTTAAATAAGTTGCCTCATATATTTTAGTAACCAACTGTGTGATTACTTTGATTTCATTTTGTACATCACCAGCATGTGTGATCTGTGCTCTGCAGCACTGCAAATACAGAAAAGTTCTTTGTTGTTTTGCTTTGGTGTCTTTTCCATAATGTTAACGATCGTTTGCTGTATGAAAAGCTCTTTATCGTGTGTATAAAAGCATGGCACCAGACAAAGACATTCATTCCGTATTTGCAGGTTGGTTTGAGTGGTCGACAAACAAACTCTTTTAGCATGCGCTCTTCGTGACAACGATGGTTGTCGTTGAACGTTGCTAAGTGTGTTTGGTTGCTAGAGTTAAGTTGTTGTTGGTCGCGATGGTGACCGCAGTTTACTTGAACTCTTTGATCATTCATTCCGTATTTGCAGATTTAAATTAGTGAACTTTTATTTAATAAAACAAACAATCTGTTACAAAATGAAATTTATTTGTTGGTGGTTAAGCAATGTCTATAAGCATTTCATTGGTGCTGTACCAAATCGTCAGTAGACTTTAACCACAGTTTTTCAAAACTGTGGTTAAAGTCTACTGACGATTTGGTAAAGTACTAATGAAATGCATATAGACATTGCTTAACCACCAACAAATAAATTTCATTTAGAGATTTATTATTGATATTATTACCAAAACTAGCATTAATTTCCATAATGAGTTAATTTCTTCAGTGTGGTCAATGAATTCTACGGTGTTAACTACATTTGCATTGGGGTTCTCAATCTTTGATTGAGGTTTTCCCATTTTAAAAGAATTTTATGTAATTATATAAAATTATTATTTTTATTTTGAGAAAAAGGTTAAATTTTTATTTAGTGTACATGTTTTTTTTTTAATTTTTTTTTATTTCATATTGAATTTCGGATATCTTTTGTATTACGATTTGTAGTTCTTCGCCTGTAGCGTATGTTTTATGGTATTGGAGTGCACGCAGCTGCACTTTTAGTTTATTTCTCCGTCCTCCTCTTGTTTTGTTTATATGATATGTAGGTTCTTCTGGTTCTTTTTGTTTCAGCTTCTTTGGCTTTGGTCCCACTGAAAGAATTGGTGGCTTATTTGTGTGGTCGGCACCCTTAACTAATTCTGCTTTCCACCTGGACTCGGCTTCTTCTAGTTCCTTCTGGGTTTCCTCTAGGCTTTGTTCCATTCATGCAAAGTGCTGCTTTTGAATATTAAATCAATTTAGGATAGAGATCCAAATAAGCATAAGCTGTCTGTGTTGGATCCTTTAATCCTTTCTGAATTAGGATAAGCAAAGGCAGGATCGCCATAAAACCAATCAAAATGAAAAAGGTAATCAATGTTTGTTTTTTAGAAAATCTTTTATTAAAAACAACTTAGCAAATAATGCTTTCAATGTTGTTTCCAAATTAAGATTGAATTTAACTTAAAATTAGTTCAGCTTATATACTACTTACTAGATTATTTTTATAAATGTTTAAGTATTAACAATGTGGGAAATTTGGTTGAAATTTGATTTTCCCTAAAAATATTTGTTATTTCCCACGGCGGCGAATATTTTGGTGTAACCGAATATGTATGGCATATTAAAAGAAATAAACAAATTTTATCATGACAGTATTGTGACACACACACACACACACACAAGCCATTAATATTTCATGGTCACTGCAAGAGGCGCAAAGGCGGCGGTGTATTAAAACTATTCAAATATGTTTGCCGGCCTGTGCTGATATTTTGTGACACTTGATATTCTTTTGGTTATTTTGTTGATGCCCTTAAAACGTTTAATTCTTTCATGTTGATGTTGTTTAAGAGAATTAATTCATATTATGCTACAGCCAAAAATTTGAAAAACCAGCAAAACCCTTAATTTTTCAAAAAGAAATATTTTTAATTAGAAATAGTATAAATTAGAAGAAAACAAGTGAAAGTGTTATATTCGGCTGTGCCGAATCTTAAATACTCTTCACAGATGTAATTCTTTTCGTTTAAATTTGTTGGCTAGGAAGCTGTTTCTAATACCTCTGAACGTCTTTCAAAAATATTAAATACGTTTAATTTACAAACAAAAAGAAAAAATCCGTTTCATGTACCTCAACAATTTCTAATTGTGCAACCGTAGGTAGAATCGTCTTTTAGATTCTTTTGGTATTTAAAACTAATTTTTTCTTCCTGATATATAAAGTACGTATAATTCATCACAAAAATCAAAAATAGCAAGTTATATGGTTACTTTAATGAATCAGAAAATGTCGATTTTCCAACTCTGGAACCGAATTTTTAGTTTTTACAATGTTTAATACCAATTTAATTCTTAGCGAACCATAAAATATGTTTAATTCACTGAAAAAGCCAAAATTGGGAATTTATGAGGGTACCAAATGTATGTACCAAAACATTTCGATTTTCCAACCCTGGAACCGAATTTTTAAATATTTGATACTAATTTAATTTTTTCTGATATATAAAATAGGTTTAATTCACTAAAAACACAAAATTTGGAATTTATGCGGGTACTTTTATGTACCAAATACATATATATATATATATATATATATATATATATATATATATACATATATATATATATATATATATATATATATATATATATATGGATTTTCCAACTCTGGAAGCGAATTATTATTTTTTACCAATGCAACTCATAGTGAGGTGTAACATAGTTTTACTTGACAAAAAAACTAACATTTTTAAACTTTTTAGTCACTTTCATGTACCATAAAATATTTCATTTGTCTAACCCTGGAGGCGAAATTTTAATTTTTTAAGATTTTAATACCAATTTTCTTCTTCCTGAAATATAAAACAGTTTTAATTAGCAAAAAAAAAACAACGTCAACTGCAGAATAAATATTACAATTTCCCGACCCTGGAAACGCAATTTTAATTTTTTTTTACCAATGAAACTCTTAATGAGGCATGAAATAGTTTTATTTAAGAATAACTTAATATTTGCAGCCATTTACCATATATGGCATGTACCAAAAAAATTATAAACTTCCCAACCCTTGGAAGTGAAACTTTAATTTTTTTTTTACCAATGCAACTCTTCATGAGGTATAAAGTAGTATTATTTAAGAAAAATTTTAAACTTTGAACCATTTTGGTCACCTTTATGAACTATAAAATATTGCACTTGGACAACCCTAGATTCGAAATTTTGTTTGTTTTTACATTTTTGATACCAATTTTGTTCTTCCTAAAGTATAAAAAAAGCAAACAAAAAAAACAACGTCAATTGCCTTTTTGGTTACTTTTATGTATAAAAAAAATTTCAATTTTCCAGCCCTGGAAGCGAAATTTAATTTTTTATCAATGCAAATCTACATGAGGTATAAAGTAGTTTTGTTTTAGAAAATCTCAAATTTGGAACCATTTTGGTTTTTACATGTACTACAAAATATTGCATGTACCAAAAAAAACTCTCATTTTCCCAACCCCGGAAGGAAAATTTTAATTTTTTGTTTTTTTTTATCAGTGCAACGCTTCATGCGGTATAAAGTAATTTTTTTTAAAAAAATTTCAAATTTTTAACCATTTTGGTCACTTTCATGTACTATTAAATATTGCACTTGTCCATCCCTGGGTTCGAAATTTTATTTTTTATTTTTGATACCAATTTTGTTCTTCCTAAATTATAAGACAGTTTTAGTTAGCAAAAAAGCAACAACAATATCAGTTGCCTGTTTGATTACTTTCACGTATAAAAAATATGCAATTTCCCACCCCTGGAAGCAAAATTTGAATTAAAAAATTTTTTTTTGGCCAATGAAAATCAATTTTTTAATAGACCATTGAGGCTTCCTAAAGCACGATATAGGTTTAATTTACAAACATTAAAAAAAAGAATTGATTTTTGGTATAAATTTTGCATCGAGAAATAGGTGTAAGCTTCCCAGCTTTGGAACTATACTTCAGATCCTTCTGAATTTCAATAGCACTCAATTTAAGCCCATTTCCAATCCAACGGTCCAAGAACGAAGTATCTAGCTCTTCTGGGGGCTTGGGAAAGCCGTACAGACGGACGGACAGACGGACATCGCTCAATCGTCATCGCTATTCATAAGGATCCAGAATATATATACTTTATGGGGTGCCATGTGCATATCGAAGAAATTACACACGGAATGACAAACCTATGTATATATACCCTTTCACTTTTTTGTGAGGGATATAATTAGCTATTAGCGGTAAAACACAATGCCACCAGAATCAAATATGATTTTTAATTGAGCTCTAAGTTGCAAAAATTTATGGTGTTTCTGCTATTACAGTAAGACAAAAATATTTATAGAAATTAAAACAAGTAAAAGTGCTATATTCGGCTGTGCCGAGTCTTAAATACCCTTCACAGATGTAATTCTTCTTTCTTTCTTACTAAAATAGAAAGTAGCTTTAATTAAAAAATAATTTAAAAAAAAAACAAAATGATGTTATCAGTTACTTTTATATTTAGGACAACGTTTAAATTTTTTGGTAAGGAAGCTAAATGTTTTTCTCTTCTTACTTCTAATACCTCTGAACGTCTTTCAAAAATATTAAATATGTTTAATTTACAAACAAAAAGAAAAAATCCGTTTCATGTACCCAAAAAGGTTCTAATTGTCCAACGGTAGAATAGTCTTTTACATTTTTTTGGTTTTTAGTACCAATTTATTTCTTGCTGATATATAAAGTAGGTATAATTCATCATAAAAATAAAATAAAAAAAATATGGTTATTTTATATGATTTCTGCTATGAGCTAATAAGGCCTAGGTTAGTTTTGATGACAATAAAAACAAGTTTTTATTTCATTTTTCCCGACGTTTCGTCAATTATTTGTTGACTTTTTCAAGGGTTTGGGAAATCTATTTATTATTAAAAAACTATATATAAATGAAATTTATTTGTTGGTGGTTAAGCAATGTCTATATGCATTTCATTGGTGCTTTACCAAATCGTCAGTAGACTTTAACCACAGTTTTGAAAAGTTAAAAACCTCTTATCTTATGCATATACTTCCGAAAACCATCTGAGAATTTGAGATTTGGTAAAGCACCAATGAAATGCATATAGACATTGCTTAACCACCAACAAATAAATTTCATTTATATATAATATTGTGACAACAATGTGTCAAATAAAAAGATTTCATATTATTAAAAAACATTTATTAATTATTTTACATATATGTATATGTCTAAACGATCTAAATTTTATTACTTACAACTTTGTAATTTAAAATTTAATAATTTTATAAATAATAAAAAGTTAAAAATAAATTACAAAACTTTAATCACAATTTAAGTGCACATCACAGTTCATTTTAATGCTACTTTGTAGCTTGTGTTGATGTTGTCCGTATCTTCCTTTAAATTCATCGTCTTTTCTATCTTTTGCTGTATTCTTAAGCTTTCTATTGTATATCTTTTCTTTCCAATATTCTCTCTGTCTAAGATCTTTACTTTTTCAAAATCAGCTGTGTGTCAAGTGTCCAGTTTATGTTGTGCTAGTGCTGTTGATTGTTTATTTTTCTCTATATCTCTCTTGTGTTCTTCCATTCTGGTTCCTAAATTTCTTTTTGTGGTTCCAATGTATACCATATCACAGCTGTTATTTTCATTACCTTTGCACTTTATTTCATAGACTACATTACTTTGTTGTTGTTTTTTGATTGGCGCTTTAATTTTTGAAAATATTTTATTTATTGTTGTGTTTGGTTTGTATGCAAAATGTATGTTGTTGTTTTTTATTGCAATTCTTATGTTTTTGTTATCCGTCAATCCAGGGATGTAACGTACGCTATAATATAACTTTTCTCTATTTTCAGTGATGGATTTGTTGTCTATTGTACTGTTGTTTAGCTTTATGTTCGTTTCGTTAATCATTTTGCTGATGAGTTTGTTGGGGAAACTATTTTCTGTTAACGTTTTTCTGATGTATTTTATGTTTTTTTCGTGGAATTGTTTGTCGCTAAGATGGAGAATCCTAAAGATTAAGTTTTTGGAAGTATTGATTATTTGATGTTTAGGTTGTGTGGAGTTGAAATTTATGATACTGCCTGAAGCTGTATCTTTTTTGTACCAGTCTATTACTAATCTGTTGTTGTTTCTTTGTATTTTTGTGTCTAAATAGGCAATAGAATTGTTTGTTTCTATTTCCATGGTGAATTGTATTTTTGGATGAAAACTATTGAAGGTATTTAATATTTTGTCGTTTTCTTCGGATTTTACAATTGCTAATAAATCATCTACATACTTTGTTATGTATTTTAATTGGATGTTTTCCACGCTCAGTTTTTGTAGAGTTTCGTCTAGCAAATTGTCAAGTACAAGATCCGCGATGGTTGGTGAAAGTGGATTCCCCATTGGCATGCCAAATATCTGATTAAAAGTTTCATTTTCATAAATAAAATAATTATTTTCGCAGAGACAAAACTTGAGTATTTTTACAAACAAGGACCTAGACATTTTTGTGTAATTTTGGATTATTGTCCATTTTTGCATTATTATATTTATTGCCTTGTTGACTGGGATATTAGTGAATAGTGAAACGACATCTAGTGAGATTAGTATTTCGTCATTTTCTATTTGAATATTTTTATACCCTCCAAAAAAGAATTTGGAGGGTATATTCACTTTGTCATTCCGTTTGTAACGCATCGAAATATCCATCTTGATCAGTGATGAAATCTAAGACGAACTGAGCATGTCCGTCCGTCCGTCCGTCCGTCTGTGGAAATCACGATTCAGTCCAAACGAAAAGAGCTAGACTCTTTAAATTTGGCATAAATATATTTTAAAGCTTAGAGCAGGTTAAGTTTAAAGATGGGCTAAATCGGGCAAGAGGGGAAAAAGTTCCCCTAAGAAGAACTAAAGCAACCCAGAAAAAACAACATAATTTTTAAAGTTTTTTGGTTATTTTGTTAAGCAAATGATATATTTTTATGTCAAATACGGTCCAACGCCTTAAACTTGGAGCCATTAAATAAAATAAAAATATTTTTTGACCCCGCCCACTTTAGTGGGCGTTATTATAGGCAAAAATAGCATAAAAATTTAACAAATTGTTTTACTTAAGCCTACATTCCTTAAAAATAACACTTTTAACCTTTAATGACGAAGCTGAGACGAAACCTGGTACTACTCTGCCCTACCCTCTCCTGCCCCTTCGCCCCCTAAATGACCCTACCAAAAAAAAATTTTTTTTTTTAATTTTGTATATAATCATCCCAAGCATTTATCTTTAGAGTTATATTACTGCCGATTTCTGCCCTACCTCCCCCTCACCTCTTTCTTTGCCCCCTAAATGACCCTACCAAAAAAAAATTTTGTTTTAAATTTTGTATATAATCATCCCAAGCATTTATCTTTAGAGTTTTATGACTGCCGATTCATGACCCTATCTAAAATAAGAAATTTTAATTTTGTGTATAATTATCCCAAGCATTTATTTTTAGAGTTTTATGACGAAGGTGAAATGTTTCCCCCACAGCCCTTGCCAGAGCGACCCCGCCAAAATACCGTTTTTATAGCCTCCAAAGAGAATTGTGATGAAGTCTAAGACGGTCTAGCAATGCCCATACGTTCGTCTGTGGAAAACATGATATTGTATATTTTTGAACCCCGCCCCCTTTAGTGGGCGTTGACGTACGATATTATATAAAGGAACTCTGTCCCACCAAGTTAAACATATCAAATTCACTTACTAAATATTTGGAGGGTATTTAAGATTCGACCCGGTCGAATATAACGTTTTTACTTGTTTATTTCCTCTTTGAGTCTAATCGAATTTGATACATTGTATTCTTTCGAGATCACATTTTTGAGGATTTGGCCTACGTATTTTGATAATTTATAGCATGGAACTTGCATTGACGAAACTATGGGTCTTAAAGGTATATCTGGCTTATGAATTTTTGGTAGTCCATATATTCTCGGTGCCGTTGCAGCTGAGCAAAGTAATTGTTTCCTCTGCCAATTCTCGATTATTTTTTGTTTATATAGCTCTGCTACTAATTTGTTGTTTTCTTTTTGTAGATTTGCAGTTGGATCTGTTCTGAGTTTTCTACATGTACCCTTTAATTTCCCCATTTTTAGGTGATAATCCTCTTTATACATTGCCACTGTTTTGTTCCCTTTATCAGCCTTTACTAAAATTATATTTTTGTGTTTTTTCAAGAAATCTGTTGTTTTTCTATATATATTGAGAACAAATTTTTCTTTTGGGGTGTTTTGTAAATTTCTCTTAAACCGCGTGATGTTATTCGCTAATATGGTTCTTGCCAAATTCTTCTCTCGTCCCTCATCATCATTCATTGTTGAAATACATTGTTCCATGTCCACAATTATATGTAGTGCAGAGAAGTTACAAACAAGATACAGTTTCAGGCAGAATCATAAATTTCAACTCCACACAACCTAAACATCAAATAATCAATACTGCCAAAAACTTAATCTTTAGGATTCTCCATCTTAGCGACAAACAATTCCACGAAAAAAACATAAAATACATCAGAAAAACGTTAACAGAAAATAGTTTCCCCAACAAACTCATCAGCAAAATGATTAACGAAACGAACATAAAGCTAAACAACAGTACAATAGACAACAAATCCATCACTGAAAATAGAGAAAAGTTATATTATAGCGTACGTTACATCCCTGGGTTGACGGATAACAAAAACATAAGAATTGCAATAAAAACCAACAACATAAATTTTGCATACAAACCAAACACAACAATAAATAAAATATTTTCAAAAATTAAAGCGCCAATTAAAAAACAACAACAAAGTAGTGTAGTCTATGAAATAAAGTGCAAAAGTAATGAAAATAACAGCTGTGATATGGTATACATTGGAACCACAAAAAGAAATTTAGGAACCAGAATGGAAGAACACAAGAGAGATATAGAGAAAAATAAACAATCAACAGCACTAGCACAACATATACTGGACACTGGACACACAGCTGATTTTGAAAAAGTAAAGATCTTAGACAGAGAGAATATTGAAAAGAAAAGATATACAATAGAAAGCTTCAGAATACAGCAAAAGATAGAAAAGACGATGAATTTAAAGGAAGACACGGACAACATCAGCACAAGCTACAAAGTAGCATTAAAATGAACTGTGATGTGCACTTAAATTGTGATTAAAGTTTTGTAATTTATTTTTAACTTTTTATTATTTATAAAATTATTAAATTTTATATTACAAAGTTGTAAGTACTTATATGTAAAATAATTAATAAATGTTTTTTAATAATAAATAGATATCCCAAACCCTTGAAAAAGTCAACAAATAATTGACGAAACGTCGGGAAAAATGAAATAAAAACTTGTTTTTATTGTCATCAAAACTAATCTAGGCCTTATTAGCTCATTTATTTTCAGCATATGACTTTAAAGTATGATAGAGAGACATGCAGAACTTTAAAAGAGTACTATAACGAAACAAAAAAGCTAGCACAACAAGCAAGTAGATTAAAATTCATACTATCATGCAGAAGTTATGGTATTGTTCCAAACCACACAAAGAACACAACAATACAGACGATACAACTGTTCACATGTAAGAAATTAAAAGAAAAATTAAACAAAATTGAATATAATTTCCACAAAAAAATAGTAAATCTGGAGATAACACAAACATATTCAAACATTAAAGTTGCCAAGAAATATATAAATCGCTTGAAAATTAACATTGCAAATGAACTTACATTCGAAGACTATACGAATTTTATAAACAAGCAATATGAGAGAAGCAAAAATATGGGCGCACACATAATAGAAAATAAAAATGCAAAATTAAACGCATTGAAAGAAAAAGGATTTAGAAGATATGGATTTATATATAACGAGAATTGGTTTGAAAACAAAACCAACATAGAGATCCCAATGGAATCGAAATGGCTATTGTCTTTGGGGAATAAATTTGCTCTACCTATAGATAAAAACAACTTCTCTGCACTACATATAATTGCGGACATGGAACAATGGATTTCAACAATGAATGATGATGAGGGACAAGAGAAGAATTTGGCAAGAACCATATTAGCGAATAACATCACGCGGTTTAAGAGAAATTTACAAAACACCCCAAAAGAAAAATTTGTTCTCAATTTATATAGAAAAACAACAGATTTCTTGAAAAAACACAAAAATATAATTTTAGTAAAGGCTGATAAAGGGAACAAAACAGTGGCAATGTATAAAGAGGATTATCACCTAAAAATGGGGAAATTAAAGGATACATATAGAAAACTCAGAACAGATCCAACTGCAAATCTACAAAAAGAAAACAACAAATTAGTAGCAGAGCTATATAAACAAAAAATAATCGAGAATTGGCAGAGGAAACAATTACTTTGCTCAGCTGCAACGGCACCGAGAATATATGGACTACCAAAAATTCATAAGCCAGATATACCTTTAAGACCCATAGTTTCGTCAATGCAAGTTCCATGCTATAAATTATCAAAATACGTAGGCCAAATCCTCAAAAATGTGATCTCGAAAGAATACAATGTATCAAATTCGATTAGACTCAAAGAGGAAATAAACAAGTAAAAACGTTATATTCGACCGGGTCGAATCTTAAATACCCTCCAAATATTTAGTAAGTGAATTTGATATGTTTAACTTGGTGGGACAGAGTTCCTTTATATAATATCGTACGTCAACGCCCACTAAAGGGGGCGGGGTTCAAAAATATACAATATCATGTTTTCCACAGACGAACGTATGGGCATTACTAGACCGTCTTAGACTTCATCACAATTCTCTTTGGAGGCTATAAAAACGGTATTTTGGCGGGGTCGCTCTGGCAAGGGCTGTGGGGGAAACATTTCACCTTCGTCATAAAACTCTAAAAATAAATGCTTGGGATAATTATACACACAATTAAAATTTCTTATTTTAGATAGGGTTATTTAAAGGGCAAAGGGGGAGAGGGGGTAGGGCAGAAACAGATACACATAAAACTGTAAAAATAAATGCTTGGGATGATTATACACAAAATAAAAAAAAAATTTATATATATTTTTAATAGGGTCATTTAGCGGGCAAAGGGGGAGGAGGGGGTAGGGCAGCAACAGACAGTCATAAAACTCTAAAGATATATAGTTGGGATGATTATATACAAAATTAAAAAAAAAAAATTTTTTTTTTGTTAGGGTCATTTTAGGGGGCAAAGGAAGAGGTGGGAGGAGGGGAGGTAGGGCAGAAATCGGCAGTCATAAAACTCTAAAGATAAATGCTTGGGATGATTATATACAAAATTTAAAAAAAAAAAAATTTTTTTGGTAGGGTCATTTAGGGGGCAAAGAAAGAGGTGAGGGGGAGGTAGGGCAGAAATCGGCAGTCATAAAACTCTACAGATAAATGCTTGGGATGATTATATACAAAATTAAAAAAAAAAAATTTTTTTTTGGTAGGGTCATTTAGGGGGCGAAGGGGCAGGAGAGGGTAGGGCAGAGTAGTACGAGGTTTCGTCTCAGCTTCGTCATTAAAGCTTAAAAGTGTTATTTTTAAGGAATGTAGGCTTAAGTAAAACAATTTGTTAAATTTCTATGCTATTTTTGCCTATAATAACGCCCACTAAAGTGGGCGGGGTCGAAAAATATTTTTATTTTATTTAATGGCTCCAAGTTTAAGGCGTTGGACCGTATTTGACATAAAAATATATCATTTGCTTAACAAAATAACCAAAAAACTTTAAAAATTATGTTGTTTTTTCTGGGTTGCTTTAGTTCTTCTTAGGGGAACTTTTTTCCCTCTTGCCCGATTTAGCCCATCTTCGAACTTAACCTGCTCTAAGTTTTAAAATATATTTGTGCCGAATTTCAAGAGTCTAGCTCTTTTCGTTTGGACTGAATAGTGATTTCCACAGACGGACGGACGGACGGACATGCTCAGTTCGTCTTAGATTTCATCACTGATCAAGAATATATATACTTTATAGGGTCTGAGATGGATATTTCGATGCGTTACAAACGGAATAACAAAGTGAATATACCATCCAAATTCTTTTTTGGAGGGTATAAAAATATTCAAATAGAAAATGACGAAATACTAATCTCACTAGATGTCGTTTCACTATTCACTAATATCCCAGTCAACAAGGCAATAAATATAATAATGCAAAAATGGACAATCATCCAAAATTACACAAAAATGTCTAGGTCCTTGTTTGTAAAAATACTCAAGTTTTGTCTCTGCGAAAATAATTATTTTATTTATGAAAATGAAATTTTTAATCAGATATTTGGCATGCCAATGGGGAATCCACTTTCACCAACCATCGCGGATCTTGTACTTGACAATTTGCTAGACGAAACTCTACAAAAACTGAGCGTGGAAAACATCCAATTAAAATACATAACAAAGTATGTAGATGATTTATTAGCAATTGTAAAATCCGAAGAAAACGACAAAATATTAAATACCTTCAATAGTTTTCATCCAAAAATACAATTCACCATGGAAATAGAAACAAACAATTCTATTGCCTATTTAGACACAAAAATACAAAGAAACAACAACAGATTAGTAATAGACTGGTACAAAAAAGATACAGCTTCAGGCAGTATCATAAATTTCAACTCCACACAACCTAAACATCAAATAATCAATACTTCCAAAAACTTAATCTTTAGGATTCTCCATCTTAGCGACAAACAATTCCACGAAAAAAACATAAAATACATCAGAAAAACGTTTGGGGAAAATAGTTTCCCCAACAAACTAATCAGCAAAATGATTAACGAAACGAACATAAAGCTAAACAACAGTACAATAGACAACAAATCCATCACTGAAAATAGAGAAAAGTTATATTATAGCGTACGTTACATCCCTGGATTGACGGATAACAAAAACATAAGAATTGCAATAAAAAACAACAACATAAATTTTGCATACAAACCAAACACAACAATAAATAAAATATTTTCAAAAATTAAAGCGCCAATTAAAAAATAACAACAAAGTAATGTAGTCTATGAAATAAAGTGCAAAGGTAATGAAAATAACAGCTGTGATATGGTATACATTGGAACCACAAAAAGAAATTTAGGAACCAGAATGGAAGAACACAAGAGAGATATAGAGAAAAATAAACAATCAACAGCACTAGCACAACATATACTGGACACTGGACACACAGCTGATTTTGAAAAAGTAAAGATCTTAGACAGAGAGAATATTGGAAAGAAAAGATATACAATAGAAAGCTTAAGAATACAGCAAAAGATAGAAAAGACGATGAATTTAAAGGAAGACACGGACAACATCAGCACAAGCTACAAAGTAGCATTAAAATGAACTGTGATGTGCACTTAAATTGTGATTAAAGTTTTGTAATTTATTATGAAATCTTCTTATTTGACACATTGTTGTCACAATACCACTATATATAAATGAAATTTATTTGTTGGTGGTTAAGCAATGTCTATATGCATTTCATTGGTGCTTTACCAAATCGTCAGTAGACTTTAACCACAGTTTTGAAAAGTTAAAAACCTCTTGTCTTATGCATATACTTCCGAAAACCATCTGAGAATTCACAACTTGTAAATTACAAACTATTTTCAAAAATAACAACAGAACAAGAACATAGGCTTGCAACTCATACAAAACTAAACCAACAAATAAAATATGTTCGATATGAATCTATTTTATTTTTCTACACCTTTATACAATCAGAAATCCATTGGATAACAAGAAAAGTATTTATAAGGCAAAATGAAAAATAAAATCTAAATTAAACTGTCATAACAGTTTGTAATTTACAAGTTGTGAATTCTCAGATGGTTTTCGGAAGTATATGCATAAGATAAGAGGTTTTTAACTTTTCAAAACTGTGGTTAAAGTCTACTGACGATTTGGTAAAGCACCAATGAAATGCATATAGACATTGCTTAACCACCAACAAATAAATTTCATTTATATATAGTGGTATTGTGACAACAATGTGTCAAATAAGAAGATTTCATAACAGTTTAATTTAGATTTTATTTTTCATTTTGCCTTATAAATACTTTTCTTGTTATCCAATGGATTTCTGATTGTATAAAGGTGTAGAAAAATAAAATAGATTCATATCGAACATATTTTATTTGTTGGTTTAGTTTTGTATGAGTTGCAAGCCTATGTTCTTGTTCTGTTGTTATTTTTGAAAATAGTTTGTAATTTACAAGTTGTGAATTCTCAGATGGTTTTCGGAAGTATATGCATAAGATAAGAGGTTTTTAACTTTTCAAAACTGTGGTTAAAGTCTACTGACGATTTGGTAAAGCACCAATGAAATGCATATAGACATTGCTTAACCACCAACAAATAAATTTCATTTATATATAGTTTTGTAATTTATTTTTAACTTTTTATTATTTATAAAATTATTAAATTTTAAATTACGAAGTTGTAAGTAATAAAATTTAGATCGTTTAGACATATACATATATGTAAAATAATTAATAAATGTTTTTTAATAATAAATAGATTTCCCAAACCCTTGAAAAAGTCAACAAATAATTGACGAAACGTCGGGAAAAATGAAATAAAAACTTGTTTTTATTGTCATCAAAACTAACCTAGGCCTTATTAGCTCATAGCAGAAATCATATAAAATAAAAACACAATTTGGCCATATAAACAGAGAAAGGGAAAAAAAATAAAAAAATATGGTTACTTTTATGACTCAGAAAATGTCGATATTCCAACCCTGTAATTGGATTTTTAATTTTTTTGGTTTTTAATACCAATTTAACTCTTCCCGAAGTATAGAAAAGATTTCATTCACACACAACCTAAATAAGGAACTTATATGGCTACTTTTATGTACTAAAAAATCTCGATTTTCTAACCCGGGAACCGAATTTTTAATACCAAATTAATTCTTCCAGAAGTATAAAATAGGTTTAATTCACTAAAAAACAATATTTAGAATTTATGTGGGTACTTTTATGTACCAGAAATATTTCGATTTTCCAACTCTGGAAGAGAATTTTTATATTTTTAACAATGCAATTCTTAGTGAATTTTTATACATTTTGGTCACTTTCATGTACCATAAAATATTTTATTTGTCCAACCCTGGAATCGAAATTTTTGATTTTTTAAGATTTTAATACCAATTTTGTTCTTCCTGAATTATAAAATAGTTTTAATTAGCAAAATCAACAACGTCAATTGTCTCTTTTGTTACTTTTATGAATAAAGAATATATCAGTTTCCCAACCGTGGGAACGAAATTTTAATTTTTTTACCAATGCAACTCTTAATAATGAGGTATATTTAAGAAGAACTTAAAATTTGTAACCATTTTGGCCACTTTCATGTACTACAAAATATTGCAGTTATCCAACCCTGGAATCGAAATTTTGATTTGTTTTAATATTTGATACCAATTTTGTTTTTCCTGAATTAAAAAATAGTTTTAATAAGTAAAAAACCGACGTTAGTTGGCTTTTTGGTTATTTTTATGTATAAAAAAATTTCAATTTCCCACCCCTGGAAGCGAAATTTTAATTTTTAAAATTTTTTTATCAATGCAAATCTTCATGAAGTATAAAGTGATTTTATTTAAGAAAAACTCAAAATTTATAACAATTTTGGTTATTACATGTACCAAAAAAAATTTAATTTTCCTAACCCTGGAAGCGAAATTTTATTTTTTATCAGTACAAGTCTTCTTGAGGTATAAAATAGTCTTATTTAAGAAAATTTTAAATTTTTTTAACCATTTTGGCCACTTTCATGTACTATTAAATATTGCACTTGTCCAACCCTGTATTCGAAATTTATATTTTTTTCAAAATTTTTGATACCAATTTTGTTCTTCTTAAGTTATAAGACAGTTTTAGTTAGCAAAAAAAACTGTTTGATTACTTTCACGTATAAAAAAAATGCAATTTCCCATCCCTAGAAGCAAAATTTGAATTAAATTTTTTTTTGGTCAATGCAAATCTTGATAACGTATAAAGAGGTTTTGTTAAAGAAAAACTTGAAATTTTTAACATTTTTAGTTACTAATGTACTACAAAATACAGAATGGCAAAAAAAAAAGAAATGTATTTCCCACCCCCGGAAAAAATTTTAATTTTTTTAGTTTTCAATAGACTATTGAGGCTTCCCAAAGCACGAAATAGGTTTAATTTACAAATATTAAAAAAAAATATTTGATTTTTGGTCTAAATTTTGCGTCGAGAAATAGGTGTAAGCTTCAATAGCAATCTAATTAAGTGTATTTCCAATCTAACGGTCTAAGAACGAAGTCTCTAGCTTTTCTGGGGGCTTGGGAAACCCACGTACAGACAGACGGACAGACGCACACCGCTCAATCGTCATCGCTATTCATAAGGACACAGAATATATATACCGTATGGGGTCCCATGTGAATATCGAAGAAATTACACACGGAATGACAAACCTATATATATCCTTTCACTTTTTTCTGAAGGGTATAAAAAGCTAACAATATTTATACCAGGTGTTAAGCGCGGGCTCGTGGCGCCTTGCTTAACCTTATAAAATGGGATAACTTGGTGATTTACCAAGTTATTAGAATGTTTAGTGGTTTATTATCCTAGTAGTTCATTAGGATAACGCAATGTCCAATTCAGTTGTTCAAGTGGTACACAAGAATAACATAAATCTACTTGTTGAAAATTAAGTAACAAGTTAATGTTAATGTTGACTGGATGAATGACAATAGTTCAATCACACATTTTATTAAAACCTTATTGTATTTAAAGAAATATTACAAATAATAACAGAATATAAAATTTACAATACAAAATAAAAATAAGAAGTAAAAGATTGGTTTCATAATAAATAAAAAAATTGCAATGTAATCAATAACATTTTAAAGTGTTAAAATGTAAAATGATACAAAGAATTTTAGGCCAGAGACCGTTCACTCTTCTGCTGGACTAATTACTTTCCCACCGTTGGCAGAAAACAGATATCGGATTTCATAACCGTATGGCTGGTGAATTAAGTAAACAAATTATTTTCCCAGTAAAAGCCAAACATATATTATATATCTCCAATATCTGACATGTTCTTTGCTTTAGCACGTGTACGAGTAAATAAATATTTTGTTTTAATTTAGAACTGAATTGTGCAAACGCGGTAATTCTCACGGCAAAGTGTGGGAAAAATAAAAACGTAAAAAGAGGTACGGATTTTGTTCAAGTATTATTAATTCTATTGATAGTTTTTTTTTTGTTATTTTTAATACGAAACAAAAAAACTCAAAGGAATTAACATATTGCGGCCCAAAGTGCGAATGAGCGATCTCGGGTAACTTATTTTGAAGTGCGTTAAGGTGTTGGTTCCAGTGAAACATTCCAGTTGGATCGTGGAGACGGTTGTGGTGCTTCGGAGAGCGGTTCACGACTTCTCTTCATCCTTTGTTTTGCTATCAGGACAATTATCACTGTTAAAATCAAGGCCAGTCCAACATAGCTAATTGTTAAGCTATGCACTTTATGGGTTGTTGCTAGTGGAAATTCCTGTCTTTGTGCCCTGACCTCTTCCTGCAGATGGGTTATCTTTTCAATTGTCGAAGTATATGACAGGGGTTGTGTCGTGTTGTTTACGTTTTCTTGGAGATGAAGGAATGATATCCCATTGCTTGTATATGATGAATGCAAGTTAGATGAGATGGTTCGATGCCCGTAGATGGTAATAACATCATTTTTCATTGCACATCCTGCTGGAAGCGTGAGCAACCCGGTACCTTCCAGCAATTGACAACTGCTTTCACCCTTGCATACTGTGCTCAATTTGAGTTGCTGTTGAGTTGCAAGCAGCCACTGGTTCTTGTTGTAAAGTGGGTACCATACATCATTGCTGTTTATCAACTCTATATTGCAGCTTGAGTCGGATTCATTGTTGAATAAATGTATCTCACAGCGACAAATTGGAGAGCCTCTATGATATGCGGCTTGAATGTGTGGGCATAAGAAAATGTTATGCTCAAGCTTATTGCAGGTACTTAGCTTCAAGTCATCTAGAGGGAAACATTCGTCACGATGAGCGTTGAGAGCCATCATTTTAGTTGTTGGTATGATTAAAGAGTTGTTCATTAGGTGTGGTACTGGAGTAATATAGAATAGGTCATATTGCCCTTGATGAGCTAGCGGAATAAACAAAGTGCAAATAATGTGCTGAGTTGAACTTGCTGCCTGAACGGTGACTACACCGTATAAATGAATAATGTCTGCAACTGGTAGTGTTAGATCCGTGGGAAAGTTCGCTTTTATTTTATCGACTTCACCCGAAAATTGTTGTGGGGTCAGTAGAACCGGACTAATTCGACCATGGTAAGTGTCCGCTAACAACGTGATCATAGATGTGTGCATTTTTTGCAAATTGTTAGCAATTGCAAGTAACTGGACACTCAGTGATAAAATGATTTCCGATCGATGGTAGCTGTCATTGGTTGTGAGGTAGAGTAGTTTGTTTATTTTATCGTTCATTTTTTCGAAGTTATCTTGCATGCGTTGCTCTGACTGCTTCATGAGATTGAGGGTCGAGTCGAGAAACGATGTTTGATTCCGCAGAAGGCTCTGCAAGTGGGCTTAGTTGTTTTTTATACTATTAATAGTATCGGTCATTTCTGCTGCATATTTGGAGTCTATGACGCCAAACAAGGAGCTTGCTATATTTCCAACAATGTCTATTGCTCCTCGTCGCTTCCTTCTTATGAAATTTTCCAAACCGTGCTCCATTTCATCCCTAAGGTTTTGAAAATGGGATAGAAGTCCGTTGCATTGATGATTAAGGAATGAGTAATCGCATGCCCTTTTCAGAGCAGATGTACCATTCCTTAAAAGTTTTCATTCGTTATAGAACGGAGTCAGATCGAAATAAATGAGGAGCTTCCATTCAGAGATGACAGGTTTAACTTGGCCAATGTTTTCGAAATGTAATCCAGGGTTACTAATGATTTGGGTGTACGTCACTTGTTCACATAGTATTACAGGGAGAACTAACGCTACGAGCATTAGAAGACCTGTCGTGTTTAGAGTACAACGTTTTCAGGGTGGCTCATTTATGGTTTTGCTCTTGGGTGAATTGTCTCTTTTTCGTGTTGGTTTCTCATCTGTTGTTTCATCGTTAACATTTGTTCCTGGTGGCTCCACAGGAAGAGGAGCCAGCAAGTGAATCGCTCGCTTAACGATACCACCAGATGTTTTTACTTCAGCTGCTATGACGAATCCGTCTTGACCGGGGTATTTTTCAGTTAGTTTTCCAAGACGCCATTTCATAACTGGTGTGTTGTCCTTAATTATAACTATGGTACCCCGTTGAGGTATTCCTGGGACCATCGTTTCCAAAATTGATGTTTTATTTGTGACACTAACTCCCATCGCTTTGTAAGAGTTGTTGAAGGTGAACTGGCAGTTGCATCCACTTGTGCTGTAAGAGGTTCACCAATCAAAAAGTGGCCTGGTGTTAGTGCAACCTCATCATTCGGATTACTCGGCAACGGTGCAATCGGTCCCGAATTAAGGATTGCTTCGACTTCTACGATCACGGTTTCCATTTCTTCATAGGTCAGAGACGCGTTTGCCATTTCTTTCACAAGTAATCTTTTTGCAGATTTGACTGCAGCCTCCCATAGTCCGCCGAAGTGCGGGGCTCGTGGAGGTATGAAATGAAAACTGATGCCTTTGCTGACACACTCTTGTTGAATTTTTTCTTGAGCAGCTGTGGCGAAAAGAGCAGTTGACAACTCTTTTCATTAATTGCGAGCTCCCACAAAGTTTGTTGCGTTGTCACAATAGAGATGCTGACAGTGACCCCTTCGGCCGATGAATCTTTTGAGCGCTCCAATGAAGGCGTCGGTTGTAAGGTCTGTTACAAGCTCCAGATGCACTGCCTTTGTCCAGAAGCAACAGAATACTGCGATATACGCCTTTTGGGGTCGCTTTCCTCGTGATTTGAAGTGAACCCAGATTGGACCACAGTAGTCAACTCCTGCATTAATAAAGGGTCTTGCTGGTATTGCTCTTGCTTTTGGCAAGTTTCCCATAATTTGCTGCAGAAGTTTTGGTTTCGCTCGTGCACACTGCACATATTTGTGTACAGTTTCCCGAGCCAAATGTTTACCTTTAATGGGCCAAAAACGTTGTCTTACGATTGCTAGAAGTGCTAGAGGGCCACAATGTTTGTTTTCCCTGTGTATCGATTCAAATATTAGTTTACTTATTGTATCGTTATAAGGAAGCAACATTGGATGTTTGGCATTGAACGATAACGTGGATGCTTCTAATCTACCTCCGACTCTTAGTATGTTATGTTCGTCTAAAAATGGGGATAAGCTTTTTATTTGACTCGATCCTTTAAGTTCCTTTTTCTGTTGCTACTGTTTAATGCCTTCTGTGAACGTACATAGTTGGGTGGTTCGAACAATGATGGCTAGCGCTTCGCGAAGTTCAAGAGGCGTCAGAGTTTGTTGGGTTTGTCTCTCGGGATTGCAAATTTTGGCGGTTTTGATGAATCTTAAAATGTATCCTATGATACGTTGGAGTCTTTTTAGTGAATTTCGATGGTTGATGCTGTGCAAAAAGCTTTCACCATTGACAGCAATGAGTGAGTTGTAGGATCTTTGCTTCTGTTCAGGGGTAGGCAAATTAGGATCCAGGCCAAATCTGGGAGGCCAATGCTTCTCGTCTCCATGAAGAAAAAATGGCCCATACATCCATTGGGGTGTATGCTGTAACTGTTATGGATTCAATCCTCTTGATATGATGTCCGCTGGGTTATCTTTAGAACTCACATGTCGCCATTGCTCAGGTAGCGTGTTTTCTTGAATTGAAGCGATTCGGTTTGCCACAAATGTGTGAAAGGAAGAAGATCTTGAATGTATCCATGATAATACTATTTTTTAGTCGGACCTATAGAATGTTGGCGTTGTATTCATATCTAAGTCTAGTTTCATTTTTGCAGCTAAGTTAGCACCCAATTGTGCGGCACATAGCTCCAGTCTAGGCAGCGTTTGCTGCTTGAGTGGAGTTATACGTGATTTCGCACATAACAAGTATACTCTTATTGTTTTGTTTGGTAGTATTGTTCTCACATAAATTGCACTGGCATACGCCCTTTCGGAGGCGTCGGAAAAAACATGAAGTTGAGTCTTGTTAGGAAGAGCTCCTTTATATATTTGCCGATGCGCTTGAAAGCTTTCAAGTTCACTTAGGTTGCTTAGAAAGGTTCGCCAGCGTGAGTCAAATTCTTTAGGAACTGCCTCGTCCCATGCAAGATTCAAGGTCCATAATTCCTGGATGAACATTTTGGCTCTGGCAATTACTGGCGACAGTATTCCTAGTGGATCAAAGATACGCGCCAAGTCTGACGTGACTGTTCTTTTAGTCACGGCTTTAATTGTTTGAATGTTGACCTTGATTTTAAGAAGGTCATCTTTAGGTACCCATACCAATCCCAGTGTTTTCGTGTAATCAGTTTCGTCGGAGAAGTCAAGACTGACTTCTTGGTCACAACTGGGAATGTTCCGGAGCAGCTGGGCATGATTAGCGCACCATTTTCGTATATGGAACCCGTACTTAGCCAAGACGTCTCGCAGCTGGTGCTGCGTTTCCAGGGCTGTATTCAAGCTATCGGCTCCACCTTGCCCGTCATCGACATAAAAGTTCTTTTCCAAGAAACAGGCTGCTAAAGGAGCTTGCATCTCATTATGCTTGACTATTTCCTTCACACATTTGATTGCCAGATATGGTGCTGGTCTAGTACCATAGGTAACGGTATTTAATTGGAAATAACTAATGGGCTCAGGGGAGTGATTTCGCCAGAGGACAATCTGGTACTGTCGGTCCTTGGGGTGGATATAGATTTGGCGGTACATTTTCTCGATATCTGTTGTGAATACGAAACGCGGCAGCCGAAATCGCAATAGAACCGTAAATAGATCATTTTGTAGTGGTGGTCCAGTGTGCAGAATATCATTAAAGATTTTCCTGAGGACGTTTTTGCTGACGCATCTAAGACGACTCTGAGTTTAGTTGTACTACTTTCGGGTCGCAGAACGCAGTGGTGAGGAGTAAAGTATTTATGCCCCTTTATTTCGTCTATATTGATTTTCGACATGTGCCCCATTGTTTCGTAGTCTTTGTGGCAACACTTGAAAGAAGAAAATTAAATAACGACTACCTATGTAAACTGCCGGTATAGGGACAAAGAAAAATAAGAAGAGAAGTCAGTTCGTAAGCTAATGTCAAGGTGTGAACATCTTGATCAAGAGAAAACAATAAAGATATTTAAAAAAACTAAATTAAAGTGTTTTATTTTTATACAAATTGTTTGCTACAATTATCAGAAGTGGGATCGAAGCAGAAAGATGGCCGAAAAAATGCTTAATTCTTTGACGGTGAAAGAGTTAAAGACGATGCTGGAAGAGTTAGGAGAAAAAACAACAGGCAATAAAAATGAATTGGTGTTGCGTTTGTTGGAATTCCCAGAGGAAGGTCAACGTTTGCTGAAGGAGATGGGAAACAATTCAACATCAGAAGGCGGCAGCATCGTGGCTGATCATATTCATAACGAAGGTAATGACGCAGACGCAGAAGTTGGTGGCAGCAGTGTGGCTGAAGTGACAAAGCAGCGCAGTGGAAAAGATCCCGTTGGTTTAACCGAAAAAATGATTGTCGCTGTTGATGAGATGAATAAAATGAGTGAGCAAACGACCGAAAACAAATTGAGTGTGGAAGAAATATATGAAGATTGTGGTGAGTTTGGATTTATGATGAGTGAAATAATTAAAAACAAGGGTGGAAATAAAGAAACAAAAATGAGTGCAACTAAAGAAATGAGTGTTCCCAAAGAAGACGAATTGAAAAGTAAAATTGAATTTGAACTGATGAGAAAAGAATTGCAAATGATGGAGCGAGAGATGAAAATACAAAAGAGAGAAATAGAATTGTTGAAAGTTGAGAATGAAATATTAAAAAATAAAGACAGTGGGGCTGATGCACACAAAAGTGTACCAAGAAGTTTTGGTATGGTTAAGGATCTTCTTTCTGATTTCTACGGAAATGGAGATAATTTTGAATTGTGGTCGACTCAGCTAAAAAATATAAGAAGCTGTTATGACTTAGACGACAATAATATGCGGGCACTTATTTCAAATAAATTAAAGGACAAAGCATTAAAATGGTTGCACTCCCGCTCAGATCTGATGGTGGTTTCTATTGAAAATTTGTTGGCTGATATGGAATCGTTGTTTGAAGACAGATCAAGCCGTTAAACAGTTAAGCGTGAATTTGAAAACAGAAAATGGAAATCAGGCGAGTCTTTTGAGGAGTACTTCTATGACAAAAACATATTGGCAAGTAGAGCAATGATCGATGGGTCAGAAATAGTAGAATATCTCATTGAGGGTATATCTGATTATACGCTGCGATCGTACGCTCAAATGCAGTGCTTTAAAAATAAGAAATAAATGTTAGAAGCCTTTCATGCTGTATCTTTGCCAAAAAAGGATCGTCAAAGTGGTGCTTCGGGTGGAAAAGCAAAGGAAATCCGTTGTTATAATTGCAATTCACTGGGCCATGTGGCTAACGAGTGTCGTAAACCGAAAAGAGAAGCTGGTGCATGTTATGTTTGTGCAGAAAAGGGTCATTTAGCTGCTGTGTGCCCTAAGAAGAAGCCCTATCAAATCCATGCCGTACTAAAAGAAGAAGATGAGGATGAATATGTAAGGAATTTTTATTGTATTTTTTATAAACCTAATGTTAATTATAAAATATTGTTAGGAACATTGATTGATACCGGCAGTCCCATAAGTTTTGTGCGTCAGAAGTTCGTACCTTTTAATTTTATTAGCAGTGCAAATTCAGGTTCTGAATACAATGGAATAAATAAAAGTTATCTTAAAATTTTAGGTGAAGTGAAATGTAGAATATTTTATCAAAATAAAGATATTGAATTGACACTATATGTTGTACCTAATGAGGCTATGCGATATTCTTTGATATTAGGAAAGGATTTTTTGAAAAAGGCTAGAATTAAACTACATGTTGTGAAAGATAGCGGTGATTACGATGATGATTATTGTAATGAATTGATGGCAGTTGATATCAATGATGATAAATCTGTACAAATATTGAATAACAATGTTAATTATAATGATAGACAGAAATTTTTGAAGATTTTTAGCGAATTTTATGAAAATTGTGAACGCCCTGATGAGCCGGAAATTAAATGTGAAATGAAATTGAGGTTGACTTCCGAAAAGCCCTTCCACTTCTCTCCGCGCAGGTTATCGTATTTTGAAAAGGAGAAATTACAGGGAATCTTGGATGATCTTCTATCGAGAGGAATTATTAGGCCAAGCGAATCAGAGTATGCGTCTCCGATAGTAATAGTTAGGAAGAAAACGGGGGAGTTAAGATTATGTGCAGATTATCGGAATCTGAATAAGGTAACGTTGAAAGATAACTATCCTCTACCGTTGATTGATGATCTCCTGGATAGATTATCTGATAGATCCTATTTCTCCCTACTTGACTTGAAAAGCGCTTCTTATCACGTTGACATGGGTGAGGATTCAATCAAGTACACCTCATTTGTGACGCCTATGGATCAATATGAGTATCTTAAGATGCCATTTGGTTTGAGGAACTCTCCTTCCACATTTCAGCGTTTCGTTAATAAAGTTTTTGGTGATTTGATACGTGAGGGAAAGGTGGCAATATATATTGATGATTTGATGATAGCCACTAAGGGTGTGGATGAACATATGGAGATTCTGAGGGTGGTTTTTGGGAAATTAGTAAAGAATAGGTTGGAGCTGGGGCTAGATAAATGCAAATTTTTGGAATCCGAAATTAGATATTTAGGTTATACAATTTCGGAGAATGGGATTCGACCAGATGGAAGGAATATAGAGTCTGTTGTAGATTTTCCGATTCCACGGGGTGTAAGGGATGTTCGGAGTTTTCTGGGTCTATGCTCCTATTTTAGGAGATTTATTAAAGATTTTTCGATACTCGCGCAGCCTCTCTATAATTTGGTAAGGAAGAATGTAGCTTTCCAATTTGGTCAGGAGGAACAGAGATGTTTTGAGATATTGAAAGAAAAACTGATAGAGGCTCCTATTTTGTCTATATATAATCCAGGTAGTGAGACGGAGCTGCATTGTGATGCTAGCAGTATCGGATTTGGGGCAATTCTATTACAGAAGGGGGATGATGGGAAATTTCATCCTATATTCTATTTTTCGAAGAGAACAACCGATTGTGAATCGAAGTATCATAGCTTTGAGCTAGAGACCCTAGCTATTATTTATGCTATACGAAGATTTAGGATATATTTACAGGGAATTACATTCAAGATTGTGACGGATTGTAATTCACTAACACTGACGTTAAACAAGAGGGACATAAACCCCCGTGTAGCTAGGTGGGCTCTTGAATTAGAAAATTTTAATTATATTTTGGAGCACCGGAAAGGAGATAAGATGCAGCATGTAGACGCCCTAAGCAGGAGTACTAATATATTAGTACTGGAGGAGAACACATTTGAGCAGAATTTATCTATATGTCAGTATAAGGATGAGAGGATTGATGGGATAAGATCACTATTGGAGAGGGAGGAAAATAGCTTTTATGAAATGAGGAATGGCCTTGTCTATAGGAAATTGGGTGATAGAATATTATTTTACGTACCGAGGAACATGGAGGGAAATATCTTGCGTATGTATCATGATGAAATGGGTCATGTGGGTTGTGATAAGGTAGCTGAGATGATATTACGATCATACTGGTTTCCTAGGCTGAGGGAAAAGATCAAGAGTCATATTGGCGATTGTCTCAAATGTATTACTTTTTCACAGAAGAGTGGCAAACACGAGGGTATGCTTCATAGCATCCCAAAAGGTAATATACCTTTTGAGATGATCCACATAGACCATTTTGGACCGGTGAATATGAGGTCGGCTAGGAAGAAGTACGTTTTTCTTGTGATAGATGCATTTTCTAAATTCGTGCGCCTTTATCCGGTGCGTACCACTAACGCCAGGGAGGTATGTAGTTGTTTGGTCTCCTATTTTCATGTATACAGTAGACCAGCGGTTATAGTATCAGATAGAGGTAGTGCATTTACTTCTAAGGATTTTCAGACTTTTGTCGGGAGCAACAATATAAAACACATTAAGATTGCTACGGCTTCACCCCAGGCTAACGGCCAGGTGGAACGAGTTAACCGCAGTCTGGCACCGATGATAGCAAAATTGACGAGTGCGGGGACAACGTGTAGTTTGGATAAAGTTCTGCCAGATATCCAATTTACGTTGAATAATACATTCCATAGAAGCATTGGTACGACTCCTAGTGAGTTACTTTTCGGGGTGAAGCAAAAGGGCAGGGTTATTGATTTCTTGAAGGAGAAACTGGAGGAGCGTAGGGAACAGGAGCCGCGAAGAGATTTACGATCCATCCGCGATTCTGCTTCTAGACGGATGGAAAGATGTCAGGCATATAATAAAAGGTTAAGGGATCGTGGTCGGGTTAACAAGGTTTACAGTGTAGACGACTATGTATCTGTAAAGAACTTCGTTAGTGATTCTGGGGTTTGTAAGAAGATTATTCCTAAGTATAAGGGACCCTATAAGATCATTAAGATTCTTCCTAACGACAGATATGTGTTGAGAGATGTGGACGATTTTAAAGTTAGCCAAATTCCTTATGAGGGGATTTGGGAGGCCGCTAACATTAAACCCTGGTTACCCAATTCATTTCAAGTTAAAGGCGAAATCGGGGCGATTTAGATTCAGGATGGCCGAATTGTGGCAACACTTGAAAGAAGAAAATTAAATAACGACTACCTATGTAAACCGCCGGTATAGGGACAAAGAAAAATAAGAAGAGAAGTCAGTTCGTAAGCTAATGTCAAGGTGTGAACATCTTGATCAAGAGAAAACAATAAAGATATTAAAAAAACTAAATTAAAGTGTTTTATTTTTATACAAATTGTTTGCTACATCTTTCATAAATATCGCATATTGTTCCTTCAATGAAGCGTCTTTAGATAACCGGCGTTCTAGTGCGAGGAACCGGTTGAATGCAATACTGTGTGAGGACCCTAATAACGATGTTTCAGCACAATACGGCAATCGTGCTATGAATCGACCTTCATTATCGCGTGTGGTATGCTGATAGAAATGTGCTTCGCGCTGTGTATCATTCGGTGATAAATTTTGCTCTTTTCCTTCAACCTGCTCGAGTTTCCAAAATCGTTCAATAGCTGTATTAATTTTATCCTCTTCAGTTAAGACTCCGCAAATTGCTGTTGAGAGTTGTTCATTAGATACTTTTCCCTATACGATCCATCCAAAAGCTGTATTTTGCAGCATTGGAAGGTCCTTGCCTAATCTAATTTGTCCGATCATGAGTAGTTGATGATAATATTCCGCCCCTAACAAAATATCGATTTTTTCTGGACGGTTGAAGGTTGGGTCCGCTAATGCTACATTGCTGGGAATTGTCCACCTGTCGATTGTAAGCGATTGAGCGGGTTGAGGGGAAATAATTTACGGCAATACAAATGCTTCAAGCCGTGTTGAAAAATTGTTGAGCCGAGATTGTAGCGTAATGTTGACTCGGTGTTGAACCTTGGTGCGGTTTTTCCAATACCGTTAATTGAAACAGAAGTAGTCCTTGCTGGGAGTCCAAGACGGTTGACTAATCGTTCTGTGATCAAATTGACTTGTGATCCTGAATCAAGGATTGCCTTGCATTCAGTTTCCAAACCATTAGCCTTGACCTTTACCAACGCTGTACCCAGTAGAACATATGGTCTTTTGTTAATGTAACTTCCGGCCATGCTTTCAACTTCTGTTGGTGTGCTGACTGGAGATGTCGCGTATTGTGTCGAGGAGTTATTCGTGATAACTGCTTCATTGGTTGACTCTGTTTCCCTCTTTGGTTTGTTACGCTTCCTGGATATTGAATTCTTTTGCGGGGCCTGTTCCAAGTGTAGCAGGGTGTAGTGCATTTTGCCACATTTTTGGCAGCGGCCTGAAATTGTACACTGTTTGGTCAAATGACTGTGACTAAAACAATTAACACATAGTTTATGTTTCTGTATCAAATTTAGTCTGTTTGCGGGGTTTAGCTGGATGAATTCTCTGCATCTATACAATGGGTGGCATTCTTGCTTGCAAACTAGGCATCGTTGGTTCTCATGGCGGGGATACGCCGTAGGCGTGCATGTTTTGCTAGCAGGGGAAAATGTCTTCTCTTTGTGTCCCATTGCCTCCAGAGTATGGAAGTAGTTCTCCAGAAAGGTAAGAAATTGGCTGACTGGTTGCATTTCCTTTGGGTTGGTGATCGATTGCTCATATTGAGTGTAGACAGCTTTGTCCAATTTTTTTACCAGAAGGTGTAATAGGAGTGGATCCCATGTTGAGACTTCGAGCCCCATATTAGAAAGAGCTGCCAGACATTCTTTCGTTGTATCGTGCAATCGCTTAACGGCCATTAATGTCGACGCACCCGATGGTTGATCTAGCAGTCTCTGAACCGCTGTTGCCACTATTAGTCGTTTATTATCATAACGATCCTGTAGTAACTGCCAAGCGGCTTTATAATTGTCTGCAGTAACAGCGAGATGATTAATAAGCTTCGCTGCTTCACTAGTAACGTTGGTCTTTAGATAATACATTTTGTGAGCGTCTGACATCCGTTACTCATGAACAGTTTTCTTAAATAAGTCAGAAAACGATGTCCATTTCATATAATCACCTTCAAATTTAGAGATAGTGATTGCGGGTAAAGGTAGGGTAGATGGTCTAGCCATAGTCTCTGTGGATGAGTGGTGGTTGTTGTTAGCCGTGGTAAGCTGGATGATAGCTAACTGAGCGGCTTGTTCGAGGTGGATGTATCTGCTTGTGTCATAACCAGCGATGTCTGGATCGGGATATTTATCCACCACTTCATCATTAAGTAGTTCTAGCTGCTGCCATAGTTTGGTGATGGTGGTCTTTTTAACATCGTAATAAGGCCCATCCTGACCTGACTGCAACTGAAGGACTTCTAGCTGTCTAGCCAGAGCTCCCATCTTTCCAAGAGAGCGGCTGATTAAACCATCGTGGCCACTTGTAGGTTGTGGGGAGTTGCTAATGACTTTGGGCTGGTCGCCCACCTTTGACGGTAGGTCATTAGAGTTTTTGGCGATTGCTCCATTGCCTTGGTAAGTGAGCTCGTGTTCCATTAGAGCTATATATTTGGATGCCATTGACTGGATTTCATTATAGCGGTCTGCAGTGAAGTATTCATCTTCCATAATAATATCCTGTAGAGTGCGTAATTTGGTATCTGCCTCATCGAATTCTGTCCAAGCTGTAGTCAGCCGGGACAATCGTTCTTTGTAGTACGTTGGGGTTTTGCGATTAGCTGGGTCCTTGCTAAAGTTGCGGATGATGGTGGCGATACGCTCGCCGGTCTCCTTCGGTTGATAAAGAAGCTGCTCTGCAGATCCCATATTGCTTTGTTGATACCAGGGCTGCCAGAAATGCCGATTTATCGGCATTTTGACGATTTTTTACTCCAAAAATTTCAATATGCCGATTTGCCAATTTTACCCCTAAAAAATGCCGATTTTTTAATAATAGTGTGGAACATCTTTTATTATATAATTCTTCTTTTAATAACAATTCAATTGCCTTGTTGTAGCTGTGCACGAAATTCCGATGTTCCTTAGAAAATAAAACTTTAAAAGAAGGAATTCTTTATTCTAAAGATTATTTGAAAATGAAAAACTCTAATTGCGAAATAAATAACGATATAATAAAAATCTCAAAATCTAATATATATGATTGATTTATGAAAACCACATTATTTCCAATTTTTGTATTATATTAACGAATTTTGTTCAAAAATTTTAGGACAATATTCTAAATTTTTAATTGTATATTGTAACTCCTATTTTAGAACCTACGAGTAGAGTTAATTTTTAGGAAATTCTGAAATATAATAGCAAAATTTTGAAATACTATTGGAAAAGACGTATATATTTTAATTGGAACGAAGTTCCTTATGAGACGTTGCGGAGGGGTACCCTAACCGGGAAGAAACGTCCGTAACGTAAGATATTTTGTTTCTAACTCAATGTTTAAGACGTATGAGTAATACAATTCCATACAAACAAATATTAATCATACGCAGCCGGGCCGTGACAGAATTCAATTTCGTTTGGGAACAAAACTGATTCTGTATTTTTGTTGATCGGCGAAAAGAAAAATCCTAATAAAAAATGTATACCTACCCGAATAATTATTTTCTTTATACCTCGAATAGAACTTAAAATTAATATTTTTATAATAAGGAACTGCGTTCCTATCCGGTGTCCCACGACACCACACATCTTTTTTAATTATTTTATACTGTTTTATAAAAAGCAAGTTGATCTTATGTATTTTTTTTAAGTAAAAGTCATTCTAAAAGAATAAAATAATAAATCCTTTCTTTTAAATTGCTAATTGGGAGATTAAACGAAACCCCAAAATAATTTCAAAACTTGTGAGGTGCAAATTTATTGATCTATACATGCTGTTTTATGTATAATATTTAATAAATTATATTGAATTGTTTTTTTTTATATGTCAAAATAAGTTTTTTAATTAATGCCGATTTTTTGCGGATTTTAAGAAATGAAAGTGCCGATAATGCCGATTTTTTTTGGGAAATTTTCTGATTTTTCGCGAAAAATTTCTGGCAGCCCTAGTTGATACCTTTTGGAATGTTATTTGAGAGTTGTAGTAGGCTGCTTGTTGGATGTGAGGCAGCGTTGTCAGTAATTGGGCGCTTGTAGTTTGTGGTTGGTCGCTGATGTAATGGTTGTGAATTGTTCACTTGAAGGACTTTTGGTTTTCCTAAGCTCGTGTCCTGTCACGGTCGCCAAAATGTTAAGCGCGGGCTCGTGGCGCCTTGCTTAACCTTATAATATGGGATAACTTGGTGATTCACCAAGTTATTAGAATGTTTAGTGGTTTATTATCCTAGTAGTTCACCAGGATTATAGAGCCACAATTTTCGGGTGAAGTCGATAAAATAAAAGCGAACCTTCCCACGGATCTAACACTACCAGTTGCAGACATTATTCATTTATACGGTGTAGTCACCGTTCAGGCAGCAAGTTCAACTCAGCACATTATTTGCACTTTGTTTATTCCGCTAGCTCATCAAGGGCAATATGACCTATTCTATATTACTCCAGTACCACACCTAATGAACAACTCTTTAATGGCTATCATACCAACAACTAAAATGATGGCTCTCAACGCTCATCGTGACGAATGTTTCCCTCTAGATGACTTGAAGCTAAGTACCTGCAATAAGCTTGAGCATAACATTTTCTTATGCCCACACATTCAAGCCGCATATCATAGAGGCTCTCCAATTTGTCGCTGTGAGATACATTTATTCAACAATGAATCCGACTCAAGCTGCAATATAGAGTTGATAAACAGCAATGATGTATGGTACCCACTTTACAACAAGAACCAGTGGCTGCTTGCAACTCAAATTGAGCACAGTATGCAAGGGTGAATGCAGTTCTCAACTGCTGGAAGGTACCGGGTTGCTCACGCTTCCAGCAGGATGTGCAATGAAAAATGATGTTATTACCATCTACGGGCATCGAACCATCTCATCTAACTTGCATTCATCATATACAAGCAATGGGATATCATTCCTTCATCTCCAAGAAAACGTAAACAACACGACACAACCCCTGTCATATACTTCGACAATTGAAAAGATAACCCATCTGCAGGAAGAGGTCAGGGCACAACGACAAGAATTTCCACTAGCAAATACCCATAAAGTGCATAGCTTAATAATTAGCTATGTTGGACTGGCCTTGATTTTAACAGTGATAATTGTCCTGATAGCAAAACAAAGGATGAAGAGAAGTCGTGAACCGCTCTCCGAAACACCACAACCGTCTCCACGATCCAACTGGAATGTTTCACTGGAACCAACACCTTAACGCACTTCAAAATAAGTTACCCGAGATCGCTCATTCGCACTTTGGGCCGCAATATGTTAATTCCTTTGAGTTTTTTTGTTTCGTATTAAAAATAACAAAAAAAAAAAAACTATCAATAGAATTAATAATACTTGAACAAAATCCGTACCTCTTTTTACGTTTTTATTTTTCCCACACTTTGCCGTGAGAATTACCGCGTTTGTACAATTCAGTTCTAAATTAAAACAAAATATTTATTTACTCGTACACGTGCTAAAGCAAAGAACATGTCAGATATTGGAGATATATAATATATGTTTGGCTTTTACTGGGAAAATAATTTGTTTACTTAATTCACCAGCCATACGGTTATGAAATCCGATATCTGTTTTCTGCCAACGGTGGGAAAGTAATTAGTCCAGCAGAAGAGTGAACGGTCTCTGGCCTAAAATTCTTTGTATCATTTTACATTTTAACACTTTAAAATGTTATTGATTACATTGCAATTTTTTAAATGCAATGTATTTGTTGGTGGTTAAGCAATGTCTATATGCATTTCATTGGTGCTTTACCAAATCGTAAATAAATTTCATTTATATATTAGTATGCACCAACAAATAAATTTCATTTATATATTAGTATTGTGACAACAATGTGTTAAATAGATAAACTTCATAATTGCAATTTTTTTATTTATTATGAAACCAATTTTTTACTTCTTATTTTTATTTTGTATTGTAAATTTTATATTCTGTTATTATTTGTAATATTTCTTTAAATACAATAAGGTTTTAATAAAATGTGTGATTGAACTATTGTCATTCATCCAGTCAACATTAACATTAACTTGTTACTTAATTTTCAACAAGTCGATTTATGTTATTCTTGTGTACCACTTGAACAACTGAATTGGACATTGCGTTATTCTGATGAACTACTAGGATAATAAACCACTAAACATTCTAATAACTTGGTAAATCACCAAGTTATCCCATTTTATAAGGTTAAGCAAGGCAAACGAGCCCGAGCTTAACACCAGCAACTATTAATAAATAATCGGTAAAATTATTTGTTCGTCGCTCGCCTCAAAATTCCTACGTTTTTAGCTGCTGACAACTGCATATTTGTCTTAAAGTACCGTTGTTCTAGTTCTGCTACTGAGCACAAAGCACTGCTGTAAAGATTTGACATTGCAAATTTCAATATTGTTTAGAAAGGCTAAGCTTATCAAAATAAAATACTTTGTTAATTTTCGTAATGCAATGGCTCAGAAGACAAATTCATCTTTGAAACGGTTTCGATCTGCTGACACAAATGTGGACTTGATTGCTAAATGTGAACCCAAAATAGTTGGTGTGAAATTGCCATAAAAAAAGCAAGTGATTCAATGTTTTTTTTTTTTTATAATGTACGTTGTGAAAATAAAACAGTTTTTTGGGAAAAAGTTAGAATCCCAACTCCAGATCAAAGAACATGTGCTGCAAAAGTCATTAAACTTTATGAAGTGTGGAGAACAAAGAAATCGGCAGTCATAAAACTCTAAAAATAAATGCATGGGATAATTGTATACAAAATTAATATATTTTTTTGGTAGGGTCATTTCAGGAGCAAAGGGAAAGGAGGGGGTAGGGCAGAAATCGGCAGTCATGAAACTCTAAAAATAAATGCTTGGGATAATTGTATACAAAATTAAAATTTTATTTTTTTTTTTGGTAGGGTCATTTAGGTGGTGAAGAGGGAGGAGGGTGTAGAGCAGAGTAGTACCAGGTTTCGTCTCAGCTTCGCCATTAAAGTCTAAAAATTTTATATTTAAGGAATGTAGGCTAAAAACAATTTGTTCCATTTTTATGCTATTTTGCATATACACTAAAGTGGGCGGGGTCCAAAATCAATTTTTTTTATTTTTTGGCTCCAAGTTTAAGGCGTTGGACCGTGTTTGACATAAAAAAATATCATTTGCTTAACAAAATAACCAAAAAACTTTAAAAATTATGTTGTTTTTTCTGGGTTGGTTTAGTTCTTCTTAGGGGAACTTTTTTCCCTCTTTCCCGATTTCAAGAGTCTAGCTTTTTCGTTTGGACTAAATCGTGATTTCCACAGACGGACGGACATGCTCAGATCGTCTTAGGTTTCATCACTGGTCAAGAATATATATACTTTATGGGGTCTGAGATGGACATTTCGATGCGTTGAAAACGGAATGACAAAGTGAATATACCCTCCAAATTATTTTTTGGAGGGTATAAAAAACATATTTGACAAAGCAATAATAAAATGTGTAATACGTAAGTACATATGTACGTATAAGACAAACTTTACGGGTTAAAATACAATTTTATAAAAAAAATTAAAAAGCAACATTTACATAGGTATGAAATATTGAAAATGTTGTACCTATGTTTCATAACTTTTAATTTTTAAATGCGAACGAAGCTGTGCATAATTTTTCAGAAATTCATATATTTAAGGAAATTCAAAGTAATAAAGGGAGATAAAATCGTAAGAAAGAAAATAAAGTGAGCAATGCTTCATAATTCCCTTTTATATATCTGTGTTATTTTCGATTGTTATTCCTGATGATGTCAACAAATTGTTGACGAAATATCGAATAAAATAGAAAAATTATAACGATTTTTAAAAAACGACCTCGAGCTTAATCATTCTAAAATATATATATATATATATATATATATATATATATATATACATATATATACATATATATATATATATATATATATATATATATATATATATATATATATATATATATATATATACATTTATATATATATATATATATATATATATATATATATATATATATATATATATATATGTATATATATATATATATATATATATATATATATATAGATATATTAGACCTGGAGCAGCAATTATGAGATTTTTTTAATTTTGAATGTGGATAGCGTTGAAAATATGCGATTTGATGCCAAATTTGATGTAGCAAATTTTCTTTCTGATCGGATAGTGCCAACCCGTGCCATAATGAGATCAAAGGTAAAAATTTTTAAAAACCAGCAAAACCCTTGATTTTTTAAGTAGAAATATTTTTAATTAGAAATAGTATAAATTAGAAGAAAACAAGTAAAAGTGTTATATTCACAGATGTAATTCTTTTCGTTTAAATTTTTTGGCTAGGAAGCTATTTCTAATACCTCTGAACATATTTCAAAAATATTAAATATGATTAATTTACAAACAAAAAGAAAAAATCCGTTTCATGTATGTCCCTCAAAAAATTCTAATTGTGCAACCGTAGAATCGTCTTTTAGAGTCTTTTGGTTTTTAAAACTAATGTTTTCTTCCTGATATATAAAGTACGTATAATTCATCATAAAAATCAAAAAAAGCAAGTTATATGGTTACTTTAATGAATCAGAAAATGTCGATTTTCCAACCCTGGAACCGAGATTTTAGTTTTTACAATGTTTAATACCAATTTAATTCTTAGCGAACCATAAAATATGTTTAATTCATTGACAAAGCCAAAATTGGGAATTTATGAGGGTACCAAATGTATGTACCAAAAGATTTCGATTTTCCAACCCTGGAACCGAATTTTTAGTTTTTACAATGTTTAATACCAATTTAATTCTTAGCGAACCATAAAATATGTTTAATTCACTGACAAAGCCAAAATTGAGAATTTATGAGGGTACCAAATGTATGTACCAAAAAATTTCGATTTTCCAACCCTGGAACCGAATTTTAAAATTTTTGATACTAATTTAATTTTTTCTGATATATAAAATAGGTTTAATTCACTAAAAACACAAAATTTGGAATTTATGCGGGTACTTTTATGTACCAAATACATATATTTATATATGGATTTTCCAACTCTGGAAGCGAATTATTATTTTTTACCAATGCAATTCTTAGTGAGGTGTAACATAGTTTTACTTGACAAAAAAACTAAAATTTTTAAACTTTTTAGTCACTTTCATGTACCATAAAATATTTTTTTACCAATCCTAGTCTTCATTAGGTATAAAGTCGTTTTATTTAAAAAAAAACTTAAAATTTGCAACCATTTTGGTTACTTTCATGTACTACAATATATGGCATGTAACAAAAAAATTGGAAACTTCCCAACCCTGGAAGTGAAACTTTAATTTTTTTTTTTACCAATGCAACTCTTCATGAGGTATAAAGTAGTATTATTTAAGAAAAATTTAAAATTTTGAACCATTTTGGTCACCTTTATGAACTATAAAATATTGCACTTGTCCAACCCTGGATTCGAAATTTTGTTTTTTTCGACATTTTTGATACCAATTTTATTCTTCCTAATATATAAAATAGTTTCAATTTTCCAGCCCTGGAAGCGAAATTTTAATTTTAAATTTTTTTTATCAATGCTAATCTACATGAGGTATAAAGTAGTTTTGTTTTAGAAAATCTCAAATTTTGCAACCATTTTGGTTTTTACATGTACTACAAAATATTGCATGTACCAAAAAAACCTTAATTTTCCAAACCCTGGAAGGAAAAATTTAATATTTTGTTTTTTTTTTATCAGTGCAACGCTTCATGCGGTATAAATTAATTATTTTTAAGAAAAATTTAAAATTTTTAACCATTTTGGTCACTTTCATGTACTGTTAAGTATTGCACTTGTCCATCCCTACACTACATGTACTACAATACACGGAATAGGACGAAAAAAAATGTTTTGTTTCCCACCCCTGGAAAAAAAATTTTATTTTTTTAGTTTTTAATATACCATTGAGGCTTCCTAAAGCACGAAATACATTTAATTTACAAACATTAAAAAAAAGAATTGATTTTTGGTATAAATTTCTCATCGAGAAATTGGTGTAAGCTTCCCAGCCTTGGAACCATACTTCTGATCTTTCTGAATTTCAATAGCACTCTATTTAAGCTCATTTCCAATCCAACGGTCCAAGAACGAAGTCTCTAGCTCTTCTGGGGGCTTGGGAAAGCCGTACAGACAGACAGACATCGCTCAATCGTCATCGCTATTCATAAGGATCCAGAATATAATTACTTTCTGGGGTCCCATGTGCATATCGACGAAATTACACACGGAATGACAAACCTATATATACCCTTTCACTTTTTTGTGAAAGATATAATTAGTTATTAGCTGTAAAACACAATGCCACCAGAATCAAATATGATTTTTAATTGAGCTCTAAGTTGCAAAAATTTATGGTGTTTCTGCTATTACAGTAAGACAAAAATATTTATAGAAATTAAAACAAGTAAAAGTGCTATATTCGGCTGTGCCGAGTCTTAAATACCCTTCACAGATGTAATTCTTCTTTCTTTCTTACTAAAATAGAAAGTAGCTTTAATTAAAAAATAATTTAAAAAAAACAAAATGATGTTATCAGTTACTTTTATATTTAGGACAACCTTTAAATTTTTTGGTAAGGAAGCTAAATGTTTGTCTCTTCTTACTTCTAATACCTCTGAACGTCTTTCAAAAATATTAAATATGTTTAATTTACAAACAAAAAGAAAAAATCCTTTTCATGTACCCCAAAAGGTTCTAATTGTCCAACGGTAGAATAGTCTTTTAGATTTTTTTGGTTTTTAATACCAATTTATTTCTTGCTGATATATAAAGTAGGTATAATTCATCATAAAAATTAAAAATAACAAATAATATGGTTACTTTTATGACTCAGAAAATGTCGATATTCCAACCCTGTAATTGGATTTTTAATTTTTTTGGTTTTTAATACCAATTTAACTCTTCCCGAAGTATAAAAAGATATCATTCACACACAACCTAAATAAGGAACTTATATGACTACTTTTATGTACTAAAAAATCTCGACTTTCCAACGCGGGAACCGAATTTTTAATACCAAATTAATTCTTCCTGAAGTATAAAATAGGTTTAATTCACTAAAAAAAACAAAATTTAGAATTTATGTGGGTACTTTTATGTACCAGAAATATTTCGATTTTCGAACTCTGGAAGCGAATTTTTATTTTTTTACCAATGCAATTCTTAGTGAATTTTTATACTTTTTGGTCATTTGCATGTACCGTAAAATATTTTATTTGTCCAACCCTGGAATCGAAATTTTGATTTTTTAAGATTTTAATACGAATTTTATTCTTCCTGAATTATAAAATAGTTTTAATTAGCAAAATCAACAACGTCAATTGTCTCTTTTGTTACTTTTATGAATAAAGAATATATCAGTTTCCCAACCGTGGAAACGAAATTTTAATTTTTTTTACCAATGCAACTCTTAATAATGAGGTATATTTAAGAAGAACTTAAAATTTGTAACCATTTTGGTC
Source organism: Linnaemya tessellans (assembly GCA_951800035.1). NCBI lineage: Eukaryota > Metazoa > Arthropoda > Insecta > Diptera > Tachinidae > Linnaemya > Linnaemya tessellans. Next base: position 78,831,037 of record OX637533.1, on the reverse strand, counting down.
ACTTTCATGTACTACAAAATATTGCACTTGTCCAACCCTGTATTCGAAATTTAGATTTTTTTTCTGAATTTTTGATACCAATTTTGTTCTTCTTAAGTTATAAGACAGTTTTAGTTAGCAAAAAAACAACATCAGTTACCTCTTTGATTACTTTCACGTATAAAAAAAATGCAATTTCCAATCCCTGCACTGTGTCAGATTTCATTGTTTTAGCGGGATTTAATTGCAAAAAAATTCATCTTCTTTTTTGTGTTAAATAAATTGAAAACTTTTAAATTATGTATGAATTTTTGTTAGTTGAACTTTTTCTTTTTTTATGTAAATTGTTAGTTTTTCAACGGGCTTAAGTTCGAATCTGCATGACTGCAAATTATTTTTTGTTATTTTTTATTAATAAATGATGATTAATGAAAATATTCTTAATATTCCAATCTTAATATAAAATAATAAATAGAATTTAAAAACAAATTCATTTATTAATAAAAAATAACAAAAATTAATTTGCAGTCATGCAGATTCGAACTTAAGCCCGTTGAAAAACTAACAATTTACATAAATTGAAAACGATAAAAAACAACTCTGGTATTTACAAAAACAAGTTAAAAAAAAAAGTGTAAACAATAAAAATATAACGGTAAGTGTTTTTTTATATATAAAATTTTCAGTAGAAAAAAAAAATAGCGTGTTCTGTTGTGTTCAGTGAAACTTTTTTTACTATACCTCTATATTTATAGAAACAAAAGAGAAACCCCTCCACAATCTACCCCTCCATAAATTTGTCCACTAAAAGTATCATGCCCAAACAAATTTTTTGTAGCGAAATTTCCGAAATTTGGCTTTCAACAAAGCAAAACGAAAGGCATGACCGTGTTTTTGATTTTATATGTGGAAATATTAGTACTGGAAGTGATAAGACTGTAGACATTTCCAAATTAAATAAATTTGTAAGAAAGTTTTGCTATGAAATAAACGTGAAGTGGAAGAAAGCAAATTCAACTAAGTTGAGATTTTCGAAAGGGAATGCTGATTGGCTTAATTCTAAAATTGACCTAACCAAATTTATTAGCGACTGCAAAGTCCAATACACAGCTGGAAGACCAGAAAAAAATTTTAAAGACTGCTGTGAAAGGACAAAGAAAAGAAAAGCAAAAGGTTTTTGGATTCTTCAGACAATGCAAAACTATTAATGACAGCAGAAATTAAAATTCGCTCGTCTGGAAAACGATCATCGGCTAATATTGTTCACGAACTTATTACTTCTTCTCCAAAAAGAGGAACTGACATTAAAAGAACCAGAGGCAATCCAGATAATAAACCACGCCTTTCTCCTGACGAAGCTTTAGCACTAATGATTGATTGTCATTTATCCAGTCATAGTTACCGTATGTTACGGGAACACTTAACATATTTTAAACCATCAGTACTACCGTGTTATGATTTGGTCAAAAAGTCAATGAGTTTGTGCTACCCACTTGATGTAAATATTACTGAATCTTACGCTGATATAAGATTACAGGCACTGTTAGACCATACTATAATAAGATTATGTTTAACACTGGAAGACGTTTTCTCTTCAATTTCGATAAAATTTGATACGGTTTATTTTATTGTAAAATGGGGTTGCGATGGTGCAGAGCAACATGAATATAAACAAAAATTTTCCGAAGACTCCAGTTCAGACAAAAGTTTGTTTAGCATTTCAATGGTTCCTATTAAAATGTACATCAAATCAAACACAACTAAGCAAAAAATAATAATTTGGAAAAATTATGCTCCCTCGTCTACCAGATACTGCCGTCCGATTAAATTTATTTTTGCAAAAGAGACTAAGGAATTGATTTCAAATGAAATAACGCTTATGAATTTTCAAATCGATTCACTTGTACCAACAAATGTAAATTTGTTTAATAGAAATTTTAAAGTGCTACCAACATTAATATTATGCATGATTGATGGCAAAATTTGTACTGCTTTATCAAACTATTCATCTACACAAACATGTTACATATGTGGAGCTACTCCAAAAACTATGAATAGTCCACCGGTTAGCAGTTCCCTTGATGAAAATATGATTGCCTTGGGGCTCTCTCCTCTACACGCCTGGATTCGTTTTATGGAATGCCTTTTACATATAGCGTATAGATTAGAGATAAGAAAATGGCAAGTAAGAGGGGATGAGGATAAAAAGAAGTTGTTAAAAAGAAAATTGCATATACAGCACAGATTAAAAAATGAAACAGGGTTGCTTGTAGATATGCCACGAGACAAATCAGGCAACACTAACGATGGAAACACAGCACGTCGTTTTTTTCGAAATGCCGAGAAGTCAGGTGAGATTACGGGTATTAATATTGAACTTATTAAGTGTTTTCGTATAATACTGGAATGTATAAATTCTGGTTATGCAATAAATTCCATAGCTTTTGAGTAATTTACAATTACTACAAGAGAAACTTTTTTAAAAAACTATTCGTGGTACAACATGCCAGTAACCATTCATAAGATACTTTTCCATGGAAAAGAAATAATTGAAAACAGTATACTTCCTATTGGACAGCTCTCCGAAGAAGCTCAGGAAGCAAGAAATAAGGACAATAGAAACTATCGTGAAAAATCTACCAGGAAAACGTCAAGAATTCACACAAATATAGATTTATTGCATAGGCTTTTAACGTCATCAGATCCCGTAATTTGCAATTTGCGTAAACCGCCTAAAGCTAAAAAATCAATTTTAACAACCGACGTTTTACCATTGTTGAAAGATCCAGAAATTTATTTTCTTGACTCTGATGAAGAATAAAATAACACAATTGTAAAATAACGTAACTAACATAAAAATTTAATATAAAAAAAATTAAAAAGTTATAAAATAAATAGTATATAAAACTTATATAAATGTAAATAGTTAATTTTAAGACGAATGATATGTAAAACAAATAAACCGTAATACAACATTAATCAAATTCAATGAAGAACTGAGTAATATTATTGGCAGTGGGCGTGGCAGTTGTCCAATTTCATTCAAATTTTTAAAAAAGTTGCGCGTTAGTGTACTCATACCTTGCACGAAAATTCAAAACACTAGCTCAATTACTTAACGAGATATTAATTTTGTGCAGCTAGAATAGCTAAATCTTACACTGTGCCCTGGAAGCAAAATTTGAAATAAAATTTTTTTTTGGTCAATGCAAATCTTCATAACGTATAAAGAGGTTTTGTTAAAGAAAAACTTGAAATTTTTAACAATTTTAGTTACTACATGTACTACAAAATACAGAATGGCCCAAAAAAAATTTATTTCCCATCCCTGGAAACAAATTTTAATTTTTTTAGTTTTTAATAGACCATTGAGGCTTCCCAAAGCACGAAATAGGTTTAATTTACAAATATTAAAAAAAATATTTGATTTTTGGTCAATGCGTCGAGAAATAGGTGTAAGCTTCCCAGCTCTGGAACCGTACATCGGACCTTTCTGAATTTCAATAGCACTCTATTTAAGTTCATTTCAATCCAACGGTCTAAGAACGAAGTCTCTATCTCTTCTGGGGGTTTGGGAAACCCACGTACAGACAGACGGACAGACGCACATCGCTCAATCGTCGTCGCTATTCATAAGGATCCACAATATTTATACTTTATGGGGTCCCATGTGAATATCGAAGAACTTACACACGGAATGACAAACCATACATACATATATCCTTTCACTTTTTTGTGAAGTGTATAAAAAGCTAACAATATTTATACCAGCAACTATTAATAAATAAACGGTAAAATTATTTGTTCGTCGCTCGCCTCAAAATTCCTACGTTTTTAGCTGTTGACAACTGCATATTTGTCCAAAAGTACCGTTGTTCTAGTTCTGCTACTGAGCACAAAGCACTGCTGTAAAGATTTGTCATTGCAAATTTGAATATTGTTTAGAAAGGCTTAGCTTATCAAAATAAAATACTTTGTTAATTTTCGTAATCCAATGGCTCAGAAGACAAATTGATCTTTGAAACGGTTTCGATCTGCTGACACAAATGTGGACTTGATTGCTAAATGTGAACCCAAAATAGTTGGTGTGAAATTGCCATAAAAAAAGCAAGTGATTCAATGTTTTTTTTTTTATAATGTACGTTGTGAAAATAAAACAGTTTTTTGGGAAAAAGTTAGAATCCCAACTCCAGATCAAAGAACATGTGCTGCAAAAGTCATTAAACTTTATGAAGTGTGGAGAACAAAGAAATCGGCAGTCATAAAACTCTAAAAATAAATGCATGGGATAATTGTATACAAAATTAATATATTTTTTTGGTAGGGTCATTTAAGGAGCAAAGGGGAAGGAGGGGGTAGGGCAGAAATCGGAAGTCATGAAACTCTAAAAATAAATGCTTGGGATAATTGTATACAAAATTAAAATTTTATTTTTTTTTTGGTAGGGTCATTTAGGTGGTGAAGAGGGAGGAGGGTGTAGAGCAGAGTAGTACCAGGTTTCGCCTCAGCTTCGCCATTAAAGTCTAAAAATTTTATATTTAAGGAATGTAGGCTAAAAACAATTTGTTCCATTTTTATGCTATTTTGCATATACACTAAAGTGGGCGGGGTCCAAAATCAATTTTTTTTATTTTTTGGCTCCAAGTTTAAGGCGTTGGACCGTGTTTGACATAAAAAAATATCATTTGCTTAACAAAATAACCAAAAAACTTTAAAAATTATGTTGTTTTTTCTGGGTTGGTTTAGTTCTTCTTAGGGGAACTTTTTTCCCTCTTTCCCGATTTCAAGAGTCTAGCTTTTTCGTTTGGACTAAATCGTGATTTCCACAGACGGACGGACGGACGGACATGCTCAGATCGTCTTAGGTTTCATCACTGGTCAAGAATATATATACTTTATGGGGTCTGAGATGGACATTTCGATGCGTTGAAAACGGAATGACAAAGTGAATATACCCTCCAAATTATTTTTTGGAGGGTATAAAAAACATATTTGACAAAGCAATAATAAAATGTGTAATACGTAAGTACATATGTACGTATAAGACAAACCTTACGGGTTAAAATACAATTTTATAAAACAAAGTAAAAAGCAACATTTACATAGGTATGAAATATTGAAAATGTTGTACCTATGTTTCATAAGTTTTAATTTTTTAATGCGAACGAAGCTGTGCATAATTTTTCTGAAATTCATATTTTCAAGGAAGTTCACAGTAATAAAGGGATATAAAATCGTAAGAAAGAAAATAAAGTGAGCAATGCTTAATAATTCCCTTTTATATATCTGTGATGGCTAATACCGTTTGGCAAGGTGTTCCAAACACTGATTACGAATTGCCGTTTAAATAAGAGGCGCCTATATTTTATCTGAATAATATTCCTACCTCGGTAAGATCTAGCGAACACAATTCTTGTTTTCATAAGTTTGCTTAATAATACTAGATTTTTAAGCTTAAGGTTTATATACTATATATATATATATATATATATATATATATATATTTATATATATATATATATATATATATATATATATACATATACATATATATAAATATATATATATATATATATATATATATATATTTATTTATATAGATATATATATATATATATATATATATATATACTTATATATATATATATATATATATATATATATATATATATATATATATATACATATATATGTATATATATACATATATGTATATATATATATATATATATATATATATATATAAATATATATATATATATATATATATATATATATGTATATATATATATATATATATATATATATATATATATATATATATATATATATATATATATATATATATATATAGTATATAAACCTTAAGCTTAAAAATGTAGTATTATTAAGCAAACTTATGAAAACAAGAATTGTGTTCGATGTAACAAATTTTCTTTCTGATCGGATAGTGCCAACCCGTGCCATAATGAGATCAAAGGTCAAAATTTTGAAAACCCAGCAAAGCCTTTAAATTTTTAAGTAGAAATATTTTTAATTAGAAATAGTATAAATTAGAAGAAAACAAATAAAAGTGTTATGTTCGGCTGTGCCGAATCTTAAATACCCTTCACAGAAGTAATTCTTTTCAATTATATTATTGGCTAGGTAGCTATTTCTAATACATCTGAACGTCTTTCAAAAATATTAAATATGTTTAATTTACAAACAAAAAGAATAAATCCGTTTCATGTACCTCAAAAAGTTCTAATTGTGCAACCGTACAAGTACGAATAATTCATCATAAAAATCAAATATAGTAGGTTATATGGTTACTTTAATGAATCAGAAAATGTCGAGTTTCCAACGCTGGAACCGAATTTTTAGTTTTTACAATGTTTAATACCAATTTAATTCTTAGCGAAACATAAAATATGTTTAATTCACTGAAAAAAGCCAAATTGGGAATTTATGAGGGTACCAAATGTATGTATCAAAAAATTTCGATTTTCCAACCCTAGAACCGAATTTTTAAATTTTTGATACTAATTTCATTTTTTCTGGTAAATAAAATAGGTTTAATTCACTAAAACCACAAAATTTGGATTTTTTGTGGGTACTTTAATGTACCAAATATATATATATATATATATATATATATGGATTTTCCAACTCTGTAAGCGAATTATTATTTTTTACCGATGCAATTCTTAGTGACGTGTAACATAATTTTACTTGACAAAAAAACTAAAATTTTTAAGCTTTTTGGTCATATTCATGTACCATAAAATATTTCATTTGTCTAACCCTGGAGACGAAATTTTGATTTTTTAAGATTTTAATACCAATTGTCTTCTTCCTGAAATATAAAACAGTTTTAATTAGCAAAAAAAAAACGTCAATTTCCTTTTTGGCTACTTTTATGCAGAATAAATATTACAATTTCTTGACCCTGGAAACGCAATTTTAATTTTTTTGACCAATTAAACTCTTAATGAGGCATGAAATAGTTTTATTTAAGAATAACTTAATATTTGCAACCATTTTGGTCACTTTCATGTACTACAAAATATTGCAGCTATCCAACTCTGAAATCTAAATTTTGATTTTTTTTTAAATTTTCTATACCAATTTTGTTTTTACTGAACTAAAAAATAGTTTTAATTAGTAAAAAACCGACGTTAGTTGCCTTTTTGGTTACATTTAAGTATAAAAAATTTAAATTTCCCAGCTCTGGAAGCGAACTTTTAATTTTTTTTACCAATCCTAATCTTCATTAGATATAAAGTCGTTTTGTTTAAAAAAAACTTAAAATTTGCAACCATTTTGGTCACTTTCATGTACTACAATATATGGCATGTACCAAAAACATTATAAACTTCCCAACCCTGGAAGTGAAACTTTAATTTTTCTTTTACCAATGCAACTCTTCATGAGGTATAAAGTAGTATTATTAAAGAAATATTTAAAATTCTGAACCATTTTGGTCACCTTTATGAACTATAAAATATTGCACTTGTCTAACCCTGGATTCGAAATTTTGTTTTTTTTTGACAAAATAGTTTTAGCAAAAAAAAAAAAAAAACAACGTCAATTGCCTTTTTGGTTACTTATATGTATAAAAAAAATTTCAATTTTCCAGCCCTGGAAGCGAAATTTTAATTTAAAAATTTTTTTTATCAATGCAAATCTACATGAGGTATAAAGTAGTTTTGTTTTAGAAAATCTCAAATTTTGCAACCATTTTGATTTTTACATGTACTACAAAATATTGCATTTACCAAAAAAAACTTTCATTTTCCCAAGCCTGGAAGGAAAATTTAAATTTTTTGTTTTTTTATCAGTGCAACGCTTCATGCGGTATAAAGTAATTTTTTTTTTAAGAAAAATTTCAAATTTTTAACCATTTTGGTCACTTTCATGTACTATTAAATATTGCACTTGTCCATCCCTGGGTTCGACATTTTATTTTTTATTTTTGGTACCAATTTTGTTCTTCCTAAATTATAAGACAGTTTTAGTTAGCAAAAAAAAAACAACAACAACATCAGTTGCCTGTTTGATTACTTTCACGTATTAAAAATATGCAATTTCCCTTCACAAATACCCTTCACAGATGTAATTCTTCTTTCTTTCTTACTAAAATAGAAAGTAGCTTTAAATTAATGTATGAATTTCTATTTTAATAGTGAACCTTTATTTATGTAAATAAAGTAGCTTTATTTAAAAAAATAATTTAAAAAAAACAAAATGATGTTATCAGTTACTTTTATATTTAAGACAACGTTTAAATTTTGTTGTTAGGAAGCTAAATGTTTGTCTCTTCTTACTTCTAATACCTCTGAACGTCTTTCAAAAATATTAAATATGTTTAATTTACAAACAAAAAGAAAAAATCATTTTCATGTACCCCAAAAGGTTCTAATTGTCCAACGGTAGAATAATCTTTTAGATTTTTTTGGTTTTTAATACCAATTTATTTCTTGCTGATATATAAAGTAGGTATAATTCATCATAAAAATCAAAAATAACAAATAATATGGTTAATTTTATGACTCAGAAAATGTCGATATTCCAACCCTGTAATTGGATTTTTAATTTTTTTGGTTTTTAATACCAATTTAACTCTTCCCGAAGTATAAAAAGATATCATTCACACACAACCTAAATAAGGAACTTATATGACTACTTTTATGTACTAAAAACCCTCGACTTTCCAACGCGGGAACCGAATTTTTAATACCAAATTAATTCTTCCTGAAGTATAAAATAGGTTTAATTCACTAAAAAAACAAAATTTAGAATTTATGTGGGTACTTTTATGTACCAGAAATATTTCGATTTTCGAACTCTGGAAGCGAATTTTTATTTTTTTACCAATGCAATTCTTAGTGAATTTTTATACTTTTTTGTCATTTGCATGTACCATAAAATATTTTATTTGTCCAACCCTGGAATCGAAATTTTGATTTTTTAAGATTTTAATACGAATTTTGTTCTTCCTGAATTATAAAATAGTTTTAATTAGCAAAATCAACAACGTCAATCGTCTCTTTTGTTACTTTTATGAATAAAGAATATATCAGTTTCCCAACCGTGGAAACGAAATTTTAATTTTTTTACCAATGCAACTCTTAATAATGAGGTATATTTGTTGTGGGTTCGTGGGGTTGATTGGGTTTTAATTAAGAGCGTCCTTTCTTATTATTTTTTATTAACCTGGAGGGTCCCTTAGGAATCGCAGGTGTTGTTTATTTTCCTCTTTATTTTCTTGTTTGCTATCAGCTTACAAAAATCACTCTGCCTGGTTTTGTCTTACAACTAGTTATTTATACTAAATAATTATAACTTACATATTATATTATTGCTACCTAGACAGTTTTCCTTTATAACGAATTTACTATTGATATTATTATTAATAATGCTATCTAGACTAATATTTTAGTTGTCTTGCCCAATTGCAACATCAGCATTGCACAATTTATTAAGAATGTAACATTAGCCAAGTTAATGAACTGACCAATGCTACATTAGCAAATTAGTGCAATGTGTAGGTAGGAGGGTTGTTCACTTTGATTCACAACATCCCTCCACCCTTTGGCGAGAGAAAACATATAGCTATAGATGTTTTCTCCATAGGTGGAAAATAGAAGCAATTGGGCAAAAGTGGCTTAAACAATTAAGATCTTAACTAAATGTATATTTTAATATAGCGACTCTCGACATCAACGGAAACAGAATGCGCAGTATATTGGTCTTATCTGGCCTACCAGTCAGAATGGCGTAAATTTGTTTACATATCTCCTGTCTTGGTTTTTGTGTATCCTGAATCATTTGGGAGCTTGCTTCTTATTTAGGGACGACTTTGCCTGTGTCCAGTTTCACATGTAGCAAGAGCACCGTGGTATCATAACATCTTGAGATAAATGTAGGTTGAATTGTTTGCTTTTAATTCTACGTATTTGTATCCGTCTAAGTTTCTGAACTCAATATCAATGAAACTGTTAACTTCGCGCTGCAGTCCATAATGAAACTGCTCATCATTTCATATGGTGTAGTTACGGATTCTCTTTTACTCTCTTCTCATTGTCTTCGGGTTGTTAGTTGCCTGCACTTACAGCAATGAATTCGCTTCCATACCCTTTTAGGATTCGGTTCCAAGAACTATCTCCATTAGTATGTTGAATAAGTATGCTTAACCACTGATGTAGGCGTGCTCGGCAAGTATGAATGACATCCACGGAACCATCATCTACCTCCTTAATGTCTATGGGTAGACGACGTTCCATCTTCTGTAGTAGATTGCATATAGTTGCTAATCCTACAAGATGTCTTGTTGTAATTGGGACTTGACTTCCCGAAGTAATCTGATCGTGCAGATTACTGGGAGTTCTGGTTTGGTGATCAATAATTCAAGTAGTTCTGGTCCAATATCTGTCATCAATGGGTGGTATGTCCGTTATAGAGGAGTATTTCTTTGTGATGTCTTAGTTCCTGCTCTTGCTGATGTGTGCTGTAGGCTAGTTTCTGTTTGAAACCCGGTATAGTATATCACAATGCAACAGTGGAAAAAGTGCAAGGTCGTGACTATATAGGTTCGATTCTACTATCAAATTGTAGGAAAACTCTATACTCAGTTTGGTCAATTTGGTGACCGTTTTGTTTTTATGGGTCTCCAAAGTTTCCCAATATTAGCACCATGCCCAAAAAAAGGTGTCATCAGTTTTTGCCAAATAGCTAGTCAGTACTTAAAAATATCGCTTAACTATGTTTAGCAAAAATTTAGCCAAGAGTGTACTGAATATTTCTTGATTAAATTTTGTGGCAAAAATATATTTTATCCCAAAATTATTTTTTAAAAAAAGTAGACAAAAAAATTTTTTTTCCAATTTTTTGATCATAACTTTTAGGAAATCGTGATTTTTCATACACTATATTCGGCAAAATTGTAGCCAAGATAAAGCCGAACAACTTTTGTGAACATACCAATATAATCTGAACATGTCTAGATACCCAAAATGGCTCATAAAGAGTGCCCTGTGGGTACATATTTTAATTTTTAATTCAAATTCTTATAATGAAACTACTTTGTGATTTTCAATTATGGCCAGACTATATGTGTATTGCTTTCTCTGTTGTTGTTGTAGCCCATATTTTGAGTTTTTTGTGTAATTGGAATTCCCGATATAAAGGAAACCAGTACCAAAATAACACATGGGAAGGAAGGAAAGATTTTAATATTGGAGAAAGAAACGTTATTAAAAAGCCACTTGTGCCAAGAGACAAAATTTTGATGCCACTACTCCATATAAAACTAGGAATGGTAAAAAGCTTTATAAAAGCTGTTATATGTAACAAAAATAATAAGGAACACGGACTTACAGTTTTAAACCTCTTGCGAAATGAGATCTTTATACAAAAAATTACAGTTGATAAACTAAAAGAGGGTAATTGGAACATTCAATCCCATTTTTCAATCTGAAGGATCGACTCTAATTTCGGTGAAACGATTAGCGATTTTTACAAGTGCTTATCATTGCTATCACATTTTGGATAGCTTAGCTGCCCCAAAAGAATCCATCAACCCCTTTCAATAACAAGTTAAAATCGTTAGTAATTTCGCAAGTCTTAGAGACATTTCTCCATTTCAGAAATGCTGGGTTTGTACAAAAAATGTCTATATTCAATGTTTTTGTGCATTAACAAATATTTCAGGGGTACTAAACGGTCCGGATATTCGCAGATTAATGAAAGATGAGCGATTCGACAACATCTTACTTGAAAAAGAAAAGATTGCCTGGACATCAATTAAAGAAACAATAGTGAGTTTCTTGGGGAAACATCGTTTAGAAAATTATAACAAATCTGTGAACAATATGTTAAACGCATTTGAAGAAATTGGAGTCAATATGTCGCTAAAAATTCATTTGCTATACCATCACCTAGAGTACTTTAGCCGACAACTTTCTACGGAATCGGATGAGCAAGGAGAACGTTTTCACCAGACAGCATTGCCATTCGAATTAAGGTAACAAAAACCGTTTATATTTGTATGTATGCAATTTTACAACTTCTTGACATACTTATACTTAGATATCGAGGCAAACAATCTCCAGATGCCCTAATGGCAGAGATTTGTTGGCGCGCAAAAAATTTATTTAATGATGCTGATTTTGGAAGAGTACCAAAGCTTGAGGAGGAAGATGACGGTGGAGAAGAGGAAAATGGAGATATTGAGGATCTACAAATATTAGAGGATTTCGAAAATTCAGATTGTGAATATGCATAATGATGTCACATATATAACTGCAATTGAATATTTCAATTAAAATTACTTCGAAATAAATAAATCTGTATTTCCATAAATATGACTATCAAAATTGGTAAAACTAAAATTATTACAAATAAAATATAACAAATAAACACCAAAACCAATACTTTATTAAATTATTCTGCAAAAACTTTAGATTCATTATAAGAATTTGAATTAAAAATTAAAATATGTACCCACAGGGCAGTCTTTATGAGCCATTTTGGGTATGTAGACATGTTCAGATTATATTGGTATGTTCACAAAAGTTGTTCGGCTTTACCTTGGCTGCAATTTTGCCGAATATAGTGTATGAAAACTCACGATTTCCTAAAAGTTATGATCAAAAAATTGTAAAAAAAATTTTTTTGTCTACTTTTTTTAAAAAATAATTTTGGGATAAAATATATTTTTGCCACAAAATTTAATCAAGAAATATTCAGTACACTCTTGGCTACATTTTTGCTAAACATAGTTAAGCGATATTTTTAAGTACTGACTAGCTATTTGGCAAAAACTGATGACACCTTTTTTTGGGCATGGTGCTAATATTGGGAAGCTTTGGAGACCCATAAAAACAAAACGGTCACCAAATTGACCAAACTGAGTATAGAGTTTTCCTACAATTTGATAGTAGAATCGAACCTATATAGTCACGACCTTGCACTTTTCAAAAGGTCTTCATTTGTTGTATAGTGTATTTAACCCTCGGAGTTATAACCAGGTCTGTGCAGACCTTTTGCATATAAAATTGTGTATAACTTTTTTGTTTTTCATGTTAGAAACAAATCCTTCCATGACTTCCTGGAGCAACATTCTCCAGACATAATAAACAAAAAATCAGTGCGATTGCAGGTCCGGATTCGCGTTAATCCAGGTTTTAAAATTGTTTGGTTCAAACGTTATAACCAGGTCTGTGCAGACCTATGAATAATTTGTACGTGATGAATAGGGGGCAGGTGATTGAAACCGTTTTTGAAAAGTATTTGGAAAAGAACATATAAATGTATATGTATATAAAATGTAAATATTGAATACAGCGCAAGTAAAATATTGTTACATCAGCAGATAATTTGAGGAGTACTCATTTGATATTTTCAAGAAAAATAAAAAGTAAAGAAGTATAACTGTATTATTTCTATAAAATAATCGATAGAAGTTTAAATATTCTATATTTTTAGTGAATAACATTTATTTGGATTTTTTCTACAAAATCAAACGGTAAATATTTTTATGGTTCGTTTTCTTATAAATTCTGCTTAGAATAAATTTATCTTTGAGTATAGAAAAATGACATCAGCATTTGCTACCGATGATATGATGGACGTTGTGAACTGTACCGCAAGTTGTTTATGTTTACCAGAAGAAGAGTGAAGCCAAATGGAAGTAAGGTTAGGATTGTGGTTAGCCGCTGATGATGAACATCCCGATAAAAGTACTGCTTTCGAAGGTGATGATGAAACAGACTTAGCCATTGAGATAGAGAGAATTTATGATGATGATGACAACTTGGAAGAATTTTATGAAGGCACGCCATGGACTATGGCCCGTCAAGGTCCAGTTTCGGGAACCGTGAGAATTTAATTTGATAATAGCAGCACAATATCATATTCGTTCATTGAATTCAAATTTTAAATTAATTTTCCAACTTTGTTGGTAACTGGTAGCTGTAAGCCTTCGGATAGATGACCAACCATTCCATGCCGTATCTTCTTCCAGTCGACCATCTTGTTCTCTTTGTTATAAAAGCCAAATGGAAGTAAGGTTAGGATTGTGGTTAGCCGCTGATGATGAACATCCCGATAAAAGTACTGCTTTCGAAGGTGATGATGAAACAGACTTAGCCATTGAGATAGAGAGAATTTATGATGATGATGACAACTTGGAAGAATTTTATGAAGGCACGCCATGGACTATGGCCCGTCAAGGTCCAGTTTCGGGAACCGTGAGAATTTAATTTGATAATAGCAGCACAATATCATATTCGTTCATTGAATTCAAATTTTAAATTAATTTTCCAACTTTGTTGGTAACTGGTAGCTGTAAGCCTTCGGATAGATGACCAACCATTCCATGCCGTATCTTCTTCCAGTCGACCATCTTGTTCTCTTTGTTATAAATTGGACAAAAAGCAACGAAAAACACGGTTTCATTGCATGTATTGCAAAAAGCCGGTATGTTTACAGCATTTACATACCAGGTCCTCATGTATTGAATGCCGTGCATAAAATGTATTTGATTACTTTTAGCTAATAAAAGAGCGTATATAGATAACTAAGATGCATGTAAATGTGTTTTTATGATTAATTTTGTGTTTTTGTCATCATAAAACTCATTTATACACACTTTTAGGACACATGTATATATATTTCCATACAAATGCCATATAGGTCTGCACAGACCTGGTTATACCGTTTAGCGCCAAAAAATCCTTATACCTCGGAGGGTTAACTACCCCGCAATGTGTGGCTGCTTCCAAATGATTGATGAGTTTAGAGTTGTCGCTTCAGCTATTCCTAAATTGTTGACGGCTTGAAACTCTGTATGCGCCTTGATGTGAAAGTTAGCTGATGTTGTGGTGGTTGTTGCTGTTGCCATCTGCATTTCCGTCATTCTTCTTGTTGATTGTCAATAAGCCGCGGTTGCGTTTAACTTATTCTAACTGTAGTTTTAGTGTTCTATTTTTTTATAATATGCTTTTAAATTTTATTTTATAAGCGAGTTACCCTTAGGAAGAATAATCTTTGATTGCTAGGCTGTGTTTGAGCACTTGGTAGTCTGTGCCATTTTGCACACCTTCAAGATTCTACCATTAAATATGAACTAATTATACTGTAATTGCTGGATAACTGATACTGCAGAGGTACTCAAACACACCTCAACATACTACAGGTATTATACATATCTCTATTACTATTTTTTTATTTATTTTTATCATTAATCTAATACTTTGTCTTGTTTTATTTTATCTTTAATATAATATAATCTAGGGACTCAATTTTAATTTAAATCAATTTTAATTTAAACTATTATCATAAACATTGTACATAATTAATTACGTAGTTGGGTGAATAAACTCAAAAATTTTTTTTTTTTTTTTTTAAATTTTACTGACCTAGAAATGCTTTGATAGGATCACATTACTTACAAATATTATTGTTTAAAATTTGCTAATTGTTCTTTACTCAGCGTTTTTTTCTCTTTCTTTTTAGCGTTCATTGCAGCAACATTTGTTTATAGTATAATGTGGAACATTATTTTGCAACTACAGCGAATCAATGCCCCACATTTAAAGCAAAAAAAATAAATAAAATAGCAAATACCAAACGCTGAGTTACAGGTTATTGGTCTCTTTTAAATGCTTCAGTTTATTGCCTTTTGTTATTTTTGTTTAGTTTATTATTAATATTATTATTATTCCCCTTTTTTTTATTACTATTGTTTTTTTTTTTTTTTTTTATTATAAAATCCTTATGCTACTATTTCCAGATTTCCCCACTATGAGCCTATAGGTGATTTGACCCATCTCCATGTCCTTTTTCATCCACTTCCCCCTTTTCCAATTTGCCTTCATTTTTTTCAATATTTCTGTGGCCCTACTAATTCCACTCTCTGTTGGGCTCTGGTTGTTGTTTCTTTTTGACCATCGCTCTAAAATCTTCCCTAAATGAGCACGTGTGATCTGACATTTGGAAATAGATATTTCCTCTGGTGGCAATTGAATCATTAGCCCTTGGTTGAATCTTTTTAGGCAGTAGTCTGCATGTCTGATCGTGTAGACCCCACAATCTATTGTGTTATTTTGTTGGGGACAGTTTGTATAAATCAAAGACATTGGCCCCAGTGGTGTCCCTATTAGGCGGTACATGTTTGTTATATAAAAAGCTGGGAGTTCTAAATTGTGTGGTCGTAGGGAGTCAAAGATAATAATTTTTTTATTGGATATTGCTGCCAGTGTCCAATGGTTTGACTCCATTATTGGCATCAGAACGAGGGCCTTACTTGGAAGGTCTATTTTTCTTATTGCTCTCTGAATTCTGCCTAAGTTTTGGGCGTTTTCGGGGTCAAGATTCCACTGCCTGAGAGCTAAATAAAATTGGGCATTGAATACGTGCACCTGTTCTGCTTGGGTCTGTGATAGACTCGTGTCGAGCACCCATTTCGGAAAAATGTCAATGTGTTGGTCGCTGAACCAGTTGTTGTTCCTGACTTCGTTATAATCCGCGTGGGTCAGTTTTATTTCTCTGTTTCTGAACTTATACTTGCAAAATATGTTGGTCTGAAGTGCCTGATAACAGAGGTAAAGGTGGAATTTTAGCTAAATTGTTATTCTTTCTTATCTTTGTTTAATCGATACGAAATTTTCCTATAGTTTATATATGTAAATTACCCTAATTATTATTATTTTTCTTTAAGTACTGTCGGTTGTTTCTTCCACTGAACAATTTTTCCTGATCATCGAATTTCTTGCCGTACCCTTGCTTATTCTATTTTCGGTAACTTTGACTTTTATCCTCCCCTGCTGTTTGCACAATATTATAACGGTAACCAATAATCCTACCATTATAATCAGAGTTGTTGTACCTATGACCGTTACTGTTACCTTATGGTAGTGTAACTCGTTTATTCTCTTGATATTTTGGTTTTTCTGTTTTAATATCTACTTCCCTGGGTGGTATGACAAAACTTTGTTCACGTCTGGCTACTCTATTTCTGAATGTCGTATTTCCCACTTGAATAGTACAGTTGTTGAAATGGATGAAGTAGTGTCCTTGCAAGTTCATAACTCGTCCGTCACATGTACTTTTCAGTCGACTGAAGTTTGCATTAATTACTACTATTTTGCTGTCGTCTAATACGATGGTGTCCTTTTCCGCTCTTCTTATCATTTTGCAAGGCTCTTCTTTGATGCAGTTCTTGGTTTCTGATAGTTCGAATATGGCCTTGCCTTCGACGAAAGTCAATATTTTCCCTCCGACTCTGATGACTGTTTCTATATTCTCTTCAATTTGCATTTTCTCTTTGTTTGGAATGGGGATGATTACGACTTTTTCTGCGGTTACTTTCTCCGCTGGCACTTTTATCAAAAGATTTATTGTATTCTCCTGGCTGGTTATTATTCCTATTTTGACATCTGCAAGCATTTCCAGGTCTATTTTAAATTCATCTACTTCTTCCTTTGTTAAGAGTGTTAATGTGTCACCCACATAAACCCCTGGTAAAATTTCCAACTTATTCACTAAAATTTCTCTTTTGGCCGTGGTGGCTACGACCGATATTATTGCTTGGGAACGCCCCATTATAGATAAATTTCCGTCTATGTATACCTGGGTGCGTTTTCCTTCCGTAGTGAGAGGTATGGAAGCTATTTCCTGCTTATTTCTAAAGAATTTTATGTTTTTGTTGATTGAGTCGGTAATGGTTTTGTTCCATAATTCATCCCTACCAAGTAATCCATCTGCAGGAAGTGTACTCCCTTCCGGTACTACATGCATCTGCAATGCAAGTGGTTTTATGCATGAATGTTGAGCGGTTATTGTTCCCTTTGTCTTAATATTTCCCCCGAATGCTCCTGACAGCTCCTTCGGGTTTGTGACGTCTATCTGTACGTGTGGTGCTAAGGCTTCTTCTTTCACTAAGGTGGTATCTGCTCCTGTGTCCACTAGCAAGGATAAGTTTCTACCCCGGGCTTCGTTGCAAGTGAAATTAATAAATGCATCATTGGTATCCAATATTTCCTTATTAGTTTGCAACTTCCCGTTTTTGTATGATTTCTGGTTGGCATATATATGTCTTTTGTCATTTTTCGGTATGTAAGTGTGGACGTTTTTACTCCAATGTATCCTTTTGCTACATTCTTTGCTTACTATGTGCCCAGTGTTACTTACGAATATACCTTCACTGTTTGATTCTCTTTTAATATTATTGATACCATTGTTATTGGTTATTGTGCTATTGGATGTTTTAAAAATATTCCTTGAATTTGCGGCATCCCAGTCCATTAATTTCGGCTGGGCCGCCTTAAGTTTCCCGAATTCCTTGCGGGGTAGCTTGCCTTCAGATGTCCTATTTCATTGCAGATAAAGCATTTTTGTGGCTCGTATCTTCCTCTTCCTTGATTCATGTTGGTGGTAGCGGATCTTTGATTTATGTGCTGTTGACCGTTTAGCCCGTAATGGTGTTGTTGTTGTCTCTGACCGGTATAATTTCTTCTAACATATGTATCGTCAGATACTTGGCAATTTGCGTTTCGTAGCGTGTTTTGGCTTCTTGCTTCGTTGCCCAAATCTCTTTGTTGTGGTTTTCTGCAGAACTGGTTTTCTGCGTGACCGTTCGTTCTACATATCCTACAAAATAACGATTTTAAACGTTTTCTGCATTCCAACTCATTGTGTCCTTTGATGTTGCAGTAGCCACACCTACTTATACTAGTGGCTGTTTTTGCTTTACATAGTGGTGCAGGTTCATGTCCGTATTCTCCACAAGCTACGCAGTATGGTGTGTTCATCCTTTGTTCACAGTTTGCTCTGTTGTGGCCCTCTTGTTCACAAAAACTGCACTGCGTCAAAACGGTGATAGTGTTTATTGTAACTTGGTTGTCTCCAAACAGGTGTTCCGCTTCCTCTGCTATTTGAGTTAGCTTCTGCAAGCCCTCGCTCTCCTGGCCAATAAACCTGGTCTTCAGCGCTTGGTTTTTAAGACCCTTTATAAAGCTTTTTACCACTATTCTTTGGAAGTCTTCAAATCTAATCCTTCTACCGCCTTCCTCGCTCCATTCGGTTGTTATTATACTTTGGGCTTCATTAAGCAGTGCTTCCAGTCGACTACCAAATCTGCCCGCTGATTCCTTAATTCCTTGTTTGCAGGAGATTATGAGTTCTCTTATTTGGTCCAAAGTTCTTCTTTTCAAGTACCCTTTTTTTATTGCATTACACAATGCGTCTATAGTGCTGAATGTTTGTGGTGCTATCGTTATGTATGCTGGTCCCATTAATCGTAGTTTCAGGCATTCTATAACGTCCGGTATTGTGATTCCATTTTCCTCTGACGCTAGTTCTCGTTCCACTAGTTTGCATCCTTGGATGAACCTAAAAACTTCCGACGTTAAGTCTGGTCCTTCGGTGCCAAAAAATGTGGGGACGATATTGTTTACTACTTTTGTAATGCTTGAAATTGCAGGCATTTTGTCCACCTTTGTAATTCTGTTACAAGGCTCTCTATCCGCTGTTATTGGTGATAACGGGTACTTTCTAAGAGATTCCCGAGCTTCTTGCAGGTATTTGTAGAATTCTTTCTCAAGATGAACCTCCTCTAGTCTTAGTTCTCGAAATTCCTGCTCGAATTCTGCTAAATCGGCGAATTTTCTTTTGACAGTTTCTGTCGTATACCCCCTATATACTGTTTTCTTTGCGTTCGTAAGTAAATTTTTTACTTTATTCAATAGTTTTACTCCTTCTTGAGTTTTTGTGTCTTCTTGTTCCTGAATTTCTTGCTGTTTTGGGACTGTTACTGATGGTATTACTTCTGTGGTATATGATAAGCTCGTGACTGTTACTTGCGGGTTGACTGAAGGAGTTGGCGAACGAGATCTATAAGCAGTGCTTAATTCTCTTTTTGCGTTAGACAACGCAACTGATAACCTTTGTATTGTGTCGTCCTTTTCACTGACGATATGTTTTAAATTTAACCGTTTTTCAATCTCCTTTTCACTGAGTCCTTTCTGCCGTAACTGTGCCCTAAGTTCCTCGTTTTCTGCAACCTGTTTGTCCAGTAACTCACTCGTAAACTGTATTTGAGTCCCTAGCTTCTTGTTATATTTTTCTAAAATTGTTTTTGTTTCCTCTAGCTCCTTTATTCGGTTTCCTAATTTTTCTGATTCATTGTTGTTTAGTTGGCTGACTATGTCTAAAACGTATTGTACTTCTTCTAGCTTTGTTAGTTTATTATATCTTATTTTATCCTGATGTTCTTGTATAAATTCTCGATTTGTATTCAATTTCCGGAGTTCTGACCACGCATGTACCTGTAAACTGTCTACGTTGTAGTTGTAATCCTTAACTTTATCTATCAGTCTATCTGTTTCTTTTTGTGTATTGTCCATCTAGTGGTTTATTTTAATACGAACCATCTTATTGTTTCTGCCTCCTTATTCCTTCTTCCTTCAGTATTTTTGTTTACTGCAACCAAACTTCCTCCCGGGATTACTTCCGCCACAAGGTATTATTATTTCCACCACTTATGACATATACTTCGATTCAAAAGGCGTACCAGAATGTGGATGCTTAAAACCTTTAGATAATCTTTGTATTGGCTGTGGTTTCTTTAATTTTTATTTGTAGCTTCTGTGTTCCACTTTTGGAAATTTAATGTTGCTTGTTAACAAAAATTAGTGCTTTACCGGCTGCGCCAATTGTTGTGGGTTCGTGGGGTTGATTGGGTTTTAATTAAGAGCGTCCTTTCTTATTATTTTTTATTAACCTGGAGGGTCCCTTAGGAATCGCAGGTGTTGTTTATTTTCCTCTTTATTTTCTTGTTTGCTATCAGCTTACAAAAATCACTCTGCCTGGTTTTGTCTTACAACTAGTTATTTATACTAAATAATTATAACTTACATATTATATTATTGCTACCTAGACAGTTTTCCTTTATAACGAATTTACTATTGATATTATTATTAATAATGCTATCTAGACTAATATTTTAGTTGTCTTGCCCAATTGCAACATCAGCATTGCACAATTTATTAAGAATGTAACATTAGCCAAGTTAATGAACTGACCAATGCTACGTTAGCAAATTAGTGCAATGTGTAGGTAGGAGGGTTGTTCACTTTGATTCACAACATATTTAAGAAGAATTTAAAATTTGTAACCATTTTGGCCACTTTCATGTACTACAAAATATTGCAGTTATCCAACCCTGGAATCGAAATTTTGATTTGTTTTAATATTTGATACCACTTTTGTTTTTCCTGAATTAAAAAATAGTTTTAATAAGTAGAAAACCGGCGTTAGTTGGCTTTTTGGTTATTTTTATGTATAAAAAAAATTTCAATTTCCCATCCCTGGGAGCGAAATTTTACTTTTTGTCTTTTGTTTAACAATACTTGTTAAGAAGTCCCACTTCTGCGTCATCCCCTCACAAAGTGTTAATATAATAAGCACCCTCGTAACATCAAAATTTAATATCCAAAACCAAATAATTAAAATCATAGCAAGGAGTAACGAAGAAAAGTAAGAAACTGGTTTGCATTATTCTTACTGCATTCTTTCATTTATTTCATTATGTATAAGTACATGTATGTATTTTAACGGGGAAAGTCAGCACCTTCGTTTCCCCCCACATAAATGAAGTAATATGTTATATAACAAATATTGTTTCTTTTATTATTTATTTTGTTTCACTTTTATGAAGGAAATGAATGCTGATTATGTTATGTTAATAAGTGAATTACTTTACTTTAGTACCATTATTATATTTAGCTAGTAAGCCACAAATCTTAATTGAATTATAACGAATATTAACGGCTAGAAGTAACGCCCTCTGTACGCCAACATCGTACACACAGCACAGCTGTGATCTATACACCATATCTACCACGATGAATACAACCCGCGGTGTGAGACGAAACGCCCTCTGTACGCCAACATCGTACACACAGCACAGCTGTGATCTATACACCATATCTACCACGGGGAATACAAACTCGGTGTGAGTTTGTGTATGCACACAGCTGGTGGGTATAAAAGACGGGTACGTAATGAATACAAGTCAGTCTGCTGGCAGCTCGCTTAGAGGTAAGAACTCACTTTGGTTGTGCGGGATATAGCCTATCAAGTGTGTGTGATTAAAACTAACGAGCTTTCCGAACCGTGCGAGGAGCTTGTTCTTGCATAGTTTCCAGACTCTACTGGTGTACTTACTCCACTGCCAGTCGTCCCCAGGAAGTGTAGTGGATCCGTACGGGAGCTTGTTCCTACGGCTGATACTACCAAGTGGCTACGTCTGGGTCGCCATCAGAGTGACAGGCGTCTATCACCTCCAGCAGGCGACCTCCATCAGGCGACTTCTAGCGCTTACAGCAGGCGGCGTCTATAATACACGTCAGGTGACGTCTATCACCTGCACCAGGCGGCGTCTATCATCCACGTCAGGCGACGTGTACAGCTACATCAGGCGACTTCTATCACCTGCACCAGGCGGCGACTATCATCCACGTCAGGCGACGTGTACCGCTACATCAGGCGACTTCTATCACCTGCACCAGGCGGCGTCTATCATCCACGTCAGGCGACGTGTACCGCTACATCAGGCGACTTCTATCACCTGCACCAGGAGGCGTCTATCATCCACGTCAGGCGACGTGTACAGCTACATCAGGCGACGTCTATCACCTGCACCAGGCGGTGTCTATCATCCACGTCAGGCGACGCCTGTCACCTACATCAGGCGACTTCTATCACCTGCACCAGGCGGCGTCTATCATCCACGTCAGGCGACGTGTATCACCTACAGCAGACGACGTCTGTCACACATCAGGCGGCTTCTACAACCCACACCAGGCGACTTTTAACAGCTACATCAGGCGACTTCTATCATCCACGTTTGGCCACCATAGTCGGCGTTACTTCGAGCCGTCACCCTCTCTAAACTACTAAACAATAAAGATTATAACGTGCCGAAAAAGCAGAGTGTCTTATTTCTCACTAACAAACCCACGACCCTGGAGCCCGCTGAGACTATCCTAGCAACCAGCGGGAAACGTGTCGTTACATTGGCGCCCGAGCAGGGACATTTTTGTCTACAAAAAAAATAAATAAAAAAAAAATATATATATATATATATATATATACATATATATATATATACATATATACATATATATATATATATATATATATATATATATATATATATATATATACGAGTATATATAAAAATACAAATAATAATAATTAAAAATTAAAAAATATCAAACAAAACTATAAGGATGAACTCTCTCACGCGATGTTGAGAACTACGTGGGTCTACTCTCTTAAGAAAGAGGAGCTGACCAACTATTTGCTGGAGTTCGAACAGGCCACAACGGGAACGGTAGAAGAACTCCGGAAAAGATTCGCCAAGTTTCTGATAGCCGACCATGCACCAGAAATTATGAACAAATTACACGAGAAGATTCCTTCATCACCTAGCGCAGGTTTGTTTGTGCCAGCAGTAGATGTCGAACCAGCCAAGCCCCCGATACTAACGTCAGCAGATGCCACGCCGGAACCATCAACTCATAGGGTAAGCGAGGGTAGGATGCTTATTATCGACATAGTACGTAACTGGGGTCTTAAATATGATGGTGGAAAGGATCCGCTAGGCTTCATCGAGCGGGTCGAGGAATTGTCAGGTATGTACCAGATTGAATTAAACGATGTACTTAAAGTCATATCTGAGTTTTTCCGAGACAAAGCACCTGGCTGGTTCCGCAACAACAACAAACATTGTAGCCAATGGCCACTATTTAAGAAGGATTTCTGTGATTTTTTCCTACCCCCGCGTTACTTTGAGAAACTGGAGGACGAAATCCGGAAACGCAGCCAACGGCCAAAAGAGCCTTTTAAAGAGTACGTGCTGAACATACAAGACCTTATGAGGCACACGGATTTAGACACCACCCAAAAGTTAGAAAGAATCTACAGAAATGCATTGCCGGACTACCAGTGGTACATCCGCCGTCGAGACTTCCAGTCGTTAGAGGAGCAGATACAACTAGCCGCAGATCTGGAGACGATCCCTAACAATCAGTCTGTGACGACACGTTTCCGCTGGTATGCTGGGGTATGGCTCAGCGGCGTCCAGGGTCGTTACATAAATTTTTAATTTTGCCGGGATGTGAAAATTAAACTCCTAAGATTGAATTAAGTGTGCTCTTTATTTAAGACAACTGGGCTACGACGAAGTGATGATGATTGCAGCGGCGTGGCGGGTGGCACAGTGGCCAATAACGTATTTACTTGACGAGGTTTTGCCGGCCTGACTAACACGCGGTGTCGGTGAGCAGTGAGCGTACTATCAGGTAGTGATTTCAATCCCGTTTAGATAGTAGGTCCCCCCTAACTTTCACTAATGCTTCCCAATATGAAGCGATGCGGATAAAGTACGACGCGATGTTGGTGAGTAAAGAATATATCCTGAGGTAGGGATTTCAATCCCGTTTAGCTGATAAATTCTCCTCTAACAAGCACAAATGCTTCCCAATATGAAGCTAAACGCAGGGAGTGGCTCGGACAAGTGTCTCTACAACGCGGTGTTGGTGAGCAAAGAATATATCCTCAGGTAGGGATTTCAATCCCGTTTAGCTGATAAATTCTCCTCTAACCAGCACAAATGCTTCCCAATATGAAGCTAAACGCAAGGAGTGGCCCGGACAAGTGTCTTTACAACGCGGTGTTGGTGAGCAAAGAATATATCCTCAGGTAGGGATTTCAATCCCGTTTAGCTGATAAATTCTCCTCTAACCAGCACAAATGCTTCCCAATATGAAGCTAAACGCACAAAATAAATTTAATATTAATCTTATAAATGACTTACCTCCACGCCGGCTGCACAGGAACTCCACGTTTGTGCGGAATGCTTCGCCTTTTATAGCTGTGCGCAGCATGTACAATATTTTCTTGTCTGTTTTCTTAACTTAACATTTACTATAAAATTCTATCATAATGTACAGTTCTTACAATATATAAGAATAATGTATAAGCAACGTAATAACTACGAACAATTCTTGAAATCATAGCGCGTATGTTAAATTAATATATAAGCAATTCATCACCACTCTACTTCGTTGACAACCAGCTTAAATATTACAAATAAACAACAATCAGTATGTGTACATACCGACATACATGAGTAGGTAAACGCGTACATGCCAACTATATGATCACGGCTGTGCGATGAAGAGCAAAGCAGATCACAGTAACAACTAACCAATGCATGTATGTATGTTTATGCACAAGCAGTATGTAAAACAAATTGATATTTTGGATGGCGACCGTTACTCAGGTCGTACGTGCATAGGCATGTATGTAGGTACGTAAGTAAGTATTTTAATATATAAGCTATTTTGCAAGTTTATCAGCACAGTGGGAATGTTTCGTTAATTAGGTAATTAAAATAAAATTCTCTTCGAATTCAAAATATACGGGTACTTATCTCTAGTATGCGCCAAAAACGAGGTTGGCGACTTTTGGTCGTCACAAGTCTCAGAACCGAGGGGAGCACCACCGCATGGTATCCACCGAGCTGTCAGTGACAACACCGGCACGTCCCACAAGAACACAAGCAAAAGCTAACAAGACCGGCCTCGCTTGGGGAGCAGAGAAGCTAACAGCCACAATATTATTGGAAGGAAAATTGATCACCGCGATTATTGATACCGGTGCCACTCGGAGCTTCATCTCACCTACGCTCGTCCAACAGTTGAGCCCTCAGGTGCAGTACGTACCCATTGATGTCGACGTCATGCTAGCCGACGGTTCAAAGCGAGTAATCAAACAAGCCGTAAAATATCGTGTCTGCTTGGGCAAGGAAACGACGGAACACGAATTTCTCATCATGAGCCCAGTCACAGAAAGTATCATTCTAGGTATGGATTTTCTGCATAGCGTCAACACCACCTTCACCTGCGCTGTCGTAGCCACAAGGTCAAGCAGACAGAACGCCAGAGGCCCGCGTCGAAGGAATCCAAGGAACAAGGTAAGCGAGAAATCCACCGCGCATATATTTACGGTGCATGCTCCGAAGGAAAATATGGCCCAAAAGAATATCACGCAGTTCTTAGCAGTCGAGCCGCCGAAATTGGAAAGCAGAACCGGGGTATCTACCGCGGGTACGCATTCAATCTCAATGAAGGACGACCGCCCCATCAAGTTAAGATACGCCCAACGGAATCACGCTATGCAAGCAATACTTGACGCAGAAGTGAATAACCTACTAGAACGGGGCTGCATAGAGCCGTCCCATAGCCGTTACAGCTGCCCAGTCACGCTGGTGAAGAAAAAGAATAGAACATGGAGAACAATCTTCATCGAAGATTGCCCAGCATTAGCGGAGGATGCCGGAGAATGCCGAGTGGGTTACAAGCCCATAACCGCAACACAACCAAACGGAAAATATTACGCAGTTCCCCAAAGAGCAATCCCAATGGAAGAAGGCAGGAATTCTGCTTTCGGACGCCGACAGGGCCAGAGAACACGCCATGCCGATCAACACCATCGACTCTGAATTATTCCGCCGGGGCGGCGCACATACTCCCCAACCAAATTGCGCGGGTACCACACACAATTATATCGCCAGTGAGCCATCACTCCCGGACCACTCCGCTGCCGATACAGTCTCACGAACTATCGCTAACACAAACCCCGGAGGAATTGCGCCTGGAGATAGCAAAGCGATTTGCATCAGCCCCGACGAAGCGGCGAGTTCGAACCATAATCGAAGTGGGAGGCCAGAGGTACCTGGTGAACGTGTCCCGGAACAAGGAGGTTCGCATCCAATGGCTGCGTCCTTCACTGTCCCGGACGGGAGGAGATGGTGTAACGGGGAAAGTCAGCACCCTCGTTTCCCCCCACATAAATGAAGTAATATGTTATATTACAAATATTGTTTCTTTTATTATTTATTTTGTTTCACTTTTATGAAGCAAATGAATGCTGATTATGTTATGTTAATAAGTGAATTACTTTACTTTAGTACCATTATTATATTTAGCTAGTAAGCCACAAATTTTAATTGAATTATAACGAATATTAACGGCTAGAAGTAACGCCCTCTGTACGCCGACATCGTACACACAGCACAGCTGTGATCTATACACCATATCTACCACGATGAATACAACCCGCGGTGTGAGACGAAACGCCCTCTGTACGCCAACATCGTACACAAGGCACAACTGTGATCTATACACCATATCTACCACGGGGAATACAACACTCGGTGTGAGTTTGTGTATGCACACAGCTGGTGGGTATAAAAGACGGGTACGTAATGAATACAAGTCAGTCTGCTGGCAGCTCGCTTAGAGGTAAGAACTCACTTTGGTTGTGCTGGATATAGCCTATCAAGTGTGTGTGATTAAAACTAATGAGCTTTCCGAACCGTGCGAGGAGCTTGTTCTTGCATAGTTTCCAGACTCTACTGGTGTACTTACTCCACTGCCAGTCGTCCCCAGGAAGTGTAGTGGATCCGTACGGGAGCTTGTTCCTACGGCTGATACTACCAAGTGGCTACGTCTGGGTCGCCATCAGAGTGATTGATACACCTGTACGGGAGCTTGTTCCTACAGGCGTCTATCACCTCCAGCAGGCGACCTCCTTCAGGCGACTTCTAGCGCTTACAGCAGGCGGCGTTTATAATACACGTCAGGCGACGTCTATCACCTGCACAAGGCGGCGTCTATCATCCACGTCAGGCGACGTGTACAGCTACATCAGGCGACGTCTATCACCTGCACCAGGCGGCGTCTATCATCCACGTCAGGCGACGTGTATCACCTACAGCAGACGACGTATGTCACACATCAGGCGACTTCTACAACCCACACCAGGCGACTTCTAACAGCCATAGTCGGCGTTACTTCGAGCCGTCACCCTCTCTAAACTACTAAACAATAAAGATTATAACGTGCCGAAAAAGCAGAGTGTCTTATTTCTCACTAAACAAACCCACGACCCTGGAGCCCGCTGAGACTATCCTAGCAACCAGCGAGAAACGTGTCGTTACAGTATATATATAAAATTGTAAGTATGTAAATCATGTGTCGTGTGATTTAACAGTTACCGACTATGTACATGCATAAGTAAAATGATATTAAGAACTTTAGTTAATATGCAAATAGAGATCGATTCGTGAACTTCGTTCTGCGCACAAACCAATTTACATTTTCTTAGCAAAATACTTCAAATCAATATTATCAAGTAAACTAAAACTATTAGTAGAATAAAAGTAAAAATAAGGACGATTACATCCGCTGAAATAAAATTTTATGATATCAGAAAAATTGTCTTTATTTTGTTTCGAAAAGGTTTTATTGTTCAATTCAGAACAAGGTGCTAAAAAACGCTTTAGCGTTACCATAATGGTCCTTCGAGCCGGATATTGTAACTCCGACTAAAAATTCGCAGTTCTAATAATAATAGTTTCATTCGAAATGCAGAACGAAGTTAACGTAGTAAATGCTGATGAGGTACAAACTCCTCCATCAGATCGGAATGTTCGGTTTAGATTACATCAAAGAACACAATTAGTAAGCCGTTTTCAATCGGCAAAAAATGGTTTAAATAACCTCGGTACATTTTCGATACACTATACCGAGATCAAAATATCGCTACTGGATCACAGTTATGAGCAGTTTGAGGAGCTCCAATCTCAGCTAGAAATTTTAGATGAAACACAACTAGATGACCCTATTCGACAATCGGTTGAAGAAATGTACGCTGAAACCAAAGCAAAATTGGTGGAGCACATAGCAGTTTTAAAGTCTCAATTGGAGGCTAATCTGAACAGCACGTGATTGGAAACGCTTGCAACAGCGTCTGGGCGCACTCGTCTACCAAATTTGCAATTATCAACATTTTCAGGAGCACCGCAGGAGTGGACCGATTTTTATAGCACATTCAATGTACTAGTTCATCTAAACAAAGATTTGTTGCCGGTTGAAAAGTTTCAATATTTAAAATCGAGTTTAAAGGATAATGCTGCGAACATCTTTCAGTCACTGGAAATCACGGGGACCAACTACGACAAGTCTATACAATTGTCAAAAGCTAGGTATGATAATAAAAGATACATTTTTCAGGCCCATCTAAGAAAAATGTTTGAAGTGGAAAAGATCATGCGACCTACTGTGTCATCGCTACGTCATTTTATTGATCAAATTAACGCCAACGTTCGAGCATTGCAATCGTTTGCTTCTAATATACAAATTGCCGATGGAATTCTGCTGTACTTGGTAACATCACGCTTAGACAAAGAAACGCAAGCTCTATGGGAGGAAGAAGTATCGTCAAAATTTAATCAGACTGGCTCCATTTCATTTGATCTTCCGAATTGGGAAGCAATGGCTAATTTTTTAGAAAAACGCTGTCAAACAATCAGTTTCATCGACTCCGCCCTATCTAACCACCATTCGTCATCGTCACATCTACAAAAATTATATTCAAGCAAACAAAAAACCTCATTCGTTGCTAGTGAACAATCGAATAAATGCACTTTATGCAAGGCAGGCATTCACAGTCCGTTTAAATGTGCATCGTTTATAAAAATGGCCTCGCAAGATAGGTTTGCATTGGTAAAACGCAACAAATTGTGCTTAAATTGTTTGGGAATGAATCACATGATGAGTAATTATCCATCTAAACATAAATGTCATGTTTGTAATGCTTCACATCATACGTTAGTGCATCGCGAGGTGTCACAATCCCAATCAACAAAAGAGACCTCGGCACTACAAAATTCAACATCCTCATGTCAAGCAACTGAACTCAAAAGCGACGTCCTATTGGCAACTGCAATCGTAAATCTTGGCACAACATCTAGCATCAAAATAAAGGTCCGTGCTTTATTAGATTCCGGGTCACAGGTAAATTTCATTTCGTCAAAAATAGCACAACACTTACAAGTACGCAGAGAAAAATCAAATATACAAATTCATGGTATTGGAACAGCAGCTGTCAAATCCCTAGGGGCATGTTCGATCGTTATTGAATCGCTTCAAAATTCGTATAGTACAACCATTCAAGCAATTATATTACCGCACATTACGCATCTCAAGCCCACAAGTGTCGTCGAGAAAAACAAAATTAGTATACCATGTAACATAAACTTGACCGATCCGCATTTTGAGAAACCTGGTCACATTGACTGTTTATTTGGTGCTAGCATTTTTTATGAATCACTTATGGTAGGTCAGATCAAACTAGGTGGCAATCTACCAATTTTGCAAAAAACTCAACTGGGCTGGGTGGTATCTGAACCAATCAGGCACAATATATCGTTACACACTTCGCTTCATGCCACACTCAATGAACCTAAATTGGACGACATGCTAGAACGTTTTTGGTTAATAGAACACATATATGCATCACCACATACACAATTTACAAGCGAAGAAAAAGAATGCGAACGATTCTTTGCTGAAACAACGACCCGATGTCCAATCACCAATAAATTTATCGTTAGATTGCCGTTTAAAAAAGACCCAAGCTGTCTTGGCGACTCATATCACATCGATCGAAATCGTTTTCTTGGTCTGGAGAAAAAATTAAAGCAAGATGTTGACCTACACCATCAGTACTCAAATTTCATTGAGGAATACAAACAACTTGATCAAATGGTTCGCATTGAAAACTCTTCAGAATCGCGTAATTTCATCCCTCATCATTGTGTCACAAAGCTCGATAGCACCAAATTGCGGGTAGTGTTCGACGCGTCGTGCCGAACGTCCAGCTGACTATCCCTTAATGACGTATTACGAGTTGGCCCTACATTGCAAGACGATTTAGCTACTATTTTGATTAGAGTTCGAGCACACAAAATCGTTTTAATGGCAGATATAGGCAAAATGTACAGGCAAGTTCTTATCGACAAGCAAGATACTAGATGGCAAACCATATTTTGGCGAAAGTCAAATACTGATGAAATTGACTCGTACGAGCTGTTAACTGTCACATATGGAACTAGTACCGCATCATATTTGGCGATAAAATGTCTCCGACAATTAGCTATCGAACAGGCCATACATTTTCCCATTGGCTCTACAGTCACACTTAGAGATTTTTATGTAGACAACTTATTCACTGGCGCATCAACTATCGAAGATGGTGTTCAAATCAAAAGACAGGTACCTGAACTATTAGAAAAGGGTGGTTTCCCACTTCGTAAATTCGCATCAAACAATGACAAAACTATTGAAGATGTTAAAGATTGCGATAAAGAAGAAATTGTAAGTTTCGGAAAAACAGAATATATAAAAGCACTTGGTTTGAAATGGTCTCCAAAGGAAAACTGTTTTTGTTTAACTACAATGTACAAGACAAAGAGTTGAAAGTATCAAAACGAATAATATTATCGCAGTTAGCAAGTGTTTTCGATCCCTTAGGTTTATTGAACCCAATAATAGTAAGTTGCAAAATTTTAATGCAAGATTTGTGGAAGCTTAAGGTAAATTGGGACGAAAGTGTACCACAAGAAATTTATACCAGATGGCTTAATTTCCAGAACGAGTTGGCTTCGCTAAACCACTTACGCATTTCGCGGTACATACCTATTATCAACTCAACAGAAATTCCTGCATTTTCAGATGCCAGCACCCGAGCATATGGTGCATGCATTTACGCTGTGACCAATGTAAATGGTGAAGTCTTTTCGTCGTTACTATGCGCCAAATCCAGGGTAGCACCAACAAAGGAAATAAGTTTGCCAAGACTAGAGCTGTGTGCAACACTTTTACTAGCAGAATTGTTACATTATGTTTTGAAGATATTCTTGCTGCAGCCGAGAAACATTCATTGTTGGGCTGATTCGACCATTGCATTAACTTGGATAAAAGGTGAACCATATCGTTGGTCACAATTTGTGTCTCATCGCGTAACAAAAATTCAGAATCTGACTAAAAATTTCACATGGCATCACGTTCCATCTTCGAAGAACCCAGCGGATATAGTTTCGCGAGGAGCGAAGGTTAAGGAACTAGTCGGTAATCAGTTGTGTTTTTGTGACATAGAATTCATCAAAAAACACAAAGCTTTATGGCCAATCGCACCTTCTATTTGTATGGACAGCATCCCAGAACACCGTCGTAAAAAAATAGCATTAGCATGCACACAATCATTAAAATCGTTCACTAATCACAAACATATAAACAACTATAATAAATTCCTACGCATCGTGGTCTACATTCGTCGCTTTATTAACAAAAATTCGTCCAAACAGCCAATAGCATCTGAAGAAATCGAAGATGCTCTACTCTTCATATGTCGCCTAATACAACAAAATCATTTTGCTGCCGAATTAAAATCGTTTCAAATACATAATTACGTCGG
This sequence comes from Linnaemya tessellans, assembly GCA_951800035.1. NCBI lineage: Eukaryota > Metazoa > Arthropoda > Insecta > Diptera > Tachinidae > Linnaemya > Linnaemya tessellans. The sequence goes on along the minus strand of OX637533.1, from coordinate 78,798,682 downwards.
TAATTCATCAAAAATTAAACAACTTACACCCTTTATACATAATGGTTTGATTCGTGTAGGAGGAAGAATAAAAAATTCAACTCTATCGTTTGATGCAAAGCATCCAATACTTTTTACCATCCACACATCCATTCGTAATAACTATCATTCGTCATTATCACTTAGTAAATCATCATGCTGGTGCGCAAACATTACTCAACACATTACGCGAAAAGTATTGGATTCTCAATGGAAAAAATGCAGCAAAAAGAGTAATTCATGACTGCATATTATGTTATCGTTTTCGGCCTCAGATCTCAGAACAAATTATGGGGAACTTGCCGACTGATCGAGTCGTAAAATCATTTGCATTCCAAATTTCAGGTATCGACTATTGTGGACCATTTTTGGTAACTCAACAAATAAGAGGTAGGCCTCCAATTAAGGTTTACTTAGCGGTTTTCATTTGCTTTGTAACCAAGGCGGTGCACATCGAATTGGTACCCGACTTGACGACAGCAGCATTCATCTCATCGTGAAAAAGGTTCTTCGCTCGTCCCGGGTTATATACTCCGACAATGCCACCAACTTCGTTGGCGCTAACCGTGAGCTAAAACAAATGCTAGCTCACTTTAACACACAACAACATGTTAACGATGTTGAAGGTTCATGCCGTAATGATGGAATAAGTTGGAAATTTATACCACCGCGATCGCCACACTTTGGGGGGTTATGGGAGAGTGCGGTTAACCAAGGTAAATATTATATTCGACGTTGTATCGGTAATCACATTCTCACCCATGATGAGTTACACACCGTTTGCTGTCAAGCTGAAGCTATCATTAATAGTCGCCCACTTACACCATTGTCGAATGATCCAAACGATCTCACCGCATTAACACCGGGTCATTTTTTAATTGGTCGAAATCTTACAACAATTGCAGAACCAACACTCCAACTTACCAATTTGAACGCATTAAAACGATATCATTGCATACAATCCATTCAACAACAATTTTGGTGTCGCTGGCATAATGAATACATGAAACAATTGCAACTTCGATTAAAATGGAATCACCCATACCCAAACCTACAAGTGAATGACTTGGTTCTACTAAAATATGAAAACTCTGCACCATTGAGATGGCTTATTGGACGTATTTTACAAATAAGTCAAGGTGATGATGGAAGAGTACATGTAGTCACGGTCAAAACAGCAGATGACATCCATAAAAGAGCAATAACTAAGCTATGCAAGCTTCCAATTGAGTCGGATAATAGCATCGCAAGCAGAGCTTCCGATGGGGGTGCAGAATGTTAAGAAGTCTTACTTTTGCGTCATCGCCTCACAAATATAATAAGCACCCTCGTAACATCAAAATTTAATATCCAAAACCAAATAATTAAAATCATAGCAAAGAGTAAAGAAGAAAAGTAAGAAACTGGTTTGCATTATTGTTACTGCATTCTTTCATTTATTTAATTATGTATAAGTACATATATATATATAAAATTGTAAGTATGTAAATCACGTGTCATGTGATTTAACAGTTACCGACTATGTACATGCATAAGTAAAATGATATTAAGAACTTTAGTTAATATGCAAATAGAGACCGACTCGTGAACTTCGTTCTGCGCACAAACCAATTTACATTTTCTTAGCAAAATAGTTCAAATCAATATTGTCAAGTAAACTAAAACTATTAGTAGAATAAAAGTAAAAATACGGACGATTACATCCGCTGAAATAAAATTTTATGATATCAGAAAAATTGTCTTTATTTTGTTTCGAAAAGGTTTTATTGTTCAATTCAGAACAAGGCGCTAAAAAACGCTTTAGCGTTACCAATACTAGTTTCCATTACTTATACAGTAGTTTTATTTACAAAAATCTTGAAGTTAGCAACCATTTTTGTCACTCTCCAGATCTATAATATATTGCATGTACCAAAAAAACTTTCAATTTCCCAGCCCAGGAATTGAAATTTAATTTTTTTTTTGCTTTGTTATATATGCGACTCTTGATGAGGTATAAGATCGTTTTATTAAAGAACCATTTTAAGTTTTTAACCATTTTGGTTACTTTTATGTTTTTAACCATTTTTAAGTTTTTAACCATTTTGGTTACTTTTATGTATAAAAAATTTAAATTTCCCACCCCTGGAAGCGAAATTTTAATTTAAAAATTTTTTTTATCAATGCAAATCTTCATGAAGTATAAAGTGATTTTATTTAAGAAAAACTCAAAATTTATAACATTTTTGCTTATTACATGTACCACAAAAACTTTAATTTTCCTAACCCTGGAAGCGAAATTTTATGTTTTTATTTTTTATCAGTGCAAGTCTTCTTGAGGTATAAAATAGTTTTATTTAAGAAAATTTAAAATTTTTTTAACCATTTTGGCCACTTTCATGTACCATTAAATATTGCACTTGTCCAACCCTGGATTCGAAACTTAGATTTTTTTTTTTTAATTTCCGATACCAATTTTGTTCTTCTTAAGTTATAAGATAGTTTTAGTTAGCAAACAAAGAACAACATCAGTGGCCTGTTTGATTAGTTTCACGTATAAAAAAAAATTAATTTCCCATCCCTGGAAGCAAAATTTGAATTTAATTTTTTTTTTGTCAGTGCAAATCTTCATAACGTATAAAAAGGTTTTGTTAAAGAAAAACATGAAATTTTTAACAATTTTAGTTACTACATGTACTACAAAATACAGAATGGCCCAAAACAAATGTATTTCCCATCCCTGGAAAAAAATGTTAATATTTTTAGTTTTTAATAGACTATTGAGACTTCCCAAAGCACGAAATAGGTTTAATTTACAAATATTATAAAAAATTTGATTTTTGGTAATTTTTTCCGAATTTCAATAGCACTCTATTTAAGTTTCCAATCCAACGGTTTGAGAACGAAGTCCCTAGCTCTTCTGGGGGCTTGGAAAACCCACTTACAGACAGACGGACAGACGCACATCGCTCAATCGTCATCGCTATTCATATGGATCCAGAATATATATACTTTATGGGGTCCCATGTGAACATCGAAGAAATTACACACGGAATGACAAACCTATATATATTCTTTCACTTTTTTGAGAAGCGTATAAAAAGCTAACAATATTTATACCAGCAACTATTAATAAATAAACGGTAAAATTATTTGTTCGTCGCTTGCCTCAAAATTCCTACGTTTTTAGCTGTTGACAACTGCATATTTGTCTAAAAGTATCGTTGTTCTAGTTCTGCTACTGAGCACTGCTGTAAAGTTTTGTCATTGCAAATTTGAATATTGTTTAGAAAGGCTTAGCTTCTCAAAATAAAATACTTTGTTAATTTTCGTAATCCAATGGCTCAGAAGGCAAATTCATCTCTGAAACGGTTTCGATCTGCTGACACAAATGTGAACCCAAAATAGTTGGTGTGAAATTGCCATAAAAAAGCAATTGCAAAAAGCAATGTTATTTTTTATAATGTACGTTGTGAAAATAAAACAGTTCTTTGCGAAAAAGCTAGAATCCCAACTCCAGATCAAAGAACATGTGCTGCAAAAGTCATTAAACTTTATGAAGAGTGGAGAACAGTCCAAAAAGTGTGTAAATCTCCGTTCCCGAGTCATCGCAAAAAAGAAAATGACTTTAAGGAAAATTTAAACAATTTATTTGACATTGCCCACGTTGACGCTCTCAAGCTGATAAGTATACAGGAAGATAGAGACTTCTTAACAAAGCTGCGAGAAAATGGGCGAGTTGGTAGCATGACTTGTGTCGATAAAAATTTCACAAATAAAGACACAAAGATTGGAAGATGAAAAACGTCGGGAAGAAAATTATGAAGAGAAGGAAGGCACTTCAGGTAATGTGGGTGCTGTTGGCTGAAGTAGTAGAACACGAGACTATGAAGCGGAGGGTCGTGAGACCGAGCCCGCGCTAAGTCATGAAATATTGCGTTGATTTCTTCTGATCAGCATAGTGCGTGGTTGTGTTAGTTGTTGCCAGCCTGTTTCAATGATGAAGGCATAGTCACTGGTCACTGAACATAATTGGCAACAACTAACACTATCATGTACTAAAAAAAGCAGAGTAACAGCACCCACCTTCGTCGACCCTGTAGCAAAAATTAGCCGGCGAAGTAAAAGGGTTGAAATAGCTACAAAAAAAAACTGTCTATCTTCTCATCTTTCCTCATATGTCCCCTTAATATACTATCCCCTCGTTTTCAGTTCCGGCGCAATGCATTGCATATATAGGGGTCTTCCCCTGAGTGCTGGTCCTACTCCTAAAAAAAAAAATATGTAGTATTTGGACGCACAATAGCTATTTCTTTTGCACTTAATTTCTTGTACAGACTTGACTATGGAACATGTTGAATTTCAGACTGATGATGGAGATGATGTGCAGGGGATGAATGTGAAACAGAGTGATAACATCCCAAGTTGCTCCAATAAGCCAATTCAAAAAAGTGAAAAGAAGAATTTTATACACGACAGAATGCTAGAGTCTAAGGATGCTGGCAATATGACATCTCCATTTGCTATAATTAAATTTTCTAGAAAGAATAGACATTTTCCTGATTGTTGAAACATTTTTTTCCATATTTTCTGATGCAAAAGATTTTAATTTTAACTGAAAGATTACAAATCAATAATTAAAAAATGTCAATGTTCGCACTGTAAACTTAAATGACAATCAATAAACACACATATATTAAATAAGTCAAATTACGCGAGCAAGCAGATCCTTATACCGAAAAAATTTTTCGATGGTTTTTTTATAAACCATTAGTGAAAGTAGACCTTTCCCACGCATGTACTCGTTTGAAAATCGGTTGCGTGGTTCTCGAGTTATAAAATCACGAACATCTTCTTTATATATATAAAAAGAAGATAGATTATTAGGTCAATAGATATTTACATCCTTACTGACTACAATATGAATAACTGAATAATATTACATATATAAAAATAATTGGTTTAACAATTTAGATATAAAGTAAGATTTTTTTTCAGTACGTTATTACTCTCAGATAAGTTAATAATGTGATAACATTTATTAAAGTTGACACATGCACGACGAAAAGAATCATTATTAGCAAATACAGAACAGTAATATTTTAATGACAAGAGTTCAAAGTTGTGTTTAGGTCTTGCAGGAACGTTGAAGTTTATTTGTTTAAGCACGAAGTCCGAATCAACATCGTCATGAATCAGACCCAGAACGAATAAAGCGCTCAGCATCGATCGGCAACTTTTTAGAGTAGGCAATTTTATTAAAGCAAGTCTACTATGATATGGTCGCAGGACATAGGAATTCCACCCAAGACCATGGAGACAGAAAATTAAAAATTGTTTTTGTACCGATTCAATACTATTAATATGAATAGAATAACAAGGGTCCCAAACAACTGATCCATACTGCAGAATTGGTCGAACAAGAGAAGTATATAAAAGTTTTGTTATGTAAGGATCAAGAAATTCCTTAGACCAGCGTTTCATAAATCCAAGTACCCCATTGGATTTATTTACCATTATGGAGATGTGATCACGAAAGTTAAGCCTATGATCTAACAGTATGCCAAGATCCAAAAAGTCTGAACTTTATCTAAGATATCGTTGTCTATATGATGAGAGGTCTCAATCGGAACGTGTCGGAAAAATGACATGTGCTTACATTTCTTTATATTTAACTCCAATAAAGTAAATTTGCATCATTGCGAAAAGTTCTGAAAATCAGCTCTCAGTAAATTATATCCATTAATATCACTTGATAATTTGTGAAATAAAAGATTGTAGTTAACTTTATCAAACGCTTTACTAAAATCAGTGTATATCACGTCAGTTTGCATTTTATTTGTAAAACCTTCATTGACAATAGTTGTGAGTTCCAAGACATTTGTTGTTGTTGATCGGGATCTACGAAATCCATTTTGACAGGGTGTTAAAATGGAAGATATCGGATGATATAAGTAATCAGTAAGAATCTTTTCTAGAAGTTTCGGAATAGCATTAATTTTGGCGATACCTCTGTAATTGGATATACTGCCATTTTTGAACAAAGGGATTATATACATACGATATCTTTCACACTGATGACACATAACATGATTCATGATTGTTAAATAAAGCAGTAAGAGATGCAGACAGTGATGTAGCACAGTTTTTAAGGATACAGCTAGGTATACCATCGGGACCTGGGATAGACGAGTTTTTGAGCAACTTTATGTTCGAAAGTACAGTGTCACTATTTATAAACGGTAAGTAAATTCCACATGTATGAGTTGTATCATAAGGATAAGTAGTCAGCAAATATATTGCTTATTGAGACATCGTCGTTAGCAGTCAAAGAACCACACTTCAAATCCTTTGGACAATCTGAAGAGCGGCGCTTGGAGTTAACCAAACTATAGAAAGATTTAGGGTTTGTTTTAATATTGCGTTTAATACGTCTTATATAGTTATTGTATGCAAATTCGTTAGCAGTGTTGTATTCAGATCTTGCTACAGCATATTTACGAAAATTATCAGTAGCACCACTTCTCTTATATTTAATAAAATATTTATATATCTTATTTTTAGCATATCGTAATTGTTGATTATTCCAAAGTGGACAATTTATTTATTTTTGGAACAGTTATATTAAACGATATGTTCAGCACAGTTCTACGGCTGCTTGGCAGCTTGATAAGGGAAAGTCTAACAGAATATGATGGTAAATTCCTTGGGTTAAAGTTTAACCCACGAAGACAACAAATAAGAAACTGTTTTTGCACAGATTCAATAGCATCAGAATGTGTCTTATATATAGGGTGCCATATTACCGATCCATACTCCAACACAGGCCTAACACGCGATGTATATAGACTTTTTGTAACATACGGATCATTGAACTCTTTAGCCCAGCGTATTACAAAACCAAGTACACCTCTAGCTTTATTTATTGTCATTGTTTTATGAGCAATAAAATTAAGTTCAGGATCAAGCAGGATTCCAAGATCTAAGAAATTATCAACCGATTCCAATTGATAATCTTCAAACACATAACGTGCAGAAATCGGACTTTTTCTAACTAAGTTCCATACGATTAATTTTGCACCAAGTGTAAAACGAATTTAAGTCGTCTTGGAGACGTTGTTGTTCAGATATTTGACGATAACTCCGAAAAATTTTCACGTTGTCTGCATACATAAAAATATTGGATGAATGAATTAAATCAGTTAAGTCGTTGATAAATAAAGTAAACAGAAGCGGTCCAAGGTAGCTTCCCTGTGGTACACCAGATAGAACATCGACGCTTCTGAAATAGGTGATTTTAAAACAAAAGGTTTGCTTTCTATCACTCAGGTATGAATATATCCTTTCTACACTAAGATCCGTAAATATAGTTGACTTTATCGAAGTCTTGGCTAAAATCAGTGTATATCAGATGGGTTTGTTGTTGTTGAATAAATCCACGATATATTACGGTTGTAAGATGAAAAAGATTAGTTGTAGTAGAGCATCTTTTTCGAAATCCATGCTGATAGGGGGATATCAAATTTGTAACGCAGTTTAATTTCCCAGCCGAGGTATCTTCAATCTGTCCAGGCTCGTCAAAGGTCTGCTTCCTTTTATATATAGCCACCATTGTAGTCCAATTCGTACACTTAGGTTCCGTACTCTAAGCTCTGCAACGCGAATATAAAGGCTTCGGATATCCTGCCATAAAAAGTTATAAGTGACGCAAAGTCAATACGGTTGCAATAATAATAATAATAGGAACGATATAAATTCTTCGGATATCGCTCGGCTAAATACGATTGCAATAATAATACGAACGATTGTGACCAGCAAAAGTCGCCACCTCGTTTTTGCGTCCATAATATATGTATATATATAGATTATAGTTCTTTTATTTGTATTTTCCTTACACCATGAATTATTGAATGAATTATTTGCCTTGTAAATCTTGGTTTGTACATTTATTTATTACGGACATAATCCTTTTTGCCGACACCCCGCTAAATAGTATTTAAGTCATTTTGCTGGCAAATACTGCCATATACTCGGTACTGATATCAGGGCTGCCAGAAATGCCGATTTATCGGCATTTTGACGATTTTTTACTTCAAAAATTTCAATATGCCGATTTGCCGATTTTACCCCTAAAAAATGCCGATTTTTTAATAATAGTGTGGAACATCTTTTATTATATAATTCTATTATTATATAATTCTTCTTTTAATAACAATTCAATTGCCTTGTTGTAGGTGTGCACGAAATTCCGATGTTCCTTAGAAAATAAAACTTTAAAAGAAGGAATTCTTTATTCTAAAGATTATTTGAAAATGAAAAACTCTAATTGCGAAATAAATAACGATTTAATAAAAATGTCAAAATCAAATATTTATAATTGATTTATGAAAACCACATTATTTCCAATTTTTGTATTATATTTACGAATTTTGTTAAAAAATTTTAGGATTTACAGTTACATTTTAGATAATATTCCAAATTTTTAATTGTATTTTGTAACTCCTATTTTAGAACCTACGAGTAGAGTTAATTTTTAGGAAATTCTGAAATATAATAGCAAAATTTTGAAATACTATTGGAAAAGACGTATATATTTTAATTGGAACGAAGTTCCTTATGAGACGTTGCGGAGGGGTACCCTAACCGGGAAGAAACGTCCATAACCTAAGATATTTTGTTTCTAACTCAATGTTTAAGACGTATGAGTAATACAAATCCATACAAACAAATATTAATCATACGCAGCCGGGGCGTGACAGAATTCAATTTCGTTTGGGAACAAAACTGATTTTGTATTTTCGTTGATCGGCGAAAAGAAAAATCCTAATAAAAAATGTATACCCGAATAATTATTTTCTTTATACCTCGAATAGAACTTAAAATTAATATTTTCATAATAAGGAACTGTGTTCCTATCCGGTGTCCCACGACACCACACATCTTTTTTAATTATTTTATACTGTTTTATAAAAAGCAAGTTGAAATTCTGAAATAAAATAACAAAATTTTGAAATACTATTGGAAAAGACGTATATATTTTAATTGGAACGAAGTTCCTTATGAGACGTTGCGGAGGGGTACCCTAACCGGGAAGAAACGTCCATAACCTAAGATATTTTGTTTCTAACTCAATGTTTAGGACGTATGAGTAATACAAATCCATACAAACAAATATTAATCATACGCAGCCGGGCCGTGACAGAATTCAATTTCGTTTGGGAACAAAACTGATTTTGTATTTTCGTTGATCGGCGAAAAGAAAAATCCTAATAAAAAATGTATACCCGAATAATTATTTTCTTTATACCTCGAATAGAACTTAAAATTAATATTTTCATAATAAGGAACTGCGTTCCTATCCGGTGTCCCACGACACCACACATCTTTTTTAATTATTTTATACTGTTTTATAAAAAGCAAGTTGATCTTATGTATTTTTTGTAAGTAAAAGTCATTCTCAATGAATAAAATAATAAATCGTTTCTTTTAAATTGCCAATTGGGAGATTAAACGAAACTCCAAAATAATTTCAAACCTTGTGAAGTGCAAATTTATTGATCCATACATGCTGTTTTATGTATAATATTTAATAAATTATATTGAATTTTTTTTGTTTATATGTCAAAATAAGTTTTTTAATTAATGCCGATTTTTTGCGGATTTTAAGAAATGAAAGGGCCGATAATGCCGATTTTTTTTGGGAAATTTGCTGATTTTTCACGAAAAATTTCTGGCAGCCCTGACTGATATACGTACATATGTACAAACGCGAGCGAGTATTACACACGCTGACTTGTTCGTCATAGTGTTTTGTTATTGTTTTTGGTTTTCTTTAGTATACACAGACCATGTGTAACTGTTGAGTGTAAAGAAAACCAAACTCAAGACTACACTGCTGCCTGTGCAAAAGCACATGCAAACATACATACCCACCGAGCTTCTGCTTGTGCACAAGCAAATATACCTACATACATGTATATATGTACATACCTACATGCATACACACAGCAGCCTGTGCAGGAATATACGCACGTACGTAGGTATATACATAAATTCCCTGAGTGACAACAAGCCTATGTATATACTCATAATATCAATGCAGCCACCGCGATCATAATTGTACGAATGTACATACAAGCATACATATTTACGTATATTACGGTACTAGTAATATAGTAATAATAAGTCTTTATATTTAAGAATAACATTTATATATTTAACATTGTTATAGTTGTTCAGTATACTTTTCATATTGTAAGACACATACACATGCATGAAAATATTCATGTGTGCCTGCTGAGCCCGGCTATAAAAGGCGAAGCATTTGCATAGAACTGGGAGTTCTTCTTGTGCAGCCGGCGTGGAGGTAAGTCCTAATATTTTCGTAGTCTAGCTTCTTATTGTATTGTTTAATTCAGTAACGTAGAATAGTCGGTTGGTTTCATTTTGTGAAAGCCACTTCGGAGTTTGTCTACCACCAGATGTTGGAAAACTCTACTTGGTAAACCAACTCCCGAACAGTGGCACTCTGAAACCATTGTCGCGAGTTCGGAGTGAACGTGTTGCCCACCGATGTTGGAAAACTCGGCCGGATGACACGCTCATTTTGCACTCACGTTGTTCGTGACAGAATTGGAATTGCCCTAACCAGAAGCTTAGACTACCGCGCAGACAACGATTGACGCATTCCCCGAAGCGTGAAAATTCGACCGGGCACGCTCTCGACACTCGGTTGGGTCTCCTACACCGTGCCTCCGCGCGCACGCTCGTGTAACCACAAGAAAAGCCTCCCGCAACGCCGCTGCAAAATATCGCTACGTCGCGTAGAATAATAAAAGAACCAAAATAAAGAATGGAAGTGTTGTTTTTTTGCCTACTGCCCTGATAACAAATAAATAATCAGTACGACCCTGGACGCCGCTGAGTCCTGCCCCAGCAACCAGCGGAAACGTGTCGTTACACGATATAAATTCTTCGGATATCGTTCGACTAAATACGGTTGCAATAATAATACGAACGATATAAATTCTTCGGATATCGCTCGAGTAACTACGGCAATAATAATACGAACGATATAAATTCTTCGAATATCGCTCGGCTAAATACGGTTATGCAGAGTGTGTATACGGCGTATGTATGCATGTTTCAGAGTGTTGGGTTGGTGCATAGTTGTAACGTCGCGTTACACTCCCTTTTTTCTTTAGTAAATAAAAAATTCCTTTGTTCGTCCTAGACTTTACAAAGTGACTTTTTTATTTTTATAGTCACACTAATCCTTGGCCGTCCCGGGGGAAACATGTACCACATTTTCCTCGGTACCCCCGGGTCGGTGATAACGATTCGCTCGAAGAGGTTTTCTGTGCTTTTCGTCTCTTCTAATAGGGATTGTAACTAGCCCCAGAGTGTCGTTGTTTTAGTGGTCCTCTTTGGGCCTCCTTTCGTTATCTCGGAGGGACACCAAAGTCGGTATTTTTTTGGGAGGAGGGATATCGATAAAGGGTGGTGTCGGTGTAAGTGATACTAATGGTGGGGGCTCCCTTAATATGTAAGGTGGATGTCCTCGCTTCAAAGTTTTGTGCGTGCCTAAACGACCTGCGGTGATATCGTGGTGTCCTTCATCCACTAGGGTGTATAGGCGAGGAGTACGTGTGTATGTTATTTCTGATGACGTTAAGCGGATCCCGTCTACGCTAAGCATGATTTGCCGTTTCCGTACTAAGTCCATGCCCAGGATCACCGGCTCGGCAAGATTAGGTAAGGCGGAGGATAGCAGGCGTGTTGCTTGTCCATTGAAGGTTGTTGTTATAGGATAGACGGAGATACCTTTTATACATGAACCATCGGCTAGCTGCACTGACCTTTGTTGCGTTCTTGGCCGGATATTTATGCTTTCTAGATGGTCTCGTATGTTGGTACCTAGGTATATTAACGTAGACACGGTGTCGACTAACGCGCGGATAGGTCTGTCGTTAATCTGAATGTTTATGTAATATATACCGCCACATTCGGGTATGTTGGTTTGATTACACGAACCGTTACGGGACATGATGTTGTCTCGCCCGCACCGAGAACAGAATAGACTACGTTTATTTCTGCAACTAGTCCTACGATGGCCACTTCGTTTGCAGTTCCAGCAAGTTTTTGTTGAATCGTATGGTGTGACGTCCATGGATATCCCTAAATAGTGACTGGGTTGGGGCCGAGTTTGTTTTATCTCTTCTTTTCGGAGTAGCTCGTATTCATCGGTGAGTTCTATAAATTCGTCAAGAGTTTGCAAATCGTTGCGTCGTACATATAGCCGATATTCATAGCCCTTCGTAAATGCGATTGGTATGATCCAACTTGCGTAGTTCTGGATGTTGGCGGATTAATGTTTGAAGGGTCAGGATGAAATCTTTGGCTTTTTTTCGGGGTAATTATTTGCGATGATATATTTTGTCCTCCAGGTGTTGCTAAATGTCGTCTGGGGAGAAAAAATCTAATTGCCATATATTTAAAGTCTTCCCATGACGTTATCTCCGTTCGTTTAATTCGATACCACTGGAGGGCACGTCCTCTTAGTATCTCTAATAGTAACAATATTAGTCGGTTTGGCTGAATCGAGTAGAGTTCTGCGTGCTCCTCTGATCGTTCAAAAACTCTATGACGTTTTCGTCTCCCTCATAGGTTAAGTCCCATCGTCGGATAATGGACATTCCCTCACTGCCAGTAGGGTTGTTTGCAGACCTTTCCTTGACTGGTTGGACGATTGGTTTAAACGACTCTTGGTGGACCGGTTCCTCCTCCTTCGCCAAAAGTTCTTCCTCTAATGACCGCAGTAGATTTTCTGATGACGCTCGGGCACATTTGACCCATACCAGATCGCCCAAGGCGCATCTCAGTTGCTCTACTGTGGCTCCTTCAGGCTATATGCCATGTTGACGACAAACCTCAATGAGTTTTTTTTTTTTTAGGAGTAGGACCAGCACTCAGGGGATAACCCCTACATATGCAGTGCATTGCGCTGGAACTAGGAAAATAGCTTTTGGGAAGGAGGATAAAGGGAGTAGTGTCTGTGGATATTCGACTTGAACCCCCTCAAATTGTAAGTGGCGGGGAAGACATCTGCATGTAGTTTGTTCCACATACGGACTGTTCGGCCAAAAAACGAATTTTCTCTGTAATGTGTAGTGCGATTCGTTGGAAAATCGACCACAAACGCATGCACTCTTGATGAAAAACGCGTTGAGCGTAAGAAAGAATGGGGTTCAGGAACAAGTTTGTCCTTTCGTAAAAGGTAGATCCATCCGAGGGAATCTACCTGTAGGGTACTATTGTTGCCTTGAATTGGGTGGTAGCAAAATGGTGAACTCGCTCCTACCCAGCTGGTGGTTGGGTTGATTGTTTTACCACAATGATCGGGATTGAAAACGAGTCCCTGCTCGGGCACCATTGTAACGCAGTTTAATTTCCAAGCCGAGGTATCCTCAATCGGTCCAGGCTCATCAAAGGTCTGCTTCCTTTGCAATATAGCCACCACTGTAGTTCAGTTCGTGCACTTAGGTTTCTTAGGATATCGTAATAATAATAGTTCGGGTATCCTCTAATATACACACATGCACTAAAGGAAAGAATCGTATTCCAATTCGTTCCTCCCGATTGTGATAAAACCTTGATCACTTATGTACACTAAAATATTAAGCAAATGAGAAGTCTTTCAATTGATAGTCAACACAATGTATTGTGTGATATTTGTAGTGTTTTGTTTACACGGTGTGTGTATGTTATGCAGAGTGTGCATACGGCGTATGTATGCATGTTTTATTATTATTGTATTTCTTTTTATGCGGTGTGTGTATGTTGTGCGGTGTGTGTATTTTATACGGTGTGTACTTGCACGTTGTTATACCCTTCACAAAAAAGTGAAAGGGTATATATAGGTTCGTTATTCCGTGTGTAATTTCTTGGATATGCACATGGGACCCTATAAAGTATATATATTCTGGATCCTTATGAATAGCGATGACGATTGAGCGATGTCCGTCTATACGTGAAATTGGTTTCCCCAAGCCCCCAGAAGAGCTAGAGACTTCGTTCTTGGAAATGAACTTAAATAGAGTGCTACTGAAATTCAGAAAGATCCGAAGTATGGTTCCAGAGCTGGCAAGCTTACACCTATTTCTCGACGCAAAATGTATACCAAAAATCAATTATTTTTTTAATGTTTGTAAATTAAACCTATTTCTTGCTTTGGGAAGCCTCAATAGTCTATTAAAACCTAAAAAATTAAAAATAAATTTTGCAGGGATGGAAAATTAAAATTTTTTTCGGCCCATTCCGTATTTTGTAGTACATGTAGTAACAAAAATTGTTAAACATTTTATATTTTTCTTTTACAAAACCTCTTTATACGTCATGAAGATTTGATTCGGCCGAAAAAAATTTTTTGATTCAAGTTTTGCTTCCAGGGGTGGGAAATGGCAAAATATATATAGTGGATTCTTTCTCTAGGCCAAAAACACGCCTTACCAGTCAGTAATATAAGGAATTCATTAGATTTCAAAGAGAGATTAAAGAAAATTAAGTTAGATATAAATGATAGACTTATTTCATTTGATGTAGTGTCTTTGTTTCCAAACGTCCCAGTAGACTTAGCTATAAATGCAATAAAAGAAAAGTGGACTTTATTGGAAACATTTACTAAGATATATAAAAATTTGTTCTGTAGAATTTTAAAATTTTGTATAGAACACAATAGATATTTAAAATATGATGAAAAATATTATTTTCAACAAAAAGGATTACCTATGGGTTCTCCAGCATCACCAGTTGTAGCAGATATTGTTACGGAAGAGTTGTTAAATACATGTATTAACAATCTTAACATTAAACCTAAATTTATTACAAAATACGTAGATGATTTGTTTTGTATTATATCTGAGAATGGAATTGAGGATATGCTAGATACATTAAATAGTTTTAATAGTAATATTAAATTTACAATTGAGAAAGAATGTAATTTAGAGTTGCCTTATTTAGATACGTTAGTTATAAGAAGAGATAACAATATAGTAATAGATTGGTATCAAAAGCCAACAGCTTCAGGTAGGATAATTAATTAATTATTCTAAACACAGTAAGAGAATTATAATTAATACAGCAAAAAAACTTGATAGAAAAAGTCTTAACAATTAGTGATAGCGTATTTCATATAAAAATAAGATGAAAATTAGAGAAATTCTTATTGAGAATGACTTTCCAGAAAAATTAGTTTATAGTTTAATAATTCAATATAAGAAAAGGATTACAAATAATATGTATAAATAATAACACAGAGCCAAAATTTTATAAATCCTTAATTTACATACCAGAAATGTCAGAAAGACTAGAGAAATCAAAAATATTTGATACTCAAAAATACAAAATGGCCTTTAAAACATATTGCACCAACTACAAACTATTTAGTAATATGAGAGATAGGTCAAATATAGTTTATAAAATTCCATGTAAAGGTACAACAAAAAATAAATTAAAAACCAGAATAGCAGGACATAAAAGTAATCAAAAATATAGACATATTAATTCAGAAAAAAACAGCATTATCATCTCATTGTTTTAAATTTAATCATTATCCTGACTTTAAAAATGCATCAGTTTTAAGAACAGAAAGCAATTATAAACGAAGAAATGTTAGAAATTATTAATATAACTGTTAGAAATAGAATGAACTTTAAGATTGATACTGACAATTTAGCTCAAAACTGTAGATATTTAATTCATAGAAATTAAGTTATTAGAATTATTTGTTTATATTAAATTATATACACAATATATAAAATATTTTGACATATGCATGCATGTATGGATTTAAAATTGATAATAATAATTATTATGTTAAACTATTTGCGCTGTATGCATATGTTAAGATAATTTATAATAAGCTTTATGACGTTATTCTTGTACTATGTTAAAATTTTTTATAAAAAAAAAAAAAAAATATATATATATATATATATATATATATATATATATATATATATATATATATATATAATTAATATTTAAAATATTTATACATTTTAGAGTTAGTATGTTTTAATATTTAAAATTTGACTAATTAATACTATTTATTTAATTACGCAACGTTAAAAGAATTGTAGTTAACACACACACCGGTTTCATTATATTATTACATACAATTAAAATTTATAATAATTATACATTTTAGAGTTAGTATGTTTTCATATATAAAATTTATGATGTATGTTGTTAAAAAAAATTTGGTATATACTAATTGAAAAGAAAAATTTTTTTGACAAAACTAAATAATTTCCTGAAGAAGCTAACCGATGGTTAGCGAAATATCGAACAATTATTATTAATATAAAATAACCTAAAAGCTTAAACAAATCTATTTACTATATTAAATTGAATTAAGATTCTATAGGCTAATTGTTCGAAATTTTTAATTTAAATCTCAGAAAGACATGATAAATATTCCAAGGCACAAAGGCAAGTCAACATCAGTTTTTGTTATTCAACTTACACAGCAGAGCAGAACAGCTGTTTTCGAAAGACGCAACCCTTTCATCATCAGTGCTCATGTGTATTGTGTTTGTCACCACTTATTAGGTGGCTTAGCTGTTCGAAAACAGCTGTTCTGCTCTGCTGTGTAAGTTGAATAACAAAAACTGATGTTGACTTGCCTTTGTGCGTTGGAATATTTATCATGTCTTTCTGAGATTTAAATTAAAAATTTCGAACAATTAGCCTATAGAATCTTAATTCAATTTAATATAGCAATATAAAATGTTCGTTAAAATTCTTACTACATACAAATCTATGTACTATATATTTTATACGTGAAAATAATCAAACAGGCAACTGATGTTGTTTTTTTTTTTTGCTAACTAAGCCTGTCTTATAATTTAGGAAGAACAAAATTGGTATCAAAATTTTAAAAATAAAAAATAAAATTTCGAATCCAGGGATGGACAAGTGCAATATTTAATAGTACATGAAAGTGACCACAATGGTTAAAAATTTGAAATTTTTCTTAAAACTAATACTTTATACCTCATGAAGCGTTGCACTGATAAAAAATAATAAATAAAAAAACTTAAATTTCGCTTCCAGGGTTGGGAAAATTAAAGTTTTTTTTGGTACATGCAATATTTTGTAGTACATTTAATAACCAAACTGGTTACAAAATTTTAGTTTTTCTTAAACAAAACTACCTTATACACCTCATGAGGATTTGCATTGATAAAAAAAATGTAAAAAATTAAAATTTCGCTTCCAGGGTTGGGAAATTGAAAAATTTTTTATACATAAGAGTAACCAAAAAGGCAATTACCGTTGCTTTTTTTTCTTTTGCTTTCTAAAACTATTTTATATATTAGGAAGAATAAAATTGGTATCAACAATTTCCAAAAAAAAAGAATCAAAATTTCGAATCCAGGGATGGACAAGTGCAATATTTTATAGTTCATGAAGGTGACCAAAATGGTTGAAAATTGTAAATTTTTCTTAAATAGTACTACTTTATTCCTCATGAAGAGTTGAATTGGTTAAAAAGTAAGACAAAAAAAATTAAAATTTTACTTCCAGGGTTGGGAAGTTTAAAGTTTTTTTGGTACATGCAATATATAAAAGTGACCAAAATGGTTGCAAATTTTAAGTTTTTCTTAAATAAAACGACTTTATACCTAATTAAGACTAGAATTGGTAAAAAAAAATTTTATTTCGCTTCCAGGGATGGGAAATTGAAATTTTTTTATTCATAAAAGTAACCAAAAAGGCAACTAACGTCGGTTTTTTACTAATTAAAACTATTTTTTAGTTCAGGAAAAACATAATTGGTATCGAAAATAAAAAATAAATAAAAATTTATATTCCAGAGTTGGATAACTGCAATATTTTGTAGTACATGAAAGTGACCAAAATGGTCACATATATTAAGTTTTTCTTAAATAAAACTATTTCATGCCTCATTAAGAGTTGCATTGGTAAAAAAATTTAAATTTCCTTTCCAGGGTTGGGAAATTGAAATATTTATTCTGCATAAATGTAATCAAATAGGCAATTGACGTTGTTTTTTTGCTAATTAAAACTGTTTTCTAGTTCAGGAAGAACAAAATTGGTATTGAAATCTTAAAAAATCAAAATTTCGACTCCAGGGTTGAACAAATAATATATTTTATGGTACATGAAAGTGACCAAAAATTTAATTTTTTTTTGTCAAGTGAAACTATGTTACATCTTTTAATTAAACCTACTTCCTGTTTTAGCAAGAAAGAAACAAGAATTACATTTGTAAAGGGTATTTAAGATTCGGCACAGCCGAATATAGCACTTTTACTTGTTATTTTTAGCACGAGTCAAAAGTTCATTATTCCAGGGTGGACCAGTTAATTGCTTAGATTAAACGTTATTGTAGAAGGCTTTAGACATCTGATTAACGTCAATATAGCACGATAAAATGTTTCCCCTATTTGTGTCAGCGAACATTTCATTTAACATATTGTAGTTAGTATGTTTGAACGAGTAGACCTTTTCATTTTTGATAAACGAGGGCATTACTGATTCCGATCGAATTGAAGACACTATTTCAATTGAGGGATGGTAACAATCTTCAGGAGTTGTAATGGGGGATGAACGCCTAATGAAACACTCAGCCACATCATTGACGAATATTAAATCTAATAATCTATTACACAGAAAAACAATATAACACTTTTTTTTGTTGCATAAAGTTTTTCTACTGTTATTTACTAATTTGGGTGCGCTGATTTCAAATCTACCCTCAGATTTTTTTGTAGCAGCTCTAGTTAGTGAGATACAGGTACCGCCTTAAATTTACATAAGTAGTCGATAGTTTCTATCAATAGCGGTGTAACTTAGCTAGTTCCTTTATAAATTTCAGTATGTCTTCCTCAAGAAGGACGTGTTTAAATAATTCTGATTGTTTTTGTGTTATATGTGGAGAATATATGTTCCAAAAATTTTGTTTAAATGTGTCAGACTTTGTGAAAAATGCATCCTTGGACAATTTTGGGTTTCCGTTGCCGTCAAACGCTAAGCCTTGGATACCAAGTTTGGTAAGTAAAACATATGTTTAATCTTTGCGACTGTGGGCAAACAAAAAAAGACCCACTTTTAAATACAAAGCTCCTATGATTTGGCGTGAACCATCCAACCATCATGACGACTGTTATTTCTGTGTAACGAAAATCATAGGAATAAACCATAAATATTGCTCTAAGTGGATATATCCAAACTTAAAATCTGCCATAAGACCCGTCTTGAGTACTAGTGACACATCAACACCACAGCACCCATGTACATCTTCGCAAAATTCAGACCAGTGCAGCGGACAAACCGAAAACGACGACAGTGGTAGCGACAGTGATTTCGATTGCTACGGTAGTCCCCGACCACTAAATCAAGATGATCTAAATGACTGGATCAGGGACCTTGGACTTTCTAAAAGGGCATCAGAAATTTTAGCTTCCCGATTAAAAGAAAGAAATTTGTTGACCAAAGGAACGAAGATATCGTAATACCGTAACAGGAAAAAGGATTTACCTCCTTTCTTTACTAAAAAAAGATAATTTTGTGTTTTGTACTGATATTCCGGGCCTAATTAATGCAATGGTATATAATCCAAATCAGTGGCGGTTGTTCATTGATTCGTCAAAACGAAATTTGAAATGTGTACTTTTACATTTTTAACGTTGAACAGTTGCTGATAGACTTCCAGCGGCTTGGATGCAACATGAGTATTAAGGTTCACTACCTTCAAAGCCATCTAGACTATTTTCCTGAAAATCTCGGTGACCTAAGCGAGGAACAAGGAGAGCGCTTTCACCAGGATATTCGCACAATGGATCAGAGGTATCAGGGGCACTGGAATGAACATATTATAGCTGATAATTGTTGGAGCATTCAAAATAGTACTCATATAACATCTCACTTTAGAAAATCCAAAAAATGGAAATTTTATTCAGAATAAATGTATATGGGCATTTCCAGAAAAAGGTCAACCGCGACAGATATATTAAAAACCGCGAAAAAAATTTTCTTTTTCAAATTTAATTAGAGAACTGTCTAAATTTTTATAATTTATTAACTTAAAAATATATTTCCATTTTTATTTTGAGTAAATTTGTTTGCAAGATGCATATTTGGTTTTCTTACACTTTGCGTCTCTTTTTGTCAGTTTTTCCTTTTGTTATTACTGACTCTTAAGTATCATAACGATTGCACTCTTTTTATGCACTTATTGTATCAACAACAAATAGTTAAAAAAAAAGTTGCAGAGATCTAGTAAAGCATGAAAATTCCGGAATTATCTTGATATTTTATTATATTTAGTTTCTTTTACTTGAAATATGTATATTTTTTATTTATTTCAAATATGTAATAAAAAGAAAACACTAAAAAATAATTTTTGGAAATTATGTCCCGTTTGCAATGTCCCGTTTGCAATAGTTATAAATTTTTTTTTTTTTAATAATAAAAGCTATTGGAAAGGAATAACTTTATGAAGCAAGCTTTATTATTCTATTATATTTAAAAAAAATTTGCTCCTAAAAAATACGACTAAATTCGCTAATTTTTCAATTATTCCACATGCTGCCAAAAATGACTTCCATTTCTTTCTTTGAGAATGCAAGAGTTGTACAATTTGCATTTTGCACTCAAAAATAGTGCTACTGAAATGCAATTAAACCTTTATAAAGAGCTTAAAAAATTGTTATGTTTTCATATTTTTTTTTTAACTTGAATGCGTACGAATGTCCCATTCGCAATCTTGGAAATGCCCATATAATAAATTTTTTATACTTAAACTATGTGCATTTTCAATGAAAAATCCTGTCACTTCATAACTCCAAAACTAGAGCTGCTACATCAAAACGGCATATATTTTTGAAATCAGCGTGGAAAAACTATTCAGATTCATGTAAAAATGTCATGCAACAGACATGCTGTTTTCCAGTGTTATAGTTGTTAAAAATTCCATTAATTTGGTATAGTCTAAGGTTATATAAGCCATTGAAAAATTCGTCATAATTCGAATTCTGCTTCGTTTGAACAAAGTATTTATCTTTTGGCAAAAAAGTCCAGGCAATAGAAGGTAAGCTAAAATCTCCAAAAACAAAAACAGAGTCACCAGTAAAACCGGAACGAGCGATTAATTCTATGTCTTCGGCATGCTTAGTGTACAAAATTTGCGGGGAAGATGGCGGAACATGAGAACAAGTAACATATACTCTTTTACCATGAAGTTTTATTAATACCGATATAAATTCTATATCATGCGAGGAATTAATAATGACGAGCTCAGAAGAAAAACTACAAGAAACCGCAACAAGAGCACCACAACCAATAGTTTTGTTACCACGATCACGGCGAAAAATATTGAAATTGTTACAAAGTATTTTGGTATTTAAAAAATTGTCATTGAGCCATGTTTCTGTCTACACCAAGATATGACGATCAATGTTGAAACGTTCCATATATAGAGTTGATAGTTTTGTTCTCAAGCCACGAACATTTTGGTAAACGAGAGAAATGTCATCAGTAGTTGCATTTATTTTTTTGGAGCGTTAGATTGACGTTGTGTCAGCACAGAAATATTTTTTGATCTGCACATATGCACATATATTATTATTATTTATTAAAAATTATTAAAATTAATTATTGTTGTGGTGGATTGCCACAAAACAATCAACCATCGGGGCGAAGGTGTTGCCAGACTCTTGGCGGCGCTGGTATACTCGCTTTTCGCTCCGGCTGAAGCTTGCCGTCTTGGGGTGGTGTACTTGCCAACCAGCCTGTTATGTAGCTCACCAAATATAATAATAAAAAAATTATACCAGCCAATTTGACAAGAAACAAGACAAAAAAAAATTTGTTGGAGCCGGAAATGCACCCGGATGGAACGAACTAACTTTCTCTAACTAACAAAAACTTGAAACAAAACAATATACTACCCTACAAAACCGTCCCAGACACTCATGTTACCCTTCTTCTGGTTTTAGGGCTACTTTAGGCTGGTGGATGATACCAGCAATGGCTCGCCTCCCTCTACCTCGGTAACACTTTGCCAACTTTATTGTGTTGCCCCCTAGGACACATCCGCTGCTCCTCCTACCGCCTTCCTACTGACTTCCGGTTATACTTACTCACACATCATTCTCTTGATCGTAAATAAGAACTTATTGCGCCGTTTCTTTTCATAACGTTATAAAACTTATTTTTATTAAATAAAAATTCTCTTAACCTAAACTAAACATTTTTCCAATTTTTTGATTATAATTTCAGACCTTTGGTAAATTATTTAAAGATAACGCCAAAGACAAACACGACACCAAACACTAAAAAAAAGGAGGATATGAAAAAAAAACAGAGCGAAATTACGCGACGTACACCTACCTAGGAAGAGCTCTACCTATCGGGCTTTTCGCGTTACGCAATAATAAAAAAAACAGAAAATTCAGAACCTACCGAACTTTCTTTAGGTTAAGTATCCTAATTACTAACCTTTTAAAAATACTTACAAACAAAAAAAACTAGATAAATCTAAAAAAAAACTGCTTCTGCATATAATACGTTTTTAGACGTTTTTAGACCTTTTCGTAAAAACACTTTTTACTTATCCTTCAAGGATTCGTTTAATTGCATCAAATTAAAAACACAGACAATTACTTTTAGAATTAGAATGCGGCAACACTTTATTTACTACTTAATTAACACGAATATTTGTACTACTAAACACTTAGCGATGTTAACACGTCTAGATTTAAAGTCACACTGATCCCGCTGATTACTGGCAGCGACTTTATATAGCAAAATGACATCGTCTGGTAACTTCGCGAAGCATCTGGTCATGGTTGTTGTTGGTTGTGCTTTACTTAACATGTAGCTATATACGTGTGTTTGTTGATATAACAATGCTGTGTGTTTTGTTTATTGTAACTATGTGCGGTTGTATGTATGAGTGTTCTGTGTGTTGCGTAGTTTTGTTTCTTCTTGTCGGTATGTTTATGTGTATATTTGTGTGTATGTTGCTGTGTATATTGCTGTGTATATTTGTGTACATGTTTAGCTTTTATTAACAACGAATACTTGCGTACAAGATCATTAAGAATAAATCATCATCTCTTAGCATTGATGTTGCTTGGTTTTTCGTTGTTGTTATTTATACTTATTATCGCACAGCCTCGAATGATCTTGTATATTCTCAACGATGTATCCGGAATATTCCATTTCCGTTAATTCAAATATTATCTGCATTGTGTTGACCAGGGTTGTAACATTTTGACAACTAGAGATGATTTGGCAGTGCTGCCAAGTACATATAGTCACATTGTCGTTACATTTGAATATATTTTTAAACTTTGTAACACTGCCACCCACTTAAGCCTGTTCGACCCGAATAGGCATATAATCACCTCTTCCATAGCGCGCCAATCGTTCGAGATGTACTATCTTCATTTTCGACCTTGGGCTATTTTGCCTCTGTATCCGGGACACAACGTCATTCACTCTCTTAATCACTTTATACGGGCCATCCCAGTGAGTCTGTAATTTTGGGGACAATCCTTTTTTCCGTTGTGGGTTATAAAGTAGAACCAATTGACCTTCCATAAATCCCTCCGAATTTGCTGCGCGGTCATATCTAGCCTTCATCTTGTCACTGACCATCTTGATTCTATTACGCACGAAATCATGCAGTTCGTTTAAGTTCTCCTGCTCTTGGGACGAAGTGGCTCCTGCTTCTACAGCTGAATGGTGCTCCTGAGTTGTATTGCTGTAGCTGTCCCCGGCTTCTTCTTACTGGGCCTTTGGCTGCTATGCACTGTGGGCAGTTTGCTATCCAGTCGGCTACGGCTTGTTGACATCCAACCCAATAAAAACGCTGCTTCAGTTTCTCACGTGTTTTTGTTACTCCAAGATGACCGCCACTAGGTCCATTGTGAAATTCTTGCAAAACTTTACTTATCTTGGAGCATGGCACAACTATCAAATTTGAAGTTGTTTTGCCATCTACACTTTCCCATACGCGGTATAGGCACCCTTTTATTACCTTGAGGCTGTTCCACTGAGCCCAATAAGATTTAGCGAGTGGGCTCTCAGCCGAAATTTCATTCCGCGACGGTCTTCTGTCCTCCTCTTTGGCTGCTATAATTTTCCCCAGTATATTGTCGTCCCTCTGTGCCGCTGACCAGTCTTCATCAGAGTCGATGTGCATTAGCCGAACATCAACAACGCCTTCCTTTTGTTCGGTTCTAACGCAATGTTTACACTCTAAACAGCAGGGTCTTCTTGAAAGAGCATCCGCATTGCTATGTTTTGTGCCCCTTCTATGCTCAATACTGAAGTCGTAGCTCTGCAGGCGCTCAATCCACCTTGCCAGTTGCCCTTCAGGATTTTTAAGCTGCAATAACCATCTCAGTGCAGAATGGTCAGTCCTTAATGTAAAGTGTTGACCATACAGGTACTTATGGTAATGTTTAATGCATTCCAGTACTGCCAGAAGCTCACGTCGTGTCACACAGTAGTTCCCCTCAGGTTTTGAGAGTACACGGCTATAGTATTCTATGACTTTCTCAGTGCCATTAACTACTTGGGAAAGCACGCCCCCTAAGCCGCTCGCATAAGTATCCAGCACAAATTTTTCTCCAGGTATGGGATACGCTAGTACTGGTGACGTACACAATAATCCTTTAAGTTTCTGGAATGCTTTTTCCTGTGGCTCTCCCCAATGGTATGGTCTCGACTTCTTTGTCAGCTCATGCAGGCTTGCAGCTACACTGGCAAAATTAGGCACAAAGCGTCTGTAGTATGTACAAAGGCCCAAAAAGCTGCGCAATTCATGAAGATTTTTAGGTTGATGCCAGTTTCTTACTGCTTGTATTTTATCTTCATCTGTTGAGATTCCGTCTGCTGTAACACGATGCCCCAAATACTTCATTTCTTTCTAGAACAATGCACATTTCTTCAGGCTGAGTTTCAATCCAGGTTATGATATCCGTTGAAGAACTTCTGCCATGTTTTTGAGGTGTTCATCAAAAGTTTTCCCCATCACGATTATGTCATCCAGATATACCAAGCATGTCTTCCAGTGGAGTCCTTTCAGTACCTTCTCCATTAGGCGTTCAAATGTGGCCGGAGCATTGCAGAGACCAAATGGCATAACTTTGAACTGCCATAATCCGTTACCGACACTGAAGGCAGTTTTCTCCTTGTCTTTCTCTGCAATCTCCACTTGCCAATATCCGCTTCGCAAGTCTAGCGTAGAGAACCATCTCGTACCAGCTAGCGTGTCCAAAGTGTCATCGATTCTGGGGAGCGGATAGCTGTCCTTCTTGGTTATGTCATTGAGCTTCCTGTAGTCTACGCAGAATCTAGTACTGCCATCTTTCTTTTTCGCTAAGACTACTGGCGAACTCCAAGGACCAGAAGATGGCTCAATTACGCCTTCACGCTCCATTTCTCTTACAAGCTCTTTGACTTCATATCGCTTTGCTAGGGGTACACGTCTGGGTGGCTGTTTAATCGGCCTAGCTTCGCCTGTGTTAATTTCATGTTTAACCAGTGCAGTTCTACCCTGGCTTTGGTTTCCCATGGCGAAGATACTGGCACGCCTTTTTAGCAACTGTTTGGCTTTATTTCTATCTGTCGCTGACAGTCCTGCTACCCATTTTCTTACGTATTCCTCAAATTGTTCACGTTCTTTGGCGGACAAATTGGTAGGCTCTATCTTCCTCTCGCAGTTTATTATTGCCTCTGCTGGAGTACACTGGCCAATATCGCAATTTTCTTTGATGACTTTTTCATGGTCTGCCAAGTTAAGTACTCTTATAGGGACTATTCCTCCTTTACTAGTTTTTACTAGAGCTTTTGCTGTTATAAGCTATCTCTTTAGATCTGCTGGTTCTACAACCCACAACCGATTGTCCTCACAATCTCCCTTCATACGCACCCATATAACTGTTTCAGACTGCGGCGGTAACGTCTGACTGTCAATAGCAAATACTTTTCTTACTTGCGGCTTGCTGTCATACCCAACATCAAGGGGTATTTCCACATTACGCCAAATCAGCAGCTGTTGCCCCATGTGTAGATTAATGCCATGGTTAATCATAAAATCGGCTCCAATAATTACCTCATCGACAATATCGGCAACAATAAACACATGCCTCACGTTGATGTTGGCTATAGTCACCTTCAATTCAATCTTACCATAGACGGTAGCAGGCTCTCCAGTAGCTGTACGTAGCCGTATATTGCTTAATCGATCGCATTTCCCCTTCACTATATCAGGCCTTATTATTGACTGCGACGCCCCTGTGTCTATGGTAAATACGTGCTTTTCCTCGTTGATGTGCCCAGATGCAGTAAGGTTGCTATCTTTCTGCTGCATCACTGATATGGAGATTGTGGGGCCCTCGTTTGTGGGAGCTAGCTCTTTCCCCTTAGTGCTAGCTCGTTTTAGTTTAACGGGGACTCTTGTGCTGTTTTGGTTCACCCGTTTGCTGTTTCTTGGTGGCGAAACAGATCTACCTCTTTTTCTTGGTGCTTTGCAGTTGCGCTGAAAATGACCGATTTTTCCGCAGTTAAAGCATTTAGGCTTTTCTTTAGTAGCACTTTCCGCCAACAGTTGTCGCATTGCCTCCTTAACAGTAGCGAAAGTGGATTTCTGCGTAGTGCACACAGCCAGTTTAACATCAGAGTCGCGAATGCCATTAACGAACGCCTCAGTTTTAAAGTGGTCCTGAAACGGGTGACTCTCGCCTGGATATGTGAGCTGCACTAAACGCTTGATTTCCATTGCGAAATCTTGTAGAGACTCGTTAGGCTCTTGAACTCTACATCGCAATTCCATTCTGTATAAATCGCGCTTGTGCTCACCACCATACTTGCGCTGCAATGCTGCCATTATTTCATTATTGTTGTTTCTGCTGCTTACTGGCACGGTCTCAAGTACCTCTGCGGCTGTACCCTTTAAGGACAAAATCAACTCTATGGCCTTTTCTTCAGCATCCCATCCATTTCTGCTAGCAACCGTCTCGAACTGGAATTCAAAGATGCCCAATGATACGCTGCCGTCAAAGCATGGCGCTTTTATTCGCGCAGAAACCTCCGCAACTGCTCGTACTGGCCCACCACTACACTCAAGGCTATGCATTGTGCCCTCTAGAGCATGCAATTTTTCTTCGACCTCTTTTGCATGCTGTTCCAGGCCACCGCTTTCTAGATGTTGGACTCTATCTGCCCGCTCTGAGAATTTATTCTCAATAGAATCCACCCTCCTATTAATGGCCTCAGAAACCTCTACCAGAGTCTCGTTCGTGGCTCTATTTGACTCCAACAGTTTTGTTTCCACTCCCAGTATTTCGGCTGCAAGCTTCTCAGTGCTGATTTCTGAGTTCTGTTTAATTACAGTTATTTCGGCTACAAGTTTGTCACTGCTGATCATTGATGCCTCTTGCATCTGCTGAGAGTTCTGTTTAATTTCAACTTGTGCATCATTGATTCCTTTTATCTGAATCATCATAGCAGCAAACATTGAATTTATGTCCATGCTGCTGGTCGTGGCAGGAGGACATACCTCTACATCGTCTTTGTCCTCAAACTCGTATGTCCCGATGTCCATGCCGCGATTCTTAAGCTCATCTGTCAGCCTCTTCTGCAGTTCAGCCTTGTTACCTGCTGTTGGCAATTCCCGCTTACTAAGCTCCTTTTTTAGCTGTTCAACTTTTAGCTCATCAAATTTCATAATTATTTGTTTTTTTTTTAATGTCCTTTTTTTCCTTAAATTGCAATGTTCTTTTTAATTATTTTTGCAATTCCACTTCTGACACCAATTGTTACGTTTTTAGACCTTTTCGTACAAACGCTTTTTACTTATCCTTCAAGGATTCGTTTAATTGCATCAAATTAAAAACACAGACAATTACTTTTAGAATTATAATGCGGCAACACTTTATTTACTACTTAATTAACACGAGTATTTGTACTACTAAACACTTAGCGAAGATACTGGCACGCCTTTTTAGCAACTGTTTGGCTTTATTTCTATCTGTCGCTGACAGTCCTGCTACCCATTTTCTTACGTATTCCTCAAATTGTTCACGTTCTTTGGCGGACAAATTGGTAGGCTCTATCTTCCTCTCGCAGTTTATTATTGCCTCTGCTGGAGTACACTGGCCAATATCGCAATTTTCTTTGATGACTTTTTCATGGTCTGCCAAGTTAAGTACTCTTATAGGGACTATTCCTCCTTTACTAGTTTTTACTAGAGCTTTTGCTGTTATAAGCTATCTCTTTAGATCTGCTGGTTCTACAACCCACAACCGATTGTCCTCACAATCTCCCTTCATACGCACCCATATAACTGTTTCAGACTGCGGCGGTAACGTCTGACTGTCAATAGCAAATACTTTTCTTACTTGCGGCTTGCTGTCATACCCAACATCAAGGGGTATTTCCACATTACGCCAAATCAGCAGCTGTTGCCCCATGTGTAGATTAATGCCATGGTTAATCATAAAATCGGCTCCAATAATTACCTCATCGCCAATATCGGCAACAATAAACACATGCCTCACGTTGATGTTGGCTATAGTCACCTTCAATTCAATCTTACCATAGACGGTAGCAGGCTCTCCAGTAGCTGTACGTAGCCGTATATTGCTTAATCGATCGCATTTCCCCTTCACTATATCAGGCCTTATTATTGACTGCGACGCCCCTGTGTCTATGGTAAATACGTGCTTTTCCTCGTTGATGTGCCCAGATGCAGTAAGGTTGCTATCTTTCTGCTGCATCACTGATATGGAGATTGTGGGGCCCTCGTTTGTGGGAGCTAGCTCTTTCCCCTTAGTGCTAGCTCGTTTTAGTTTAACGGGGACTCTTGTGCTGTTTTGGTTCACCCGTTTGCTGTTTCTTGGTGGCGAAACAGATCTACCTCTTTTTCTTGGTGCTTTGCAGTTGCGCTGAAAATGACCGATTTTTCCGCAGTTAAAGCATTTAGGCTTTTCTTTAGTAGCACTTTCCGCCAACAGTTGTCGCATTGCCTCCTTAACAGTAGCGAAAGTGGATTTCTGCGTAGTGCACACAGCCAGTTTAACATCAGAGTCGCGAATGCCATTAACGAACGCCTCAGTTTTAAAGTGGTCCTGAAACGGGTGACTCTCGCCTGGATATGTGAGCTGCACTAAACGCTTGATTTCCATTGCGAAATCTTGTAGAGACTCGTTAGGCTCTTGAACTCTACATCGCAATTCCATTCTGTATAAATCGCGCTTGTGCTCACCACCATACTTGCGCTGCAATGCTGCCATTATTTCATTATTGTTGTTTCTGCTGCTTACTGGCACGGTCTCAAGTACCTCTGCGGCTGTACCCTTTAAGGACAAAATCAACTCTATGGCCTTTTCTTCAGCATCCCATCCATTTCTGCTAGCAACCGTCTCGAACTGGAATTCAAAGATGCCCAATGATACGCTGCCGTCAAAGCATGGCGCTTTTATTCGCGCAGAAACCTCCGCAACTGCTCGTACTGGCCCACCACTACACTCAAGGCTATGCATTGTGCCCTCTAGAGCATGCAATTTTTCTTCGACCTCTTTTGCATGCTGTTCCAGGCCACCGCTTTCTAGATGTTGGACTCTATCTGCCCGCTCTGAGAATTTATTCTCAATAGAATCCACCCTCCTATTAATGGCCTCAGAAACCTCTACCAGAGTCTCGTTCGTGGCTCTATTTGACTCCAACAGTTTTGTTTCCACTCCCAGTATTTCGGCTGCAAGCTTCTCAGTGCTGATTTCTGAGTTCTGTTTAATTACAGTTATTTCGGCTACAAGTTTGTCACTGCTGATCATTGATGCCTCTTGCATCTGCTGAGAGTTCTGTTTAATTTCAACTTGTGCATCATTGATTCCTTTTATCTGAATCATCATAGCAGCAAACATTGAATTTATGTCCATGCTGCTGGTCGTGGCAGGAGGACATACCTCTACATCGTCTTTGTCCTCAAACTCGTATGTCCCGATGTCCATGCCGCGATTCTTAAGCTCATCTGTCAGCCTCTTCTGCAGTTCAGCCTTGTTACCTGCTGTTGGCAATTCCCGCTTACTAAGCTCCTTTTTTAGCTGTTCAACTTTTAGCTCATCAAATTTCATAATTATTTGTTTTTTTTTTTAATGTCCTTTTTTTCCTTAAATTGCAATGTTCTTTTTAATTATTTTTGCAATTCCACTTCTGACACCAATTGTTACGTTTTTAGACCTTTTCGTACAAACGCTTTTTACTTATCCTTCAAGGATTCGTTTAATTGCATCAAATTAAAAACACAGACAATTACTTTTAGAATTATAATGCGGCAACACTTTATTTACTACTTAATTAACACGAGTATTTGTACTACTAAACACTTAGCGATGTTAACACGTCTCGATTTAAAGTCACACTGATCCCGCTGATTACTGGCAGCGACTTTATATAGCAAAATTACATCGTCTGGTAACTTCGCGAAGCATCTGGTCATGGTTGTTGTTGGTTATGCATTACTTAACATGTAGCTATATACGTGTGTTTGTTGATATGACAATGCTGTTTTGTGTGTTTTGTTTATTGTAACTACGTGCGGTTGTATGTATGAGTGTTCTGTGTGTTGCGTAATTTTGTTTCTTCTTGTGCTATGTCGGTATGTTTATGTGTATATTTGTGTGTATGTTGCTGTGTATATTGCTGTGTATATTTGTGTACATATTTAGCTTTTATTAACAACGAATACTTGCGTACAAGATCATTAAGAATAAATCATCATCTCTTAGCATTGATGTTGCTTGGTTTTTCGTTGTTGTTATTTACACTTATTATTGCACAGCCTCAAATGATCTTGTATATTCTCGAAGATGTATCCGGAATATTCCATTTTCGTTAATTCAAATATTATCTGCATTGTGTTGACCAGGGTTGTAACATTTTGACAACTAGAGATGATTTGGCAGTGCTGCCATATACATATAGCCACATTGTCGTTACATTTGAATCTATTTTTAAACTTTGTAACAATATCATACTAAAATAAATAATACATGCAATAATTTATTTCCGTCCGCAGGTCGTCCGTATGTCCGGGTCCTGCACCTGTCTTCTTCTTCGGGGATGTGATGATATGGCGATGGTGATTCCAAGCTGTTGCTGTGTTGTTGCTGTTGATGACCAGTTCCCACGTTGCGTACGTTGCGTGGAGAGTTCTGCTGATTCTTTTATTTTAAAAATTCTCTTTTTCTTTTAATATATTTAATATTTCAACTTCACTTCTACACCTTTGTTCCTTTTTTTATGCAAGTTTGCTTTAAGTTTTTTTTTATTGTTTTAATTGTGTTTTCCTTTCAAGTTACCAGGGGAGGGTAGAGGAGTTTAAAATGGCATAATAAATTCGCACTGGTTGAGCAATATGTATGTAAGTATTTTTTGCCAAAGGTTCAGTTGTATATTTTTTTCAAATTATCATTTAATTTAGCAGCAAATAAAATTAGACAATTGCGGAAATTTTTTTTAAGTTAATTATAAATTTTTTATTTTTCGTTTCGGAGTGTCCTTAAGTTTCTAAATGCTGTTATTTCAGTTCTATGCACTTTTGTTTAATATCGAATAGTAAAGCGCTTGTCTACTTCTTTGTATATTTAGTAATTAATTTAGTAATTTCTAATAACAAAAAATTTGCACGACGTTTCCGACGCGGTTTTGCACAATCTTTTTTCTTCCTTTTTTTCTACATTTCAAACTTGCTTCCTTATATATACACCTGCAGAACTTTTCTACTTTCCCGTCTGCTATGAATCCGTTCCGCTTTCTTGAAATTCTTTAAATTCCTTCGTTCCCTGGTTTTTTATTTATGTATTTAATTTTTGCAAATAAAATAACAGCCGCTACATTCCCAATCCAATCAGCTGTCCTTGTCACCCAGTATTTTATTGGACGGTCAGCTGTTGGGATTGGGATGCCACCTCGCGCACTGCTTTACCATACAGGGTGCATACGACAGAAACCCCATCATTCTCGTGACCTTCTATGGTCCGAGAATGAGGGGGAAGTTTCTCGAACATCTCTCTACATACATTGAAACAAAAACGCCAAAAAGAGAACAAAAAAAAAACGCTAGAATGAAACACTGCCCCGTACCATTACCGGCTGGCATCTCCCTGGGGGTTATTCAATCCCTGACACCACGGCGAATTTCCTAACACTTCCTACCGATGTGGCAACTACATTTAACTATATCATGGCGACAGCTGACTACATTCTTAAACACTAACAACGAGGAAGGGAACAACAATGGTGAGTTTTGTTTAAAACTATATATTAATTATATTTATTCTAATTTAACTATTAATTCTGCTTCTATACATTTTCCAGATCATCCATATCGCGGCTTGTAATGGGTGCCTGCGGCTATGGGTTCACTAACCAGGTAAGTAACTACATTTGTGTTTACCAAAAGCCTATCTAACTAATTCCCATTGCCAAGCTAACGTTCACAAGCTGTCCCTCCTGCTGCTAACGGTGGTCGTCGCATTTACAATCTAGTAAGGTAAGCCTGAATTTATTTTATTGAAATGTTCAAACAACTTAATGTTATTTCCTTGCAGATTACACGAAGTGGAAGATCCCATCTCATCGGTGCAGAACTCTGCGGATCCATCCCAATGGAAAACGTATGTACAGTGCAAATAATAATGCTAAATAAAATATTAATATATATATATATATATATATATATATATATATATATATATATACATGTACATACATACATACACATATATATATATATATATATATATATACATATAAATACATATATATATATATATATATATATATATATATATACATTGAAATATGGCGCATACAAACATGTGCGCGTGTGTGTGTGTGTGAACAAAAGCTTTTGCAAATACCAGTGACGGCACTTTGTTGGTCAGCTCACCTTGCGTGACTCACGTGCGCATACGATCTTGTGTGCTGAACACCATTTGTAAAGCACCTAAACGCACACAACAGACATCCACATGCCAGCATACATACACATGCCTATATATACATATACACATGGGGCTGAGCTTCAGGCTACCATGGGGGTCAGTCGGTGGCGGATAACTGAACGGTCTATAGTACGTAGATTTGCTGCGAATAACCAATAAGCAGTCTCCGACCAAGAGCGGCAGATGCAGAGGCGTACTATAAAAGGGTACAGGTGACCGAAAATGCTATCTGTGACATGGCGAATCGATGCCGCCATAAAATAGGTATCACCCCACAGAGGGTTCCCTCTTGAGAAGAGAAAATAGGAGAGTGACGCCTCCTTGGTTCCCTCAGTTTTTCTCCGACCAAATAGCGGCGCTCTGATGGGGCATTAGGACCGAGCCCGGTAAGGTTCTAATTATGGTATACCGGAATATGGATTTGATTTGATGACATGAGCTGGTAGCGGTAGTATTCTGACACTTTAGTAAACGGTGTGACAACCGGTGGAAATGGCTGTTGGGCTAATGCTACCGTTGCCCCCGCCCCGTTAAAACCATGGCAAGTCTCTTGGTACGTTCTTGATTCGTCACCGTTAAGTTGGTGTTGTAGGACCAGATGGAAAATTCCTGGCTTGCGTCGACCTGGCTCTGAACACATAATCCATAAGGTTATGTGTCAACCCTCGCGTGGCCTCCCTGCTTAGGCAAAGATAACCACGGGGTCTTTTGTGACGACTACAACGACAAATCAAGATAGCGGCCAAGAGTTGGGGTCCATAAGAAAGAACAATAACCATGAACACAAACAAACAAGTCGACCAATTGAAAAATAGGACAATTCAGTCTAACTTAGGTGGAATAAATACCCTGGAGCAAAACGACTTTGGGCAGAGTTCGAAGACACCGAGGTCCCCTGTGAAAAATCGAGGGGTAAATCAATCCGTACAGGATACGGAAAGTGCAGCACCTCCCGTAAACGATGTATCACGTGGACGGATCGGCTCAGGATCGGAACCACTACCTAGACGGGCTAGTGATATTTTCGATCAACTTGGAGATCAGATTAAGAGTCTAGTCGATATGTTAGAAGAAGGGAAGAGGAGATCAATCCACCAACCAATGAGAGATGCCATAGACTCTATAAGATCTCTATATGATCAGTATGCAGGTGAATTGCGGATTGAAGTGACCAGAGAGAATCATTACACCAATTCCGCTGCACAAACATCGCCCTGGATGAAGAAACAGAAGACGAAGAGAGCACAGGAAGAACCGGCCGAATTACCTGAAGCTAAGAGAAGAGCTCTGAAAGCTATAGCTTTGACATCGGACACTGCTGAGGCAACTTCGCAGGGAAGAGCGGAAAATACTAGCAAAGAGCCACAATGGCAGAAAGCCACGCGGAAAAAGGAAAGGAAGAGAAAGAAAAGTAAGAAAGAAAAAGAGCATCTTAAGGGTAGAAGAATCAAGCCTGATGCAATAATTATTGCAGCGGAGGATAACACAACCTATGCTGACATTTTGAAAAAAGTAAAAACGGACCCCAACCTTAGCGAGCTTGGTGAAAATGTCTCGAAAATTAGAAGGGCTATCAAAGTCGGCACTCTAAAATAGAGGAAGACTATAACAATTAGGGATATAGATGAAGTTACAGAGATGGAAGATGTATACGAGGCTCTGCGTAACTTACAATGTCTTCAGGGTGCGGATAAGCCCGACACTCTTAGCCTTAGGAGGTCATATGGCGGGACACAGACCGCCACTTTGAGCCTAAATGCTGACTCTGCTGCTGCTCTAATAAAAGAGGGCAGGATAAATATTGGCTGGGTAATATGCAGGATACGTGAGAAGAAAACTCCGACAAAATGTTACCGATGTCTACAGTTCGGACATATAGCTCGTCAATGTGAAAGTGAGATTGACCGCTCCGGAACGTGCCTAAAATGTGGGCTAGAGGGACACGTGGTCAAGGACTGCCGGCGGGAACCACTTTGTATGTTCTGCAAAGACGACAACCCACAGCTCGCAAATCATGTCGCAGGTAGTGGAAAGTGTCCGTTGTTCCGGAAAGCCCTTAATATACGCCCAAGAAAATGAAAATAATACAGATAAATCTGAACCACTGTGAGGCTGCCCAGGATCTTTTAGCCCAGAGAGTCCTAGAAGAGAACGTCGATGTCGCAATCATAAGCGAGCCATATAGAGTACCGAAGAATAGCACCTGAATCGCCGATGAGTCAACAACGGCAGCTATTTGGACTTGTGGCTCATTACCTTTCCAACAGACCCATACACTGGATAAAGGTTTCGTAATGGCGAAGATAAAGGGAACTTTCTTGTACAGTTGCTATGCTCCTCCAAGGTGGTCCCTTGACGAATTTAATAATATGCTAGAGAGCCTAGTTGCGAATGCACACTTAAATTCACCGATCATCATATGCGGCGATTTTAATGCCTGGGCGATGGAATGGGGCAGTAGGTGGACTAACGCAAGAGGTCGCAGTATTTTAGAAGCTTTCGCATCCCTGCGGGTCACGTTATTGAATGATGGACTGAGGAGTACTTTTAGGAGATCAGATACCAGTTCTACGATATATATATCGTTTGCCAGCTACAGCCTTGTTTCGCGGACGGTGTGGAGGCTCACTGAAGACTTCACAAATAGCGATCATCAGGCAATTGTAATCACGATTGCTGGGCAGAACACTGACACGGGAAGAATGCTCGAGTTCACTAGACCTAAATGGAAGGACTCATGCTTTGATGGTGACACGTTTAAACTGCTACTGTCTAGCTTTACCGCAACCGGGGACTTAGTAGATGATAGGTGCAAAGCGTATACGAAATGCTCTACACTGCCTGCGATGCTGCTATGCCTCGAATATATATACTTCGAGGACGGTCTCCCTGTTATTGGTGGAATGATGAAATAAAGGAGTTACGATCAGCATGCCTTAAATCAAGAAGAAGGGCCTAACGTTCCAGAAGAAGATCATCATGGGAAGATGATCAAGTTAGATATCAAGATCTACGCACCCAATTAAGGAAAGCCATAAAGAGAAGTAAGAAACTATCCTTCCAACGAACATGCCAAGAGGCTAACATCAACCCTTTTGGAACGGCATACAAG
The DNA here is from genome assembly GCA_951800035.1 of Linnaemya tessellans. Taxonomy (NCBI): domain Eukaryota; kingdom Metazoa; phylum Arthropoda; class Insecta; order Diptera; family Tachinidae; genus Linnaemya; species Linnaemya tessellans. The sequence goes on along the minus strand of OX637533.1, from coordinate 78,762,523 downwards.
GTAGTTTTCAAAAACATCGGAGCGCAGAAACAGCCCATATTGGGATGCCCAAATTTGTTTCGGAAGATTATTGGCACCCTGTTTCCACGAGGTCAACCGTATACAATTATAAGGACGGAGACGGCGGCGACTAACACAATCCCAGAGATCACACAAGGGGAGTTGCTTGCGGCATGCGCTAAAATTGGTGATAGAAAAACGCCTGGGCCAGATGGAATCCTGAACAAAGCCTCAAGTTGGCTATTCAACATAGGCCGGACATATTTGCCACCATGTTCCAGAAATGCCTCGTCGAGGATATTTTCCCTCGAAGTTGGAAGGTGTAGAAACTGGTACTTATCCCGAAACCCGGCAAGACTCCGGGTGAGCCATCTTCGTATCGCCCAATCTGTCTCCTTGACATGATGGGTAAAGTTCTCGAGCGAATTATATACAATAGACTTCTAGCTTGCGCTGAAGCTAGAGGAGCTCTCTCCGACCTGCAGTACGGATTTAGGAAAGGCCGTTCCACTGTAGATGCGATTAGGAAAATAGTAGACATAGCAGAAGACGCAATAGAAGGAGGAAGATGGAGATTTGGTTCCAAGGAATACTGCTCGGTGGTCACCCTGGATATTCAAAATGCATTTAATTCCGTGAATTGGGGGAATATTGCCAAGGCCCTTTTCATTATGGGCACGCCGTCGTACCTAATGAATTTGGTAAACGACTACTTTCGGGACCGGAAAGTTTTATATCTGACCGATGATGGCGAAGAAGAATATACAGTCACTGCAGGTGTACCGCAAGGTTCTATTCTTGGCCCTCTGCTCTGGAACATAATGTATGATGGAATACTGCGACTATCCTTACCGGATAAGACTTCCATTATTGGCTTTGCGGACGAAATTGCCACAGTCTCAGTGGAAAAAACCGTGGAGGAGGTGGAGGGACTGGGTTGACACTAGCTGCCCATAAAACAGAGGCTGTCTTAATAAGTAGCAGAAAAACGGTGGAAAAGATGACTGTAACAGTTGGCGATGCAAGAATAGAATCGAAAAGCGCCATAAAATACCTAGGCGTAATTTCAAGGAACATGTAAGGTTCATTGTCAAAAAGGCATCCGGCGCACAAGCAGCTCTGGCAAGAATAATGCCAAATACTGGAGGACCAACATCATTTAAAAGAAGGGTAATATCGTCGGTTGTGACCTCGATAATAATATATGCCTGTCCAGTATGGTCGGTAGCACTTTCCGAGGAGACGACAAGAAGAAAATTGTCTTCGGTGTACCGTCTAATTGCAATAAGACAAATAAGTGGTTTCAGGACAATATCCGATGACGCAGCAATGGTATTGGCAAGAGCAATACCTATAGATATACTGGCGGATGAAATGAGGCGAATCTACTTCCGTCGTCTTGAGAATCCAGGGCAAATTGCTACAATAAGGAGAGAGGAAAGGAGTGTTTCTATCTGCAGATGGCAGACTAGATGGGAATGCAGTTCGAAGGGCAGATGGACTTATTATCTTCTGCCCATCATAATTCCCTGGCTGGAGGCGAAACACTGCGAGCCAAACTTTTATATGGCGCAGTTCTTGAGTGGACATGGTTGTTTTAAGAAATATCTGCACAAATTTGGGCACGATAGATCCCCAACATGCCCAAATTATGTTGACGAAGATGAGGACGCTCAGCACGTTTTATTTTGCTGCCCGAGATTTTGGGGTGCTTGGGAGTTGAATATTACTCCCCGTCAGCTTCTAGACGAGATTTTGGGTTCCGAAGTTAAATGGAACGAGTGCAACCGCCATATATCTGTAGTTATGCAGGAACTACGAAGGCTGGAAAGACAGAGATCGAACGAGCGTTCATAAGATGAAGCGAAATCGCTAACCAGCCCTCCGCGAAGTAATACCTAGCGGCAGTCCCGCGGAGGGAGAGTGGTCGAAGGAAACAGGGGGTGGGTTTAGTACGTAGGCACCAGTCATGGTGAATCGTGCATGCTTATGATGGAACATAAGTATCTTTTGAAGATTCCCACCTCCGGTTCAATACACAAAAAAAAAAAAAATACATATACATATACACATACCCACATATATATATATGTATATATATATATATATATATATATATATATATATATACATATATATACACATCTATACATACACATATGCATACCTATATACCCATACATATACATACATACATACACATACATACATATATATACATATACATGCATATATATATATATATATATATATATATACATATATACATACATACATACATATACGTACATATATATATATATATACATATACATACATGCATACATATACATATATACACACACACATATATATACATATACATGCATATATATATATACATATATACATACAAACATATACGTACATATATATATATACATATATATATATATATATATATATATATATATATATATATATATGTATATATATATATATATATATATATATATATATATACATACATATATATACATATACATACATATATATACATATACATACATATACATGTGATCTGCCGAAGACTTGGGAATTGCGTTGAAGACAGAAATGGTCTATCAGACAACCAATTTGGCTTCAGGAGGGCGAGGTCAACAGTGGATGCTATTAACGTGGTAGTAGAAACTGCTGCACGGACTATCTATGGCAGGAGTTGGAGGAATGGCACAAAGGAGTACTGTGTAGTTGTGACGCTGGATGTTAAGAACGCGTTCAACACAGCGTGCTGGGTGCATATTGTTGATGCTCTAACTCGATTGGACATCCCAGAATATCTGATAGGGATAGTGCAGGACTATTTCCGGTATAGGGAATTGATCTATAGTACAGATGCGGGTATAAGAAAATGTAGGATTAGTGGTGGTGTTCCTCAAAGATCGATACTTGGACCATTGTTGTGGAACGTAATGTATGATGGATTACTAAGGTTGAGGTTACCTGAGAGAGTAAAAATTGTGGGATTCGCAGACGATATTGCGCTGGTGTGTAAAGCTAAGGAATTGCTGCAAATGCCAGCGTACAATAAGTAAAGTCCTGGATCACTGCAATGGGATTGACTCTAGCTGATCATAAAACCGAAGCGGTTTTGATTAGTAGTCGTAAGGCTAGGGAAACTATTACCCTCAATGTTGGCACCTGTTCCATAGAATCAAAGGCATTTCTGAAATATCTGGGTGTGATGATTGACACACGGCTATCTTTTCGCGAGCACTTGCGATATATAGCATCCAAAGCATCAGGGACCTGTTTGGCGCTATCTCGGCTCATGCCAAACACGAGAGGGCCAAAGTTTCTTCAGAGGAAACTGCTCGCTGGAGTAGTAAGGAGCATTATCCAATATGCACACCCGGTATGGTCAGACTCACTTAGATATTCCACATGTATAGGCTAGCTGCTTTAAGAGTATGTAGTGCATTTCGGGCAGTGTCGGACGAGGCGGCTTTTATCATTGCGGCTATGATCCCTATCGATTTAGAAATCATGAATAGGGATAACTCTGACTTATGTATGCAAAAATGGCAAGAACGGTGGTCAACCACTGAAAAGGGAAGATGGACTTATACATTAATACCCGACATCAGATTGTGGCTGACTAGGAAACTATTACCTAACACAGTTCTTGTCTGGACATGGTTGCTTTAGGTCATATCTATTTCGTTTTAAGCACGACGACTCTCCGTTCTGTCCACATTGTGGTGGGAATGTGGTTGAGGATGCTGAGCATGTCGTCTTTGTCTGCTCACGATTCAGCAACTGGAGGTCGTATTTAGAGGAAGGTTTGGGGCGTCCGATCAGCCCGGAGAATATTATTCCGACCATGCTGGAATCCTTATTGAATTGGACCAGCGTGTCCAGTTTTGTACAGCTTGTTCTAAGAGAACTTCGCAGATTAGCACAGATTCGTAGGAGAGTTAGTACGTCTTAGGTTTCGTTAGCAACTGACGATTAAATATGTGCATCAGTTCCGAACCTCCTTACCTAGGAACTAAGGAGGACGTAGGAATAATACTGATAATACTACCCACTCTGATGAAATGCCAAAGCTGTCCCAGGGTGGTGCTAGTGAAGTTGTCGTGGGACCACTATTGATAGTTGCTATCATTACGTCCATAAAAAAAAATATATACATATACATATATATATATATATATATATATATACATATATACATACATACATATACGTACATATATATATATATATATATATATATATATATATACATACATGCATACATATATATATATATATATATATATATATATACACATACATACATACATATATATATATGCATATATGCATACACATCCATATATACATATACATACATAAATATATATACACATATACATATGTGCATACATATACACATACATACATATACATATTGTTACAAAGTTCAAAAGTAGATTTAAATATAACGACAATGTGGCTATATGTACTTGGCAGCACTGCAAACTCATCTCAAGTTGTCACAATGTTACAACCCTGGTCAACACAAAGCAGATAATATTTGAATTAACGGAAGTGGAATATTCCGGATACATCTTCGAGAATATACAAGATCATTTGAGGCTGTGCAATAATAAGTGTAAATAACAACAACGAAAAACCTAGCAACATCAATGCTAAGAGATGATGCTGTTATTCTTAATGATTTTGTACGCAAGTATTCGCTGCTAACAGGGGCTAAACATGTACACCAATATATACAGCAACATACACACAAATATGCACATGGACATACCCACATAGTACAAGAAGAAACAAAACTACGCAACACACAGAACACTCATACATACAACCGCACATAGTTACAATAAACAAAACACACAAGACAGCATTGTCATATCAACAAACACACGTACATATATAGCTACATGTTAAGTAAAGCACAACCAACAACAACCATGACCAGATGCTTCACGAAGTTACCAGACGATGTCATTTTGCTATATAAAGTCGCTGCCAGTAATCAGCGGGATCAGTGTGATTTTAAATCTAGACGTGTTTACATCGCTAAGTGTTTAGTCATTTTGCTATATAAAGTCGCTGCCAGTAATCAGCGGGATCAGTGTGATTTTAAATCTAGACGTGTTTACATCGCTAAGTGTTTAGTAGTACAAATACTCGTGTTAATAAAGTAGTAAATAAAGTGTTGCTGCATTATATTTCTAAAGTTAATTGTCTGTGTTTTTAATTTGATGCAATTAAACGAATCCTTGAAGGATAAGTAAAAAGCGTTTTTACGAAAAGGTCTAAAAACGTAACAATTGGTGTCAGAAGTGGGATTGCAAAAATAATTAAAAAGGACATTGCAATTTAAGGAAAAAAAAGGACATTAAAAAAAATAATTATGAAATTTGATGAGCTAAAAGTTGAACAGCTAAAAAAGGAGCTTAGTAAGCGGGAATTGCCAACAGCAGGTAACAAGGCTGAACTGCAGAAGAGGCTGATAGATGAGTTTAAGAATCGCGGCATGGACATCGGGACATACGAGTTTGAGGACAAAGACGATGTAGAGGTATGTCCTCCTGCCACGACCAGCAGCATGGACATAAATTCAATGTTCGCTGCTATGATGATCCAGATACAGGAAGCATCAAGTATCAGCACTGAAAAGCTTGTAGCCGAAATAGCTGAAATAAAACAGAACTCAGGAATCAGCAGTGAAAAGCTTGTAGCCGAAATAACTGCAATTAAACAGAACTCAGAAATCAGCACTGAGAAGCTTGTAGCAGAAATACAGGAGTCAAATAGAGCCACGAACGAGACTCTGGTAGAGGTTTCTGAGGCCATTAATAGGAGGGTGGATTCTATTGAGAACAAATTCTCAGAGCTGGCAGAGAGAGTCCAACATCTAGAAAGCGGTGGCCTAGAACAGCATGCAAAAGAGTTCGAAGAAAAATTTCATGCTCTAGAGGACAAAGTGCATAACCTCGAGCGTAGTGGCGGGACAGTACGAGCAGTTGCGGAGATTTCTGCGCGAATAAAAGCGCCATGCTTTGACGGCAGCGTACCATTGGGCATCTTTAGATTCCAGTTCGAGACGGTTGCTAGTAGAAATGGATGGGATGCTGAAGAAAAGGCCATATAGTTGATTTTATCCTTAAAGGGTACAGCCGCAGAGGTACTTGAGACCGTGCCAGGAAGCAGCAGAAACAACAATAATGAAATAATGGCAGCATTGCAGCGCAAGTATGGTGGTGAGCACAAGCGTGATTTATACAGAATGGAATTGCGATGTAGAGTTCAAAAGCCTAACGAGTCTCTACAAGATTTCGCAATGGAAATCGAGCGTTTAGTGCAGCTCACATATCCAGGCGAGAGTCACCCGTTCCTGGACCACTTTAAAACTGAGGCGTTCGTTAACGGCATTCGCGACTCTGATGTTAAACTGGCTGTGTTCGCAACGCAGAAATCCACTTTCGCTGAGTCAGTTTCATTTGCTCTGGCTCAAGAAACTGCAAGGATGGTTTTCAAACCGCAGATATGCAAGGTGCGGAATGTGGAGGTTTTGTCTGAGGAAGATAACAGCCTAGTTGCTAGTGTTAAGGAAGCAATGCGACAAGTGTTGGCGGAAAGTGCTATCAAAGAAAAGCCTAAGTGCTTTAACTGCGGAAAAATCGGTCATTTTCAGCGCAGCTGCAAAGCACGAAGAAAAAGAGGTAGATCTGTTTCGCCGCCAAGAAACAGCAAACGAGTGAACTTAGAACCACAGCAGCAACATCATAAGAATCATCAAAATAAGTCTAAACATGCCGGTGGTGGTCAATCGTGCGATGCTGGTCGTAAGCGGCAGAACCATCCAAATCAACGTGGAGACAATCAGCAACGCAACAGCGGTAATTATTGTTCCAATCGTATGATGGAAAATTATAGCATGAATCATTACAACCAACGCAATTATCAGGGCGGTAACCCTAATCGGCGCAATTGGAATACAAGTCGTGGCAACAATATGAGCAATTATGGAATGGGACCACGTTCTAATATGCGTAACATAATGGCCTATAGATCAGCTAATGGTCCCAGTGTGAGTCAGAAGCCTTTAGGTAATCCCATTAAGTTTGAGCAAGATTTCGATTGTGAACAAGCAAATACTAAGTTCAAAGAACTTCGGTCACGACTACCAAAACATAAGGTGAGCGATGAACCAAAATCAGAACAGATGAATGGCGAAACTGATAAAAAGGATGAGTCCGGCACTGAAACTGGAGCTGGTGAACATTAACCAAGAGAAAAAGAAATTACTGTAGGCTACGATAAGACCAAAACATTCTTTGATAATATTTCCGGTAGAACTACACGAGTTCGTACAAAGAATAAGAATTATGATTGGCGCCAGGAACGGATGTTGAATGGTGAAACATTTGGTGTGTCATCTACAAGGCGCGGAGTTTATAGAGGACGCGGCAACTACAATAATCGTAATATAAGCAATTATAGTGGTCACAGTTACAACAATCGTGGTAATTATGGCAATAATTATCGTAATCGCAGCAACAATCGGAGTAAGATGCATAACAGAATCCAGATGGTCAGTGACAACATGAAGGCTAGACAATTGGTTCTACTTTATAAAACCCAACGGAAGAAAGGATTGTCCCCAAAATCACAGACTCACTGGAATGGCCCGTATAAAGTGATTAAGAGAGGGAATGACGTCGTGTACCGGAAACAGAAATGCTATAACCCAAGGTCGAAAATGAAGATGGTACATCTCGAACGATTGGCGCACTATGGAAGAGGTGATTGTATGCCTATTCGGGTCGAACAGGCTTAAGTGGGCGGCAGTGTTACAAAGTTCAAAAGTAGATTTAAATATAACGACAATGTGGCTATATGTACTTGGCAGCACTGCCAACTCATCTCAAGTTGTCACAATGTTACAACCCTGGTTAACACAAAGCAGATAATATTTGAATTAACATCTTCGAGAATATACAAGATCATTTGAGGCTGTGCAATAATAAGTGTAAATAACAACAATGAAAAACCTAGCAACATCAATGCTAAGAGATGATGCTGTTATTCTTAATGATCTTGTACGCAAGTATTCGCTGCTAACAGGGGCTAAACATGTACACCAATATATACAGCAACATACACACAAATATGCACATGGACATACCCACATAGTACAAGAAGAAACAAAACTACGCAACACACAGAACACTCATACATACAACCGCACATAGTTACAATAAACAAAACACACAAGACAGCATTGTCATATCAACAAACACACGTATATAGCTACATGTTAAGTAAAGCACAACCAACAACAACCATGACTAGATGCTTCACGAAGTTACCAGACGATGTCATTTTGCTATATAAAGTCGCTGCCAGTAATCAGCGGGATCAGTGTGATTTTAAATCTAGACGTGTTTACATCGCTAAGTGTTTAGTAGTACAAATATTCGTGTTAATTAAGTAGTAAATAAAGTGTTGCCGCATTCTAATTCTAAAAGTAATTGTCTGTGTTTTTAATTTGATGCAATTAAACGAATCCTTGAAGGATAAGTAAAAAGCGTGTTTACGAAAAGGTCTAAAAACGTAACAATATATATACATGCATATATATATTGTATATATATATATATATATATATATATATATATATATATACATATATATACATACATACATATACGTACATATATACATATATACATACATATATGCATACATATACATATATACATACATATATATACACATATACATATATAACTATAGCGCCACCTTAACCAATTTTTGTTGGCGTAGTGTATATAAACCAAAATGAAAGAAAATATATATCTAACGGAATAAATAAAAACTCAGTTAATAGAATTAGTTCGTAAAACAGTAACAGGGTAATAATGAAATATATAATTCGTTCCAAGTAGATTGTTCTTATCGCAATATATATTTATTTAGCAATATTACGGTCGGCTAGCTTCCTATGAGTTGGCCTATTATATTTGCGACAGATGAGTACCGGCTCTTCTCACAATATACTTATTTACCTCTGCGGTTGACTCAAATTAATTGTATTTCTTGTTCTTTGCTTATAATTCTCACTCTAAAGATGTTTGACTATATATGGGAGTGTATTGCAAAAGTAAAAATATTACCTGCAGTGCAAATGCTCACGTATACCGGTATGTTGCCCATTACTTCGATGCTCTACTCGTCCACGCCTCAATGAAACATCAATCCTTGCGTGCCAAGGTTGGTGTATCTATTGGTTGTCTTTTGTCCTGAAAGTATACCTATTTATGTCTATAGAAACACGCCCATATAAAAGTACTAAACGCGTTTTCGGTGAACAACAAGTTATTCAGACGTGCATGTTTGCGCGGGTGTTAGTTGTTGGGACTAAGCCCACCAAGAACATTAAAGCCTATGGCTTTAAGTCCTTGGCGTGAAATACCCCCAACGACTTCCCGTTAAGGTTCTCTAACTCGTATAGGCTGTTCCCTATGGGACGCACTATACGGCATTTCAAAAATTTACGTGCGAGTTTCGCGTTAGTTATTCTTAAAATCGCTCTGTTGAAAATTGCCACGGTAAACTTCTTGTCCTGGATTAATTTTACCTGCCGACACCGTGTATTATAAGACTTCTCCCCCCGTAGGTATGCCTTATGCATACTATCCTTAATCTTCTGCCTGATGAGGTCCATCTTATCCGCTTTGGGTAACACGTTCAGCTCAGGATCACTTAACGTTTGAAGTTTTCTAGCTGTTTTATAAATACTACCGTGAGACACCATATTCATGCCGAAGAGCACGAAATATTGGTGTAACCCCTATGGACGTTTGCACCGATGACCGTAGGGAGAACTCTATCTCTGTGAGATATTTGTCCCACTCCGTATGATCATCCTGCAATTAAGAACGTATCGCCGCCAATATTGACTGATTAACACGTTCCGAGGCATTTGCCTGTGGAGCGTACATGTCTCACGCCGAAATTTTTCAGTAAGTCCTGAAACTCCTTACTGATAAATTGTTTACCATTATCGGACACTACAGATTCGGGTGTACCAAATTTATGGAAAACTTCACCTACTGAGAATCTTACTACGTTTTTAGCGCTGGCCTTAGCCATCGCCCTTAGCAACACAAATTTTGTTAAATGGTCAAGAACTATAAAAATATAACAATTGCCATTTTTGGAGCATGGATAAGGCCCCAAAAAGTCAACAAATATTCTCTTGAATGGGCGTTCCGAAACGATTTCTAACCCCATAGGTGGTCTCAAAGTTTGATTAGCAGGTTTGGTTTCCCTGCAGACCTGACAACTGGCAACGAACGACCTCACCTGAATATTAAGGTTGTGCCAATAAAAGTATTCCTTTATGCGAGCTATTGTTTTGCCAACTCCCCCATGAGCAAATTGCGGCGGGTTGTGACATTTCTCTATGATTCCTGTGGTCAATTCGGCTGGAATCCATAGCTTCCATGAAAAATCCTCACACATGGTCACCCCGTTCTACGGCATCGTACGTTTATAAACCATGTTGCCTAATACCTTCATATCAGGTAGCCGTTCGGCGTCCTCCCGGATCTTCTCCATAAGCTGTAGGTATTCTGGGCTTTTGAAATATTTAGATTCTAAATCAACTAGTTGTGATATTTCTTCTGAGATTTCATCCATATTGTAGCGGGACAGAGTATCAGGAACGATATTCTTGGAACCTGCCCGGTGTTCGATTGCAAAGGAGAACGATTGCAAGTGCAGGCTCCACCGCGCTAGCCTACCACTCAGGTCGTTATGTCCCATCAACCATTTCAAACTACTGTGATCAGTAATTACAGTAAAGGGCATCAATTCAACATAAGGCCTAAACTTTCTTATGGCTAGTACGACAGCCAAACACTCCCTCTCAGTCACCGAATAATTTCGCTGAGCGGACGTTAAGCGGTGCGAGAAAAAAGCAATCGGGTGTTCACCGTCTGAATCATCCCTCTGAAAAAGTACTGCCCCCGTCCCTACATCCGACACATTGCACTGGATGTAAAAATGCCTACTAAAATCGGGATGCATTAATACAGGACTGGTGGTGAGAGCGGTCTTCAACAAATCGAACGCCTTTCTTGCCTCGTCCGGAAAACTGAAGGATTTGGACTTCTTCAGGGTGTTGAAGATAGGCGCCGAAATAGTAGCAAAATCAGGAATGAAGCGCCTGTACCAACCGGCGGCCCCCATAGAACTTCTGACGTGACGTATAGTCTTCGGGTAACCAAAGTTCATTATGGTGCTTATTTTCTCCGGATCTGCCCTCAATTTGCCACCACCTACAATATAGCCGAGATAGCGGCGCTCCTTAAAGCAGAATAGTGATTTTGACACATTGATCGTCAATCCAGCCCGCTCTAAACAATTTGACACTTGTTCCAACAATTTCAGGTGTGTGTAAAAATCTGGCGCGACTACCAATAGATCATCCAAATAGACAAAGACTCCATCACGCAACGCCGCGGGGATCACCTTATCCATTAGACGGCACAACCTTTGGGCAGCATTACACAGCCCAAAAGGCATTATCGTAAAATGGTAAAGTGGTCGCCCAGGTACCGTAAATGCAGTCTTTTCTCTACTTGAATGTTCTAGAGGAATCTGCCAGAAGGCATCCTTTAAATCGACACTTGAAATGAAATATGTATCCCCTAGCCGACTGAGCAGACCTTCGATATGCGGGAGCGGATAGGCGTCTTTGATAGTAAGAGCATTTAGCTTACGGGCGTCCAAACACAGCCGATTCTTCTCGCCCTTACGGACGAGAGTAACCGGATGACTCCACGGGCTCTCGCTCGGCTCTATGACTCCCATATCAAGCATCCTATCCAGCTCGGCATACATCAACTTCTGCACAGCTGGCGAGACAGGATAATGCCTGTCCTTCACTGGAATTGCCGCACCAGTATCAATTGTGTGTAGCTCTAGACTAGTTCGACCGAGACCCTTTTTGGTGTAACAAGGGAAACTTGCTACAACCTTATCTAAGCGTCTCTGCTGATCTAGTGTCAAAATGTGACTACTGACACTCCCAACTATCTCTTCTCCTTCCAGACCCAAATCCACGCCATTTGTAGCAATGCTACATACACTGGCCAACAGTTTGTACTTCTTCATGAAGTCCACGCCCAAAAACAAAGCCCTATTCAGCGATGGCACCAGACAAAACGTGACCTCATCCGAAATACCGTTGAATTTAATTTCTACTCGGACACGGCCCACAATTCTATGTGGACTACCATCGGCCGTCTTAATAAAAGATCTAAAGTCCCTAACAACTAGGCCTGCTCTTTGCACCAGATCCAGGCAGCCTTTACCCAAACAAGTGACCGTTGCGCCACTATCCAATAATCCTTCTACCTCAATTCCATTTATATTTATTTTTGAATAAAACCTCGTATCTGTACCCTCATACAAACTTGCCCCCATAATTTCTTTTCTATTTTGCTTCCTAATTCTATACCTAATCCTTGCCTTCTTTATCCTACTTGACACCTCTCCAAAAATCCGCGATCTCGCTGCGTTATATTCGGTAATTCGTTGATGCAGCGGTTTAATTTCCCGAATCCTTTCACCTTCTTTCTCCCTTTCGGGTGCTTCGGTTCTTGCTAAAATCTTTATATGGTTTACGGATTCGTTTAATTCTACCTTCTGACTGGACGGGCTTATGTCTGGGTCGAACGAGTCTACCCCGTCTGAGACTTGTTTCCCTGACATTTTGGACATCACGGTGTCACCACATCCGCTCGACCACAACTAAAACAAAAAATCCTACGATTCGGAGACGGGCAATCCATGAAACTGTGCCCCAGTTCTCTACAGTTCCAGCAAATGTAACGGCTTTTATCGGTCAAAGCTTCGACCTCGATTGCCACTGGGTCCTCGGGTACTCGATTTCATGGACTCGCTGTGTCATCGCGGGCCGCTGAGAAAACTGCTGTCTCTGACTGAACAGTAGACTTTCTGCTCTCTTAGCATGCTGGCAAAAGTCACCCAAGCTGATTATGCTGACTGAAAAAAGCATTTGGGCCAATGATGGCTTCAGATTAGACCGCATGATTTCTATTAAGTCCCATTCAGAATATGGCGTTCGCTGCTGATTCCTTAAACTCAGTACCGCTGTAAAGAACTCTTCAAAAGACTCTTGTGGGCCCTGACGATGATCCATAATTTTCTTCTGGAGCTGAAAATCGCTATCATAGCGCCTATACTGCGTCAAAAAGGCCCCTACCAAACCATCCCATGTCAAAACAGGATTTAATTTCAGAATATTCCAGTACCAATTCAAAGCCTGATCCTCTAGCAAAAGATTAAAATTCCGGCGCAAATCCTCAACAGACAAGTAATGGTCTTGGCGAATTATCTCTATTCTAAAAAGAAAATCCTCGGCGCTCATACCCGCGACGAACCATCAAATTTAATCCCCCACTTAGAGATGTCCAAATACGATGGTTGGAACGACTGTGGGCTCCTGCAGGTATTGGACTCGCCGCCTGAGGTTGCTCCGGCCCTTGCCCATAATAATTGCCCGCTGGAGGTAATCCATTAGAGTACGCTGCCGAAAGAGGGGTGCTGATTGGCTGCATATTTTGTCCAGGTAAGCCCCCTTCTAACCTCTGTTGCCTATGGCTATTAATATTATTTACTCTATTTACAGCCGGCGGAATCCCGGCAGTCCTCTGACTATCGGCAGGCCTCTGACCATCGGCAGGTTGAGTGTGTGCCGCATAATGTACGCCAGTCCCATTGGTCATGCTTAGCTGCTCACTCACCGCATCACGTACCGCCTGAGCCAGCTCTTGTCGCAAGGTACCTTGGAATTGCTGCCTCTGACGGGCCAATTCGTCCCGAATAAAATCGGTAACGCTACCACCCATCTTCCGGTTGTCCGTTGGCAGCACCTGAGACAGTTCTCTACCAGCTCGTACCTCCTGCTGCACGTTCCGTGCTGTTATACTGCTAAATTCTGGCGATGGTATGGAACTGTCGGAATTGTTTAACTGCCCCGAAAAACTTGCATTACCTTGAGCCCTAGCTAAAAATTGCTGCACAGCTGGTGCCACTTGCTCGGGACTCCTATTCGGTGCTGTCGTAAAGATAGGCTGCTCCAACGATGAAACAGTCGGTAGAGTTACCACTGCCGTAGTTATAGCTGGCTGACTGTTCATTTCTACCCCTGTATTAATCTCTATTCCCTCGACCAACAATTGATTCCTAACTGAACGAGTTAAAACCATTCCCGCTCCCTAGCTAACCAAGGCTCAAATATTAATTCCAAAGCGAAGGTATTTATATCACTCCTAAAGTGGTGAAAATTAACGTCTGCAATAATAATTTTTATTTTCTAGATGACGCAGTTGTCCCTACCCTTACAATGACCGAAAGAGGATAAGAATCTGCTCCCAAAAAAAAACGGAATAAATAACTAAAAAAAAATGTTTACTAACTAACCTAAATAAGAATAAAATTTATAGCCTACCCAAAATCTCTTACAAGACTTACTAGCTCCCTGTTTGACTATTAAGAAGTATAAATCAAATATAAAACAAACAAAAAAAAATAAAAAAATCAATTCAATGTAATATGGAAATACAAATCAATTGGAAATACTATATAATGAAAAGACATATAAATGTCTCGCGACAGTAATAATAAAAATTTAAGAAAAATAAAAAAAAACATTTTAAATAGTATATATATAATTGAAAAGAAAGTAAATAACTACAGACTGAAATAATAAAAATTTAAGGAAATCTAAACAAAAATTTGAAATAATATATATATAATTGAAAAGAAAGTAAATAACTAAAGACTGAAATAATAAAAATTTAAGAAAAACTAAATAAAAAATTGAAATTATATATATAATTGAAAAGAAAGTAAATAACTAAAGACTGAAATAATAAAAATTTAAGAAAAACTAAATAAAAAATTGAAATTATGTATATAATTCAAAAAAAGAAAGTAAATACCTAAAGACTGAAAAAAAATTTAATAAAATAATGAATCTTATGAAAAACTATACTAACAATAAATCGAAATAAAATTAACCGATCTAAAAAAAAATTTCAATAATATAATTAATAAAGTATTTACGGACGCCTTGATGTGCAGTATCGACTTATGTGAATCACGAGTATTCTCGGCATCATCAGGATTTTCAGGCGGAGAAAATCGCAGCGGATTGTAAGTATACTAAAGCAGTCCTAAACCAGTGTATTTTTTAATCAAATCTTAATCTTTTTCAGACCGCTATAAGTATCCGGACCGTTGAGTAGGTAGTTAAGGTAATACAAACGACTTGAAACGCCGACCATACGTGACTGCAACTCATGGTATTGGTCCGTAACCTTCTACCCAACCCGGACTAACCAACTATATGGCAAGTGCCTCAAATCACTACATGTATTACTACAATTGGACTACTATATTAACGAAATTACATGAAGTGAACGAATGCTTTATTCAGAGCCGAAGCAAAAAGGTTATGGTGATATTTCACTCCCTAACCTGACTCAGACTCTGAATCGAGCACTCGTTCTGGGAACATTTAGTTTTCGACTATTGGTCGCAACGCGAAAGACACTACACTCGTTCTTCCGAGACTTACCTAATAACGAAGAGTAAACATACGGACTATGGGACTAACTAACTACTGTTTAATGAAAAATACAAATTGAAAAGAAAACCGATAAATTTTTGGTAGAATAGTTTGGCGATGTCGCAACGCGTCGAGGACTCTTATTTGGACTCGGACGGGACTTACATCTGACCTAAGCACTAGACTACACAAACAAACTCCTTACATTCGATTTACTCCATCCTGACTCATTTCGGGCCCCACGTTGGGCGCCATTATTATTATTATTATTATTTATTGAAAATTCTTAAAATTAATTATTGTTGTGTTGGATTGCCACAAAACAATCAACCATCGGGCGAAGGTGTTGCCAGACTGTTGGCGGCGCTGGTAAACTCGCTTTTCGCTCCGGCTGAAGCTCGCCGTCTTGGGGTGGTGTACTTGCCAACCAGCCTGTTATGTCGCTCACCAAGTATAATAATAATAAAAAAATTATACCAGCCAATTTGACAAGAAACAAGACAAAAAAAAATTTGTTGGAGCCCGAAATGCACCCGGATGGAACGAACTTTCTCTAACTAACAAAAACTTGAAACAAAACAATATACTACCCTACAAAACCGTCCCAGACACTCACGTTACCCTTCTTCTGGTTTTAGGGCTACTTTAGGCTGGTGGATGATACCAGCAATGGCTCGCCTCCCTCTACCTCGGTAGCACTTTGCCAACTTTATTGTGTTACCCCCTAGGACACATCCGCTGCTCCTCCTACCGCCTTCCTACTGACTTCCGGTTATACTTACTCACACATCATTCTCTTGATCGTAAATAAGAACTTATTGCGCAGTTTCTTTTCATAACGCTATAAAACTTATTTTTATTAAATAAAAATTCTCTTAACCTAAACTAAACATTTTTCCAATTTTTTTATTATAATTTCAGACCTTTGGTAAATTATTTAAAGATAACGGCAAAGAAATACAGGATACCTAACACTAACAAAAGGAGGATATAAAATTTAAAAAAACAGAGCGAAATTACGCGACGTACACCTACCTAGGAAGAGCTCTACCTATCGGGCTTTTCGCGTTACACAATAATAAAAAAAACAGAAAATTCAAAACCTACCGAACTTTCTTTGGGTTAAGTATCCTAATTTCTAACCTTTTAAAAATACTTACAAACAAAAAAACTAGATAAATCTAAAAAAAACTGCTTCTACTTATAATATCGTACTAAAATAAATAATACATACAATAATTTATTTCCGTCCGCAGGTCGTCTGTATGTCCGGGTCCTGCACCTGTCTTCTTCTTCGGGGATGTGATGAGATGGCGATGGTGATTCCAAGCTGTTGCTGTGTTGTTGCTGTTGATGACCAGTTCCCACGTTGCGTGCGCTGCGTGGAGGATTCTGCTGATTCTGTGACTCTTTTTATTTTAAAAATTCTTTTTTTTTTAATATATTTAATATTTCAACTTCACTTCTACACCTTTGTTCCTTTTTTTATGCAAGTTTGCTTTAAGTTATTTTTTTTATTGTTTTAATTGTGTTTTCCTTTCAAGTTACCAGGGGAGGGTAGAGGAGTTTAAAATTGCATAATAAATTCGCACAGGTTGAGCAATATGTATCTAATAACAAAAAATTTGCACGACGTTTCCGACGCGGTTTTGCACAATCTTTTTTCTTCATTTCAAATTTGCTTCCTTATATATACACCTTCAGAACTTTTCTACTTTCCCGTCCGCTATCAATCCGTTCCGCATTCTTGAAATTCTTTAAATTCCTCCTTTCCCTGGTTTTTTATTTATGTATTTTATTTTTGTAAATAAAATAACAGCCGCTACATTCCCAATCCAATCAGCTGTCCTTGTCACCCAGTATTTTATTGGACGGTCAGCTGTTCGGATTGGGATGCCACCTCGCGCACTGCTTTACCCTACAGGGTGCATACGACACTTATTGCCGAACAAAAATATTATTTAGAAAGAAATTCGGATCAAATAAAATACCATAAAAATCAGTAGAAACCGTAATTTTAAAAGATGATATAAGTCTAAGTTGAGAAAAGTTGAATTTTTTAATAGAAATGGGATGGAAAGCTACTTCCCGCAATTGCTGGAAAAGATAAAGTTGATCGCTTGGCTATTGTGTTCACGTCAGGGAACGTTGAAAAATTGATAGCTATCCCTGAACTGGAACTGGTGCTGCAGTCGCTCAATCAGTCTACGAATATTTGCAAAAAATTAATATGCAGAGATTAGTATTTGAGATTAGTTTCGGAAAATCAAGTGGCCTAGACGCGGCGATTTTTGAACGTTTTGCACGGGAATGAAGCACATTTAATTCAAAGGGATACATCACTTCTATGCAGGATGAACAAGTTTTGAGTGTCATATCTGTCGAAGAACGCGAAACAAGCACGCACTTTTGTCTTTTATATTTAGCTAAATTCCACATTCGGCATGATTATATAGAGAACTCCTACAACTTGCATTTATTTTTCTTGGTGATAGCATTCCTAATTTCACACTTAGTGCACCTGGAGCGACGTCTCATGCAGGATTCATGTCTAAGGCCATCTATTGTCTGAAAATGTATATTTTTCACGCACAATTTAAAATTTTTTGCGACTCAATTTAATGGAACTCGTAATATGTGCATTTTCTTAGTAACTCAGTACTAACTCGAATTCGTAAATATATTTGCTATTTTCTGATTGCCGTATCCGATTCTCGTACTCTACTTTCGGATGTGCATCACTATGTACTTAGAATGTAGATGTTAAAGTCGCTCGCAAGTTGGTCTTTGTACTCGTTTGATGTTGAGCTAACGGATGATATATAAACAAGTAAAAACGTTATATTCGACCGGGTCAAATCTTAAATACCCTCCAAATATTTAGTAAGTGAATTTAAAATGCTTAACTTGGTGTGACAGAGTTCCTTTATATAATATCGTACGTCAACGCCCACTAAAGGAGGCGGGGTTCAAAAAATATACAATATCATGTTGTAGTGTACCCATATATATATACTATGTAGTGTACCCATATATATGTACTATGTAGTGTACCTATATAAGTATAATAAGTCAATAGGTGCACTTTCCCAGAGGAATGTCAAACAACAAATACTATCCACTTATATAAAACAACAATTATTAAATATTGTAATTTTAAGAATACCGCTAGTTACATATAAAAAGGAAGAAATTGTTAAATAAAAATTAATCTTGACTTAGCCTTCAAAATCGGCTGTTTAATTTCAAGAAGCATATCATCTGCTGAAAAAAAGGCATTAAACTGCCTCAAGGAATAGATAAGCCAGTGGCGTTTTTAAGCGCCGGCAAAAACAAAAATACAAATATTGAAATATTATCCATTACATGGCGATCCTGCCAAACAAACAGGAACTTCCCGTAGAGGACTACACACCGGTCACTGAAATCAAGGAGGCGACACTTCAATCCGGCCCCAGACCCCTCACAGTAGAAGAATATAGGAGAAGACAGGAACGGCGATCGGAGCAGAAGCTCACCACCATCCCAACTACAGCAAAACCAAAACATAAACGAGGTGGTAAACTGGTGAGAATCCGCCGCAAATTAGCAGCGTTAAGAGCGACAGTGAATGCTGATCCTCCGCCAGCCTGGGAAATAGCATCGGATCTCTGGATGCAGATTGAAGCATATGAGGCCTTGTTGCATTCCCATCGAAATAAATTTCTTTTTTTCACATATATGCACATATATATTTAAAACATAATTAACATATACAGTAAATAATAAAAATGTTACTATAAAACAAACTCAACATTAAAATTAAACATTTCACAAGATAAAAAACAAAAGAACTGAATCGTATAAAACGCGAAGAAGCAAACTAAGCAGCTGTGAATAATTGACAGCACAATCAGCCCTGTCTTAGCGAAAACGTAATTTTTATTCGTAATATTAACAGTAGATGGCACTACTACTTTTTTTTTGAATTAAGTGTTGCCAGTAAGAAATTTTTTTTTTTAAATATTGGTTTTATAATTAATATGCCATAGTTTTAATGGAAGAAGTTAAAGATTATTATATTGAACTAGAAAAATTAGAAAAGAATATAAAAAAAAGTAAAGACAGAATTTATTCCTCTAGCTATAAAATTGAAAAATTATCGCGCTTAATTGAGATTAAATTAGAAATCGACAATATTTGTAGTCGTTTGCTGGAAGAAGAGACCAAATCGTTTATAATCAAATTCAATGAGTTGTACACAAGAGTGTTGAACTTAGTAAATAATATAAATATTAAAGAAAGTACAGATTTAACAAATAACTCGCACGCAGGTGTTGCAAGGGAAATTACTAATATGGCACAATTCGATATTGGAGTTGTGAGTAAAAACCTTAACGTTTTTAAAGGGTCATATGAGGTGTTAGAAGATTTTATAGTGCAAACAGAGCTATTGCATGATATTTTAAGAACAGAAGACCGAGAGATATTTATAAAGTATGTCTATAATTTCAAACTAGCTGCAAATGTCAGGAGTGTTTTGGGACGTTCCAACAGACCTACTACGTTTAATGAATTGAAGAAATTGTTAGTCAATGCGTACCCAAACCCAAGAACTCTGCAACAAGTCTTAAGTGAGTTAGGATCGACAATGCAAGGAAACTTGAGTGTATCAGCCTTTAGAGAGAAAGTTGCATTGTTGGCAGAACAATTGAGTGATTTTGAACTCAAAGCAATAGAAAATCCATCGCAGGAAACAAAAAACGCAATATTTAAAATGAGTGAAAATATGGCTTTAAATGTGTTTACAAAACGTGTTAATGCTGAATATAAAAATATATTGGTAGCAAGTGGTCCAAAAACTCTTAATGAAGCTGTAGAGAAATGCATTATAGTGGAAAGAAACATGCAAACTAATGATTGCAGTATTTTTAGAATCAATAGACGTGAAAATGAACGTAGGTACAATTCGCAGAGAACGTATGGGGATCATAAAGGGTACAGAGGTCAGAGATATCCGAACCAAAATAGTAACAGAAATAACAACGATTATAATAATAGATTTTACGGTAATAATGCTAACTACGATCGCAATGGATATGGCAACAACAATAACAATAATAGGTACAGAAACAGTAGTAATAATGCGAATAGAAACTTTGCAACAAGAAATAATGATAATAATATGAATTCCTTATATAGAAATGGTAATGATGGGAACAATTCGTCATATAAACCCAGTGATAGTAGACATAACCAGGGAAACTAATAGCGCCGGATAGCAAAGATTGTTATCCAGGAGGGCAAAAATGTTTCAAAATCTCAAATAATACTGATAATTCAATAACAATAAGTTGCGTTACCATAAATAAAGAGCTTAAGTTTTTGGTGGACACCGGAGCAGATACTTCCATTTGCAAGCGAGGTAATATAGAAAACATATATGAACGTAATATATCATCACTAAGTGGTATTACTTTAGATACGATTGAAAGTCTTGACACCGCATATTTAACCTTAAAATTCGAAAATAAGCAGATAACTCACAAATTTCACATAGTTGAAGATAATTTCCCAATTAATACTAATGGAATCATTGGCAGGGACTTTTTAGAAAAGTATAAATGCAAGATTGATTTTGAAACATACACGCTAACCATCAATATAGCTGATGGAGAAGTTATTTTACCGATTACCCCAAAACGCGTTTATAAAACTGAAATATGTATACCAGCACGCTCAGAACTAATAGCACCAGTCAGCATATGTACGAATCAGGAAAGCATTGTTTTGAACAAAGAATTATGTCCGGGAATTTTCGTAGGAAATAGTATTGTACCATCAACAGGTCTACAATACATAAGATTGTTGAACACAACTAACAAAGATGTAGTTTTAGATGATCTGAATTTAGAAACAAAGCCATTAGCAAATTACAATATATACAATTGCGGCAGCAATATCAGTACAAGTAAAAACAGAATACAAAAAGTTTTAGAAGATTTAAATATCGAATCTATAGATCCGTTAGCTAGGCAGTCCTTAAAAAACATAGTTACAGAGTATAATGATATATTCCACCTTGATGGTGACAAATTAACAACAAATAATTTTTATAGTCAAAACATTCAGATGGCAGATTCTTCACCTGTTTACATAAAACCGTACAGATTACCTGAATCACAAATAAGCGAAATAAACAAACAGGTAAATAAATTGTTAGAAGATGGTATCATTGAACCATCTGTGAGTCCTTACAATTCTCCGTTATTGGTGGTACCGAAAAAATCAGCAAGTGACACAAAGAAATGGAGATTAGTAGTTGATTTCCGGAAAGTAAATGAAAAAATAGTAAGCGACAAGTTTCCATTAACAAGAATCGAAGATGTCTTAGACAAGTTAGGTAGGGCTAAATATTTTTCTACACTGGATATGACTAGTTCATTTCATCAAATCGCCTTGGATAAAGAATCAAGACCGATTACCTCATTTTCTACCAGGAATTGTCATTTTCAATTTACTCGGTTACCTTTTGGACTGAAGATATCGTCGAATAGTTTTCAAAGGATGCTTACAATTGCGTTGAGTGGCTTGGGTGCGGAAGCGTTTTTATATGTCGATGACATTATTGTTTTTGGTTGTAGTATTCAACACCATCACGAGAACTTGGTAAAAGTCTTTGAAAAATTGAAGCAGTACAATTTAAAACTAAATACGTGTAAATGCTGTTTTTTAAAAACAGAAGTAGTTTATCTAGGTCACCTTATAACTGATAAGGGTATAAGTACCGACCCTGCCAAACACGAAGTGATAGAAAATTATCCAGTTCCCAAAAATGTAGATGAAGTCAGACGTTTTGTAGCGTACTGTAATTACTACAGGCGTTTCGTTAAAAACTTTGCTGAAATAGCTAGAAATTTAAATAAATTGTTAAAGAAAAATACCGTTTTCAAGTGGGATGAAGGTTGTCAAAAGTCTTTTGAAACATTAAAATCAAAATTAATTAACCCACCAATACTCCTATATCCTGATTTCAGGAAACCGTTTATATTAACTACTGTTGCATCTAATTATGCACTTGGGGCAGTCTTATCACAAGGCGAAATTGGGTCAGATATGCCCATATCGTACGCGAGCAAATCGTTAGGTAAGCATGATATAAACAAGCCAGTTATAGAAAAAGAGCTGTTAGCTATACATTGGGCTATAAACTTTTTCCGTCCGTATCTTTATGGTAGAAAATTCTACGTAGTAACAGACCATAGACCCTTAGTATCGTTATTTTCTCACAAAAATCCGTCATCAAAAATGACCAGAATTAGGTTGGATTTATGTGACTACGATTTTGAAATATCTTATAAGAAAGGCAAGATGAATAGCAATGCAGATGCGTTGTCAAGAATAGTATTGAACAGCGAATCATTAAAAACGTTAATCCCTACCGAAAAAGTACAAGTGAATAATGATATATTAGTGATGACTCGAAACATGAAAAATAAACAGGATATACAAAAAGATGTTGAGCATGGAGGTGGCGTCTCCAGTAAAGAGCCTGATCAACTTTTTATTTGGGAATGCACTTCAATCTCAGACATTAAATCGATGAAGAGACTCAGGTTTGAAGTAATAAAAACAATTAAAGCACCTCAAGTTGTAGCAAATGATTTAGAGGTTGTAGTGAGATGTAGTGATAATCCATTAAACGCAAAGCCGTATTTGGAGAAACTACTATTAATAAATGTAAAAGAACTGGCATTAAATGCTCAGGATGAAATTTTCAAATTAGTAACAAAGGAACAGTTTAAAGATACGTTCAACAAATTAAGAGTTAAAAATAAAGCAAATTTAAGAATATTAATATATAAAGAGCCGGTAAGGGTATATGATAGGAAAGTACAGGATACTCTCATTAATGAGTACCATAGTTCAACTATAGGAGGACACCTAGGTGTCAGAAAAACGACGCTAAAAATTAAACAAAAATACATATGGAAGAATATGGGTAGAATGATTAAGCAGCATATATTAAATTGTAAAGAATGCAAAATCAACAAGCAAACTAAACACACCAAAGAAAAGCTAACACTAACAGATACGCCAGGGACTAGCTTCGAAACAGTGTCAATAGACACGGTGGGTCCCCTTAGATTTTCAAATAATTTTAGATACATACTAACAATACAGTGCGATTTAACAAAGTATATTATTGCATGCCCCATTGAGACGAAGGATGCTAAAACTGTTGCAAAGGCTCTTGTAGAGAACGTGGTTTTAAGATACGGGCATTTCAAAATTCTTAAGTCAGACAGAGGTACTGAGTTCGTAAATGAATTAATGGCAGAAGTATGTGAGCTACTGGAAATAAAACAGATTTTCAGCGCTCCGTACCACCATGAAACTCTTGGATCAGTTGAAAGAAGTCACAGAGTACTGAATGAAAAAAAAAAAAAATTTAATTTTAAAAACCATAAAATTGTAAAATTTTTCTTAAGGGGTAGGGTGTAGTGTACCCATATATATATACTATGTAGTGTACCCATATATATGTACTATGTAGTGTACCTATATAAGTATAATAAGTCAATAGGTGCACTTTCCCAGAGGAATGTCAAACAACAAATACTATCCACTTATATAAAACAACAATTATTAAATATTGTAATTTTAAGAATACCGCTAGTTACATATAAAAAGGAAGAAATTGTTAAATAAAAATTAATCTTGACTTAGCCTTCAAAATCGGCTGTTTAATTTCAAGAAGCATATCATCTGCAGAAAAAAAGGCATTAAACTGCCTCAAGGAATAGATAAGCCAGTGGCGTTTTTAAGCGCCGGCAAAAACAAAAATACAAATATTGAAATATTATACATTACAAAGTTTTCCACAGACGAACGTATGGGCATTGCTAGACCATCTTAGACTTCATTACTGATCAAGAATATATTTACTTTATGGGGTTCAATTCTCTTCGGAGGGTATAAAAACTGTATTTTGGCGGGGTCGCTCTGACAAGGGCTGTGGGGGAAACATTTCACCTTTGTCATAAAACTCTAAAAATAAATGCTTGGGATAATTATATACAAAATTAAAATTTCTTTTTTTTGATAGGGTCATTTAGAGGGGGTAGGGCAGAAACAGGTAGACATAAAACTTTAAAAATAAATGCTTGGGATGATTATACACAAAATTAAAAAAAAATTTCATTTATTTTTAATAGGGTCATTTAGCGGGCAAAGGGTGAGGAGGGGGTGGGGCAGCATAGGCAGTCATAAAACTCTAAAGATAAATGGTTAGGATGATTATATACAAAATTTAAAATTTTTTTTGTAGGGTCATTTAGGGTGCAAAGGAAGAGACGGGGGGGGGGTAGGGCAGAAATCGGCAGTCATAAAACTCTAAAGATAAATGCTTGGGATGATTATATACAAAATTAAAAAAAAAAAATTTTTTTGGTAGGGTAATTTAGGGGGCGAAGGGGAAGGAGGGGGTAGGGCAGAGTAGTACCAGGTTTCGCCTCAGCTTCGTCATTAAAGCTTAAAAATGTTATTTTTAAGAAATGTAGGCTTAAGTAAAACAATTTGTTAAATTTTTATGCTGTGTTTGCTTATAATAACGCCCACTAAAGTGGGCGGGGTCAAAAAATAATTTTATTTTATTTAATGGCTCCAAGTTTAAGGCGTTGGATCGTATTTGACATACAAATATATCATTTGCTTAACAAAATAACCAAAAAACTTTAAAAATTATGTTGTTTTTTCTGGGTTGGTTTAGCTCTTCTTAGGGGAACTTTTTTCCCTCTTGCCCGATTTAGCCCATCTTCGAACTTAACCTGCTCTAAGCTTCAAAATATATTTATGCCAAATTTCAAGAGTCTAGCTCTTTTCGTTTGGACTGAATCGTGATTTCCACAGACGGACGGACGCACGGACGGACATGCTCAGTTCGTCTTAGATTTCATCATTGATCAAGAATATATATACTTTATGGGATCTGAGATGGATATTTCGATGCGTTACAAACGGAATGACAAAGTGAATATACCCTCCAAATTCTTTTTTGGAGGGTATAAAAAAACTTAAATAAATCAAAACATCGACACCAAACGCTGAAAATGTAATTATTTTTTAAATTTATGTATATTAATAGATAAACATTAATACAAGTCTTTTTCATAAGCGCTCCATATCACTCTTGGAAGAGGTCAACAGCAATTTAAAATTTTTGGTTAGATACAAAAGAAGACAAGTGGATATAGAAGAAAAAAATTGTTGAGTTATAGTAATTAACATTTCATAATTAACATAAGTTCCCGTCTCTGTTTGTAATCGATAAATATTACAGCTGTTGAATAGTTATCCATGATTTATGATCTCTCTTTTTACTTCCTTTTCTCTACCCTTTTATACAAAATTGTTTTGATACACAGCAACGTTTTTAGAGCCGGTCTCTCAATAATTATTGAATTTAACACTTAATAAAATATATTAAATCTAAATATCAAGTGTTTTAATAAAAAGGAAAGATTCTTTCGGCCTTGATTGCTAACAAAAGGTTATGGGCCCAGCACGCTTCCACTGCGCCACTCTGCTTCCACAAATTATTTCAACTGGCGTTTTAAAGTTGAAATGCATCTGAGGCGAGAAGGTTTATGGACAGCTATTGAAGATAATAGACCTGCAGAAAACTTTGCCGACTGGAATAAAGCTGATCAGAAGGCACACGCGACTATTGCCCTTTGCATTGGAGATGATCAAATTCATCATATACGTAACAAAATAAATGCAAAGGATGCATGGAATGCTCTTAAAGAATATTATGAACGTGATTCTCCGGAGGTGAAAGTAAGACTACTGCGTGAGGTAATGACGAAAAGGGCGAATGATGATACCGATATGGAGGCGCACATTAATCAAATAAACGAGATATTTCAGAAACTAGTGGCATTCGGTGCATCAATAACGTGGGAATTCCTAATGACTGCTACTATGTTAGGGTCGCTTCCAAACAGTTACGATGGTCTTATAACGGCGTTGGAAGCATATAATGAAAGGAACTTAACACCGTCATTGGTTAGTGCAAAAGTTATAGAAGAGTACCGGCGTAGGCAAGAGCGTGATAAAGTTGTTGATGTGACAGGAGGTGTTGATGCTCTGAAGATTTCAAATTTTAAACGTAAGAATGGTGATAGCATTACTTGTTTCTTTTGTAAAAAGAAGGGCCACATTCGAAGTAAATGCAGGGAGTATTCTACGTGGAAGGCAAATAAAGAGGAGCGCAAACCTAAGGCGAATATAGAGCAAGACGATATTCTTGAACATTTATTTTTTGTTGGTTCGAGAAATGGTGACGAATGGATTGTAGACTCTGGTGCTACATGCCATATTGCTAGTAATCGTGATTTATTTGATAGTTTTGATGAATCATACACCGAAAACGTGTCTGTGGCAAATGGTCAAATTTTAGCTGCATCGGGCAGGGGTAGCATCAATATACATCCAATTGATATGAATGGAGTCCCCTCTAAAGTTAAGATTGAAAACGTTTTATATGTGCCTGAAATAGGTGGAAATTTAATATCTGTAAAAAGGCTGACTAAAAATGGTATAAAAGTCACGTTCAAAGGTAGTATATGTGACATACGATCGGCAGACGATAAGCAAATTGGCGTGGCAGATGTAACAAATAACTTGTATAAGTTGCGAACAAGAAATCACATTAACTGCGTGGCGAATAAAGGCGTTTTTTGTATTCACGACTGGCATCGTATTTTGGGTCACCGTAGCATGGATGCAATATACAGAATCCAAAAGGAAAATTTAGCTGATGGTATAGATTTGGCTACATGTGGAAAAGGTTGTGAGGGTGTAACCAGTTGTGAAATATGTATCAAGGGCAAACTAACACGGCTACCTTTTCCAAAAGAATCTAGATTCCGCTCTTCAGAAGTACTGCAGTTAATCCAAAGCGACCTGTGTGGACCCATGCAGACGAAAACACCATCAAGTAAGCGCTATGTATTAACATTTATCGATGATTTTTCACGATTCACGACAATTTATTTGCTTAAAGAGAAATCCGAGGTTTTTGGAAAATTCAAGGAGTATTTTGAATACACGTCAAACAAATTTGGCCGCAGAATCCGATATCTGCGCACTGATCGTGGTGGAGAATATACTGACGCAAATTTTGTAAACTATCTCAATCAGAAAGGCATAATCATCAACCGTACTGCACCATATTCCCCACAACAAAACGGAGTGGCAGAACGTAAAAATCGGACCTTAATCGAGATGACGCGCTGTATGTTGATAGACGCTAAGCTAGATAATTTACAAAATTTGTTACCATGGAGATCTGTAAATGGAACTCCTTTTGAGATCTGGCATGGTCGAAAACCGTTTTATGGAAACTTAAGGCGTTTTGGAACAAGGTGTTTGGTCCGCATTCAGGATGTCCAACGTCGAAAGTTAGATCCCAAAGCAGAAGAAGCCGTATTTGTTGGGTATGACGCGCAGTCAAAAGCATATAGATGTTTCTTACCGGCAAGAGGTAAAGCTGTCATATCTCGTGATGTAAAATTTATGAATGACACCAAAACCGCACAATGTTCCAATACAAGAGATGATAACGTTGAATTAAGTTTTAAACCTAGTGTAATGTGCGCAAAAATGGGATGACGCAAACTATGTGTTGGAGCCGGCGCTTAAAAACGCCACTGGCTTGACTTAATATTTAGGCAGTTGTTATGCCTTTTTGTTCTTAGCAGTTGAATGCTAATGTAATTGAAAGAGCCGATTTTAAGGCTGATAAGTAAGTAATATATTAGGGTAGTGTATATAATTACAAATAATATATATAAGTGTATTACATTATAAAATAATTAAAAATAAGTGTATTAAACATGAAATACACTACACCCTGCTCCTCAAGAAAAATTTTATAATTTTTGAAAATTCTAAAATTTTTTTTTTTTTTTTTTAGTGTTTAGATTTTAATATTATAAAATTTATTTGCTTTTATTTATTTTAATATTTTTTTATATTATTACTATGGTACTCTTTCAAGTTATTTTCTATGTCTAGAACAGTGTTTACTCCTTTTGTTTCTACAACTTTATAGGGACCGTTATATGGTGGTTGTTTTTTTTTTCGATTAAAGTTTCGAACAAGAACGAAGTCGCCTTTTTTCAAATTTAGGGGATTATTGTAAATACATTGTTCTACTCTTTTCTTTTTCGAGTTCTCAAGATGTTCTTTTGCTTTAACTAAAGAATATTTTAAACGCATTTTTAGTTCGTTTGCATAATTTTCTAGGTTGTAAATAGGTTTTGTATCCATAATATTATTATCTAACAGATTTGGCAATTTTCCATATATCAGTTCATATGGCGTATAGGTCGTATCTACGTGTGGCGTCGTATTATACGCAAAGCAAAAGTATGGGATCCAATATTCCCATTCATCATTGTTACAAAAATTTAATAAAAACTCGTTGAGCACTCTGTGATTCCTCTCTACAGAGCCAAGTGTCTCGTGGTGATAGGGTGTGCTAAAGACCTGTTTTATTTTTAGCAGATTGCATATTTCAGACATTAGTGTATTAAGAAATTCGGTACCTCTGTCCGATTTTAGTATTTTGAAGTGTCCATATATTAGGATGAAATTATTGACTATTGCCTTTGCGACTGTTCTCGCGTCTTTAGATTCGATAGGACACGCTACGATATATTTGGTTAGTTCGTCCTGCATTGTTAGTATGTACCTGAATTGATTTGAGTACCTAAGGGGACCTACTGTGTCTATTGAAATGGTTTCAAAGCTACTTCCTGGTGTGTCCGTAACGGTTAATTTTTCTTTTGTATTTCTTGTTTGCTTATTTATTTTACATTTTTCGCAATTGGAAACGTGTGCTTTCACCATTCTACTCATGTTCTTCCATATATACCTCTGTTTTAATTTCAGAGTTGTTTTTCTTATGCCTAAGTGACCACCTATAGATGAATCGTGATACTTCGTAATTAAATCTTTTTGCTTTTCTTTGTCTGTTACGGTCGTTGGCGACCTGTATATTAGGATTTTTAAACTTTCATTCTTCTTTCTTTTAATATTGTTAAAAATGTTTTTGAATTGCTCTATATCTATTGTTCTAAATATCATGTCATTGGCTTCTAAAGCAAGTTCCTGTACGTTTTGTGATAGCATAGTTGGTAGCAGTTTCTCCAAGGACAACTGTGTGTTCGGTGGATTATCGCCGCACCTTATTACTACCTCTAAACTAGAAACTATTATTCGAGGTTTTATATATATATTGTTTACTTCAAATCTTAACTTTTTTACGTTTTTGACATCTGATGTCGACGTGCACTCCCAAATGAAATGTTCATTACACTTATCATTAGCACTACGGTTTCCATTGTTTGTGTGAGATTGTTTTTCAAGTACTTTCTTCATATTGCGTGTTATGGCCAATATGTTATGTTGGTCAGTTTCGGTATTACGGGGGATTAGAGTTTTCAATGTATCTGTATCTATTTTTATTCTTGATAATGCATCAGCATTTGAATTCATTTTGCCCTTTTTGTACGATATTTCGAAATCATATTCGCTTAAGTCGAGTCTTATTCTAGTCATCTTGGACGATGGATTTTTGTGTGTAAACAGTGACACCAATGGTCTGTGGTCTGTAACGACATAAAATTTTCTACCATATAGGTACGGACGGAAAAAGTTGATTGCCCAGTGAATGGCTAACAGTTCTTTTTCTATTACGGATTTGTTCACGTCATGCTTTGACAATGTCTTACTTGCGTAGGATATGGGTAAGTCTGATCCAATCTCTCCTTGTGAGAGGATTGCACCCAGAGCAAAATTGGATGCATCTGTTGTGACGATAAAAGGTTTTTGAAAATCAGGGTATTGTAGTATAGGGGGATTTAGTAATTTTGATTTTAGGGTTTCGAAAGATTGTTGACAATTTTCAGTCCACACGAATGGTTTGTCCTTTTTTAGTAACTGGTTTAAATCTCTTGCTATATCAGCGAAGTCTTTAACAAAGCGCCTATAATAATTGCAGAATGCGATGAATCTTCTGACTTCATCAGCATTTTGTGGTACAGGGTAATTTTTTATCACGCTATTTTTGTTTGGGTCAGTGCGTATACCTTTATTGGTTACGAGGTGACCTAAATAGACTACCTCAGTTTTTAAAAAACAACACTTACTTGTATTGAGTTTTAAATTGTATTGTTTTAAACGTTCAAAAACTTTTATTAAATTGCTGTGGTGATGCTTTATGCTGCATCCAAACACGATTATATCATCTACGTACAGAAAGGCTTCTGCGCTTAAGCCGCTTAATGCTATCGTCAGCATGCGCTGGAAACTGTTGGATGATATTTTGAGACCGAATGGTAACCTTGTAAACTGAAAATGACCATTTCTTGTTGAAAACGAAGTTAAAGGTCTCGAATCTTTGTCTAAACTAATCTGATGGAACGAACTGCTCATATCTAGAGTTGAAAAATATTTTGCTCTACCTAATTTGTCTAATACGTCTTCCAATCTTGTCAATGGGAACTTATCATTTACGATTTTTTGATTCAATTTTCTGAAATCTACGACTAGACGCCACTTCCGTTTGTCATCTGCTGACTTTTTGGGCACTACTAACAGTGGTGAGTTATAGGGGCTCACTGAGTGTTCAATTATTCCATCTTCCAATAGCTTGTTTACTTGTTCATTAATTTCTTCCATTTGCATTTCTGGCAATCTGTATGGTTTGATATATACTGGGGTATTATCTACTGTTTGTAGGTGTTGAGTATAAAAATTGTTTACCGTGAGCTGCTCACTTTCAATATGAAAAATTTCACTATATTTGGCTACAATGTCCATTAACGACTGTTTTGCTGTCGGGTCAATTGATTCAATATTAAGATTTTTTAAGACTTTTGAAACACGATTTTTGGTGTGCCTATTTTTAATTGTTTTGTAGTTATATACTTCGTAATTATCTAGATCCCTTTTTTCTAGGTCCAAATTTTTTATTTTAATGTCGTCGTTGGTGGTGTTTAAGACTTTTATATGTTGTCTGCCTACTGCAGGTATTATACTATTAGCAACAAAAACTCCTGGTGCTATCTCTTTATTTAAAACAATGCTTTCTTGTTCTGTGTATATGTTTATTGGGACGATTGATTCTGAACGAGCAGGTATACTAATATCTGTGTTATATACGCATTTGGGTGTGATTGGTAGTATAAATTCTTTTTCTGTTACATTAAAGGTTATTGTATAGGTTTCAAATTCTATTTTGCATTTATATTTCTCTAGTATATCTCTTCCAATGATACCATCAGTGGGTATTGGAAAATCAGATGGTACAACATGAAATTCATGTGTTATATTATCATCATCAAAATGTAGATTTAAATTTGCTGTACCGATACTTTTGATTGTGTCTGAAGTGATACCACTTAGTGTTGAAACATTTCTAGTATCTATATTTTCAGTTTTGTGTTTTTTGCATATTGATACTTCGGCTCCTGTGTCGATCAAAAAATTTAAGTTTCCTTTTTTATTTCTAAAGCTCGTTGTTATTGGATTATTTATATTTGTTGAAAATGTAAAAATTTTTGGCTCTGGATAACACTGTGCGTTATCCTGCCTACTTAGTTTCCCTGTCTATTCACTCTTGTGGTTGAGTTTCTGTTGTTACTATTGTTATTGTTACTATTGTTATTATCCCTACTATAACTGCTTCTGAAGTTGCCGTTATTACTTCGGTTATTTCTTTCATAAGTTCTTTGCCCATGATAAGAACTATCAACGCGACCTCTATTACCTTGGTAATTGTTTCTATTGAAATTTCTATGATAGTGTTGGTTAACGCTACTATTATATCTGTACTGGTTATTAAATTGGCTGTCGCCATATATTCTATTATTTCTATTAAATTGGGGATCATTCCTATTTGAGTTATGCTCATTTGTTCGACGGTCAATCCTGAAAATGTTTGCATCATTGCTATGTAAATTTTGCTCTAAAGTTACGCACTTCTGTACCGCTTCATTCATGGTTTTTGGGCTGCTTGCTAGCAAAATATTTTTGAATTCATTATTTATTCCTTTTATAAAAACATTCAAAGCCATGCTGTCACTCATTTTGTAGATGGCGTCTTTCGCCTCTTGAGTTGGTGTCTCAATGGCTTTTATATGAAAATCGCTCAATTGCTCTGTGAGTACAGTGATCGACTCTCTAAACGCTGAAACAGTCAGGCCTCCTTGCTTTACTGTTCCTAACTCTGTTAGTACCTGTTGCAATGTCTTCGGATTCGGGTACGCTTCAATCAATAGTTTTTTTAATTCTGCTAAGGATGTTGGTCTATTCGCACGCCCTAACACACTGCGAACATGCGCCGTTAGCTTAAAATTGTATATATATTTTATGTATATTTCCCTATCTTCGGTTCTTATTAGATCGTGCAACAATTCGGTTTGAACTATGAAGTCCTCCAAATATTCGTACGAACCCTTGAATGTTTGTATATTTTTGCCAACTACCGATATATCGAATAGTGCCATATCTTCTGTTTTATTATTTGTGCCTGTGGTTTTTAATGCTTTAATGCATAAATTTTCTATTAAACTGAATAATTTTTTATACAAATCGTTAAACGTGATAATGAATGTTTTACTTTTTGTATCCTCTAAATTTTTAAAAATTTCATCGACCTCTGTTCTTATTTTTAACAATCGCGTTAATTTTTCTTCTTTATATTCTGTAGAGTAAACTCTGTCCTTACTTTTCTTTAAATTCTTTTCTAATTTTTCTAATTCTATAAAATATTCCTCTATTTTATCCATAAAATCAAAATATAGAATATGTTATGACATAAAAAAATTCATAAAATTATAACTTTGTGGCAACACTCAATTCAACGAGAGTAGGGTGCCCTCTATAGTAAATATTGTGGCTAAAATCAGTTTTGTTTTATTAATACAGGGTTGTTGTGCTGTCAGTCATTCACAGCTGACACTAATTTGCTCTTTCGCGTTTTGTTCTTTTTAGTTATTTTTTGTTTGTTTAAAGAATGTGTTTTATTTAAATTTATTAATTTGTTTATAATATAATTATTTTAATTAAATTATTTGATAATTTTTCCCATTATTGTGTAAAAATGTGTGTTTATTCTTTTTTGTTTTATAATAATTTTGAAATAAAGGTAATGGTATTCATATTGTGTGAAAAAAAAATTTGTGTGTGTTTTTATTTTATTTATTTCGTCGGGCATTGAGCAAGGCCTCATATGCTTCGATCTGTATCCATGCTGGGATTTTTTTCTGTTCGGTGGGCAGGATCGCCATGTAATGTGCGCAAAAATGGGATGACGCAAACTATGTGTTGGAGCCGGCGCTTAAAAACGCCACTGGCTTGACTTAATATTTAGGCAGTTATTATGCCTTTTTGTTCTTAGCAGTTGAATGCTAATGTAATTGAAAGAGCCGATTTTAAGGCTGATAAGTAAGTAATATATTAGGGTAGTGTATATAATTACAAATAATATATATAAGTGTATTACATTATAAAATAATTAAAAATAAGTGTATTAAACATGAAATACACTACACTAGCAATGAAGAAAGCGTTAGCGAAACAGGTGAAGTCAGTGAAAGCGATCCACAAGTACGAAGGTCTGATCGACCTAATAAAGGAATCGCACCTAAGCGTTTAATACACGAAATTGATGTCGTTGTGAATACAGAGCCATCTAACTACAATGAAGCCATAAAATGCCAGAATAGTGACCATTGGGTGGCAGCCATGAAAGAAGAATATAAATCACTTATGCATAATGGAACATGGGGTCTGGTAGAGTTGCCTGAAGACAAAAATTTAATCGGCAGCAAGTGGGTGTATAAAATAAAAACTGATGCAGATGGAAAAATTCAAAAATATAAAGCACGTTTAGTCGCCCAAGGCTTTAGCCAGAAATACGGGGTGGACTACGATCAGGTGTTTGCACCTGTTGCTAAACATGCTACTTTTCGAATTCTCCTCTCCATAGCCGCGAACAGAAACATGGATGTCTTGCATTTTGACGCAAAAACAGCATTTTTGATCGGAGAATTAGAGGAAGAAATTTACATGCGGCAACCTCCCGGGTTTGTTGATGCGACCAACCCTAAAAAGGTATGTTTACTAAAAAGAAGTATTTATGGATTGAAACAATCAGCTCGTGTCTGGAATCAGACGTTGCACCGCGTACTAACAGAAGCTAATTTGCAGCAATGTAAAGCCGATAATTGTCTCTATACTTACAAAGATGTGTTATTCATATTGGTATACGTCGATGACATTTTGGTCATTTCAAATAGCAAAAGTGAAGTCGAACGTATACAGAAAATACTTAAAAATTATTTTGACATTGAGAATCTGGGCTTGATATCGAGTTATTTGGGTATTAAAGTTATAAAAGATAGACATAGTTATCTAATAAACCAAACTAAATATATTTCCGAGGTTATAGAAAAATTCGATCTTCAGAATTCAAAGGTTTCCGAGATACCTATAAGCCCTACCTATCACAAGCAATCAGATAGTGAAAAATTGTCTACAAATGAAAAATACAGGGCAGCGATTGGATGTTTGCTGTATATTTCTACAAACACGCGACCGGATATAACAGCTGCCGTTAATATACTGTCTCAAAAAGTTGAAAATCCATCTCAATCAGACTGGAACGAGGTTAAAAAGGTCATAAAATATCTTAAAGGAACAGTAACCTTACAATTGAGACTTGGACACAACTGAACTCATTGGATATGCAGACGCCAATTGGGCAGAAGACAGGCAAACACGTAAGTCTAATTCTGGCTACATTTTTCTTTTAAATGGAGCTATAAGTTGGTCATGCAAACGTCAGGATTGTGTAGCCCTCTCTTCAACTGAGGCCGAATTTATTGCCTTATCAGAAGCGTGTAAAGAGGTCATATGGATACAAAGAATTCTCAAGGATATTGGGATTAAATTTAATCACCCTACAACACTATTTGAGGACAACCAAAGCGTGATAAAACTAATTGCCACTGAGAATTTAAGCAATCGTTCAAAACACATAGACACGAAAACTTATTTTGTAAAAGACTATGTGGAGAATGGATTAGTTAACGTTAAATTTTGCCCAACTGAACAAATGTTAGCTGACTTATTTACAAAGGGTCTACCTAAAGAAAAATTTCTCACCTTAAGGAACAAATTAAATTTAACTTAGATTGAAATTGTGAATTAAGGAGGAGTTTGTTGAGTTATAGTAATTAACATTTCATAATTAACATAAGTTCCCGTCTCTATTTGTAATCGATAAATATTACAGCTGTTGAATAGTTATCCATGATTTATGATCTCTCTTTTTACTTCCTTTTCTCTACCCTTTTATACAAAATTGTTTTGATACACAGCAACGTTTTTAGAGCCGGTCTCTCAATAATTATTGAATTTAACACTTAATAAAATATATTAAATCTAAATATCAAGTGTTTTAATAAAAAGGAAAGATTCTTTCGGCCTTGATTGCTAACAAAAATTATAAGCTTGCAAAAAGAAAATTCGACCATGAAATAAAGTTGAGCGTAGTAAATCAAAAACTTAAACATGCGAAGCTTGATTTAAAGAGAGAGATGCTAGAAATTGAAAGAAATCGAAATTTTTAAGTCATATCTACCCTTTTAGTCTAGTATGTAAGTATGTTATATGTTATATTACTATTTAAGCTTTTTTTCTATCCTAAAACCACTATAAATGCATTAGTAAAAACTTCAGTGGAAATAAATGAATGAATATTTTATAAATTGTTTTGTATTTGATCTCTTAAAGCTTAGGCTAAGGCTAAGAACTGATTTCTGTCTTCAGAATCTAAAGGAGTTGTTGAGGCCAATTCCATTTCTTCTTCATTATTCACTATTTCTGGAGGTAGTTCGACATTATGCTCTAAGAAAATATTGTGTAATGCACAGCATACATTCAAACAACGAAATCTTCCCTTTAATAAACCAAACACATATTAAATTATTGATCTTGCCTTACAAAACCGCTTATTAATTCTGCTCTCCGCAGAATGCTCATTGGCGCTCCTGTACGGTGTAAGTATCCATGGCTCCAATGGGTACCCAGAGTCTCCTACGGAAAAAATAAAGTAAAATGAAGAATGAAATAATTAAATTACCTATTATCCACGATGACTTGTCGCGATTAATATATGCATCCTTCAGAAATTGACGCTCGTCCGACGGTCTCCATACATGAGAGTCGTGCGATGCTCCTCCATAACATCCAATCACTGCTCTTATGCGCATTGTATGATCATATATCTAAAATATCAAAGAAAGTACTCGTAAAAGGTGGATGATTGAAAGATCTCCTCCCCTCAATAAAACAGCTTATAATACCACATATTCTACACAAGGTGTAAGTATTAATGTCATTATTATATTTAAGGGATGATATAATGTTGGCAGTACTAACGACCATTGCATTTATGCTGTGTTTGAGTTTCCGTTTGAAAAACAAGTGCTCGTTTTTAGATGGCCTGACTATTTGGATGTGAGTACCATCAACAGCTCCTATTATCCCTGGAATTCCAGACGTGGCATAAAAGAAATTTTTGGCAGCCCGTTTTTCGTCTTCGCTCATGAAGAAATTTATGTGCTTTGGACACAACATCTTCTCTATAGCATTGCACACTTCTTTGATGCAGTTTGACACAGTTTGTTGTGCCAAGCCAGCAAACCGGTATTGACTGATTTGGTGTTGGTACCCACCTTGTCCAAGGAACTTAAGTGTAGTACCTAATTTGATTGATGGTGTTACAGCAGTGTAACACGGCAGCTGTGTGCTAATGCTTTCCAACACATATTTCAAAGCTTTCTTGTTAAGCCGGAAATTTCGCACAAATAAAATATTTACAAATAAAAATATTTAGTTACATACAACATATTTATTAAATTGTGACTTACATTACATCCATCAATTGTATACAATCTACATCATCGCGCAGGATTTTCCGTTCCAATCGCTCGTCTTTATTTTCCATCCATTTTTATAACGTACAAATATTTCCTGTTTACTTATTTTTATTTTCCTTGTTTTGACATTTTGCGTATTAAATGCTGCCAATGTTAAATAATACATTCGAAAGTAGTGCAAAAATTATTTCAATTAGTGGCAGCACTTTTCGCTCGATCCGAAACTGTTACATGGTAAGAGTTTAAATTCGGATCGAATACAACTTTCGAGCTTTTCATACTTTCGAATCGAGTTACATTGTAGCCGCCCAAAACCGGAAATGCAGTTGAAGCTCCAAATAGAGATACACAACTCATAAAGGGGGTTATTGGCTATTTTGATAAAAATATATCTACAGTGAAAAAATTCGCAATCATCTGTGGTATTTATCAGAAGAGGCAGTTGCCCTTGCCTTTTTTGATCCAAATGTAGACTCAGAAATAAAGAAAAAGATGGTTTTGGAGTTGCAAATAGAGTCCGATAAAGACAACCAACAACGGTGACTATTATATTTTCCCTTCTAAAAAAATGTGTGCAAGCATTGATGAATTACAATTGTTCACATACAAGGATTTAAACTCTTTTGTGACTACCAAAACAAAAAAATTTTTGACTCGTTTGTAAATTTTATGGATTTCTTACACTTTGATCCGTCAGATCAAGAGCGGCCTAAGAGCGCAGCATTTCGTAAAGGGGAACAGATCGCCAAATGCATTACTGTTGTGAATGATGCCGCCGAAAGAAAAGTCAAACTAATAACTGACTTTAACAGATGCTTAACACACAACGAAACTGATAAACAGTACTTGTTATATATTGTAGAGGACTACCGCAAGGACTTTCCGTCCTATACAAAACCTTCATTGATTTAAAATAAAAATAATAAGCGTATTAACAAACATTAAAAAAAAACATTATATTTATAGTATATCTTATTAAAAATTTATAAAATGCAAAATAGGACTAAATAAGCGAATTACGGGATAGGGTTCAACTGACAGTTTTTAATAGTTGCTTTATATAAGGCTTAATTCCTAAAAAAAAATTTATGTTTATAAACTGTTTTATTGCATATTTTGTATAAAATTTTTCAAATAAAAAAGCTATAAGCGTGAAATATTTTTTTTAACCCGGTCTTTTGTATATAACTTTGCTGGCTATTTTTTATGTTCCAATAATAATCGCAGAAAAAGGACGTTTTAATCAGGATTCATATTTTCTTAATTACTACGCACTCATACAATTCATGTACAAAGAAGTGTAAATAAGTTTGATTGGATGTACTTATGTACATATATATTTAGAGAACAACATAACAGTTTTTTTTGTTGTATTTACCTTTCATTGATTTTGATCACAATTAGGTAATTATGAATTTGCAATTTGCCTGCTTGTATTATTGGTACGAACTGTGTTAAAAAACAGACATGAAGAACCAGTTTTTACGGAAGATTTTAAAATATTTTTTAACCATTAAATGACAAGCTGTGGGTGCTGTTGGCTGAAGTAGTAGAATACGAGACTATGAAGCGGAGGGTCCTGAGTTCGAGCCCGCGCTGAGTCATGAAATATTGTGTTGAATTCTTCTGATCAGCATTAGTGCGTGGTTGTGTTAGTTATTGCCAGCTTGTTTCAATGATGAAGGCATAGTCACTGGTCACTGAACATAATTGGCAGCGACTGACACTATCATGTACTAAAAGCAGAGTAACAGCCACCTTCGTCGGGCCTGTAGCAAAAATAAGCCGGCGATGTAAAAAAAAAGGTTGAACTAGCTACCAAAAAAAAACTGTCTATCTTCTCATCTTTCCTAATCTGTCCCCTCAATACTTTCCCCTCGTTTTCAATTCCGGCGCAATGCATTGCATATATAGGGGTCATCCCCTGAGTGCTGGTACAAGATAAAAATATATAAACAAATATAAACGTTATATTCGACCGGGTCGAATCTTAAATACCCTCCAAATATTTAGTAAGTGAATTTAAAATGTTTAACTTGGTGGGACAGAGTTCCTTTATATAATATCGTACGTCAACGCCTACTAAAGGCGGCGGGGTCCAAAAAATATACAATATCATGTTTTCCACAGACGAACGTATGGGCATTGCTAGACCGTCTTAGACTTCATCACTGATCAAGAATATATTTACTTTATGGGGTCCAATTCTCTTTGGAGGGTATAAAAACTGTATTTTGGCGGGGTCGCTCTGGCAGGGGCTGTGGGGGAAACATTTCACCTTTGTCATAAAACTCTAAAAATAAATGCTTGGGATAATTATATACAAAATTAAAATTTCTTTTTTTTTGATAGGGTCATTTAGAGGGGGTAGGGCAGAAACAGGTAGACATAAAACTTTAAAAATAAATGCTTGTGATGATTATACACAAAATTAAAAAAAAATTTTATTTATTTTTAATAGGGTCATTTAGCGGGAAAAGGGGGAGGAGGGGGTAGGGCAGCACAGGCAGTCATAAAACTCTAAAGATAAATGGTTAGGATGATTATATACAAAATTTAAAAATTTTTTTGTAGGGTCATTTAGGGGGCAAAGGAAGAGGGGGGCGGGTAGGGCAGAAATCGGCAGTCATAAAACTCTAAAGATAAATGCTTGGGATGATTATATACAAAATTTAAAAAAAAAATTTTTTTTGGTAGGGTCGTTTAGGGGGCGAAGGGGAAGGAGGGGGTAGGGCAGAGAAGTACCAGGTTTCGTCTAAGCTTCATCATTAAAGCTTAAAAATGTTATTTTTAAGGAATGTAGGCTTAAGTAAAACAATTTGTTAAATTTTTATGCTATTTTTGCCTATAATAACGCCCACTAAAGTGGGCGGGGTCAAAAAATATTTTTATCTTATTTAATGGCTCCAAGTTTAAGGCGTTGGACCATATTTGACATAAAAATATATCATTTGCTTAACAAAATAACCAAAAAACTTTAAAAATTATGTTGTTTTTTCTGGGTTGGTTTAGTTCTTCTTAGGGGAACTTTTTCCCCTCTTGTCCGATTTAGCCCATCTTCGAACTTAACCTGCTCTAAGCTTCAAAATATATTTATGCCAAATTTCAAGAGTCTATCTCTTTTCGTTTGGACTGAATCGTGATTTCCACAGACGGACGGACATGCTCAGTTCGTCTTAGATTTCATCACTGATCAAAAATATATATACTTTATGGCGTCTGAGATGGATATTTCGATGCGTTACAAACGGAATGACAAAGTGAATATACCCTCCAAATTCTTTTTTGGAGGGTATAAAAAAGAAAGCTATGCATACATACATATGTACACATGTGTTATATTACAGATATGCATAACTGTATCGGGAAATGTAATTCTTCTTTCTTTCTTTCTAAACCAGAAAGTAGCATTAATAAAAAATAATTTAAAACAAGTAAAAGTGCTATATTCGGCTGTGCCGAATCTTAAATACCCTTCACAGATGTAATTCTTCTTTCTTTCTTGCCAAAACAGAAAGTAGGTTTAATTAAAAAATCAAAATGATGTTGTCGGTTACATTTATATATAAGAAAACGTTTAAATTTTTCGACTAGGAAGCTAAAAGTTTGGCTTTTCTTATATCTAATACCTATGAACGTCTTTCGAAAATATTATAAATATTTAATTTACAAACAAAACAAAAAATCCGTTTCATGTACCCCAAAAAGTTCTAATTGTCCAACCGTAGAATCGTATTTTAGATTATATTGGTTTTTAATACCAGTTTACTTCTTTCTGATATATAAAGTAGGTATAATTCATCATAAAAATCAAAAATAAGAAATAAAATGGCTGCTTTTATGAATCAGAAAATGTCGATTTCCCAACCCTGGAACCGAATTTTTAATTTTTTAATACTAATTTAATTTTTTCTGATATATGTATAAAATAGCTTTAATTCACTAAAAACACAAAATTTGGATTTTATGTATGTACTTTTATATACCAAAAATATTTCAATTTTCCAACCCCGGAACCGAATTTATAATTTTTTGATACTAGTTTAATTCTTTCTGAAATATCTAATAGGTTTAATTCACTAAAAGCACAAAAT
This sequence comes from Linnaemya tessellans, assembly GCA_951800035.1. Lineage (NCBI taxonomy): Eukaryota > Metazoa > Arthropoda > Insecta > Diptera > Tachinidae > Linnaemya > Linnaemya tessellans. The sequence continues at coordinate 78,720,764 of OX637533.1, read as the reverse complement.
TTAGAATTTATGTATGTACTTTTATGTACGAAAAATATTTCGATTTTCCAACTCTGGAAGCGAATTTTTATTTTTTTACCAATGCAATTCTTAGTGAATTTTTATACTTTTTGGTCACTTTCATGTACCATAAAATATTTTATTTGTCCAACCCTGGAATCGAAATTTTGATTTTTTAAGATTTTAATACCAATTTTGTTCTTCCTGAATTATAAAATAGTTTTAATTAGCAAAATCAACAACGTCAATTGTCTCTTTTGTTACTTTTATGCATAAAGACTATATCACTTTCCCAACCGTGGAAACGAAATTTAAATTTTTTTACCAATGCAACTCTTAATAATGAGGTATATTTAAGAAGAACTTAAAATTAATTAATGTAACCATTTTAGCCACGTTCATGTACTACAAAATATTGCAGTTATCCAACCCTGGAATCTAAATTTTGATTTGTTTTAATATTTGATACCAATTTTGTTTTTCCTAAATTATAAGACAGTTTTAGTGAGCAAAAAAAACAACATCAGTTGCCTGTTTTATTACTTTCACGTATAATAAAATATGCAATTTCCCATCCCTGGAAGCAAAATTTGAATTTAAACATTTTTTTTGGTCAATGCAAATCTTCGTGACTTATAAAGAGGTTTTGTTAAAGAAAAACTTGAAATTTTTAGCAATTTTAATTACTACATGTAGTACAAAATACGGAACGGTCCGAAAAAAAATTTGTGTTTCCCATCCCTTAAAAAAATTTTCAAGTTTTTTTGTTTTTAATAGACCATTGAAGCTTCCCAAAGCATGAAATAGGTATAATTTACATATATTAAAAAAAAAAGTTGATTTTTGGTATAAATTTTGCGTCGAGAAATAGGTGTAAGATTCCCAGCTCTGGACCCGTACATCGGTCTTTCTGAATTTCAATACCACTCTATTTAAGTTCATTTCCAATCCAACGGTTGAAGAACGAAGTCTCTAGCTCTTCTGGGGGGTTGGGAAAACCGTACAGACGGACGGACAGACAGACATCGCTCAATCGTGATCGCTATTCATAAGGATCCAGAATATATATACTTTATGGGGTCCCATATTGATATCGAAGAAATTACACACGGAATGACAACCCTATATATACCCTTTCACTTTTTTGTGAAGGGTTTAAAAAGATTCAACTGTATATAGAGATCAATAATCAAGCAGGTAGTCTTTAAGAGAAGTTCGAGTATGTATGTATATATGTGACCAGCTCCACGAAAAGTGACCTCTGCGCCAAATTTTTTTTTTACTTTTTGAGTGATTCTTATAGGAAAAAACGATCTTTTAAATGCCGCAAACAGAGAGTTTCTATGTCTTTTAGTTTTTTTATAAATTACCTGTAAAGATGAACATAATTAATGAAAAAATTTAAAAATGTGATATAAACAGATAATATATATAATATTCAAATATTAAAAATTTAAAAATGTGATATAAACAGATAATATACATAATATTTGAAATTTAAAAAAAGTTCAATATCAAAGGTACAAAATTACAAATCTGATGTACAAAGCACCAGAGTGTCGAAATGTACATCGCCAGATGATCAGGTTGAAGGAAGAGTTGCATAACTATGCGCAAAACTCGGAAAAACGAAGCGCTTTTTTTAAACGCGTTTTTCTCAATAACATCTTTTCGGCGCAGAGGTCCCTTTTCGTGGATTACTTCCTTCAAAATCACACACAAAATAATTTCAATTAACTTTTCGGTATGCACAACAATAAAACTCCAAAAAAATTATGGTCGTTTACATAATAAGCTAATTGATGAAAGCGTAGAGTACAATAAAAATAAACTCATTTACATATCGTCATATGTTTTCAAAAAAGCCCTAAGTTATATTGAACAAATTTTACATGAGAAGCAAAAAAAATTCTCTATAGTGAAACATTTTCAAAATATTTTCAAAATTTTTCTGTTTAAGCTTGTTGATAAGAATGTTATTTATAATTGTAGGAGTACAAAATGTTGCAGTAACATGTATTTTGTTACAGGACATCTTAGTCAATGAATAAGTTGATTTTAATTTGTGTTGTGTTTAAGTTGTGTTCTGTTGTAACTTGTGTTGTGGGTGCTGTTGGCTGAAGTAATAGAACACGAGACTATGAAGAGGATGGTTCTGAGTTCGAGCCCGCGCTGAGTCATGAAATATTGTGTTGAATTCTTCTGATCAGCATTAGTGCGTGGTTGTGTTAGTTGTTGCCAGTCTGTTTCAATGATGAAGGCATAGTCACTGGTCACTGAAGATAATTGGCAGCTACTGACATTATCATGTACTAAAAGCAGAGTAATAGCACCCGCCTTCGTTGGCCCTGTAGTAAAAAGTAGCCGGCGAAGTAAAAAAGGTTGAAATAGCTACAAAAAATTAAAAATAAAAACTGTCTATAGTCATCTTTCCTAATCTGTCCCCTCAATACTATCCCCTCGTTTTCATTTCCGGCACAATGCATTGCATATGTAAAGGTCATCCCCTGAGTGCTGGTCCTACTCCTAAAAAAAAAAACTTAGGGTTTTTGTGAAAACATATGACGATATGAACATATATACGTACTAAAGACGAGCAACAGTATACCTAAATGTACAACAAAATTTAATGTACACCTTTTATACAATGGACACCTTGAATACACTATAGACATTGTCTTTCTTTCATCGTGTACACCTTCTACTGGTGTATAACTATGAGTGTACTCGTGTACATCTCGCGTATATGTTTTTATAACCTCCAAAAAAGAATTTGGAGGGTATATTCACTTTGTCATTCCGTTTGTAACGCATCGAAATATCCATCTCAGACCCCATAACGTATATGTATTCTTGATCAGTGATGAAATCTAAGACGAACTGAGCATTTTTTTTTTGTAGGGTCATTTAGGGGGAGAAGGGGAAGGAGGGGGTAGGGCAGAGTAGTACCAGGTTTCGTCTCAGCTTCGTCATTGAAGCTTAAAAGTGTTATTTTTAAGAAATGTAGGCTTAAGTAAAACAATTTGTTAAATTTTTATGCTATTTTTGCCTATAATAACGCCCACTAAAGTGGGCGGGGTCAAAAAATATTTTTATTTTATTTAATGGCTCCAAGTTTAAGGCGTTGGACCATATTTGACATAAAAATATATCATTTGCTTAACAAAATAACCAAAAAACTTTAAAAATTATGTTGCTTTTTCTGGGTTGGTTTAGTTCTTCTTAAGGGAACTTTTTCCCCTCTTGCCCGATTTAGCAAATCTTCGAACTTAACCTGCTCTAAGCTTCAAAATATATTTATGCCAAATTTCAAGAGTCTAGCTCTTTTCGTTTGGACTGAATCGTGATTTCCACAGACGGACGGACGGACGGACATGCTCAGTTCGTCTTAGAAATCACACACCCTGCCGTTAAACTCCAGTCGCACGACTAACGACAATAATTTCGTTGTTGAAACATCTGTCTGTACTTTAATAGCTTTTGCCTATTCAATATGTTTAACCCTCTAACCCGCAAGAGTGCCTCAAGGCACTTATAACAAAAATTGAATTTGCTCAGAAACCAATTACCATATATTGTTTTAATTTTAACGGATCATTTAGTTACATATCTATTTACATTTCTCTCGAAAGTTCAAATACATTTCGACATTTGGCTTCGATTGTGTCACATGGTTAGTAAGAGGAATCAAAATTACTGCAAGTGAAATTCTGTCTGTAATTTTTTTTTTAAACTAATTTGTATTAACTTCTAGTCGTCCGATCTATTCGAAATAATTTTTGTTGGAAAGGTATGATATCTTTCTTTGAATTTATATGTTTGTAAATGCAAAACAAAACTAAGAACATGTACTGAGAACGCAAAAACTAAAGAGTACCTCAGGTCACTCTTGCGCGTTACGGCTAAATTTATCGATCACTTATATTTCGTTACTTTTTATCTCTTTGTTATATTATTTTAAAATTTTTGTCAAAAAGTGATAGAAACCGCATTCGTATTAAATTATCCTCTTTGACTGATGATGATGACGAACCTTCATCATCATTTGTCGAAAATGTTAAGTCATGTTCTGCAGTCAAAGAACCAGTCCCAACAACAACTGAAAGAAAACCACAGAAAAGACACCGATTTTCGTTACCATTAATGGAAAGTAGTGGTCCATTAAATGCGCCATCAAATGGTGGCTTCAATGCAAACTATGCAAAAAATCATAAACACAGTGTGTTTGTTAAAAGTACGACCTTCATTTGTGCTGCTCAAACCCTAAAAATTACTTTTACGAATATCATCGTAAAAAGTAAACCTTACATTCATATTTTTTATAACATTCATCCAATTTTTAATAAAATCTTATCATAAATAACATTTGTTTTTCTTACACCGGAACCGCCAACAGTGCCCTGAGGCACTCTTCATCTTTTCTCACCTAACTCTTGTAACGTGCCGTTACAAATACCTTCACCCAATACCACCAGTAAAGTATGCTGGTTAATGTATTTATTGCATGTACTCACAATAAAACGCATTGCTTAGCAATACTGCATACACAAGAACAAGTACACTTACCTAATAACAACCAGCACAAAACAAGTAACATAAGAAAACACATGCACGCTCATACAAAATACATAACAACAAATAAGTAAATGTAAGCAAACAAAACATAACATTGCTAATAATTCTCAGTGGTTTCATATGATAACAAGGATAAGTAGACAAGGTTTGCACACAATCGGGGAGCAATTAACGATATCGTACGAACGATAATTACAAGAAGAATATTCTTGAATTGTCGTCCGAGAGCTTTACCAATTCTTGTTCAAAAATTAATATTTAACCAAATTAACTCGTAGTTTTGCCGATTACAAGCCTCCGAATACTTTTGTAGTCGTACTAATCCGTAGCCGAACTCAAGCCTCCGAATACTCTTGTGTTCGTAGTTCGTAGTGTTGCCGATGACAAGCCTCCGAATACTCTTGTAGTCGTACTAATCCGTAGCCGAACTCAAGCCTCCGAATACTCTTGAGTTCGTAGTTCGTAGTGTTGCCGATTACAAGCCTCCGAATGCTCTTGTAGTCGTACTAATCCGTAGCCGAGCTCAAGCCTCCGAATACTCTAGAGTTCGTAGTGTTGCTGATTACAAGCCTCCGAATACTTTTGTAGTCGTACTAATCCGTAGCCGAACTCAACCCTCCGAATACTCTTGTGTTCGTAGTTCGTAGTGTTGCCGAACAAGCCTCCGAACACTCTTGTAGTCGTACTAATCCGTAGCCGAACTCAAGCCTCCGAATACTCTTGTGTTCGTAGTTCGTAGTGTTGCCGATTACAAGCCTCCGAATACTCTTGTAGTCGTACTAATCCGTAGCCGAACTCAAGCCTCCAAATACTCTTGAGTTCGTAGTGTTGCCGATTACAAGTCTCCGAATGCTCTTGTAGTCGTACTAATCCGTAGCCGAGCTCAAGCCTCCGAATACTCTAGAGTTCGTAGTGTTGCCGATTACAAGCCTCCGAATGCTCTTGTAGTCGTACTAATCCGTAGCCGAGCTCAAGCCTCCGAATACTCTAGAGTTCGTAGTGTTGCCGATTACAAGCCTCCGAATGCTCTTGTAGTCGTACTAATCCGTAGCCGAGCTCAAGCCTCCGAATACTCTAGAGTTCGTAGTTCGTAGTGTTGCCGATTACAAGCCTCCGAATACTTTTGTAGTCGTACTAATCCGTAGCCGAACTCAAGCCTCCGAATACTCTTGTGTTCGTAGTTCGTAGTGTTGCCGATTACAAGCCTCCGAATACTCTTGTAGTCGTACTAATCCGTAGCCGAACTCAAGCCTCCGAATACTCTTGTGTTCGTAGTTCGTAGTGTTGCCGATTACAAGCCTCCGAATACTTTTGTAGTCGTACTAATCCGTAGCCGAACTCAAGCCTCCGAATACTCTTGTGTTCGTAGTTCGTAGTGTTGCCGATGACAAGCCTCCGAATACTCTTGTAGTCGTACTAATCCGTAGCCGAACTCAAGCCTCCGAATACTCTTGAGTTCGTAGTTCGTAGTGTTGCCGATTACAAGCCTCCGAATACTTTTGTAGTCGTACTAATCCGTAGCCGAACTCAAGCCTCCGAATACTCTTGTGTTCGTAGTTCGTAGTGTTGCCGATTACAAGCCTCCGAATACTTTTGTAGTCGTACTAATCCGTAGCCGAACTCAAGCCTCCGAATACTCTTGTGTTCGTAGTGTTGCCGATGACAAGCCTCCGAATACTCTTGTAGTCGTACTAATCCGTAGCCGAACTCAAGCCTCCGAATACTCTTGAGTTCGTAGTGTTGCCGATTACAAGCCTCCGAATACTCTTGTAGTCGTACTAATCCGTATCCGAACTCAAGCCTCCGAATACTGTTGTGTTCGTAGTTCGTAGTGTTGCCGATTACAAGCCTCCGAATACTCTTGTAGTCGTACTAATCCGTAGCCGAACTCAAGCCTCCAAATACTCTTGAGTTCGTAGTGTTGCCGATTACAAGCCTCCGAATGATCTTGTAGTCGTACTAATCCGTAGCCGAGCTCAAGCCTCCGAATACTCTAGAGTTCGTAGTGTTGCCGATTACAAGACTCCGAATACTCTTGAGTTCGTAGTGTTGTCGATTACAAGCCTCCGAATACTCTTGTAGTCGTACTAATCCGTATCCGAGCTCGAGCCTCCGAATACTCTTGAGTTCGTGGTTGATAATTTCTAACCCGAATACAACTTAATATAACCTGTCTTATTTCATTAGTAGCCCGAACCACAGGCGAGGATTATCAGCCGAAGTACCAGAGCAGTGCTGCAGAGGAATCAGCGCAGCCCCGATACTGAAAATCTAACCCACTAGCTTTAAGATAATCTAAGTAGTTTAAGTTTCGTTTCAATAAACATTTTGTTCCCGAATATATACATCACCTCAAATATTCGTGTTTTTATTGTCAAAGGAAGTAGACCTTTGATACGAACCTGGAGCGACTGAGTCATACCTCAGCTGGAAAAATAAACTACGTTACAATGGCGCCCGAGCAGGGACTTGATTCAAAAGCCGAAACCAGTGGTAAAACCTTAACTACAGCCACAAACGGATTTGAATCAAGTCAGGAACAAAGAAACGAAACTTTACTACACACTGATTCACTTAGCTGGGGTTTTCTTCGGAAATATAAATTAGTAGACGTCTGCCGAGAACATGGTATTCCGATCACCGACGGAGCGACTGTGAACCAGCTCCGAAAACAACTAAGCGAGCTAATACGAGCGAAACGCCAACGTCAATCATCGGAGAACATTTTGCGCACACTGGAGGCAGAAGTATTGGCGGAAGATCGCCAGTACGTTACCGAAAGCCAAACACCAATATCAGTTCCACCTCGCAAACATACGGAACCCATGAGCTCACCTGCAAACGTTGCGGAAGTTATGGCAACGATCCGCAGGTGGAAATTAACTTACAGTGGAGGTGATAATCTAATGGAGTTTCTCGAACGAATCGAAGAGCTAGCAGAGTGTTACGGATATCACCACAGGCAGCTACTTTTCTCACTACTAGAAATCCTGGAGGACAAGGCGTTGCAATGGTACCGTATTAAAAGGGAGAAAATTGCATCTTGGAAAGACTTCAAGGAACAAGCCATACAGTTCTTCCTTCCTAAGCGATACCTTGCCCAATTAGAGGAGAATATCTACCACCGAAAACAGGGGCCCCGTGAGAAAGCCAAAGACTACATTCTGTCATTACAAGCCCTAATCCGACAACATCCCGATCTCAAGAAACGCGACCATATTGACCGTATCTATGATGGATTACGATATGATCACAAGTTATATGTTCGCCGAAACGCCTTCAGCACTATAGATGAGCTGGTCGAGCTCACTGACTAGTATGACATACTTCGACGAGAAGAGGCGAGACAGGGAAGACCACAACCGAGCCATTACATGGACCCAACGACAGGTTCAGCCGTATACAAGCGCGAGACACACTGTTGGCGTTGCAAGCAACCAGGTCATCATAGGCAGAACTGTACTAATACTCCTCTATTATTCTGTTCGCACTGTGGCCAGGACAGCGTTATGTCACGAAATTGCTGATGTACGTCACCCGAACCAAGTATTGGCAATCGCTACTTTATTACCGTAAAAATATGCAATACTCCGATACGAGCGCTCATAGACACCGGTTCTACGCTAACCTGTATTGGAAAAATAGTACGAAAATTGTTGGAAGCTCACAAAGTCCGACCTACAAACTACCAGCGGGCGATGCAACTTGCTGATAGCTCCTGTATTTCATCCGTTAAAGTCTACCCCATCGCTATTAGCGTTAATGGATCGACCACCGAACTCTTAGCATCCGCATTGGATAATCTAGCACAACCCGTTATCTTAGGTATGGACTTTCTACGAATCCGGAAGGCAACTTTATCACTCGAAGGGATGGAGATAAAAGCTTCCGCATTCCCCTAAGAAACTTCCCTCGATACTTTGCACCAACTTAGTCAGATTGACAACGTAAAGAGTCGACAAGAGGAAAAATGGGAGACCACGTTAGCCATGGCCTGGAAGTCGGTGGAACCAATTACTGGGCCATCACACATAGGCAAAACTGTGGTTTGCATGAAGCGCAATAGTCATAATCAACTTAAATCTATAAAAGGACCACCAAAACACCGTCAACCGATCAGTACCAATATTAAGCGCAAACCGACAAGACCGATATCACCAGAGAAGATAAAGGACTGCTAACGAACACCGTGTATGCCCAAGCGCGTGGCTGCATATGTGGCGCCACCCGAAGCCCGACCGATAATCTTAACAGTAAAAAGATTTCCGATTGCTAAATGCTCCAATCAGAAAGCCAATATTGTGGCACAAAGAGAATGGCAACAAATAAAAAAGCCTACAACAATGCATGCGATGAAAAATATAAACCAGTCCAGTCAACCACCGCCGTCAGCACCCTTATCATCCCCCAAATTAACACGAACGATGCAAAAAAATTACGTCCGAAGCCTAAGCACTCCAGACATCTGCAATTACTTACATAGTGCTCTTACCCTGGATACATAAATCGCATTTTGTTTTCCCAAAGTAGAAAGGGAATGTAACGTGCCGTTACAAATACCCTCACCCAATACCACCAGTAAAGTATGCTGGTTAGTGTATTTATTGCATGTACTCACAATAAAACGCATTGCTTAGCAATACTGCATACACAAGAACAAGTACACTTACCTAATAACAACCAGCACAAAACAAGTAACATAAGAAAACACATGCACGCTCATACAAAATACATAACAACAAACCAGTAAATGTAAGCAAACAAAACATAACATTGCTAATAATTCTCAGTGGCTTCATATGATAACAAGGATAAGTAGACAAGGTTTGCACACAATCGGGGAGCAATTAACGATATCGTACGAACGATAATTACAAGAAGAATATTCTTGAATTGTCGTCCGAGAGCTTTACCGATTCTTGTTCAAGTATTAATATTTAACCAAATTAACTCGTAGTTTTGCCGATTACAAGCCTCCGAATACTTTTGTAGTCGTACTAATCCGTAGCCGAACTCAAGCCTCCGAATACTCTTGAGTTCGTAGTGTTGCCGATTACAAGCCTCCGAATACTCTTGTAGTCGTACTAATCCGTAGCCGAACTCAAGCCTACGAATACTCTTGAGTTCGTAGTGTTGCCGATTACAAGCCTCCGAATACTCTTGTAGTCGTACTAATCCGTAGCCGAACTCAAGTCTCCGAATACTCTTGAGTTCGTAGTTCGTAGTGTTGCCGATTACAAGCCTCCGAATACTCTTGTAGTCATACTAATCCGTAGCCGAGCTCGAGCCTCCGAATACTCTTGAGTTCGTGGTTGATAATTTCTAACCCGAATACAACTTAATATTACCTGTCTTATTTCATTAGTAGCCCGAACCACAGGCGAGGATTATCAGCCGAAGTACCAGAGTGGTGCTGCAGAGGAATCAGCGCAGCCCCGATACTGAAAATCTAACCCACTAGCTTTAAGATAATCTAAGTAGTTTAAGTTTCGCTTCAATAAACATTTTGTTCCCGAATATATACATCACCTCAAATTGTCAAAGGAAGTAGACCTTTGATACGAACCTGGAGCGACTGAGTCATACCTCAGCTGGAAAAATAAACTACGTTACACTCTTAAACTTAGTTCGATAATGACTTTCTGATGTTTTTTTTTAAATTTATTAGGTCATAATTATTTTAAAAAAATTAGCCAACTATTTTTTTAAAACTTTTAAAAGTTTGCGAGTTAGAGGCTTAAAGGTGGGAAAATGCTTTATGCATGTTACGCGGATCGTCCTCCACGCCGTATGCCGGACTCCGTGCAACGGTTACCGGCTAAAAACCGTCCTTGTCGCTCTTTGGGATATGTTGCCCACCTGGGCACTGTCTTAACATTACTTCCAGGTGGCTCCCGATGTGTGGTGTGTTCATACTCCTCCTCTTATTGTGCCTGCGTCCAGTCCACCCTATTGTGTCTAACTTAAAATTTTACGATGTTCTAAGCTGCATCTAGGTCTTGTTTTTTTGAGCGGAGAACGTGCTCAATGTACTCTGCAATTGCCTTCCAATTTTCGTCACTGCTTAACATCTTATCAACGATGTTTTCAACGTTTAGTTCGGACGTATGGTTTTCCAATCGTCTACGACTCTCATTCCAGCTGCAGCATTTGAAGAACGTATGTTCAGCGTCGTCTATTATTTCTGTTTCCTCGTACATGCAGAAAGGTGTGCTGCATTTGCCCATTCTGTGCAGGTACTTCCGTAAATATCCATGCCCAGATAGCATCTGTGTTACGTAATAGTTTACTTCCCCGCTTTGCCTTTCTGTCCATTTTGGAATGTTGGGAATTAGCTTGAAAGTCCACCTTCCGAAGGTGTCATTTTCTCATCCCGTTTTCCATTTCGCTATAGTTTGCTGCTTGATGGCTTCAATTTCTTCCTCTGGTTGGGAGTTGTTTATTTTGGCATTGTATATATTCATCCGTTCAACTGCCTGTAGATCTATAGGCTTCATTCCTGCTATAACAAGAACTGCGGGTGCAGATACGGTGTGGTATGCTGACGTAACCCGTAATGCTGCTGTCCTTTGCACTGTCAGGAGTTTTTTCGCTCTGCTTTTGGTACTTAATGTTTCGGACCGTATTTCACATCCGTATAAGAGGATGCTATTTGATGCCTCCATTAGTAGCTTCTGTTTTCTTGGGAATGGTCCCCCGATATTTGCCATTAGTCGGCTGAACTGCATTGTTGTCTTTGCGGCTTTTTGTGTTGCGTACTGGATCTGGTTTGACTAGGTCAGCTTTGAGTCCAATCTCACTTCGAGATACTTGATCGATTTTTTAGTGGGTAGTACCATATCGCCTATGTGCATATCTATCTCGACTGGAATTTGTCGCTTTGTGAGTAACAGCAGCTCTGTTTTATGCATTGCAAGCTGTAGGCCATGTGAATCTAGCCAGTTTTTGGTTCTTATCATCACTTGTCTCAATTTGCGCTGAGCGTCTTCGGTGTTTCTGGCTGTGATGACAGCCGCTATGTCATCGGCGTACCCCACTAGATATGTGTCTTCCGGCATCTCTTGATGAAGTATTTCATCATATTTGGCATTCCAAAGGGTGGGTCCTAGAATGGACCCCTGCGCTGCTCCTGAAGTGACCTGTATTTTCCTCGTACCTGCGCACGTGTTGTATATGAGTATTCTGCCTTGAGATAGTTACTAATGATTCTTGTAAGGTATTCTGGTAACTGGAAATTTCTCTTGAGAGCGTATAAAACATCTGACCATCTGAGGCTATTAAATGCGTTCTTTACGTCTAAAGTTGCCAATAGGACTATTGGTCTAGAGTGGTGATTTCTTTGTTGAGAAGCGTTAACTGCATCTACTACGTCTTTTAGGGCGCCTACTGTGGATTTTCCTGATCGGAATCCATGTTGTCTCTTGGAAAAATTTCCATCTGCTATGATAGCTTCTTCAAGCCGAGCTTTTATCAGTCGCTCAAGCAACTTGCCTGCCGTATCCAGCATACAGAGTGGTCTGTATGAGAATGGCGATTTTGGATACCCTTTCCCTTTGCTGATTAGTACCAGACTTTGTTTTTTCCAAGCATTTGCAAAAACACCTTCTCTTAAGCAGCTGTTATACATTTCCAATAACAGCCCGGGTTTACTGCTTGCAATTTCTTTCATTATTTCGGCTGGTATTCCGTCAGGTCCGGGCGTTTTCTTATTTTGGAGGCCACGAGCGGCTGTCTTGATTTCTTCCAGTGTAAACGGGGGAAAGTTAATGATTATTCCAGTTTCCTCTTCGTCTTCTCTCACTTCATGTTTTGGGAAAAGCGTTTCGACGATATTTAGCATGGTTGCTTCATCCAATTCCTTTACTCTGTTTTTCATTCCCAACTTTTTCATAACAAATTTATAGCCGAGACCCCAGGGATTTCGGTTTATATCGTCTCTCAGTTCCTCCCACTTCCCTCTTTTACTACTATTTATGGCATTTTGTAGTTGTTTCTTGGCATCTCTATATTCCATGTGTTCCATCTCTGCTGTTCCTCTTCGCTTGGCTCTTGTGTATTTTCGCCTTTGACGAATGCAATTTCGTCTGAGTTCATCTATTGAATCGTTCCACCAGTACACTGCAGTTTTGTTTTTTGGCCTCTTCATCTTTGGCATTGCTTTGTTGCATCCCTTCGTGATGATACTCATAACTTGCCTGACGATAGTGTTTGCATCTCCATCTATTTCTGCTGCTTCGGTTTGCCTGTTGATTTCTGCCAGGAGGGCTAAGGAGTCTAGTTTATTCACATTCCACTTACGGGTGGATGCGTTCATTTTTCCTGCTAGAGTAGAGCCGCTGCAATTGAGGGAAAAAGATATGTATTGATGGTCGCTGGCGGTGTGTATATCAAGGACGTTCCAGCTTTCTATTCTGCTTGCCAATCTCTCAGATACCAAAGTTATATTGGGAATGGTGCCATCGCACCCGGGACGTCTGAATGTGGGTACATACTCTTCTTCCTCTCGAATTGGTTGTTTGCATTCCCCATTCTACGGCTTGTGAATTAAAATCTCCCACCCCTACGAGGTGTCCGGCGATCTCTCGTGCTGTGTCTTCGATACCATCGAGCTTCTCTTGGAAGTCAGCTATGCTATCGCTGGGTGTGAGATAGCAGCTAATTAGTGTAATGTTTTCGGATTGTATCCATACGAATCCGTTTCCTCTTCCGTTTTTGTTTGGTTGTACGTTTCCATTGGCTGGGACCAGTACTCATCTGGCGGTACTGCTCACTTATGACTACGATATCTGCTTTTTGTTCTATGGCAATTTGCGGAAGTAGAGCGTGTGCCACTTTTCCTCGAGGCATGTTTGCTTGTAATATTTTCACTGCGCCTTTGGTTTATTTGCTCTACAGCTTCTTGAGCTTGGCAGGTGATTTGCCATACTGTTTCCTTCTTCCGAGCAGATGCAGCACTTTGGTAGGCTTTTGCATTCTTTCAACTTGTGGCCTTTCTCGCCGCACCTAATGCATAATCACATACCTTTCCTATCAGGGCCCTTACATTCCCACTGCATGTGACCAGCCCCAAAGCATCGGAAGCAGCGTTTTGTCTCCTCGAGGTATCTTATTCGGCAGTTTGTTACTGCAATTTTTATCCTCCTGGTTTTGAGAAGTTTGTTTGCTCCTGATGCTGGTAGGCAGACAGAGGCCCTTCTTTGTTCTCTGCTATCTATGGCTGTTAGGCGAAGAGTTATATCCTCTTCCGCTGCATTTGTTTCCTTATTTACTGCAGCAATAACCTCGTCTTCTGTAGATAGGGAATCAAGGTCCTGTATCTCTATTGTGGCTTTGGGCTTCAAGTCTTGCACTATGGCTGCCTCTTTGAGAGTTCCTTTAATAGCGCTACAAAACTCGTCTTTCTTACCACCTCTTCCCATTACAAGCAGTATTGCTCCGGTTTTAGTCTTCCGTATGGATTGTACGGCTACCTCTGTCTCCTCCGGTTTCACATTTTGCCTGATACTTCTTAGAACGTCCGCATAGCTATGGCCTTCTTGTGGCTTTATTGTAACGGCTTCTGAGCGTTCTCTAGCCTCCTTCTGTTGTGGGTTTTTTCTATGGCCATTATTTAATTTGCCGTTTTGGGCGTTTTAGCATCTTCTGTGTTGTCAGATTTGGTGCCTTGTTTCTGTCATCTGCTTTCTTCTTTTGCTTCTTGCTAGGGTTGGATTCTACTGGGCTAGATGCATTGCGCTTATTTTGGGGTAATGGCGTCTTATTGATACCGCTCATGCTTGACTTGCGGATGATTTCCTCTTGCCTTGGCTGTGGCCTACTTTTTTCTCTTTCTATTTCCGCATTTTTCCAGTTTCTGCTTTAGTCTGTAAAAACATCCATGAGTTCCTCTAACTGTGACAATCCATTTTGGACATCCATGCTGATGTTTCTTTGTTTGGTCATTGCCAGACGCATTTTTCGGAGGACCTTTTTAAAATTCCCAAAGGCTTCTTCTTCAGACAGCCGCACTTTCGCTATAAATTCCTGCCTAGGTGAGCTGTATGTCGCTGTTGGTTGGTCTGGCGTGTTTATTGCCGCAGTATTTTTTTCTTGAGGAGTATCAAGATTACCTTCTTCGATTCATATTGAAGAGGGTAGTCGATTCACGGGAGATCGTCAAGTTTTTGTGCTGCTGGTGAAGATCGTTTCAGTTTCTCTTCTCTCTTTATTTTTCGGTGTTTCCAGATTTGACATTTTTGTGCTAAAAGGGTCCCATCTTGAAATCGTTATCTGTACCCGTTTGTGCAGTCGTCCCTATGATGATCCCCAGGGTCCCTTTGCATGCAGTGAAATCCTCGCGAGGGTTGACACAAGTCCTTATGGGAGCATGTGTTCAGTGCCAGATCGAGCATTAATTAGGATGTTGTATCAACTAAACCTGCACGGCCAAATTAATGGCTACGAAATGCAAAGCGTTTTCCAAGTCCTTTCCAAGGTTTTAACGGGACGGAAAGCAGGTGTGACATTTGCCTGAAAGCCGTTTCTACAGGGTTTCACCCCTGTATATTAAGGTAACAGAATGCCCCACCTGTCGGCCCAAATTCCAGATCGTTGCTTAAATCATGTTTCCGTGTCATTGCCAGTTCGTTATCTAATATGTATAAATGTATCTCTTCTTCTTTCCAGCTATCGTATTCATCTGCGCGGGGTGCCTGCTTTGTACCACCATCCTGTTGCATTGCATAAGTTTGCGAGCGTCTTGTTTCCAATAACTATATTAATCATAGTACCATATTATTTCCGATCCGTCGACGTGCTAGATTTTGGTCACCCCCAGGTATTTTATTTCCCTGGTGCCCCCCACGCCTTGAGAAGCGCGTGGGGAAGTTTCCAATTCGCCGAATGGGAGGGTCCCGATGGGGGATCTAGCAAACCCCTCACGGGATCGTCCCATATGTTTGAATGAACACTTTGCTAGCCTATCTGCCTCAACATTTTCAGGTATTCCCTGATGTCCTGGAATACATATTATCTCTATGCCCCCATATTGCGTGTATTAGTTAATCTCATCCTTGCACTGTAGTACACACCGAGATTGAACCACATGATTCCTCAGGGCCTCGATGACTTTCCTACTATCCGTGAATATACGAATCGGTAGTCTGTTATCGATTTCCTTCAACCATTTTATCCCTTCCGTAATAGCCACAATCTCACTCTGAAATACCGTGCTATGATCCGGCAGGCGGAAGTATTTGCTAAAGTTACGACCCATGTCACAGAAACCTCCACCCGATCGGTCACCATTCCTCGACGGGTCCGTGTATAGGTTAGTTGTGGGGTTCATTGTATCTGCATCCTCCCACTCCATACCTTCCGATATTATGGTCGTGTAGTATGATTGTACATATCTAACAGGGATTCTATCGCACGTGACCGTTTAAAATAAACAAGTAAAAACGTTATATTCGACCGGGTCGAATCTTAAATACCCTCCAAATATTTAGTAAGTGAATTTAAAATGTTTAACTTGGTGGGACAGAGTTCCTTTATATAATATCGTACGTGAACGCCCACTAAAGGCGGCGGGGTTCAAAAAATATACAATATCATGTTTTCCACAGGCATTGCTAGACCGTCTTAGACTTCATCACTGATCAAAAATATATTTACTTTATGGGGTCCAATTCTCTTTGGAGGGTATAAAAACTGTATTTTGGCGGGGTCGCTCTGACAAGGGCTGTGGGGGAAACATTTCACCTTTGTCATAAAACTCTAAAAATAAATGCTTGGGATAATTATATACAAAATTAAAATTTCTTTTTTTCGATAGGGTCATTTAGAGGGCAAAGGGGGAGAGGGGGTAGGGCAGAAACAGGTAGACATAAAACTCTAAAAATAAATGCTTGGGATGATTATACACAAAATTAAAAAAAAAATATTATTTATTTTTAATAGGGTCATTTAGCGGGCAAAGGGGGAGGAGGGGGTAGGGCAGCACAGGCAGTCATAAAACTCTAAAGATAAATGGTTAGGATGATTATATACAAAATTTAAAATTTTTTTTTGTAGGGTCATTTAGGGGGCAAAGGAAGAGGGGGGGTAGAGCAGAAATCGGCAGTCATAAAGATAAATGCTTGGGATGATTTTATACAAAATTTAAAAATGTTTTTTTTTGGTAGGGTCATTTAGGGGGCGAAGGGGAAGGAGGGGGTAGGGCAGAGAAGTACCAGGTTCCGTCTCAGCTTCGTCATTACAGCTTAAAAATGTTATTTTTAAGGAATGTAGGCTTAAGTAAAACAATTTGTTAAATTTTTATGCTATTTTTGCCTATAATAACGCCCACTAAAGTGGGCGGGGTCAAAAATATTTTTATTTTATTTAATGGCTCCAAGTTTAAGGCGTTGGACCGTATTTGACATAAAAATATATCATTTGCTTAACAAAATAACCAAAAAACTTTAAAAAATTTGTTGTTTTTTCTGGGTTGGTTTAGTTCTTCTTAGGGGAACTTTTTCCCCTCTTGTCCGATTTAGCCCATCTTCGAACTTAACCTGCTCTAAGCTTCAAAATATATTTATGCCAAATTTCAAGAGTCTAGCTCTTTTCGTTTGGACTGAATCGTGATTTCCACAGACGGACGGACATGCTCAGTTCGTCTTAGATTTCATCACTGATCAAAAATATATATACTTTATGGCGTCTGAGATGGATATTTCGATGCGTTACAAACGGAATGACAAAGTGAATATACCCTCCAAATTCTTTTTTGGAGGGTATAAAAAAGAAAGCTATGCATACATACATATGTACACATGTGTTATATTACAGATATGCATAACTGTATCGGGAAATGTAATTCTTCTTTCTTTCTTTCTAAACCAGAAAGTAGCATTAATAAAAAATAATTTAAAACAAGTAAAAGTGCTATATTCGGCTGTGCCGAATCTTAAATACCCTTCACAGATGTAATTCTTCTTTCTTTCTTGCCAAAACAGAAAGTAGGTTTAATTAAAAAATCAAAATGATGTTGTCGGTTACATTTATATATAAGAAAACGTTTAAATTTTTCGACTAGGAAGCTAAATGTTTGGCTTTTCTTATATCTAATACCTATGAACGTCTTTCGAAAATATTATAAATATTTAATTTACAAACAAAACAAAAAATCCGTTTCATGTACCCCAAAAAGTTCTAATTGTCCAACCGTAGAATCGTATTTTAGATTATATTGGTTTTTAATACCAGTTTACTTCTTTCTGATATATAAAGTAGGTATAATTCATCATAAAAATCAAAAATAACAAATAAAATGGCTGCTTTTATGAATCAGAAAATGTCGATCTCCCAACCCTGGAACCGAATTTTTAATTTTTTAATACTAATTTAATTTTTTCTGATATATGTATAAAATAGCTTTAATTCACTAAAAACACAAAATTTGGATTTTATGCATGTACTTTTATATACCAAAAATATTTCAATTTTCCAACCCCGGAACCGAATTTATAATTTTTTGATACTAGTTTAATTCTTTCTGAAATATCTAATAGGTTTAATTCACTAAAAGCACAAAATTTAGAATTTATGTATGTACTTTTATGTACGAAAAATATTTCGATTTTCCAACTCTGGAAGCGAATTTTTATTTTTTTACCAATGCAATTCTTAGTGAATTTTTATACTTTTTGGTCACTTTCATGTACCATAAAATATTTTATTTGTCCAACCCTGGAATCGAAATTTTGATTTTTTAAGATTTTAATACCAATTTTGTTCTTCCTGAATTATAAAATAGTTTTAATTAGCAAAATCAACAACGTCAATTGTCTCTTTTGTTACTTTTATGCATAAAGACTATATCACTTTCCCAACCGTGGAAACGAAATTTAAATTTTTTTACCAATGCAACTCTTAATAATGAGGTATATTTAAGAAGAACTTAAAATTAATTAATGTAACCATTTTAGCCACGTTCATGTACTACAAAATATTGCAGTTATCCAACCCTGGAATCTAAATTTTGATTTGTTTTAATATTTGATACCAATTTTGTTTTTCCTAAATTATAAGACAGTTTTAGTGAGCAAAAAAACAACATCAGTTGCCTGTTTTATTACTTTCACGTATAATAAAATATGCAATTTCCCATCCCTGGAAGCAAAATTTGAATTTAAACATTTTTTTTGGTCAATGCAAATCTTCGTGACTTATAAAGAGGTTTTGTTAAAGAAAAACTTGAAATTTTTAGCAATTTTAATTACTACATGTAGTACAAAATACGGAACGGTCCGAAAAAAAATTTGTGTTTCCCATCCCTTAAAAAAACTTTCAAGTTTTTTTGTTTTTAATAGACCATTGAAGCTTCCCAAAGCATGAAATAGGTATAATTTACATATATTAAAAAAAAAAGTTGATTTTTGGTATAAATTTTGCGTCGAGAAATAGGTGTAAGATTCCCAGCTCTGGACCCGTACATCGGTCTTTCTGAATTTCAATACCACTCTATTTAAGTTCATTTCCAATCCAACGGTTGAAGAACGAAGTCTCTAGCTCTTCTGGGGGGTTGGGAAAACCGTACAGACGGACGGACAGACAGACATCGCTCAATCGTGATCGCTATTCATAAGGATCCAGAATATATATACTTTATGGGGTCCCATATTGATATCGAAGAAATTACACACGGAATGACAACCCTATATATACCCTTTCACTTTTTTGTGAAGGGTTTAAAAAGATTCAACTGTATATAGAGATCAATAATCAAGCAGGTAGTCTTTAAGAGAAGTTCGAGTATGTATGTATATATGTGACCAGCTCCACGAAAAGTGACCTCTGCGCCAAATTTTTTTTTTTACTTTTTGAGTGATTCTTATAGGAAAAAACGATCTTTTAAATGCCGCAAACAGAGAGTTTCTATGTCTTTTAGTTTTTTTATAAATTACCTGTAAAGATGAACATAATTAATGAAAAAATTTAAAAATGTGATATAAACAGATAATATATATAATATTCAAATATTAAAAATTTAAAAATGTGATATAAACAGATAATATATATAATATTTGAAATTTAAAAAAAGTTCAATATCAAAGGTACAAAATTACAAATCTGATGTACAAAGCACCAGAGTGTCGAAATGTACATCGCCAGATGATCAGGTTGAAGGAAGAGTTGCATAACTATGCGCAAAACTCGGAAAAACGAAGCGCTTTTTTTAAACGCGTTTTTCTCAATAACATCTTTTTGGCGCAGAGGTCCCTTTTCGTGGATTACTTCCTTCAAAATCACACACAAAATAATTTCAATTAACTTTTCGGTATGCACAACAATAAAACTCCAAAAAAATTATGGTCGTTTACATAATAAGCTAATTGATGAAAGCGTAGAGTACAATAAAAATAAACTCATTTACATATCGTCATATGTTTTCAAAAAAGCCCTAAGTTATATTGAACAAATTTTACATGAGAAGCAAAAAAAATTCTCTATAGTGAAACATTTTCAAAATATTTTCAAAATTTTTCTGTTTAAGCTTGTTGATAAGAATGTTATTTATAATTGTAGGAGTACAAAATGTTGCAGTAACATGTATTTTGTTACAGGACATCTTAGTCAATGAATAAGTTGATTTTAATTTGTGTTGTGTTTAAGTTGTGTTCTGTTGTAACTTGTGTTGTGGGTGCTGTTGGCTGAAGTAATAGAACACGAGACTATGAAGCGGATGGTTCTGAGTTCGAGCCCGCGCTGAGTCATGAAATATTGTGTTGAATTCTTCTGATCAGCATTAGTGCGTGGTTGTGTTAGTTGTTGCCAGTCTGTTTCAATGATGAAGGCATAGTCACTGGTCACTGAAGATAATTGGCAGCTACTGACATTATCATGTACTAAAAGCAGAGTAATAGCACCCGCCTTCGTTGGCCCTGTAGTAAAAAGTAGCCGGCGAAGTAAAAAAGGTTGAAATAGCTACAAAAAATTAAAAATAAAAACTGTCTATAGTCATCTTTCCTAATCTGTCCCCTCAATACTATCCCCTCGTTTTCATTTCCGGCACAATGCATTGCATATGTAAAGGTCATCCCCTGAGTGCTGGTCCTACTCCTAAAAAAAAAAACTTAGGGTTTTTGTGAAAACATATGACGATATGAACATATATACGTACTAAAGACGAGCAACAGTATACCTAAATGTACAACAAAATTTAATGTACACCTTTTATACAATGGACACCTTGAATACACTATAGACATTGTCTTTCTTTCATCGTGTACACCTTCTACTGGTGTATAACTATGAGTGTACTCGTGTACATCTCGCGTATATGTTTTTATAACCTCCAAAAAAGAATTTGGAGGGTATATTCACTTTGTCATTCCGTTTGTAACGCATCGAAATATCCATCTCAGACCCCATAACGTATATGTATTCTTGATCAGTGATGAAATCTAAGACGAACTGAGCATTTTTTTTTGTAGGGTCATTTAGGGGGAGAAGGGGAAGGAGGGGGTAGGGCAGAGTAGTACCAGGTTTCGTCTCAGCTTCGTCATTGAAGCTTAAAAGTGTTATTTTTAAGAAATGTAGGCTTAAGTAAAACAATTTGTTAAATTTTTATGCTATTTTTGCCTATAATAACGCCCACTAAAGTGGGCGGGGTCAAAAATATTTTTATTTTATTTAATGGCTCCAAGTTTAAGGCGTTGGACCGTATTTGACATAAAAATATATCATTTGCTTAACAAAATAACCAAAAAACTTTAAAAAATTTGTTGTTTTTTCTGGGTTGGTTTAGTTCTTCTTAGGGGAACTTTTTCCCCTCTTGCCCGATTTAGCCCATCTTCGAACTTAACCTGCTATAAGCTTTAATATATATTTGTGCCAAATTTCAAGAGTCTAGCTCTTTTCGTTTGGACTGAATCGTGATTTCCACAGACGGACGGACGGACGGACATGCTCAGTTCGTCTTAGATTTCATCACTGATCAAGAATATATATACTTTATGGGGTCTGAGATGGATATTTCGATGCGTTACAAACGGAATGACAAAGTGAATATACCCTCCAAATTCTTTTTTGGAGGGTATAATAAATAAAATTATTTCTAAAAAATTATTTCTTGCTTTATTTTTTATGGGTCTGGCCAGACCCTTATGGTGCACCTACCGCATCATAAGGCACCGAGCATCGGAGGGTTAAATATTTATCCATGTTCTTTAAAACAACTTCAGACAATTTTCTGCACAACGAAGTAAGTTGCAAACTTTTAATTTAAAATAATAACAGCGTCGTTGTTTTTGACGAGAGTAAAAACAAATTAACATTGTTGTATAAAAAGGGAGTGAAAAATATGGTAACGTTGTTTTGTACCAGTATATATTTGTGTTTGTTTTTTATTCTCAAATAACTGTTGTACCACAAATATTTGCAAAATATTTGTTGTACGAGAGATATTTTTGAGGAAAAATAACATAATGTAAGAAATATTGATTGTGTAGGAGTGCTGTTTTTCGTTGAAAAGATTTAAAAGATATACTGTAAAAAACGGAGTTTGTTTTTCTTATTTATAGTATGTTCATGTGCGTAAATCGTGTTTTGACCTATATATAAATTTGTGTTTTGGAAAAATGAACAATCAACATATGAAAGTGACTAAAAGTTTTAAAAATTTACATTTTTTTGAAAAGTAAAACTATGTTACACCTCACTAAGAATTGCATTGGTAAAAATAATTAAAACTCGCTTCCAGAGTTGGAAAATATTTTTGGTACATAAGAGTAACCACATAAATTCCCAATTTTGCGTTTTTTCAGTGAATTCAAAATATTTTATACTTCGCTAAGAATTAAATTGGTATTAAAAATTTTTAAATTAAAAATTCGGTTCCAGGGTTGGAAAATCTAAATTTTTTAGTACATAAAATTAGCCATATAAGTTCCTAATTTTGGTTTTTTATGCATTAAATCTTTTTTTATACTTCGGGAAGAGTTAAATTGGTATTAAAAACCAAACAAATTAAAAATCCAATTTCAGGGTTGGGATATCGGCATTTTCTGATTCATAAAAGTAACCATATTATTTGTTATTTTTAATTTTTATGATTAATTATACCCACTTTATATATCAGGAAGAAATAAATTGTTATTAAAAACTAAAAAAATCAAAAGGACGATTCTACGGTTGGGCAATTAAAAGTTTTTGGGGTACATAAAACGGATTTTTTCTTTTTGTTTGTAAATTAAACATATATAATATTTTTGAAAGACGTTCAGAGGTGTTAGAAATAAGAAAATCCAAACGTTTAGCTTCCTAGCCGAAAAATTTAAACGAAAATAATGACATCTTTGGAGGGTATTTATGATTCGGCACAGACGAATATAGAACTTTTACTTGTTTTCACTAATTTTATAATAATTAGATTACTTTTTGTCATGTACCATAAAATATATAATTTGTCCAACCCTGGAGTCGAAATTTAGATTTTTTAAGACTTTATCACCAATTTTGTTCTTCCTGAATTATAACACAGCTCTAATTAGCAAAAAAAGTCAATTGCCTTTTTGGTTACATTTATGCACAAAAAATATTTCAATTTCCCAACCCTGGAAACGAAATTTTAATTTTTTTACCAATGCAACTCTTAATGATGCATGAAATAGTTTTATTTAAGAAAAACTTAATTTTTGATACCAATTTTGTTTTTCCTGAACTAAAAAATAGTTTTAATTAGTAAAAAACCGACGTTAGTTGCCTTTTTGGTTACTTTTATTTTTAAAAAAAATTTAAATTTCCTAGCTCTGGAAGCGAAATGTTAATTTTTTTACCAATCCTAGTCTTCATTAGGTATAAAGTTGTTTTATTTAAGAAAAACTTTAAACTTTTTCCCAACCCTGGAAGTGAAATTTTAACTTTTTTTTGCAAATCCAGGTATAAAGTAGTATTAGTTAAGAACAATTTACAGTTTTGAACAATTTTGGTCAGATTCATGAACTACAAAACATAGCACTTGTCCAACCCTGAATTCAAAAATTTTGATTTTTTTGGAAATTTTCGATACCAATTTTGTTCTTCCTAAAATATAAAATAGTTTTAGTTAGCAAAAAAAATAAAAAAGTAAAAAAACATATCGTCAATTGCCTTTTTTAATTTTATGTATAAAAAAAATTTCAATCTCCCAACCTTGGAATCGAAATTTTAATTTTTAAAAATTTGTTTATCAATGCAAATCTTCATAAAGTATAAAGTAGTTTTGTTTAAGAAAAACTAAAATTTGTTAAAAATTTTGGTTTTTGCATATACCACAAAATATTGCATGTATCAAAAAAAAACCTGGAAGCGAAATTTTAATATTTTGTTTTATTTTTATTTGTGCAACGCTTCATGAGGTATAAAGTAATTTTTTTGAAGAAAAATTTCAAATTTTTAACCATTTTGGCCACTTTCATGTACGATAGAATATTGCACTTATCCATTCCCGGATTTGAAATTTTATTTTTGAATTTTTGCTACCAATTTCGTTCTTACTAAATTATAAAATAGTTTTAGTCAGCAAAACAAAAACCTCAGTTGAAATTAATATTCAATTTCCCACCCCAGGAAAAGAAATTTTAATTTGAAAAATTTTTTGGTCAATGCAAATCTTCATGACGTATAAAGAGGTTTTGTAAAAGAAAATCTTAAAATCTTTAACAATTTTAGTTACTACATGGACTACAAAATACAAAAAAAAAATTTTTAATTTCCCATCCCTGGAAATAATTTTTTTTTATTTTAGTTTTTAATAAATCATTGGGGCTTCCCAAAGCAAGAAATAGGTTTAATTTACAAACATTAAAAAAATAGGGTGCTATTGAAATTCAGAAAGATCCGAAGTATGGTTCCAGAGCTGGGAAGCTTACACCTACTTCTTGACGCAAAATTTATACCAAAAATCAATTACTTTTTTATGTTTGTAAATTAAACCTAATTCGTGCTTTGGGGAGCCTCAATGGTCTATTAAAAACTAAAAAATTAAATTTTTTTTCTAGGGATGGGAAATTAAAAATTTTTTTTTCTGCCTATTTCATATTTTGTAGCACATGTAGTACTAAAATTGTTAAAAATGGTTACAAATATTAAGTTTTTCTTAAATAAAACTACTTTATGCCTCATTAAGAGTTGCATTGGTAAAAAAAATTTGAATTTCGTTTCCAGGGTTGGGAAATTAAAATATTTACTCTTATTGTATTCTGATATTTTTAAGCTTAAGGTCTCTTTATTTTAGTTTAATTTTTAATTTCAATATTTCGTCACTCCTTTGTGTGACTTCTTCAGGAAATTAATTATTTTTAAATAACTAAAATAAAGAGACCTTAAGCTTAAAAATATCAGAATACAATAATAATTAAAAAGAGGTCAAGAAACCTGAAGAATTTAAATATTTATTCTGCATAAAAGTAACCTAAAATGCAATTGACGTTTTTCCTTTTTGCTAATTAAAGCTGTATAATTCAGGAAGAACAAAATTGGTATTAAAATCTTAAAAAATCAAAATTTCGACTCCAGGGTTGGACAAATGAAATATTTTATGGTACATGAAAGTGACCAGAAAGTTTAAAAATTTAAAACTACTAAACTAAAACTACTTTATGCCTCATTAAGAGTTGCATTGGTAAAAAAAATTTGAATTTCGTTTCCAGGGTTGGGAAATTAAAATATTTACTCTTATTGTATTCTGATATTTTTAACCTTAAGGTCTCTTTATTTTAGTTTAATTTTTAATTTCAATGTTTCGTCACTCCTTTGAGTGACTTCTTCAGGAAATTAATTATTTTTAAATAACTAAAATAAAGAGACCTTAAGCTTAAAAATATCAGAATACAATAATAATTAAAAAGAGGTCAAGAAACCAGAAGAATTTAAATATTTATTCTGCATAAAAGTAACCAAAAATGCAATTGACGTTTTTCCTTTTTGCTAATTAAAGCTGTATAATTCAGGAAGAACAAAATTGGTATTAAAATCTTAAAAAATCAAAATTTCGACTCCAGGGTTGGACAAATGAAATATTTTATGGTACATGAAAGTGACCAAAAAGTTTAAAAATTTTAATTTTTTTTCTCAATTAAAACTATGTTACACCTCACTAAGAATTGCATTGGTACAAAAATAACAATTCGCTTCCAGAGCTGGAAAATCGAAATATTTTTCGTATTGTTATGATGAATTATACCTACTTTATATATCAGAAAGGAGTAAACTGGTGTTAAAAACCAACAAAATCTAAAAGACGATTCTACGGTTGGACAATTAGAACTGTTTGGGGTACATGAAACGAATTTTTTGTTTTGTTTGTAAATTAAATATATGTATATAATATTTTTGAAAGACGTTCATAGGTATTAAATATAAGAAAAGCCGAACATTTAGCTTCCTAACAGAAAAATTTAAACGTTTTCTTAAATATAAAAGTAACCGATAACGTCATTTCGATTTTTTAATTAAACCTACTATCTGTTTTGGCAAGAAAGAAAGAAGAATTACATCTGTGAAGGGTATTTAAGATTCGGCATAGTCGAATATAGCACTTTTACTTGTTTTTTGTTTTTTATCTTGGACCAGCACTCAGGGGATGACCCCTTTATTTAACGTTTATTTACCAACAAATTTCTTATAAATTAAACTAGAAATAAACAAATAGTAACTTAATTTATTTATTTAACATACTCTGTCTCTTAAGCGAGCTCTCCAGTACATTTATATTAGGAAAATATGAAATCTTTTTAGGACTAAATATACAACACAGAGAGCTGCACGATCAGTGGTTTTCGTGATTTAGGTCAGTGATGTCAGCGTCATACACAATTGTGGAAACAAAATTCACATGTACGCTTACGCTCTTTTAGTTTGAGAGCGTAAAATATAATTGTTTACTGAAAAACACTCTCATTCAGCGGGAAGTATCGCAAGTCCTGTTTTGAGGCCTCTAAACAGAAATAATATATTTATATAAATATATATATATACAATACATATAAGAGGTTTGAAATAAGTTGGATCCACTGTATGTAGGTACATCTTTTCGAAAATTTCTTAAAGTAGCTTTTAAATTAATTCATAAGTAAGACCAAAGTATATCTATATCAAGTAGTCGCAAGAGCCCAACAACATAAATTTACAAAAAACCACCGTACATTTTGTTTGTGTAAAATTAATATCTTATGTCAGAAATTTTCTTTTATTTTATTTTGTTTTGTTCACAATTATTTCCAAAAATTTAAATACTTTTCGCATAGAACATTTTTAAAACAATTTCTTTTTGTTACTTTTCTTAAACAATACACTTTTTCACAAAAATCTTTTCCACAACAATTCTTTTTTGCTACTTTTGTTGAATTAATAATGTTTTTCACAATTTTACAAATTTATTTTTTCAACGAATAAACAAATATGGCTCGCTACAAAGGTAAACAAATTTTGACATACGTTCATGGAAAAACTGAAAAAAATTTTAGTCAGCTGGGCTCTTGCATATACTTGATATAGATATACTTTGAGTAAGACTTTTTGTAAAAATTGTTTCTCTTGTATATAAACTAACCAAATGTTCAGCTTAAAAATGGAGAAATATTTTAAAATTAAATATCTGAGCACTTGGCAATTTTCGAAAGCTTTTTTTACAACTTATAATATTAGAAGATATTATTGGTAAATAAAAGGATACTCTTAGAAAAGGCCACTAGTTAGGCCTCGCAACCGCACATTTCTCCCGCTGGGAATGTAAGAGATAAGAGTGATCTTACCAACACAATCACATTTGACATCACTGATTTAGGTATAGTCGTCTTAAATGCGGTTGCGGTGTGATCGCCACCGCATTGCTTTTGCTCAAGTATTTACCATATCCGTACACACTTGAGTATTTCTACGTTTGAGCTTCTAGCATACTCAATCATATGCGTTTGCGGTGACTGCTCTGCTTTACTTTTTTCACACACTCGGCAGTCGTACTCATACTTAACGTACACAACAAAAACAATATTTGTATACGATCATGCGAGTACACTCATTGATGAGTGCTTTATATGAAGTAAATACATCGTTGCCACTGTGTAATACATAAAATGTATGTATCATGTTTTCCAAAACTACCTCTATCATCTTTTACGGCACAGTTAGGGCATTTATCGCTTCAGGTAACGAAATGCTAAATAAAGCCCAGTTTCATTTTCGATGTTTATTTTATTAAACTCTCATAACACTTTCACATTGTTTTTCGGAATCGAAATGCGCACTTGCATTTTTCACTCTCAGTAGGAAAAATAACTACGTTGAAGAAGAAATTTAATTTTTTGGAATGAACTCTTATATACAAATATAAGCAGATAGCGCCTTAAGAACTGTTTTGTAAAAGATTTTAATATAATTATTGTGTAATTTTGAATCTTTTATTGTGTAAGATTTAATTTTAAGTCTGGCATCACTGATTGTTTGTGGAGAAAACTTCCAAAAACAAATATAAGAAAATAATAGAGTACGAAAAGACTAAATACTAAAAGTTTTGCTCATGCAGATTGCGATGTTTGCCGCTACTGGTTTTTGCGCTCATTGTTTTTATGTACGCACACAGCGAAAAGTATCGCGCATATTATGATCGCATCAACTCTCTGTAAATAAACGGTGAGTCCAGGGCGTACTAAACCAGGTGGCATCGTTAGGAATGTAAACAATTTTTTGCTCCTATTGAATTTTTGTTTGTTGTGAGTTTAAACTGTCAAAATACTGCGTAATTATATTTATGTTCAGAGCTGATATATGAATTAAAACTGTTTATTGAAAAACGAATATTTTAAATTATTGTTGTGACAAAAGTGAACTAAAAGAAAATACTAATAATATTAATAATAATAACAATCTAGATAAAAAACTAGTTAAGCACGATAAAAAGTATTTTATGTTTGCTACAGTCGTTTTTTCTGTTATTTTGGAACAAATTCGTTTAACATTGCAATTATATTGCATTTCATAGTGGAATTATATATTTTTTCTTTAATTGGTCAAAATTAATGATCAAATTTTATAAAAATATGCCTTTTTGTGAGCTGTGGAAATAAATGTGTTCCTGGTAATGGCGACTCATTTTTTCGTGTGCTTAAGTGCTCCATAACAATGGAAAAGTGAAGTAGCTTGTGCCAAAAGCAATTCACAAAGCGTTCGCTTATACGCAGTGATCACTTTTTGAAGAATCAGATCATATCATATATAGACCCATTTCCGATTTCAG
Source organism: Linnaemya tessellans (assembly GCA_951800035.1). Taxonomy (NCBI): domain Eukaryota; kingdom Metazoa; phylum Arthropoda; class Insecta; order Diptera; family Tachinidae; genus Linnaemya; species Linnaemya tessellans. The sequence goes on along the minus strand of OX637533.1, from coordinate 78,691,951 downwards.
GTCACAAGAAAATATTGTGTTTTGATTAAATCTTTTTTGTTACTTTTGTATGTTGCCATGATGCAAGATATTTTATTTCTTAAATTTTAAATGCTTCTTTTTCTTACGCTTTTGACATTTATATCTTAACTCATTGTTTTGGCAATCTCAACTTTATTACACAAACAAAAACACCTATGTTGTTGTATTGTTGTACTTGTAGCCCTTACGCTGCCACCTGGTTTTATTACGCCATGGGTGAGTCAAATCAACACCGCACATTTTTTTTTGCGGTGTTTAAAGTACTCGGATATGTAAAGTATAGAGTACATATGCGGTGTACTTATGGTTGCGGTGTGATCGCGCCGTTCCCTGATACAACATAATTGACGTACTATAGAATTCATTATTGTACATTAATATTTAACTTAATTAGTATAGGTGAAATAGTTGGGGAAAAAACACCTCTTAAATATTTTATATAATAAAAAAAATATAGTTAAGTGATAAAAGAGAGAAACAAAGGCTTATAAATGGTCCAGCCACCAATATTTCCTAGGGTTTAAATTTGGTAACATGTTTTTATCCTTTAAGTATAAGCTTGTATCAAATCTTTTGTTTGTTTCCGTAATTTGTTTGCAATTTATTGCTTTTATATTGGCACGTCTATATATGTGATATAGCACAGGAATGCCGCTGACATTTTGGATATATCTCTGACTATCTAGATACAGAAATGCCTCAGGTGGTATAAACCCCTTTTGGCGAATTGATTCTATATAATCTCCATTAACATGGTACGGAGCCATAATAAGGTTATTTATTTTGCATTCAAATGCCCTTAAAATATGTTTTCTAATCAAATGTATAATAAAATTATCGATTCTACTTATTTTTGTATATGTGTACAGTATTTTATTAGCAATATACTTCTTAAATGCGCTACTAGGTGATCTATAGAGAGACGTGCATGCTCGAAGACATTTACGTTCGAAAATTCTAATTTTTTCCATATATGAAGGAGCAATATTGTACCAAATTTGGCAACCATATGTCAGTATTGGTCTAATTAAGGTTTGGTATAACATTAACTCCACTCTTGAGTCTATATATTTAGAATAAAATACCCAGCTAGCCAAGAACTGTTTAATAGACGATTGTGACTAAAATACAATTCCCAAACGAAACTCCTGATGATTATTTGACGGGTTACAATAACAAAACGATGTTTATTCTTTTGTTTATTTTAAGTTTTTAGGCACGTTCGCCGTTTAATCTTGCAATGATTAATATACAATACTTTAAAGATATTTCTGATGATCTTTTGAAGATTTATCTTTCATCTTTCTTTGAAAGGATTGGTTTTTAATCTTGCAATGTTTAATCGACGATTTTTTGCCAAAATATTTTTGTTATTGTTTTTATTTTCATGCAATTAACCGTTAGGATTTTTATTTATTCTTCTTTTGCTCGTTGATATTTGCATTAATGTTTTGATTAAGACCCGTGCCGGTTGTGTAAAGTGGTATTTTTAAGAATCAAATTCGTTTCTTAAGATATTATTTGTTTATTACTAAAAATTGATTTAAGAAAATAAAATAAAAAAATTTTTAAAGGAAAGTATAAATTAAATGTGTGTTATTTTTGATTAATTTTTGTTTTTTATAGATCTGTGTCATTCCAAATTCGCACATTGTGATGATACTATAATTAACAGAACTTTGCACCAACACTTCGTACATGCTAAGGACCGCATCGAAAGACGTTTAACAAAGAAAAATCAAACAAAATAACTTCCATTATTTTTCAATATCAGGAGGCTGTTATATCTATATGACTTTTTACATATACCATAGTTTGAATTAATTTTTTGTTTTCTTTATTAATTTTTTTCGTTTCATGATATATTCTATGCTCATTTTTTTCTAAAGTACTTTATATTCAATAAACGAGAAATGTTTTTATTAATTAATTTGTAATACAAAAACTGAAACTGATTTCTTAATACATAGCTTGCAAAATGAACAGCTCGGTAGGAGCATTGCCGGGTTCGACAAACTATCATCAAATGATCCTTTTATGACTCTTTCAATGACTTATATAATAATAACATGAAGAGCAGTTCAGAAGTTGTAAAATAATCTCTGCATGAGCCCCAGACGATTCTTCATGTTCTTAATAAAAGATTTCTAAGATAATCTGTAAATAAATCTTCAGTGATTCTATCTACGATTAATACAAGCGTCTTTCGCTGCGTTGTGGAAGACTCTCGCAGACGAATCATCTACATGTAACAGTTTCTCCCGTACGCTGTATCTTCCACGATTAAAAAATGCGCTCGTCGACGATTAAAAACGCTCTGCATAAGATTCGCAGTAGACTCTTCAGCGATTGAAAAGGCTAGCTGGGTAACCTTCTATAAGTAAAGAAGGCTTTTCTGGCTTTTGTTATTTGTATATCTATATGTTTGTTGTAATAAAGAAATTTATCGAGGTGAATGCCTAAATATTTTAACATTTGTTTACACTCATTGTTTATATTAGTTCTCGATTTTATGCCAAATTCTTTCCAATATTTTCTAACGTTGTAATTACATTTTCCTACAGGAGGGCGCAATAGTATGGCCTCACATTTCTCAATATTTATTTTCATTTTCCAGTCACTAGCATAATTATCTACAATGGTAAATAATTGCTGTAAGTTTTCATTAATATTTTGGATTTTTTCACCCGGATGATAAATTATAATGTCATCCGCAAATGCAACTATATTATTAATTTGTTTAATAAGATCTAGTATATAAATATTGAACAAAATTGGTGCGTTTACTGTTCCCTGCTGTAGCCCATTTATTATATTAAATGTTTTCCTGCTGATGTGATTCTTGTTAGAGATAAAAAAACATTTATTGCTTAACATGTTACATATTAAGAAAACCTGTTGAACAGCCATTCCATATTTTATCAGTTTATAGATCAAACCCGGAATCCATATATTCTTAAACGCTTTCTCAAAATCTATGAGGCAAGCACCTGTACATAGTGATTTATTCCAATTCCAGTTAATATTTGAAATTAGGTAGTGAGCCGCATGCACAGTTGAATGTTGGAACTTAAATCCAAATTGTCTATCATCAACTAAGTTATTATTTTCACAAAATTTTACCAAATTGTTGTTCACACACATTTCAAAAACTTTGCTTATATTCGGGAGCAAACTTATTGCTCGGAGATTTTTAAGAGTACTTGAATCCTTATTTTTCTTAGGGATAATTACAATTTTTGCAGTTTTCCAAGCGTGAGGAAAGTATGAATTATTTAACATGTTATTAAATAGAGTGCAGTGTTCGTAGATTAGTTCCATGGGAATGTTCTTTAATATAAAATTTGGGATGTTATCAATTCCTGAAGACAGTTTGTTCCGTAAGTTTTTAAATATGTAAACTATAGTATCTTTGTTTATAAAGTACTGTTCGTTTACCTCGTTAGCTTTTCTTATTGGACTAAATGCAGAAATCGTTGATTTATTATATTCGTAAACATTTTTCCTTTCTAAAAATGTGCAGAAATTGTTTTCAATATCAACGTGAGTAGTATTATCAGGATCTATCTCTTTATGAGAGTGAACTGATTCAAAGTAAGTTCCAATTGTATTCAGGATTTTATTCTGCCCTCTGATTATGTAGTTTCCGTGATCTTTTTCCAAGGAATCTAACTCAATTTCGGTATATCTAAACCAATCTTCATCCTCTCGAGTAATTTTTAAAGCATCAATATCTAATTTTTGGGTCTCCCTAAGTTGTTTCTTAGCCTCATTGAATGTGTTTGAAGTATTTCTGCGATTCAGGTTGGCCATTCTATCTTGAAAATGTTTATTCACCATTGTTGTGAAATTGTCTTTAATAAGTTTTCTAATTAATTTTAGTTTCGCTTTTAGTAGGTTTATTTCTGTGTGATTTGAATAGTGTTCTAATCTGTTGTATTGTTTTATTTTGCTTAGAATTCGACTCTTTTCTGAATTTAGTTTTTTTATAATAGTGTTTAAAAATTTAGCAATTGAATCCATAGTTTTAAACTTTGGAACTAATTTTTCAATGGCCGTTGTTATAATCTTGTATAACTTCACTAAGTAGTAGTCAATTTCTGCATTTGAGAGATTTGTGTCGTTTGGGACACAGTTGTTGTTACCATGTTCAACTACAATACAGTTTTTGAATTTCCTCCAATTTATCTTTTTAAATTTAAATTTTTGGTGTGGTGAATCTTTAAAGAATGCAAGAGGATGCTCGTTTCCATTATTTAAAATCTTAATTTGCATTGCTCTATGATCGCTATCGTAATCTAGAGTTCTTAAACAATTTATTGTGTTGTTATATTTTTGTATGTCTAGACGTGAATCTGCGATACATACATCAAGATATGAACCACATCTGGGGAATGAAGGTTCTGTGGAAGCATAAAAACTACATCTGTATTGTAAATCATTATTTGATAGCCATTCTCTTAACATATTTCCTTTTGTGTTACTTGTATTATTACCCCAATCAGGGTGTTTACTATTTAGATCCCCTGCAATTATGTCAAAATTGTTAGGATTCTGTAACTCTAAGCGCCTAAAAAGTTGTTGCAAATCATTTTTAAAATTACTATTATTATTGCCTGATGGGTAGTAAGCTGATACTACTACTAACGTTTTATTCGCTACTAATGGAATTTTAACTATACATGTTTCTAAACATTCAAATGTGCTATTCAGATTCTCATAGTTGTAATTATATATAATGTCATTGTTAATTAATATAGCAGTCCCAGCACTTCTAAGGGAGTTAACTCTGTCATTTCTAATAATTTTATAGTTCTCAAAAGTTATTTTGTGTCTAGCGTTTAATTTTGTTTCGTTTAGAAGGACCAAGTCTGGTTTTTGTAAATTTATAAATTTACACAAATCATACCTATTAAATAATTTACATTAATTTCGATTATATTTAGGTTTCTTTCAACTAGTTCACCCATTTTTACCACCTTAATTTTCAAGCATAGAGAAGATAGAATCTATTCTCGATGCTTTCATTTGTAGTTGTTTTTGTAAATTTATTATTTGGTTAGTAAGGTTTTGCATTGAGTTTTTAAACTCTTCTAATGCCATATTTATTGGGTTGTTGTTATTTACATTTTGAAAATTATCATTTCTTATAACATTTGCATAACTAACTTTTGGATTTATATTATAAGATTGTGTATTGTTTGTTCTTCTTACTAATAGACCTTCTTACTTAATTCTAGCATTTTGCTTTATTTCTTTGTATTTCTGACATCCTTTGTACGATGCCGGATGACCGTATTTATTACATAGTACGCAAAATATTTTTTCTCTTTCGGTTTGAGGTATTTCTTTAAGGGAACATTTTCCAATTTCGTGTTGTTCTTTGCATTTGACGCATCTTGTAGGTAGGAAACAATTTGAAGCGCTGTGGAAGAAACCTTGACAATTCCTACATTGTGGTATTTCTGGCTTTCTTAGGGCCTCCCAACGGATGCATCGGTAAAGCAGCCCCTTAATATTTTTAAGTAAATTCACATTACTTTCAGTGCTAATTTGCACTAAAAACCTTGGTAGTTAGATACCATTATTTAACGATTTTTTTGTTGCAAAGTTACTAACTTTTAAAAATTTTAAGTTTTCGTTTTCGAAAGTCTTAAGTTCATCTAGAATTGTTTCTGGATTGGTACTACTACTTAATCCTTTAAGTATATAAGTTTTTGTTTTATTGTCTTTTGGTGTAAAAGTGAATAATTTTTTATTTGTTTTTTGTAAGTAAGTTTTAACTTTATTGTAATCGGCTATAGTCGTCATAAACAGAGCTATTTTTTTATTCTTAAATTCTTTAATTTTGAATTCTTTTATTTTAAGTTCATTCGTAATGAATTTTATTAGTTCATTTGCTTCAACATCATATGTATATATTGAGCGGTGGAATTTTTTTAATTTATGTTTTGTTTGTTGTGATTTGAGTTTTGAGCTAAAAGCTCACTCATTACTTAGTTTTGTCACTGACTTTAACCACCTTTTTTATATTTTTTATTTTTAACAAGTAGTAATAAGAAACAAGTAAAAAAGTTTTATATTCGACCGGGTCGAGTCTTAAATACCCTCCAAATATTTAGTAAGTGAATTTAAAATGTTTAACTTGGTGGGACAGAGTTCCTTTATATAATATCGTACGTCAACGCCCACTAAAGGCGGCGGGGTTCAAAATATATACAATATCATGTTTTCCACAGACGAACGTATGGGCATTGCTAGACCGTCTTAGACTTCATCACTGATCAAGAATATATATACTTTATGGGGTCCAATTCTCTTTGGAGGGTATAAAAACTGTATTTTGGCGGGGTCGCTCTGGCAAGGGCTGTGGGGGAAACATTTCATCTTTGTCATAAAACTCTAAAAATAAATGCTTGGGATAATTATATATTATATAATTATATTTCTTTTTTTGAGGGTCATTTAGAGGGCAAAGGGGGAGAGGGGGTAGGGCAGAAACAGGTAGACATAAAACTTTAAAAATAAATGCTAGGGGTGATTATACACAAAATTAAAAAAAAATTTATTTATTTTTAATAGGGTCATTTTGCGGGCAAAGGGGGAGGAGGGGGTAGGGCAGCACAGGCAGTCATAAAACTCTAAAGATAAATGGTTAGGATGATTATATACAAAATTTAAATTTTTTTTTGTAGGGTCATTTAGGGGGCAAAGGAAGAGGGGGGGGGGGGGTAGGGCAGAAATCGGCAGTCATAAAACTCTAAAGATAAATGCTTGGGATGATTATATACAAAATTTAAAAAAAAAATTTTTTTTTGGTAGGGTCATTTAGGGGGCGAAGGGGAAGGAGGAGGTAGGGCAGAGAAGTACCAGGTTTCGTCTCAGCTTCGTCATTAAAGCTTAAAAATGTTATTTTTAAGGAATGTAGGCTTAAGTAAAACAATTTGTTAAATTTTTATGCTATTTTTGCTTATAATAACGCCCACCAAAGTGGGCGGGGTCAAAAAATATTTTTATTTTATTTAATGGCTCCAAGTTTAAGGCGTTGGACCATATTTGACATAAAAATATATCATTTGCTTAACAAAATAACCAAAAAACTTTAAAAATTATGTTGCTTTTTCTGGGTTGGTTTAGTTCTTCTTAGGGGAACTTTTTGCCCTCTTGCCCGATTTAGCCCATCTTCAAACTTAACCTGCTCTAAGGTTCAAAATATATTTATGCCAAATTTCAAGAGTCTAGCTCTTTTCGTTTGGACTGAATCGTGATTTCCACAGACGGACGGACGGACATGCTCCGAACTCCCCCTCAGGGGATGACCCCTATGTATGCAATGCATTGCGCCGGAACTGAAAACGTGGGGATAGTATTGGGGGGACAGATTAGGAAAGATGAGAAGATAGACAGTTGTTTTTTTTGTAGCTATTTCAACCTTTTACTTCGCCTGGTAATTATTGCTACAGGGCCGACGAAGGTGGGTGATGTTATTCAACTTTTTTCAACTTTTTAGTACATGATATTGTCAGTCGCTGCCAATTATGTTCAGTGACCAGTGACTATGCCTTCATCATTGAAACAGGCTGGCAACAACTAACACAAACATGCACTAATACTGATCAGAAGAATTCAACACAATATATCAAGACTCAGCACGTGCTCGAACTCATGACCCTCCGCTTCATAGTCTCGTGTTCTACTACTTCAGCCAACAGCACCCACAATGCAACAAAGAAAATTAGATATAAGATATATTGTAGACAAACAGCCTTATGCAAAAAAACTTAACACAGGCTTGTAAACCAATGTTAAGCAAAATTCCCTTAAGTATCATGCTAACACGATTGTTAGTTTAACACACGTGTTGTAAACCGATTGTAACATCAAATAATTTAAAGTAGCTGCTCATGTACTTTAAAGCGGTGTTAAATATTTATTTTTGGCAAATGTTTTGTGAAAACTATTAATGAGAGCGTTTCAGTTGTGTGTATTTTTATATTAGAAATAGATACACTAAATTTAATGAACAGAATCGGTAAAATTAATTATCTCGATAGAAAAACTTTATTCAATGTGTACTTTTTAATATAGAACGTATAAACCAAATAGCGGACTATTATCGGTCACGAACTTTAAAGGAAGTAGCCTTTTAGCAAGGAAACAGTGGGGAAAATTGTAATATTGTTAAAACAAGACATTGAAGTAGACAGCAGGGGATGTGGAACATCACCAGAATACAACTTTGGCAGCCATCCACTGATTTTTGAGCTGTGTTATTGTGCGTTGACTCCCGACACATAAGCTGTTCAAGCTAAAAAATTTAAGAAATTTGAAAAAAGGAAACGATCATGTGGTTGTTTATATACAAAAATTTATATGTGATGTAGATAATTTTCCGCCACTTCCACCCATGCTTTTTTTAATGTTTTGTTTTCAATGACTTTTATCTTCTTTCTTATGAGTTCCTTAAGCAGCATGTATGACAGTAAATATCATTCAAATTATTAACACACACAATGTAAAAACAATAATATTCATAGTGATGGTTGCTTTTTAAACAATCTGCTTAAACCCTTAACAAAAATTTTCGTATTTATTATTTTGCACTATTATAAATATATTTAGTTCATGTTTTTTATGTAGTATATATATTATTTTGCATATAAAAAATTTAACATTTCATTTTATATTGAAGTGTAATTATTATTTTCGGCTTAAGGTCATATTTCTTTTATATACAGTTTAAACGACGACTCAAATTGTTTTCCAATGACTTTTTATTTAGCCAATATATTTTGTATAAGTTATTTATTTTCCGACGTATATTTCATTACAAATTCAAATAACAATTAATTCATTATATAGCTTTTCGGATGGATTGAAGTAAAAATTATTCTAAAACCAAGGTTGCTATATACAAAATATTACAATTTCGACCAACCTGACAGAACAATTGACTTCAATTGTAGCTAGGGTTGCCATTTCAAATTTTAGAAAAGGAGTACAACAACCTTAAAAAAGGAGGACATTTGACTCAAAAAAGAGGACTCTATTTTTTTGCCTAAAATTCAAATACAAAAGTCAAAAAACTCAATAAAATATACAAAATTACTTTTTATTTTAATTAATATTGAGCTTGAGGTTTATTTTTATAAAATAATAACTATAAAACTATTTATTTTATCATTATATCAATATTTCAATATCCTCTGGATATCTTCTTCAGGATAACAATTTAAAAATTATTTATAATATTTCAACAATAACAAAAATAATACAAAATTACTTATTTTTATTTAAAAAATTATGTATGAATTTTTATTAGTCGAACTTTTTAATGTAAATTGTTAATTTTTTTGGGCTTAAGTTCGAATCTGCATGACTGCAAATGATTTTTTATTATTTTTATTAATAAATGAATTTTGTTCAAATTCTATTCATTATTTTTTATATTAAGATTGGAATATTAAGAATATTTTTCAATAATCATCAAACCAGCAGAACGGATCAGTACTGATTTCGAGGCCGCTACGTCATCTCATCAGCGTTCTTTGTTCAATTTTTCCACTTTTGCAAGTGGTGCTAGTTAGTGGGAATATCAACTATTTAACCAATATTTAAACGAAAATTGAATATGAGAAGTTATCACATTCATATTTTTAAGTTATTACATTTTTGGTTAGTACGAAATTCCCCAACCCTGACGATTAATATTCCCATTATTCCATGTATCTCTTTCGCTTTTTCCAGAGCCATCGGCTGCTGATAACTAAAGCTTCTTTGTTATTTATGTTCAAGTAATTGAATTTAGTTGTCAATTTACAATGAACAAGTGCGCGTGCCCCCGCAATGTTTTAAATTATGTATGAATTTTTATTAGTCGAACTTTCTTATGTAAATTGTTAATTTTATCAACGGGCTTAAGTTCGAATCCGCAAGACTGCAAACCATTTTTTATTATTATTAGGCCGCTACGCCATCTCATCAGCGTTCTTTGTTCAATTTTTCCACTTTTGCAAGTGGTGCTAGTTAGTAGGAATATCAACATATATCATAAAATAATAAAAAATGGTTTGCAGTCTTGCGGATTCGAACTTAAGCCCGTTGATAAAATTAACAATTTACATAAGAAAGTTCGACTAATAAAAATTCATACATAATTTAAAACATTGCGGGGGCACGCGCACTTGTTCATTGTAAATTGACAACTAAATTCAATTACTTGAACATAAATAACAAAGAAGCTTTAGTTATCAGCAGCCGATGGCTCTGGAAAAAGCGAAAGAGATACATGGAATAATGGGAATATTAATCGTCAGGGTTGGGGAATTTCGTACTAACCAAAAAGGTAATAACATAAAAATATGATTGTGATAACTTCTCATATTCAATTTTCGTTAAAATATTGGTTAAATAGTTGATATTCCTACTAACTAGCACCACTTGCAAAAGTGGAAAAATTGAACAAAGAACGCTGATGAGATGACGTAGCGGCCTCGAAATCAGTACTGATCCGTTCTGCTGGTTTGATGATTATTGAAAAATATTCTTAATATTCCAATCTTAATATAAAAAATAATGAATAGAATTTGAACAAAATTCATTTATTAATAAAAATAATAAAAAATCATTTGCAGTCATGCAGATTCGAACTTAAGCCCAAAAAACATTAACAATTTATTTAAAATATTTATATTCATTTCAATACATGGCTATCACATTTTTTCAAATATTCATAAAGTGCTTGACAATTCATACAGTGATGCCAACGCAGTCTCTAACGCATCACATATAGCCCTTTTTTGTTCAAAATAGTGATTTTTACTGGCTGTTTCACAATTTCAAACGAAAATTGATTCGTACGAAATCTGTGTTATTTGTAAATTATTTTGGGTGTTTTGTTTTTAAAAATTTAGCTTGGCTACTTATGAGCGAAAATGTAGCAGTTTTGATATTTTGAAAATGTAAAAGCAGTAAAAAGTAGGACAACCCCGGACACTTGTTAAAAAAGGAGGAGGACGGACCTCTCCCCGACGGTCCTCTTTTCCCCGGACGAATGGCGACCCTAATTGTAGCTAGCCATAACCTCAATCCATCCCTCCACTGTCAGAGGACTCATATTCAACATTGTCATGCAAGAGCTCGTGATGGACACATTTTTCAGCATCGCCTTTGTATTTCGACAGACTCTTCCCCTCTTTTTGGTTGGAGGTCAGCCATCCCTTTAGACGCGTCGATTCGACTATACCGTGGTAAGGTATCTGTGTTACCTGATAATTATCTACATCGCTTATTTCATAACGATCATTACCTACACACCTCCGAACCATATAGGGTCTCCGGTACTTTGGTATAAGTTTCTTGTTGACACCTGTCGTTGTATTAACTTTTTCATAACTACCCAGTCACCTATGTCAAATATCACGGGAGCCCTATGATGTTTATCAAAATAGTTTTTATTATATATCTGAGACTTTTGAATCGCAACCGCTGCGGCTGCCCTTACTGCACTTAAATCCACGCTCTCATCCAAAATTTTGCCCCGTTTTTCAACCCCAAATAGCGTCACACTCGGACTTAGCCCCCTTGGACAATGAGGAGAATTATTTATGGCGAACTCCACCCGAGCCAATTTCGACACCCAGTCCGAATGGTCAATCCTTTCTGTCAACTGAGCTAACATAGCTCTCAAATCTCGATTAAACCGTTCAACTTGGCCGTTTGACTGTGGCGAAGCCACTGATACTTTTACATGAGAAATATTACACTCCGCCAGAAAACTAGCAAACTCAGTTGATGTAAAACAAGTGCCCCGATCAGAAATTATAAGTCTAGGACTACTATAGTTTTCAAAATATTTGGAAAGGGCACAACAAGCTTCCTTAGTCCCTGGGGAATTAACCGCGTACAGCTTTACAAACTTTGTAAAAGGATCTATAACCACTAGTACATGCTTTCGCTTAGAATTAATTGCAGGCAGCGGACCAAAATGGTCAATGTGCAAAGTGTCAAATGGGACCGGTTTCTTTTTAATATTGTATAAGTTGCGATTATGACTGCTATTCGGCTCGGAGTAATAGATATATTTTAAGCAATCACGTGTGAATTTCTTCAACTTCTCCCTCATATTATTTATTTTATTTATTTATTTACGATTCGACTATCCCATACAACAAGATTTAAATCTTATAATTACAGTAAGGGAATAAAAGATTTGAGATATACAATTAAAATTTTTAAACTACAATATTAAGAGTTCTAATAACACAGAAAATGCTACAAAATATAAAATTAATATACATTTTGATCTATTAATTATAAATTATATAAATGATATATTATAAAACCACATTAGTAGTATCATGAAACAGGAGATGTTTAATCTGAAAAATGTTCTATTAAAAGTTTCTTGAATTGAAATGCATTGTTGTTTGTTTGTATATGGCATGGAAGTTGGTTCCAAAGACGGATAGAATATATGAAGAATTGATGTTCAGATACGAGACTGCGGTGTCTAATAGGGATAATTTTCTTACCCCTGTTGGATCGAGCGAAGATTAAACGATTGAAGAGATAGGAAGGTTGCTTTAAATATATAATTTTATGTAGTAACATAAGCACCCTTACATCCATCAAGCTGTTAAAAGAAACACCGTATAACCGTTTTAAGTAAGGTGATAAATGGTCATATCTCCGAAGACCATACACATACCGAATTATGTTGTTGAACGATTTATTCAATCTATTTTTACTGTTAGAGTCACAGCTGGCAAACAATTCACAACCATATAATAGTCGTGGTATTAAGTACGTTTTTGCAATTAAAATTCTAATGTTAAGAGGAGTATAGTACTGTGTCGGCCCATAACTCACGGAGTTGGATAAATGTATTACCCGCTGCAGAATTAATATGATTAAACCAACCTAAGTTGTGATTCATCAAAACACCAAGATTTTTGGTGGAAGAGACAATGTTGATCCTTTGATCGTTTAGTAATATCTCAAAGTCAAATCTCATTGATTTTTTGTGCAGGATGACACATTTTGACTTCCTAGGGTTAATCTGCAGTTTATTGACTGTGGCCCATCGGTGGACACAATTCAAATCGTCATTGAGTTTGGTAACATTTCCCCTTATTAATTCCAAAGAGCTACTTCTGTAGAGCTGCACATCATCAGCATAAAGATGTATCTTAGAATTGGTTAAGTAATTCGGCAGATCATTAATATACATTGAGAACAAGAGTGGGCCCAAAATAAAACCTTGTGGTACACCTTTGGGCATCGCTAAGGGCGTAGAGTATATGCCATTGAGGACAACTGATTGACTCAAATAGGAATTAAGCAGATTAGAAGATGTTCTAGAAAAACCAAACAGTTTCCTAAGCTTGTGACCAAGAATAGTGTGATCGACAGTGTCAAAAGCTTTCGAGTGATCCAACAATACCAGAACATTAACATTGCCATTGTCAAGGGCAAGGAAAACCAGATTGATAGACACTAAGCAGACTACATTGTTCTAAAAACTCGTTTATCTGGCGGAACATAAGCTTCTCCATTATTTTCGAAAGAAAATGCAATATAGCAATAGGTCTGTACTCAGACCCAGATTTAGGTACTGGAACAATCTTAGATTGTTTCCAATTTGAAGGAAAAATAGATGTGGTAAATAAGTATAGTGTTAAAGACATGGGTTAGGAGCGGAAGTAATTTTGGTAAGATAATTCTGATAAATCGAGGATCCATGTTATCATAGCCAATAGAATTCGACTTAACATAAGAAAAGCCCAAAAAAAATTCGGCCTCGTTAACACAGCGAAAATTGAAAACTCTACCATTAGTGATGTTTCCGAAGCTACTCAGATAACTCTCGTCGTATGAGTCGTCACCAGATTGTGAAACTTTAGTAAAGTTCAAGTTAAGTTCATCTGCAGTTGCATTACTTTCAACACAAGTATTATTCTTACCAATTCCAATATCACGTATGGTTTGCCACGTTTTTTTACTATCCAGAGCATTCTGGAACCGATCAGCATAATACCGGAATTTGGCTCTCCTGATTTCTCGGTTAACATTTGCCCTCAGCGTACGATATGCTTCCTTTAAGACATGAATCTTAAAACGCTTCCAACGCGAGTAGGCAACATCTCTTTGCACGATTAACGATTTTAACGCAGGAGAAAACCACGGTCGAATATTTGCACGAACAGTTTTAATAATATTAGGTATAGCTGAATTATAGAGGTAAGAAATACTGTTTTCAAGGAATGTAACCTGATCCTCAGGAGATACCATGCGATATATAGAGTCCCAGCAAATGACATTAAAACATTCATTTAGAGCCTGAAAGTCGCAGCGTCTAAAGTCACGATAGCTAAAAAACTGTGTCTCCTGACTCAAGCGGAAGTCATACGTCGTAAAGATCAAATCGTGCCTCGAAAAACAAGGCGCCGATAGCTGATCGTAGAGTAGAACTTTTGAAACATCATAGACGAGAAACAGATCAAGCAAGGTATTGGATGTGGATGTAAAATGAGTAGGCATAAGGCGATTGATAGGTCTAATTCCCAAGGACAACATGCTGTCAGTTAGTGCCGATTCTAATAATATATTAGAATTGAAGTCGCCTGATATTATTAAATCAGAATATTGCAGCGAAAGTTCCTCAAGCTCGCTCATAAAATGATCAATTGGTGTGTAACGGTGAGGTCTGTAGACACAGCCAAGTAGGAGATTTTTAGTACTCGATACTAGTTGAACGAATAAGTATTCGACTTGTAAAGAATTAACTTGCTCATCATCAGACCTATTTCTACACAAAAATCTGCATTTAATGTTATCTTTTATAAAAATTGCAACCCCACCAGCATGAGTTTTACGATCAGCTCTGAAGGTTTTGTAACCCCTCAAGGCTATCAGATTGTTAGGAGTTGTTTCCTTCAACCACGTCTCCGATACGCAAATTACATCAACAGAGGAATTTTCGAAGATTAGCCTGAATTCATCTATCTTATTGTTAAGACTTTGTGCATTTATATGGCATATATTAATTCCATGTTTTCTTTGCTTGGCCAATATTCTGAGCATATTCATCGTACCGTCAGTGGAACTGAGACTTACGCTATCCTGCATATTTATAAAAATGGAAGATAAACAACCACACTTTGTGGTAAAACGTATTTCATAATGAACAATTTATGTGTTAAAACGAATGTAGCTGAAAAGTTTGGAACAAAAAAAGCGAAAAAACTTTAATAAATAATATAGGAAATAGGAGAAGAAATTAGTAATCAGGTAATAATTGTATAAAAAATAGAAATTAAAATTAATAATAAAATAATAGTTATAATCATATAGCAGCATCAGACGGAGACATGTAGTTAGAGGGAGGAAAAAACTGGAGTAATTGCTCAATATTATCAACTTGAATGGGCTGATCGGCACTAGCAATTTTAATAAAAACTACTCCACGCTTCGAAAACACAGAGTGTAGGAGGTTATTCTTCTTCAGACGCATGGCAGAAACAAAGATTTTATAGTTGTAAATCGTAAGTTGCTCATTAATATAAAATTTATTATATGACTTATAAAGCGGCTTTTCAGACTTAGAACCGATATTTCTAAGAAGCAGTGAGCTTCGATTAGTTTTACGATAGGCAGCCAGAGATTTCAGAATAAAATTTTTGTCAAAAGGTGACGTAAGCTTGGCAATAATGACTGCATCACTGGGACGTTTGGCATTAGTATTTTTTGTTATCCAAACGATAAATGGATTTAATAGGTGGTGTATCTATATTCAACGTATGGCAAATGTCTTCAAATATCGCAGACAGGTTTTCATTATCAAAAAACGGAATTCCATTTATGCGTAAATCACATGAAACTTGTCTCCGATGTTGCAGTTTTAGTTCTTTCAGTTCAGATTTTAACAAACTGATTTCACCTACAACTGTCTCAAGCTTAGAAACTCGGCAGGTAACATCTATGAGTTCTTTCTTCAATTCAAATACATTTTTTTCGATGGCATCTATTTTTTGCATAATGCGACTTTCACTTTCTGAGATTAATGTTTTCAGCAATTTATTTAAGGCCTCAGTTTGTTTTTCAAATCTAGAGTCCAATATTTGTAACATTCGAAAAGGAGAGCCAATACTAGGATAAGTAGGAGTTTTACAAACGTTATCTGGTATAGATTATTGTTGATTGGGTGCACCATTTTTTGCAACCGGGGTGTTAAATTGTGACGAGATACGCCTGAGGACACGAGTTACAATTTTACTTCTATTTTTGCTCATTTCGTTTATTTAAATTTGCAATTAATTGTTAAAATTATATGTACGTTTAATAATGTTGAGTAAAAACGAGCTCAAAGTTTTTTCGGTGTATTACATATATTAAAATGATGCAACTCTGGGGTATTGAACATCCACTTATATTATTGCGCACAACTTGATAACAACAGCTGTTGTTGATGTAAGTGGTTGGGTATATAAAGTTAATTAGTTGGATTGTTCTGGTTTTTACTCTTCTTTGTATATATTTTTCAATGGTAATATTAATGTTATTGTTTGTCTTCAACCAATTTCTTTCAAGTATTTGAGAACGTTTTTTCCTTATAAAAATTCAGGGTTTTAGCGTTGTTTACAACAACAATAAAACGCAAATGCACCAAGTTGATCCGTCAGTTTGTTGTTGTTATTTGCTTAATGTTACATATGCATATAATTTTGTTATTATTGTTTATTAAAAAGAGGATTGATAAATGGATTACGGTTTTATTATTTTGAGTAGACACATTTATAAAAATTGTTTTGTTGTGTATTTAAAACTTTTGATTTTTCATTTCAATAATATAAAGTAACTCTATGAGATTTGTTTATCAAAAGCGAAAGCACCTTTGTTTTATGTTCAGTAAATTTTTCAATTATATATCTTTATATTTTAATTAGTGATTTCCCGAGAGAATTTTACTTTATTTCTTTAGGTGAATACGTGCGATATCTTAGCCTTTCTGATTATATATTGCCGATATATTTGGTGGTGTAAAATTCAAGTTTATTTTTAAGCACATAAGTCCCTGATTTTTGTTTTTTCAAATTTGTTTATTGTTTATTAGTAAACCAGTAACGCTTTTGAATTTGATTTTGACATTTATCAATTCCAATATGGCCGAATTTTTCGTGTACTAATCTCATTTTGTTCTCTTCCATTTCAGCAGGTACACACAACTGGCTCTGACCTTGTACACCACGTCTAAACACCAAAATATTATCCAAAAAGTAGCTGTCCACGTCCCTCTTCTCCAGTTCGTCACACATAGTCCGTATAGTTTCATCCCGACTCTGAACAACCTGAATATTCAAGTCAACATCAGACCCATCAACAATTACAGCGACCGCCACCCGACTCAAAGCGTCTACATGGGCCATCATCTCACCTTTCCTGTGTCGTATGTCGTAATCATAGTTCTCTAGCTCTAGGACCCATCTCGCAATACTGTTGTTTATAACTTTCTTACTTAGAGTGAGGGCCAATGAGTTACAATCGGTAACTATAGTAAACTTGATGCCCTCTAAAAACATTCTAAACCTCCTTAATGCATATACAATAGCCAGAGTCTCCATCTCGAAACTATTGTACCTCAACTCAGCGTCGGAAGCTCTTTTTGAATGATAAGCTACGGGGTGGAACTTCCCATCCTCCTGCTTCCTTCAAAGTACCGAGCCAAAACCACGCAAGCTAGCATCTGTATGTAGCTCAGTATCCCGGAAAGGACTAAACACTGATAGCACGGGAGGAATAGTTAACATGTCTCTTAAATTATAAAATGCCTCAGTACAAGAGTCCGTTCATTTAAAAGTCCTATCCTTCTTGATAAGGTCGGTAAGTGGCTTAGCTATTCTTGAAAAATTCTGGACAAAACGTCGAAAATAAGAGAATAACCCCAAACACCTCTGTATATCTTTATTATTTGTAGAAATCGGGTAGTTCTGAATTGCCCTTATGTGGTCATTATTCGGTTGAATCCCCTTCTCGTTTACACTAGGTTATCGTAACAATCAAGTTCCCGATAACCAAATTTGCATTTCGCTTGATTCAATTTCAGTTCATACTTTCCTAATAATAGTAAAACATCACTAAAATCTTCATATGTTCGTCCAAAGTCTTAGTTGCTACCACTATGTCATCCATATACACCACAATCCTACCGCTATCCACCAACTCCTTCAGTACAAGACCCATAAATCTTTGAAATGCCGCAGGGGCGTTTTTCAAACCAAACGGCATGTAACAATATTCATATTGACCAAAAGGTGTTACAAATGCCGTATACGGTATTGACTCCTCGTGAACGTGAACTTGATGAAAACCGTCCTTAAGATCTAATGTACTAAAGTAACACTTATCTCCCAAATATTCAAGACAATCCTCTATTACTGGCAGCGGAAAATTATCTCTCAACGTAATCTTATTTAAAGCGCGATAATCTATACACATACGCAACGTTCCATTCCTTTTCTTTGCCAATACTATAGGTGAAGCATAAGGAGACTCGCTGGGTCTTATTATGCCTCGCCGCAATAAGTCAGCAAGTGTTTCCTTTACCTCTATGCGCTCCCGGTAAGACAATCGCCAAGGGGCACTAAATATAGATGTGTCATTGTTTAGCCGTATTTTCATAGAGTAATATTTGGTTCATTAAATAAATCTATATTAACATCTATTTCACTATCCTTTACCATATCTGATATACAAACGGACCCCAATAATCCTTCTGTCATAAAATCCACCTCTTGGGTGAGTGAACCATTCGAGGTGCCAACATTAACTAAAAGTATTAGTGTGTGATAATTTGTTCAAATCTCGATGCAAGTTACCGGAAAATGGTGGGGTAGACCAACTCCGCTATATCTATCAGAGATGACTGTAATCCGAGGAGTCCTCAAAAGGTTAAAAGACGTAAGTGTATCTAAAGCATGTTTATTATATTCATTTTCTCTTTCATTATTTAAATTCAAAAGTGTACTCTTGTCATATATATTTTTTATTTTGCAAAGCTTCATATAAATTTCACCAATAAGTCCCTACCAATCAAGAATGGAACAACCGCCTCTTCATCGGGTAGTCCAAGGAAATCACTCATTACTTCCCGTTTACAAAAGTGCACCTTACAATTCACAAAACCAAATGCATTAATTTTATTTTTTCCTACTCCACGAGATGATGAGACGGTCTTTTCACTATTGATAGCAAAAGGGACCAAAGATCTCCGTACACAACTATTGAGCTACCGGTATCAAAAAGAGAAACATAGAACTTAAGAACTTATCTCCGTTAACAAAGGCGACACTTACCGTTTGATATGCCCCAAATGTTTCTACCCTGTTCACATCATCCTCAACGATAGTTGCAGCAATGCGATTTCTCTTTGAACAATTTTGGCAGTAATGTCCCACTTCGCCACAGTAGAAACGGGAATTCATCGGACGACTTGGCTTTGGGCATTTGCTCTGGTAATGTCCTATTTTCGAGCACTTGTAGCATCGCACTGGTTCTTCATAGAATTTTGTAGCAGTGTTTGGAGTGGTGACATCAGTCTTTACTTTTGCAGCTTGCTTATAACCAACGTTAGATTTTTGTGGTTTTTCAGCAACATACCGACGGCGTTGTTCAAAACGATCCAGTCTGCGTATGAGATCGGCCATTGAATTAGCACCATATAACATTGTGGAGTGGTGGCCAACTTCTGAAAGGCCGTCAATAATAAAGTACACAACTCCAGTTCCTCAATAGTAGACTTATTTGCGATTGTCTGCATTGCAATTAAATAAGTCAGGGAAGATTCAGTTGACTGTAACTTCCGTGTTTGAAGCTGGCGGTATACCTCTCTTTGAGTTGTGGTTCGCTTGAATAATTTCAACAAACTCGCTTTCATGATCCTATATTCCATTGAACTCAAATTAAATATACGGCTCTTGGCAGTCCCTACGAGATGGCGTCGTAAGCCAAGACACTTACTTAGCGTTTACGCATGCCACTGGGAGTTTGAAAAATTCAATACACTTACAACTTTTTACTAATACACATACATATTTTCTAGTGGCAGCTCCAGTGGCAGCTAATTTTGCATGCGAGTAAAAATTTGGCACTTGCATACCACTAAATGTCAAAACGATAATCAATGTTACCCTGCCAAAAATTTAATGCAAACTCTCTGGATTACAGTAAAACTGTAATTAAAGTTTTAACTTATTTAATGTATTATTATGCAGTATTTCTTAAAATTCGCATAAAAAATATCAAGTTTGTTAATTAAAGAGCATAAAATATTATTATAATAATATTAATAATAATATATGCTAATCTTTTCCCCAAAAATGCGTATATATGGTGAACTCGGTAACTCTATATAACAAACAAAACAAAAAGTTGAAATGGAATCAAAATCGAAGTTTACGCTTCAACGACATTTTGAAAATGAATTATCAATTGCATGTGTAGACAGAAAAGCAAATTGCATGAGATTCGACTATTTCGAATAATTTTTCGTTGATAATACGTATACAACAATGGCATGCCACTACTTGCATGTGTAATCGCAGCGTTATCTTTATCTGTGTAACAGCAAAATTCGGCATACTCTTCAAACTGCTGGAACCACTTATCTATATCATAATTGTCGTCACCACTGAATGACGGCACTACTGCATCAATTTCGGTTAACTTAATGTGACGTCGATACGTTATTTCTTTTGAATTTGTTTCTATTATACGGATTTCCTCCTGAGCTCGCAGCAGCTGTAGACGCAGTTACTGAATCCTTAGTTCTGATTCTATCGAATCAATAGGACTGGCAGTGGTATAAGTTGTGCCTGCATTACATGGAATAAAACTTCCCGCGCCCGTGAATGCTGAACCAGAAGTGTGAACTAGAGGTGGAACATGATACATTAGCCCTATTCACAATCTTGTGCAAATGGTCTTGCATTATTGCGTATGAAAATTAAGAGAGTATTTGAGAGCATTTTCAAAGTATTGTGTTGGTGTAGAGTACAATTATTTTGCAAATGCCATGATGCAAGACTATTTGCTCAAGATTGTGAATAGTTGCTATAGATTGCCCTGCAGAAACAGCAGATCTATCTATTATACGTGGCAGCATATTCACGGTGCCAAGAGGGGATGAAGCAGAAAAACCTTCCATATTTAACGTTTGGGCCACAGAGAGTCCAACCGTTACTAGGGCAGCAGTTCTATCCAAAGGTATTGAGACACCAGATACAGCAGAATTTTTCCCAGACGTCGTCAACGGTGTAATAACAGTAGAATCAGATGCGGCAGTTTGGCTTGTTGCAGCTAGCATTGAGATAACAGCTTCCATACCTGGAGGAGGCATTTCATCAGCTAATTCAGAGTAATTGTATTCAGGTAATAGAAACGGTGCGGTCACTGAAACTCCTGTGGTTGTCATAGCTGCATCTGAAATTTTCCCCTCGTATATATTGTCAGCATGCTGACTGATATGTAATTGCTCATGAATCGTTCGTAGTTGTGCTATCGTAGCCGTTGGTGGAAATTCTATACCTTTTTCAAGAAAATCCTCCACGATGTGTTGCCTTGTTAGTCGCATGTCCATTTCCTCTAAAAATGTGTACTGTTCAAGAGATATTACGTATAGACCCCACACCTGAATTTTAAACGACTGAAATTGTTTTCCAATGACTTTTTATTTAACCAATATATTTTATATCAGTTATTTATTTTCCGACGTATATTTCATTACAAATTCAAATAACAATTAATTCATTATATAGATTTTCGGATGGATTGAAGTAAAAATTATTCTAAAACCAAGGTTGCTATATACAAAATATTACAACAGATAAATTAATAAATGAATATATTTTTAGATTGTATATTTATATATGTATATTTTTAATCCAATATTACAGTCAAATTTGCTGACCATCTTCAGGGATCTAATAAAAAAAGATAAACAAATTAACAGACATTAACTTTTAGAAATTTATAACAACAATATTATATCTTAGTTAGTTTTTACTTTTATATAAATTCTTTTTTATTTAATATTATATATGTAACATATACTTAACTCCTATATTACAAGAAAAGAAAAAAAAATAAAAAGAGATCTTTTTTAGAGATACATATATAATATTAAATAAAACAAGTAAAAGTGCTATATTCGGCTGTGCCGAATACTAAATACCCTTCACAGATGTAATTCTTCTTTCTTTCTTTCTTGCTAGAACAGAAAGTAGCTTTAATTAAAAAATAATTAAAAAAAACAAAATGATGATATCAGTTACTTTTATATTTAAGACAACATTTACATTTTTTGGCTCTTCTTACTGAACGTCTTCAAATATATTAAATATGTTTAATTTACAAACAACAGTCGCAAAGCAGCTCTGAGTCAGTTAACATCAAGCCTCGTTGGCAATTATTTTTTAAGTGCAGCCAGACCACTGATTGTTTACTCTCTTTCGAGAGTTTTGCGTCTCACTCGCACTAGTTAATTTCAACACCTCAGATAACTGTATAGTTTTACAGTTCTTCTGAGGAATATTCCGTGGTTAACTACGTTGCTACTTCCTATCTGAAGGCATAGGTCGTGTACAGTCAGTCACAGTAACGGAAGAAAATACGGGTTAATAACATCGCCGGCACATAGTCTAAGTCACTCCGTCGGCATCTGTGCACCAAATACTTTGCAAATTTACTTTGTAACGTATTTCAACATACAAATACAAATACAAACAAAAAGAAAAAATCCGTTTCATGTACCCCAAAAGGTTCTAATAGTCCAACGGTAGAATACTCTTTTATATTTTTTTGGTTTTTAGTACCAATTTATTTCTTGCTGATATATAAAGTAAGTATAATTCATCATAAAAATCAAAAATAACAAATAATATGGTTACTCTTATGACTCAGAAAATGTCGATATTCCAACCCTGTAATTGGATTTTTAATTTTTTGGGTTTTTTTTACCAATTTAACTCTTCCCGAAGAATAAAAAACATTTCATTCACACACAACCAAAATAAGGAACATATATGGCTACTTTTATGTACTAAAAAATTTCGATTTTCCAACCCTGGAACCAAATTTTTAATACCAAATTAATTCTTCTTGAAGTATAAAATAGTTTTAATTCACTAAGAAAACAAAATTTGGAATTTATGTGGGTACTTTTTTTTTATTTATTTATTTATGTCAATAGATTTTATATCCTTACTGACTAACATTAATAACAAAGTTTACTTATATACATATTACAATATACAGTACAACGAATAAGTTTTTAAACAAAGTAAGATTTTTAACATATAACATCAAACAAAAGGAATCAAGTATTTAAATACAAAGTTAATTTTCTCTTCAGTATTATATTACTCTCAGACATTTCGATCATATGGTAGCATTTATTGAAGTTTTCACATGCACGACGGAAGGAGTCATTATTGGCATATATAGAACGGTAATATATAAGTAATAGGAGTTCAAAATTACGTGAAGGTCTAACAGGAACGTTGAAGCAAATTCGACTAAGCAAGAATTCCGAATCAACTTCACCACGAATCAGGCCCAAAATAAACAATGTGCTCAGCATTATTCGTCTACTTTTTAAAGTTGGCAGTTTTATCAAAGCAAGTCTACTTTGATACGGCGGCAAGACATATGAGTTCCAGCCAAGACCACGGAGGCAGAAAATCAAAAATTGTTTTTGTACTGATTCAATACTATTTATATGAATAGAATAACAAGGATCCCAAACAGTTGACCCATACTCAAGAATTGGTCGAACACGAGAGGTATATAAAAGTTTTGTAGTGTAAGGATCACGAAATTCCTTTGACCAGCGTTTCATAAAA
The DNA here is from genome assembly GCA_951800035.1 of Linnaemya tessellans. NCBI lineage: Eukaryota > Metazoa > Arthropoda > Insecta > Diptera > Tachinidae > Linnaemya > Linnaemya tessellans. Next base: position 78,668,033 of record OX637533.1, on the reverse strand, counting down.
CCAAGTATCCCGTAAGCTTTATTTACCATCATTGAAATGTTTTTTTTTTTTGGCGTTTATTATTATTTATTGGATCTTCAATTTTAAATTGAACTAACAATAAGTAATCAAATCTTAAATCTAATAATGTTAATTATATGTCTAGCCAATGCCAGACAAAAAATTATTTTCAGCAGTTGATTTTTTGTTGTTTACGTCTCTCGTGTACGGCTGAGAGTAAGAGTATCCCTCCTTCTCAGCCGAATGTGGCCTCTAAAATTAATGATGTCGCGGGCTAGAGGATTTGGATGCAACTCAAGTTTCTTTATATATGTTGTCACATGTTTTGAAAACACCGTATTAACCATTGGGACCTCCAGATCTTTATGTAAACGTTGATTTCTGACATACCAGGGGGCTGCTGTTATTGTACGGAGGATTTTATTTTGTCGCCTTTGAATTTTCTCCACGTTGGATGCTGAGGCAGTGCCCCATAACTGTATGCCGTAGGACCATATTGGTTTAAGAATCGAGTTGTATAAGAGAAGTTTACAATCTAAGCTTAGTGTAGAATTTCTTCCAATAAGCCAATTCATCTGAGCCGCTTTTAATTTCATTTGGGTCAGTTTTGCGTTTATGTGGGATTTCCATGTTAGACGACGATCAAGATGAACACCGAGATATTTTACTTCAGACTGTTGCGGTATTATCTGGCGATTGATATGTATAGGAGGGCATGTTTCCCTGCGCAATGTAAAAGTAACATGTACACATTTTTGCTCGTTAACTTTTATCCGCCATTGTTTGAGCCATTTTTCCAGCTCGGGTATATACTCTTGTAATTTGCGGGAAGCTTCTGGACAGTTTTCGTGAACGCTTAGAAAAGCTGTATCATCAGCAAATGTTGATATGTGAATTTCACTGCTTAACGGTAAGTCAGAGGCGAATATTAAATATAGTACAGGACCGAAGATGCTGCCTTGGGGAACTCCGGCTTCAATCGGCTGCGGAGGGCTTAAGAAGTTACCTTCTTTAACTATAAATGTTCGATCTTTTAAATAACTTATTAAAAGCCTAACGGTGTTTGCGGGTAGACTTTGCTTTAATTTGTGTATTAGACCTTCGTGCCATACTTTATCGAAAGCTTGTGAAACATCAATGAAGAGCGCAGAGCAGTATTTCTTTTCTTCGAAAGTTATTCTAACTACATTCACAAGTCTGTGAGTTTGTTCGACAGTGCTATGTTGCCTCCGAAAACCGAACTGATGACCTGGAATACATCCACTGTTGTTCAGAACGGGGTTTAGCTTGCTCATAAGTAGCTTTTCAAATAGTTTTGACATGTTCGATAATAAATTTATAGGCCGATATGATTCAACCTTCGTATGATCTTTGTCGGGCTTAGGTATCATAGTAATTTGCGAAACCTTCCATTCTTTAGGATAGTATTCCAGGCGTAAAATACCATTAAAGATGAAGAGAATTATTCTTTTTGCAATATATGGTAGTTCAATAAGCATTTTGTTGCTTATTTTGTCAACACCTGGTGCTTTTTTCGAGTTTAAGCCAGCAATAGTCTGTTCAATTTCCATAATATTGAAACTCAGGGGAAGCTCTGGTACAGCGATAACCGGTGGCATTTCAGCAATATCATCAGATAAGTTTGGAGTAAATACATTTTGCAGGTGGTTTACGAACAGAGTACCTTTTTGTGCATCAGTTCTTGCCCAGTCTCCATTCGGACATCGTAATGGAGGTTTGCTTATCACCGGTCTTTTAAGCCCTCTCGCTGCACGCCACAGCGAATAATCTGATTGTGGTGTTGCGTCGAGTTCACGCAGATATTTTTGTAAGGAAGCAGTTTTTTGATTATCTAATAGCGTTTTAACTTGTTTGGTACATTCCTTCAGCCTAAGTTTTAACTGAGGGGATCTGTAACGTTGCCATTCTCGTCGAACTCTTCTTTTTTCAGATAAAAGCCTTTCGATGTCTACAGAAAAATTTTTATTAAATCTCTCTTGTTGATTTACGGAAGTAGCATTTAGAGCAGCTTGTTTAAGGTTTGCTTCAAACACCCTAATAGAGTGATCTATGTCAGCAGGGGTTCTCAACGGCATATTTTCCGAGCAATGGGCACTCAAAAATTTTTTGTATTTCAACCAGTTAATTTGTTTGGTTGTCATCGTTAACTCAGAAGTAGGTGACGAAGTTTCATGTGAGTATATAGTGACAATAGTAGGAGAGTGGTCTGAAGACAAATCTAAAGATGCTTCAACTTTCATCATTTCGGTTTGCACACCTTTTACTATTCAAAAGTCGATAACGTCAGGGATTTTTTGTCGATCAGTTGGCCAGTATGTTGGTTGTCCACTTCAGACTACATTCAAGCTCCTTTTAGAAAGTGTGTCAAACAAAACACGACCCTTGGGAGTGATTAGACGTGAGCCCCAGAACGTGTGTTTTGCATTGTAGTCGCCAGCTGCTAGGAAACGTGACCCCAGTGACTTAAAGAATGTGCTATATTGACTTTCAGTAATTGAAAACCTAGGAGGAGAATAAACTGAAGAAATTACAAGGTTCTGATGATAACTTTCAATGCATATATTTGTTGCTTGAAGATATTCTTCACAAAGTGCAGTTAGTAGGTAGTGTTTTATCCGCGATTTTATTAGTATTGCCGAGCCACCACAAGCTCTACCTCGGGGGTCTTTGGTGTCGTAAAAATTATATCCACTAATTTTAAAAGAACTTCGAGACGTCATGTGAGTCTCTGAGATAAGCATAACATCAATTTGTTTATCCTTCTTCATCATTGAAATGTGATCACGAAATTTGAGCCTGTGATCCAAAAGTATGCCAAGATCCATTATTGATTGAACTTTACTTAAAACAGCAGTATCAATATGACATAGAGCAGGGGTCCTCAATGGGAGAAAATATTTAAGTATAATGTATTTGTGAATTTTTCATGTGTTAGTGACTGAGCGTACAAATAATGTTGCCAGACGACGTCATTTTTGCGACTTTTTATGCCAAAAATAATATTACATGAAATATTTATATAAAGTTTTCATTAATATGTATTTCTTACATTTAATTATTACAGGCGAACTTCCTTATAGTGAATAAATTATACACTCCACGCAATATTTGTAAGGCTAAAATTATTTAAATTTTTCCGAATTTATTAATGTACATAATGTTGGAATATTTTGACTTATATATTGCCATTTTATCTGACATAAAAATATTGTGTTCCGTTATTTCTGTTTAAAAATAACGTGATTTAAATATCAAATTTGAACGAAATATTTAAAAGACCAAGTCCAGGAAATTATAATAGAGGAGTAAAAAAATCTAAATCTATGTGGAATAAAAACATTTTGCTTCTTATAAAAAAAGACTTACAAATCAAAATATTTGCTTTCAAGTCAATTCATCTATTAAAATGTTTGTAATTTTGAAAAAAATTCTATATAAGGACGCTACTAGACGTTGAAAGTCGTACTTCTAGCAATATAATTCGTAAAATATTAGTAATAGGTGATAGCTACATTAAAGAAGCTAATTAAAAAATCTAAATAATAATAATCGGCAATGTAACTTCTGAGATATAGAGCCTCGGAAAAAAGAGCCTTATGTACCCTCTTCTCCCCATAAAACTTTTTGCAATAAAAAAATTTATAGGAACAAATATATTAAACAGAAGCAATTTCTTATTTTACGTATACTTCAAATTGAACTTACTCATTGTTTTTAAATATTTTTGTCAAAATAACACTGTTTTATATGAAAAATTGAAAGCATTTTTTAATTCTGTAGAAATGTTGAGGTATTTTTCATAAAACTACCGTAATAATTTCTCATTAAAGATTTCAAAAAGTAATATGAAGATTTTGATGTTTTTTCTCCAAAATTTGGCGATATTGCATCTATTTTGTCTGGCAACTATGTGAACAAGAAAGAACATTTAAAGGTGTTGCAGTTGATCACAAAATCAAATTGATAATAATAAAAGAAGGCAAACTTAGTTTTCACTTTTATAAATGTGTGAAATTGATTTTTGTTTCTATAGCCTATATTCTATTCACAATTTCGACCGAAATGCTGTCAAAGCCCATATAAAAAGTATTTAGTCGAAATAAGCGTGGAAAAATTTGGAAAACTAGTTTACTATGAAAAACACGTGAAATTTTTCTGAACACAATTTTGCTAAATATTTTTCGAAAATTTAAACAGAAACAGGAAAACAAGAAATTTATAATTTTTATTTGTCAATTTTTTCAAATGAAATAATTAATGTTGCTAAACATTTTTCGAAAATTCAAACAGAGTACCGGCCTTATCGCTGTGAGCCCTTGTATGTAGTATAATTTTTTGGCCTCCTAAGCGCACACAAAAATTTAATTTAATTGACTGTTAAAGTTCGACGAGGCAAGTCGCATGTTTTTTATGAAAAAAAAAAATTACTGCAAAATTAAACAAAATTTGTATTTGTACATACATATAACTTTAGAAAATTGCAAAATGTTGGACAAAGAGTGGGAAAATTCTTTTTTGTTTTCTATTAGTATAACATTTTGCTGCATAAAATAAACTATGAGCCACTGTATATACATATTTGGGAAATTATGAAATATAAATAAATAGAATTTTCTAAAATATGATAAGAAAATTCGGAAATAAAACTGTAAATGGTGTAAAGATAATGTACCAAAAATTTTAAAATACTCGTGCAACTGAGTAAATAATAACATTTCTTTCGATTTAAAAAAAAAGTTCCTCTGTAGAAAATTTTCAAAAGGCTTATATTAAAATATTACATTATAGACAATACTATCTTCCAATGGAGATATAAAATATTATAAAACCATTTTTGTATCATACAAAATTACTAAAAATCATAATATATGTAAATTCATCCATCCAAGAATACAAAAAATCGAACGATGGCAACGCGGGTTGAAAATTTAGTCATGCATTTGTTGTTGGCTATGAATAAAATGTTTATTTTCTCTTCTCTCATTGATGTGAATTTCGTTACTGTTCGTGTTGCGTATGTGAATACGTGTAGAAAATCCGATTGGCACTCGTATCTGGAGTGCAATGGCTGAGGAGGCCTGATTTAAACTAATGGATGTGTTGCTCTACATATTTATGGATAGATTGCGGTGCAACCCACAATTACATTAATAAAAACCTAGTTTTAGGAATTAGAAGTATGACAAGACCATTAAGAATGATCACCATGCATGTTGAATCTATTCTAGCATACAAACAAAAAATAAAATTATTTAAGAAAGAATTAGAATTTTACGAAATAAGTAACAAAGACGATTACGATTTTATGCTGGGTGTCGGGGAATTAAACTACTAAACGCAGTCATATATATAGGGAAAAAATTGTTCATTGGCCCAGAAACAATACAAAAATTTAATTTCTCTATAGGATATAAACAGTATGTGTTGGCGCCAGCATCCCAGCTCGTGGGGATCGCCTGTCGGGATGTGTAAGCCCAGCTGAAACAGGGATTCGACTTGTGATCCGCCATTCTGGCTGGTGCCGGCATGATTGACATCGGCAATGATTTTTGCGACAGGTGGCTTTTTTTTCTTTTTGCTTGCCTTTTGGTTTATATAAATAGTTATTTTTTGGCAAGAGAACAATCTCGTCTGCAGATAGTTATCGGAACATTTAAGAAAAAATAAAGAAGTAAACCCGTAAGACAACATTTGGTCCTTCTACCGTAAAAAGCTGAACAGGTACGTGGATTTAATTTATTGTGGCAATTATTATATTTGGTGGTACACTGTGTCTCATTATTTGTGGCTCAGTGGAAGTAAGGTTAGAAAACCCGGTGCATGACATCAAGTATAATTAATTTTTCAACAATTTACGTCCCGTTACGATACGAATTGTTATTGTTGCTCACGCCATACAAAGTTTCGACAGCCATCTTTATTTAATTTTTGCGGAAAATTTTTACATCACCTGATACTGGTGTCGAGAAGTTTTTATTGTTGTGCTGACTAAATATTTTTTAATTGGCGGTTTTGCTTGCGCGGAAATGTTTTTTCGCCCGCCATCTTTAAAAGTCTTTCTATTTGATTCTTTTTCTCAAAAATTCTTTTTTGATTGATTTGGATTTGTTTGCATAAAATTGTAAAGAAAAATTTTGCAAGAAATGACTGATGTTGAAAAATATCTACGAGCAGCAGAAGAATTATTTGCTCTAGAGGCAGCTCTTAATGATGAGGAATTATGCGGATATTCTGATGAGGCATTTGAGTTTGAAAAAAACGAGTTGGAAAACCTGTGGTCCAAATGCAAGAAACTTTATGAAGAATGTGGAGTGGACACTGTGGAAAAGAACAAAGAACTCGTTGCAGTCCAGGCAAAGCAAATGCAGGTAAAAAAATCATACATTCGTTTTTTGAATATTATTTCGAAAGCCAGACAAGTGGCTTGTAAAAATGAAAGCCAAACGAAGCAAGTAGATAGTCCAAATCTGTGTAGTTCGATATCTGTACCTCCTTGTGATACTGGTGTCTTTCATGGGGACTACATATCGTGGCCTACATTTAGGGACATGTTTACGGCGATTTACATAAATAATAGCAGACTTAGCCCAGTTGAAAAATTATTCTACCTATTTAGAAAAACAGATGGTGAAGCACGTGATATAAATAGAAACGTGGCTCTAACCAATGAAAATTTCGACTTGGCCTGGAATAATTTGAAGAATCAATACGAAAATAAGCGTGTATTGATATATACTCAACTGAAGCTATTATTTAATTTGACCCCTTGTTTACATGACTCAGCACAAGAAATAAAAAAACCTACAACGAGAAATTAATAATATTATTTCGATTTTAAAACTTTATGCAGTAGATATACATGGGATCCGATCTTTGTATTTCAATGTTCATCACGTCTGTCTGAAAATACTTTGCATCTATGGGAGCAATCAGTAACAAATAAAACAGAGGTTCCCAAATGGGAAGAATTAAACGCATTCCTCACTGATAGATATCATGCATTAGAAAGTGTTTCAGACATAATAGCTACAAATAATACTGCCTGTGGTTCCCAAAATATTTCTCAACATATAAGCAGTCAGCCATATGCCAAAACAAAACAATTTAAGACGCACCATACAAAAGTTACACCAATGCAATGCAGCCTTTGTAACTCAAGTCATAAAATTAGCTCTTGCCATAAATTTTTGAGTATGGACTACAAAACTCGTGTTTCGAATTTGAAAAAATTTCATTTTTGTTTCAATTGCCTAACGCCGGGTCATTTGTATAAGGAATGTAATAGTTCAAACTCATTTACCAAGTGCAAAAGGAAGCATCATACGCTAATACATAGAGATTTTGTGACAAATAATCAGAACCATTTTAAAAGCGCCAATCAAAATCAGGCAAATAAAATACAGTCCACTAATTTTGTCGCTCCAACAGCAGTTCAAACAGCTGAAGTGGTTCAATCGCATCATGAGTCAGCCGCAAAAAAAAGTTAGTTTAGCTACAGTCTGGGTAAATATTATGCATCTTGGTTCATTATATAATGTACGAGCTCTTATTGATCCATGTTGAGATGAAAGTTTTATATCTGAAAAGATTCAACAATTGTTGAAGTTGCCCACTACTGAAATTTCAGCTGAGGTTACAGGTTTAGGCGGTGATGTAATTAGCAAATCAACCAAAATGGCAGCGATGGTTATAGAATCAAGATTCTGCCAAACTATCTCCCTCAAGGTGCAGGCGTTTGTGGTTCCTCGCGTTACTGGTAAGGTGCCCACGTATTCATTTAAGCCCTTGAGTGGTTTTGAGTTGCCGAAATTAAATTATGCAGATCCAAACTTTTTTGAAAATGGTGAAGTGGATCTCTTATTAGGAGGCGATATGTACCCCCTTATTCTTCGTGGAGGAGTTCAGCATGGCGTTTTTGAGTCTCTAGTGGCTCAAGAAACAATTTTTGGCTGGATAGTAACTGGACCAACCAGTAGTGTGTCCCCACGTAAGGTGACAAGGTCACACTTAACAAAAATTTCCATTGACGACCAGTTAGCAAAATTTTGGGAGTTAGAAGAAGTTTCTCGTCGGCAGATATTATCTGAAGAAGATAAAGTTTGTGAGGAGATCTATCGTTCTACTACCACTAGAGATTCCAAAGGGAGATATACAGTAAAGCTGCCCTTCAAGAGTAATGTGGCGTCACTTGGTCCCAATAGGCACATTGCCGAAAGTCAGTTTTTGAGATCAGAGAAATCTTTAATGCGCAATGCTGAACATAAAGCACAGTATGATGCGGTGTTACAAGAATATTTAACATATGGAAAAAACGGAGAATTCCAGTGGCCCAAGTTACTATCTGCCCCATCATGGTGTATTTAAGCCAGAAAGTACAACAACAAAATTGAGAGTAGTTTTTAATGCATCTAGTACGACTCCTAGTGACAAGAGCCTAAACGATTTGTTGTTCACTGGCCCAATTCTGCAAGCTGAACTAGTCAATTTAATACTGAAATGGCGATTTTTTCAGTTTGTATTTAATGCTGACATTACAAAAATGTACAGGCAATTTTTGGTAGGCCCTTCCAGAAAATTGTTTTTCGTAGTTCGGACAGCGGCGATATTGAAGACTACCAGCTCAACACAGTTCCTTTTGGAGTAAATTGTGCCCCGTATTTGGCGCTCAGAACTATACTTCAGCTGGCAAATGATGAAGAGTACTGTTTCCCTCTAGGGTCAAAAATTTTACGGAATGTATGTATGTCGATGATGCCCTAGTGAGAGCGCATTCAATCACTGATGCTTTGGCGGCACGTGACCAATTAATTGGTATTTTAGAAATGGGTGGCTTTGAGTTAAGAAAATGGACCTCTAACTCAAAAGAAATTTTAAAAAATTTGCCCCAAGAGCATTTGCTTAACGAATCCTTTCTGTGTCTCAAGGATAAAAGTACATCGAAAACGTTAGGCATACACTGGAATGCGCTAGAAGACATATTTTTCTTTACGGCGGAGAAATTTAAAATCAAGCCGTCGTATACTAAAAGAGAAGTGCTATCAATTATAGCTAGGTTGTTCGATCCTTCGGGGTGGCTGGCCCTAGTAGTAGTGACAGCAAAAATTTTAATTCAGCAAATGTGGCTTGACAAAATAGAATGGGATGAGCCTATACAAACTTTAGCTCTACAGAAGTGGCAAAATTTCATTACAAATTATGGAAAAATTGAAACAATAAGGCTCCCACGATGGGTTCAATATTCACCTGGATGTGATATTCAGTTTCATGGTTTCTGTGACTCATCAGAGTTAGCGTATGCAGCATCAATTTACGTAAGAGTTACCATCGAAGATAGAGTGACGACAAATTTACTCATATGCAAAACAAAAGTGGCACCAGTTAAGAAGCCATCTTTACCTCGGTTAGAGTTGTGCGGAGCTGTTTTATTAGCAAACTTAGTCGACAGCGTAATACCAGCTTTTGGATTGAAGACATATTCGTTATATATGTGGTCCGATTCAACAATGCTAGCTAGCATGGCTAAGAAAACCTCCCTGCAGTTGGAAAACGTTCGTAGCAAATAGGATAGCCACCATATTAGAAAAAGTTGGTAGCAAAAATTGGTTTCATGTCTCTTCGGGTGACAATCCTGCCGATCTAGCAACTTGGGGGCTGACTCCTGAAGAGTTACGTTTGAAAGAGCTATGGTAGTATGGTCCCAAGTGGCTACATTTAGAAGAATGTCAGTGGCCTGAAGGCCCACCTCCACTTGAAACTACAGAAGAAATAAAAAATGTTAAGGTGTTTGTTGCTACTTCGGCTGAGAAAGAAGATATTCTCGACCGTTTTTCTAGTCTACCACGAGCCCTACACGTAATAGCCTACATGTTTCGTTTTGTCACTCTCACCAGTAAAATAAGACGTGTGGCGAAAGTATACGACACATTGAGAATTCAGGCCACAGAATTAAGATTCGTCAGAAAGCGATTATTTTCGTTATCCCAGCAATCATATTTTTCGTGCGAATTCAATCATTTAAAATTAATGAAACCGCTTGCTTCGAATAGCCCTCTTTTAACTCTGACACCATATTTGGACAAAAATGATGTTATAAGATCTAACAGTCGTCTCACCCAATCCGTCTGTTTGTCATACAATAAAAGTCACCCTATCATCTTGGCGTACAGTAGCAGACTGGCGCGCCTTTATGTAGAATTCATACACCAGCTCGTTCACCATGGAGGCCCTCGTCTCATGTTGTCCGTGGTTCGACAGGAGTGCTGGATTCTCAACGCAAAAAATCTGGTGAAAACAGTGGCCCATAACTGTAAAATCTGCGTTTTGCACCGTAAGAGACTCCAAGGTTAAATCATGGGCTCGCTACCTCCAGAAAGAACAACCTTAAGTCGCCCTTTTGCTAATACGGGAGTTGATTTTGCCGGCCCTTTTGAAATAAAAAGTTTTACCGGTCGATATTGTCGTATGACCAAGGGCTATGTGTGTCTCTTTGTCTGTTTTGCTATCAAAGCGATTCACATTGAAGTTGTTAGTGACCTGTCTACACCTGCCTTTCTTGCTGCTTTATCGCGTTTTGTTGCTCGCCGTGGCTGCCCCAGCTGTATTTTTTTTGACAACGGTCGAAACTTTGTTGGCGCCGCACGGGAGATAAAGTCAAACTTCGATAAACTCGTGAAAGAACTTCGTGACTCAGCTGTGGACAAGTATGGGCACCAACATTTAGAATGGCGATTCATTCCTGCTGCTGCACCTCACATGGGAGGACTATGGGAGGCAGGAGTTAAAAGTTTAAAAACCTTGTTGAGAAAATCTGCGGGACAGCTGAAATTTACGTTTGAGGAGTTTGCCACATTTCTGGCACGCGTTGAAGCTTGCCTCAACTCGCGTCCCCTTGGTCCCTTACCCGACAGTGCAGACGAATTGTCTGCCCTTACTCCAGGCCATTTTTTAATAGGCTCATCTTTGCTCTCTCCAGCTGAGCCTGAAGAGTTGTCTCCAGCGGTAACTATCACCAACCGGTGGCGCAAAGTAAAGGCTCTACAACAAGAAATTTGTAGGCGCTGGAAAGAGGAGTTTTTGAAGGAGCTGCACAAGCGCAGCAAGTGGAAAACGCCACAGGTCGATCTTAAGGTAAATGATTTAGTGGCGCTAAAAAGTGAGCCAACTTGTTCCACAGAATAGCGTCTAGGGCGTATAACCAAAATTTATTATGGCTCTGACAACAAAGTACGGGTAGTTGACTTAAAAACTCAAAATGGCGTCATCACTCGCCCTATCCATAAATTAGTATGTTTGCCACCTTGCCACAATTAAATCCACACCTATGTCATATCTATCGTGTCTCAAAACTTCCACCTTTTTCTTAGATCATTATGGCGTTCAACTCGCATTACAAGTGCCTTCTGTGCGATCGGTTTCACGCGATCCGCCAGTGCTCGCAATTCATAACAGTACCGACGGATGAAAAAGTACGCATCGTGGCCCGACTCGCGCTGTGCTATAGCTGCTTGGCGCAGTCCCACAGCATAATTGGGTGCCCCAGCCTGGACCGGTGCCGTCGCTGCAGGCAAGACCACAACTCCCTGCTCCACCCCATGCCCGCAGACTGCGTTTGGGTGAAGATGAGCGCTGTAGTACGAGTCAAAGTAACATCCAGCTCCCGCCTCGTTCTTACTCGGATCTTGCTAGATCCGTCCACAGCCAGATCCACCATAATGCGGAAAGAAGCCGTGGCTCTTAAGTGCGTCCTCCACAAGGGCGAGACAACGCTCACCTTCTTACACCGCGAGTCGCCAGGCCACTTCGTTGCGAAGCTGCTGGTGGAAGACAAAATTTACGGCTGCAACCCGAGCGCTACGGTTGATCGTTTGTACCGCAGCGATCACGCCGACTTCCTGGCTAACCGCTCGTGGTATAAGCGCAGGGACTATTTTTTAATCTTGGGTGCGGACGTGATGGGTCGGGTGCTGATTGGTCCAGCGGTGGGCAAGCCAGGGTTCCTGAATGTGCAGGATACCGTGTTTGGCCAAGCCTTTTTTGGGGAAGGCAAACATAGCTAACGCATAATGGCCAATAATCACATGTGGCCCGAAACCAAACAGTGGAATTGTCTCTTTTTCATTATTTTACTTTTGGTTTTCCTTTTTAATTAAATACATGAAATATTTTCTTTAGTTACTTAAAAAAAAAATTTTCTTGTAATTCTTGTAGTTAACGATAATAATGTATAATTCGTTGCCCACCTGTCGCAAGGCCGGCGGTATGTTGGCGCCAGCATACACAGTATTCCAGCTCGTGGGGATCGCCTGTCGGGATGTGTAAGCCCAGCTGAAACAGGGATTCGACTTGTGATCCGCCATTCTGGCTGGCGCCGGCATGATTGACATCTGCAATGATTTTTGCGACAGGTGGCTTTTTTTTCTTTTTGCTTGCTTTTTGGTTTATATAGATAGTTATTTTTTGGCAAGAGAACAAGCTCGTCTGCAGATAGATATCGGAACATTGGGGAAAAAATAAAGAAGTAAACCCATAAGACAACAGTATGAAAAGGAAATAGAAGGATTAAAGCAGGAGAATAATAAAATAGGTGCTTTACCTTTTACGACAACAATAGAAGCAAGTATTAGGACAACCACTAAAGAACCCATCTGGACAAAGCAATATCCAGGTAATATGAATGATACTGAGTTCACCTATAAAGAAATAGAAAACTTATTAAGTGATGGCATAATTCAAAGAAGCTACAGCCCATATAACTCACCTACATATGTTGACAGTACATAATAAAGGTGTAGACGAAAATGGTAAACCCAAAAGAAGAATGGTAATAGATTTCCGTAAATTAATTGAACATACAGTTACAGACAGGTATATCATCCAAAATGTAAACACAACTTTACAAAATCTAGGGAAAGCTAAATGGGAGCAAGTATGAATTCATACTAATGCCCTTTGGATTGAAGAATGCACCTTGAATTTTCCAACGGTGTGTAATAATGACATACTAAGGGAATTCATAGGTAAATTCGCGTATGTCTACATAGATGATGTTCTCATTTATTCATCTACACCAGAAGAACACATGCAACACATATACTTGGTAATTGAGGCTCTAAATAAAGCAACATTAAAAATCTTCAATGAAAAATCAAAATTTTGTATGCAAGAGGTTGAATATTTAGGACATATTATTAAGCATAATAAAATTTCAACAGACCCGGAGAAGATAAAGGCAATTGAAAATTTCCCTATACACAAAACTTTGAAAGATCTTCGTACTTTTTTGGGATTAACAGGATATTATAGACGTTTTGTGAAAGATTATGCCCACGTGGCAAAACCACTAACAATACATTTGAAAGGCGAGAACGCACATATTGGAAAAAATAAAAGCAAGAATAAAGCAATTCAGTTAGACCAAGCTGCCATAGAAGCAATTCAAAAGCTGAAAATCAAATTAAAAGAGCAAGTTGTATTATTTCAACCTGATTATAATAAATGATTTGAACGTACCACGGAGGCTTCCAACATAGCTATTGGAGCTGTGCTAAGTCACAACAAAAAGCCAATACATTTCCTGTCTCATAAACGTAGCACAACGGAACAAAATTACAGCACCAATGAAAAAGAAGTTTTGACCATAATTTGGGCCTTACAAAAACTAAGGAATTACATATACGGCATAGCCGACCTTACTGTTTTTACGGACCATCAGTGATTAACTTATGCTATTTCGGAAAAGAATCCCAACCCTAAGTTAAAACGCTGGAAAGCCATCATAGAATACTACGGCGCTAAAATAAAATACAAACCAGGCACTGAAAATGTAGTATCCGATGCATTGTCTCATCAGACTATAAATGACACTGCACATTCAGCTGCAAATTCTAGTTTCTAGTTGGTTGGGTAACTGCTTTGATGATATCACTACTTACTATATATCATCAAAGCAGTTACCCAACCAACTAGAAACTTAGTGGAAACACGAACGCGAACTATTTTCTCTGGAAAAGTCCGACATACCATTAACTTTACTAACAATTACAATTTAATAACAGAATTAAAAAAATTTATTCCTCCTAAAAGAATTATATCGATACACACAGATATTGAAAACATACATAAATATGAAAAAATTATCAAAGAAACATTTATTGGAACTAATCTTGTTTATACGCCAATAAAACTTAAAGATGTATTAGAAAAAAACGAGAAATTTCGTATAATTAAGGATACACATGATAGAGTCCATAGAAGTATTAAAAATGTAATAAACGAAATATTGGAAAAATATTATTGGCCAGAATTAGAAAGAGATGCCAAACGATACAATAACAACTGTTCAGCATGCTTATTCGGTATATATGAAAGAAAACACATCAGAGAACCGTTACGTGACTCTACTATTCCAACAAAACCTAGAGAATTTATACATGCAGATATTTATTTTAATGGTAAAATTATGTACTTAGTACCTATAGATAAATTCTCTAAATACATACGAGTACATAGTAGCCCGAGAAATACAAACTAAAGTAGCAATAGAAAATATATTAGAAGAAATACTCACTACCAGCTTCCCCGAGTGTTAACGTTTAATGGCTGATAACGAATCATCTTTTGTGACGCCAGCGTTTAAGCAAATGTGCTATATATACGGCATTAAAAAACTAGAAACGCCAGTACATAGATCAGCAGCAAACAAGTGAAATGAATGCATAACACAATCAGCGAATTAACGAGTGTTGTCGCGTTCACCAACCTTTTTTTTGCAGCTATCCAAAATCCAAAGAATAAAAATAAAAAGACACCTTTTTTCCTTTTTAAATTGAAGTTTTGTTTTCCTTTATTTAGGCGATCGTCTTCCTTGATAGCAAGTCAGTCTAAAAAAGTAGTGAAAAAAAGTAAAAACACACCGCCACCTAACATCTTGCCGCCGATCGTTGCCACGACGGCTTCCGGCGAATATCGTGTTGATCAAACCCGGGATGCCAGATGAGCCACTTTTTCCTTTACCATGATTTACACGGGCTGTGGTGTTAACATACCGCCGACCTTGCAACATCGTGCAACATAAACCCTGGGCTCACATGAAATAAAGGATTACTTTTCCAAATTAGCGTGCATTGAATATTCCATGTAGTCAAAATAAAATATTTCATATATTTAATCAAAAAAAAAGAAAAACCAAAAGTACAATAACGAAAAAATAATGGTAGTGGTATAAAAAATGGGCCACGTTGGATTATTGGCCCTTACGCGTCAGCGATGTTGCCTTCCCCAAAAAAGGCCTGTCCAAAGACCGTATCCTGCACATTCAGGAACCCTGGCTTGCCCACCGCTGGACCAATCAGCACCCGAGCCATCACGTCCGCACCCAGGATTACAAAATAGTTTCTGCACTTGTACCACGAGCGGTTCGCCAGGAAGTCGGCGTGATCGCTGCGGTACAAGCAGTCGACCGTAGCGCTCGGGTTGCAGCCGTAAATTTTATCCTCCACCAGCAGCTTCGCAACGAAGTAACCTGGCGACTCGCGGTGGAGGAAGGTGAGCGTTGTCTCGCCCTTGTGGAGGACGCACTTGAGGGCTACGGCTTCGTTCCGCATTATGGTGGATCTGGCTGCGGACGGATCTAGCATGATCCGAGTAAGAACAGGGCGGGGGCTGGACGTTCCCTTGACCCGTACTACCGCGCTCATCTTCACCCAAACGCAGTCTGCAGGCATGGGGTGGAGTAGGGAGTTGTGGTTTTGCCTGCAGCGACGGCACCGGTCCAGGCTGGGGCACCCAATTAGGTTGTGGGACTGCGCCAAGCAATTATAGCACAGCGCGAGTCGGGCCACGATGCGTACCTTTTCCTCCGTCGGTACGGTTACGAACTGCGAGCACTGGCGGATCGCGTGATACCGATCGCACAGAAGGCACTTGTAATGCGAGTTGAACGCCATAATGATCTAAGAAAAAGGTGGAAGTTTTGAGACACGATAGATATGATATAGGTGTGGATTTAATTGTGACAAGGTGGCAAACATACTAATTTATGGATAGGGCGAGTGATGACACCATTTTGAGTTCTTAAGTCAACTACCCGTACTTTGTTGTCAGAGCCATAATAAATTTTGGTTATACGCCCTAGACGCCATTCGGTGGAACAAGTTGGTTCACTCTTTAGAGCAACTAAGTCATTTACCTTAAGATCGACCTGTTGCGTTTTCCACTTGCTGCGCTTGTGCAGCTCCTTCAAAAACTCCTCTTTCCAGCGCCTACAAATTTCTTGTTGTAGAGCCTTTACTTTGCGCCAACGGTTAGTGATAGTTACCGCTGAAGACAACTCTTCAGGCTCAGCTGGGGAGAGCAAAGATGAGCCTATTAAAAAATGGCCTGGAGTAAGGGCAGACAATTCGTCTGCACTGTCGGGTAAGGGACCAAGCGGACGCGAGTTGAGGCAAGCTTCAACGCGTGCCAGAAGTGTGGCAAACTCCTCAAACGTAAATTTCAGCTGTCCCGCAGATTTTCTCAACAAGGTTTTTAAACTTTTAACCCCTGCCTCCCATAGTCCTCCCATGTGAGGTGCAGCAGCAGGAATGAATCGCCATTCTAAATGTTGGTGCCCATACTTGTCCACAGCTGAGTCACGAAGTTCTTTCACGAGTTTATCGAAGTTTGACTTTATCTCCCGTGCGGCGCCAACAAAGTTTCGACCGTTGTCAGAAAAAATACAGCTGGGGCAGCCACGGCGAGCAACAAAACGCGACAAAGCAGCAAGAAAGGCAGGTGTAGACAGGTCACTAACAGCTTCAATGTGAATCGCTTTGGTAGCAAAACAGACAAAGAGACACACATAGCCCTTGGTCATACGACAATATCGACCGGTAAAACTTTTTATTTCAAAAGGGCCGGCAAAATCAACTCCCGTATTAGCAAAAGGGCGACTTAAGATTGTTCTTTCTGGAGGTAGCGAGCCCATGATTTGACCTTGGAGTCTCTTACGGTGCAAAACGCAGATTTTACAGTTATGGACCACTGTTTTCACCAGATTTTTTGCGTTGAGAATCCAGCACTCCTGTCGAATCACGGACAACATGAGACGAGGGCCTCCGTGATGAACGAGCTGGTGTATGAATTCTACATAAAGGCGCGCCAGTCTGCTACTGTACGCCAAGATGATAGGGTGACTTTCATTGTATGACAAACAGACGGATTGGGTGAGACGACTGTTAGATCTTATAACATCATTTTTGTCCAAATATGGTGTCAGCGTTAAAAGAGGGCTATTCGAAGCAAGCGGTTTCATTAATTTTAAATTATTGAATTCGCTCGAAAAATATGATTGCTGGGATAACGAAAATAATCGGTTTCTGACGAATCTTAATTCTGTGGCCTGAATTCTCAATGTGTCGTATACTTGCGCCACACGTCTTATTTTACTGGTGAGAGTGACAAACCGAAACATGTAGGCTATTACGTGTAGGGCTCGTGGTAGACTAGAAAAACGACCGAGAATATCTTCTTTCTCAGCCGAAGTAGCAACAAACACCTTAACATTTTTTATTTCTTCTGTAGTTTCAAGTGGAGGTGGGCCTTCAGGCCACTGACATTCTTCTAAATGTAGCCACTTGGGACCATACCACCATAGCTCTTTCAAACGTAACTCCTCAGGAGTCAGCCCCCGAGTTGCTAGATCGGCAGGATTGTCACCCGAAGAGACATGAAACCAATTTTTGTTACCAACTTTTTCTAATATGGTGGCTATCCTATTTGCTACGAACGTTTTCCAACTGCAGGGAGGTTTTCTTAGCCATGCTAGTACTATTGTTGAATCGGACCACAAATATAGCGAATATGTCTTCAATCCAAAAGCTGGTATTACGCTGTCGACTAAGTTTGCTAATAAAACAGCTCCGCACAACTCTAACCGAGGTAAAGATGGCTTCTTAACTGGTGCCACTTTTGTTTTGCATATGAGTAGATTTGTAGTCACTCTATCTTCGATGGTAACTCTTACGTAGATTGATGCTGCATATGCTAACTCTGATGAGTCACAGAAACCATGAAACTGAATATCACAGCCAGGTGAATACTGAACCCATCGTGGGAGCCTTATTGTTTCAATTTTTCCATAATTTGTAATGAAATTCTGCCACTTCTGTAACGCTAAAGCTTTTATAGGCTCATCCCATTCTATTTTGTCAAGCCACATCTGTTGAATTAAAATTTTTGCTGTCACTACTACTGGGGCCAGCCACCCCGCAGGATCGAACAACCTAGCTATAATTGATAGCACTTCTCTTTTAGTATACGACGGCTTGATTTCAAATTTCTCCGCCGTAAAGAAAAATATGTCTTCTAGCGCATTCCAGTGTATGCCTAACGTTTTCGATGTACTTTTATCCTTGAGACACAGAAAGGATTCGTTAAGCAAATGCTCTTGGGGCAAATTTTCTAAAATTTCTTTTGAGTTAGAGGTCCATTTTCTTAACTCAAAGCCACCCATTTTTAAAATACCAATTAATTGGTCACGTGCCGCCAAAGCATCAGTGATTGAATGCGCTCCCACTAGGGCATCATCGACATACATACATTCTCGTAAAATTTTTGACCCTAGAGGGAAACAGTGCTCTTCATCATTTGCCAGTTGAAGTATAGTTCTGAGTGCCAAATACGGGGCACAATTTACTCCAAAAGTAACTGTGTTGAGCTGGTAGTCTTCAATATCGCCGCTGTCCGAACTACGAAAAACAATTTTCTGGAAGGGCCTATGTTCAGGTGCTACCAAAATTTGCCTGTACATTTTTGTAATGTCAGCATTAAATACAAACTGAAAAAATCGCCATTTCAGTATTAAATTGACTAGTTCAGCTTGCAGAATTGGGCCAGTGAACAACAAATCGTTTAGGCTCTTGCCACTAGGAGTCGTACTAGAGGCATTAAAAACTACTCTCAATTTTGTTGTTGTACTTTCTGGCTTAAATACACCATGATGGGGCAGATAGTAACTTGGGCCACTGGAATTCTCCGTTTTTTCCATATGCCCTAGAGTTAAATATTCTTGTAACACCGCATCATATTGTGCTTTATGTTCAGCATTGCGCATTAAAGATTTCTCTGATCTCAAAAACTGACTTACGGCAATGTGCCTATTGGGACCAAGTGACGCCACATTACTCTTGAAGGGCAGATTTACTGTATATCTCCCTTTGGAATCTCTAGTGGTAGTAGAACGATAGATCTCCTCACAAACTTTATCTTCTTCCGATAATATCTGCCTACGAGAAACTTCTTCTAACTCCCAAAATTTTGCTAACTGGTCGTCAATAGAAATTTTTGTTAAGTGTGACCTTGTCACATTACGTGGGGAGACACTACTGGTTGGTCCAGTTACTATCCAGCCAAAAATTGTTTCTTGAGCCACTAGAGACTCAAAAACGCCATGCTGAACTCCTCCACGAAGAATAAGGGGGTACATATCGCCTCCTAATAAAAGATCTACTTCGCCACTTTCGAAAAAGTTTGGATCTGCATAATTTAATTTTGGCAACTCGAAACCACTCAAGGGCTTAAATGAATACGTGGGCACCTTACCAGTAACGCGGGGAACCACTAACGCCTGCACCTTGAGGGAGATACTTTGGCAGAATCTTGATTCTATAACCATCGCTGCCATTTTGGTTGACTTGCTAATTACATCACCGCCTAAACCTGTAACCTCAGCTGAAATTGCAGTAGTGGGCAACTTCAACAATTTTTGAATCTTTTCAGATACAAAGCTTTCATCTGAACATGGATCAATAAGATCTCGTACATTATATGATGAACCAAGATGCATAATATACTAATATACTTTTATTGCGACTGACGCATGATGCGATTGAACCACTTCAGCTGTTTGAACTGCTGTTGGAACGACAAAATTAGTGGACTGTATTTTATTTGCCTGATTTTGATTGGCGCTTTTAAAATGGTTCTGATTATTTGTCACAAAATCTCTATGTATTAGCGTATGATGCTTCCTTTTGCACTTGGTACATGAGTTTGGACTATTACATTCCTTATACAAATGACCCGTCGTTAGGCAATTGAAACAAAAATGAAATTTTTTCAAAGTCGAAACACGAGTTTTGTAGTCCATACTTAAAAATTTATGGCAAGAGCTAATTTTATGACTTGAGTTACAAAGGCTGCATTGCATTGGTGTAACTTTTGTATGGTGCGTCTTAAATTGTTTTGTTTTTACATATGGCTGACTGCTAATATGTTGAGAAATATTTTGGGAACCACTGGCAGTATTATTTGTAGCTATTATGTCTGAAACACTTTCTAATGCATGATATCTATCAGTGAGGAATGCGTTTAATTCTTCCCATTTGGGAACCTCTGTTTTATTTGTTACTGATTGCTCCCATAGATGCAAAGTATTTTCAGACAGACGTGATGAACATTGAAATACAAAGATCGGATCCCATGACTGTATATCTACTGCATAAAGTTTTAATATCGAAATAATATTATTAATTTCTCGTTGTAGGTTTTTTATTTCTTGTGCTGAGTCATGTAAACAAGGGGCCAAATTAAATAATAGCTTCAGTTGAGTATTTATCAATACGCGCTTATTTTCGTATTGATTCTTCAAATTATTCCAGGCCAAGTCGAAATTTTCATTGGTTAGAGCCACGTTTCTATTTATATCACGTGCTTCACCATCTGGTTTTCTAAATAGGTAGAATAATTTTTCAACCGGGCTAAGTCTGCTATTATTTATGTAAATTGCTGTAAACATGTCCCTAAATGTAGGCCACGATATGTAGACCCCATGAAAGACACCAGTATCACAAGGAGGTACAGCTATCGAACTACACAGATTTGGACTATCTACTTCCTTTGTTTGGCTTTCATCTTTACAAGCCACTTGTCTGGTTTTAGAAATAATATTCAAGCATCGAATGTATGATTTTTTTACCTGCATTTGCTTTGCCTGGACTGCAACGAGTTCTTTTTTCTTTTCCACTGTGTCCACTCTACATTCTTCATAAAGTTTCTTGCATTTGGACCACAAGTTATCTAACTCGTTTTTCTCAAAGTCAAATGCTTCGTCAGAATAACCACAAAAGTCTTCGTCATTAAGAGCTGCCTCTAGAGCAAATAATTCTTCTGCTGCTCGTAGATATTTTTCCACATTTGTCATTTTTTGCAAAATTTTTCTTTACAATTTAATGCAAAAAAATCCAAACAAATCAAGAAAACTTTTAGAAAAAGAATTAATTGAAAAATTTTAAAGATGGCAGGCAACGAAAAAACAGCAAAAACTTCTTCAGCCAGCACAACAACAAAAAAAGTCGACACCAGAATCACGTGATGTAAAAATTTCCCACAAAATAAAATAAAGATGGATGTCAAAACTCTGTATGGCGTGAGCAACAATAACAACTCGTAGCGTAACGGGACGACAATTGTTGAAAAATTAATTTTACTTGATGTCATGCACCGGGTTTTCTAACCTCACTTCCACTGAGCCACAAATAATGAGACACAGTGTACCACCAAATATAATAATTGCCACAATAAATTAAATCCACGTACCTGTTCAGCTTTTTACGGTAGAAGGACCAAATGTTGTCGCGTTCACCAACCTTTTTTTTGCAGCTATCCAAAATCCAAAGAATAAAAATAAAAAGACACCTTTTTTCCTTTTTAAATTGAAGTTTTGTTTTCCTTTATTTAGGCGATCGTCTTCCTTGATAGCAAGTCAGTCTAAAAAAGTAGTGAAAAAAAGTAAAAACACACCGCCACCTAACATCTTGCCGCCGATCGTTGCCACGACGGCTTCCGGCGAATATCGTGTTGATCAAACCCGGGATGCCAGATGAGCCACTTTTTCCTTTACCATGATTTACACGGGCTGTGGTGTTAACAACGAGAATATTTTAACTTGACAATAACTCTTCTATCAGAGAAGAAATATTTAGAACCATCAAAGAACTAAATAATTCAGTGCACACTGTAACAGGACATCGTACAAAAGACATATATTTCGGCCTTATAAACATAAATAAAGAAAAGATAACAAAGAATCTAAAGCAAGCATCAACAAACGTCTTGAATCGTCAAAAAAAAAATACAAAACATAGGACATTTGCAGAAGGAACACAAATACTAGTGAAAATAACTGGAATTAGAAATAAAAACTTACCGCGCTATAAAAAAGAAATCGTCAAGGAGACATCATCCTAACAAGCAAAGGAAAAACAGTGCATAAGAACAATATAAAGAACATGACATATTCAAGCAATGAAGAAAGTATTCCAGACTTTAGCTGTGTTGACATTATTATTCCAGAAACTGGAAGCAACAATTGAGATAGAGCACATAGAAGGAAAAAAATACGAATTAACCCGAACTGATGACACATATTTATTTCATGAATTTACATTTTTGTTTCATGTGACTATTTTAACTAGAATCCGCAAATCATATGAACAAATATTTGACGAAAATTCTTACCTTACTGTCGAGGAACAGATTTTAGTGAACAAAATAGAAACACTAATCGATCAACTTAATGAGCATAGAATTGAAAAACGCGGATTAAATTTCTTGGGATCAATTCTGAAGTTTATTACTGGTATACCAGACCATGATGATGTAATTGAAATAGAAACTAAAATGAATACAAAATTGAAAATAATGAAATACAAAGAAAAATTATGTAACTCTAGATTAGAAAAAATGCTGGATTCTATACAAGGAGAAATGGATCTCACATCGCAATGAGACTGATTCACGAACAATTACTAACACTGGTCACAACGATAAACGCTGCCAAAAACAACGAGTACCTAGCTGAATCACTAAATCTAATCGTTTGTACCAATCATAAACATACTAGAATGTTCCGACATTTTTATCGCAAGAACCAATGACTCCATCATTGCTATAACTTAAGAGATTACTTACTGCAATCTCTAAAAAAAATAGTTTTTTTATTTAAGCGGTCAACACGACCGCACTTTATTTAAATCAGAACTAAAATAATTTTACAAAATTTCTTAATTTATATTAAACTAAATGACCTAAATTTAGAGGTGGCGTGATTTTAATGTTTTAATAAAAATTCTTAGAAAGCAATAATTGCATTTTGCAATTATTGGGAAATTGGCTTAATTAATAAAAGACGCTGATCTGGGCTTTTTAGCATTTGCAAAAACTCTTACTTATTTGTAATTTATTGGAACAGAGGTCGTTAACTTTGTTTGCGTTAACTCTTCCCCTCTTAAATCGACTGTCCCCAATCGCTGTGGGACGTTTGGCTGGGGAGCTGAAATTCTTAGATATGGTTCAATATTTTTTTGTGCCATGATGTTTTGATTACTTGGTGACAAGTAGAGTTTTTGCTTATACTTTACAAATGCAAAAATGATAAAAGTAACAAATACAATAATAACTAAAATTAATGCGTCTGTGCTTATGCTAACAGTGTTTATAACTTTATTTTTATCTATTAATAGTTTAAGTTCATTTTCATGATTTATTTGTTTCATATAGAGATTTTCCAATTTAAGATCAAGTTTTGTAATATTTTTTCTTCCTTTAACTTTTGTTATTAAATTAGGTAATATAAATTTTTCATGAGTTTTAATATTGATATTAGTGTATGTAACATTGGATATTTCAATTTTCAAATTTTACAAGAAATGTTCCTTTTTGTCTTATTTCCAACTTGTTACAGTCGTGAGAGATATTTCCATAAAAATTCTTAAAAATTATTATTCCTGGCATTATTTCTGTTACCAGAGCATCTTCAAATGTTTCTAGCTCGCATTCGGCTTCTTGGAACTTGAGAATATTTGCTATACATTTATTTTCTAATTTTATCAAGTTTTTTTCTAAATTTTCCTTTACGTTTATATTAAAAATATTGTTTTTATCGTCAACCAGTATTTCGTATTGGCTTAAGACAAGGGATTTATTCATAGCATTGGGAAGGGGTTCGAATTTTATTTTGGACAAGATATTATCGGAAAATTGGGGAATAAGTATGGTGAGTATAATGTTATCGCCATCAAAAATTACTGCAATTTTCATGCTGCTATAGCTGTCAAAGTCGGATATTAGGTCAATCTCCTTTTGAGTCAGAATGTCAGTTGGGATTATCCCTAGTTTGCTTGAGAAAATTATTTGCCCTATATCGTCAACGTGATTTTTTAAAAGTGTTATGTCGTTATCGATTCTATATGTTTGTTCAATAAATTTAATGTCGTCTTCTAACGTTTGTATTCTGTTCATTGATTCTTGTCTGAAGTTATTTATATAGCCACTAATGAGTGTTTGCTGTTTATTAATATGCTGCGTAACATTATTGATTTGTTCTGATATAATATCACTTACATGAACTAAACTTTTAAGTGTGCTGTTGGTAATATGTTCGTTGTTCTGTATTTGGTTAATGGCTTCTTTTATCAGTATTTCGTCGTCACTGTCCATAGATCCTGCAATGTATTTAAGTCCTTTACCTAATATGTTTACCAGTCCACGTTTTGATTTCGGGTGCACATTCAGGCTGTTTATTTTTCCTTTTAACAGAATAAAGTCCTTGTTGATGGTTTCCAAAAGTCTTTTGTCCTTGAAAGTTGTGGCTTTTAGAGCGTTGATATTTTCAGAAATGGCTGTCATACTTTCATCGTAAGATTTCAGATTAATAAAATGTAGGATCTTGTCATAGCGTTTAATAACTTTCAGTTCTTCCATTTTTATTGGTACGTATCCGTTGTTGCTGGTTAGGTCATGTATGTCCAATTGTTGTGCGTATGTCGATAGAATCAAAGTGAGAATCGATGCCAAAATCGGCATTCTGTCCTGCAAGAAACTTGGTGTACAAACTGATTTTCTTTAAGATTGTCTTATGTTATTCTTGTGAACTATTCTCCCTGTCTTTGTTTTAACTGTTGTGTTGTAGTTTTCTGCTACTATTTCCTTTTTGTATCTCGCCGATAACTTGCTTCCTACTCTCTTATTTATTTTGACAAAAATTTCTTCTCCCTGAACATATTCTTTTGGTGGCGAACGGTTTGCGTTATGGTAAGTTAAATCTGCTTCTTGCTTTTGTGTGAGTTTTTGTATTGTTTCGTTTCTTTCTTTTTCGAGTTGTGCCGGGTCGCTACTAACACGTATGGTGCTGTTTTAAATATTGAAACGCCGAATTCGTTTTCTAACATGAATTTTATTGATTCTGAATTGAAGGACTTTTCGTTGTCCGTCACTATTGTTTCTGGCATAAGTGAAAATAAAATATCTCTTAAAGGTTGTCTAATATCTTCAATCGCTTTTGAACGTATCGGTTTTGCAATGGCATATTTAGAAAATTTATCTACTGCTGTTAATATCAATTGTTTCCCTATTATAAGAATATCCATGTGGACTATCTGACCGGGATACTGGGGAATAGGAGTTGGTTGTATTTGAGGTTTTGGGGGATGCCTTTCGTATTTACTAGTCTTGCAAGTTGCACATTTTTTTATAATTTTTTTTATTTTATTGGCCATGGATGGAAAATAGTATTTTTCCAGAATTTGCATTTTGTTTTCTTTGCAGTTTCTGTGGGCTCTGTTATGATATGCTATAATTATTTCTTCCTGCTGTTGACTGTTTACCACATCATCTACCACTACTTGCGAAAATCTTATTTTGTATTTACTGAAGTGCGAAGGGTACAATTGTTGAATTTTTCCTATGATATCTTCTTCGGTTTTAATGCAATTTATAACGGATGGATTGAGATAACGTTTTAAAATACTAATTAATGTAGATTCTGAATAATAGGATTCAGTAACTATGTGCCGATGATAGGTAGGGAATACTATTTTAAACTGGTATCCTGGATTTACGTCAATGTTAAGAAATATTTGATTCTTAAAAGCATTAACAGGTGTTTCTACAATAATAATAAGACCATGGGAGGAGCTATCATCAGAGTTGGTAGCGATTGACAAGGAATTTAATGGTGATTCCTTAGATGGGATTCTTGATAGGGCATCGGCCACTACATTCATTTTTCCTGCCTTGTAACAAAGTTCATAATTGTATTCCTCAAGAATAGATTTCCACCTTTTCATCTTGCTATTATTGTTCTTATTGCTGAGAGCGTAGGTCAGCGGCTGATGATCCGTGTGAATTTTGACTTTTCGTGACCCATACAGATAGTTCCTAAGAGTGTTTAGTGCCCATATAATAGCTAACATTTCTTTTTCGTTAGCAGCATAATGCTCTTCAGCTTTGTTTAACGTTCGGGAAATAAATGCGATGGGTTTTCCGCACTGCGACAAAACAGCTCCGGTTGCATAATTGGATGCATCGGTAATTAGTTCAAAATCTCTACTAAAATCTGGGTAAGCTAGGATTACATCCTCGGAAATGAGAGAATACTTTATTTTTTCGAAGGATTCAACAGCATCCTGGTCTAAAAAGATTTCAACTTTGGATGATTTGTTCTTGGAGGTTCGACCTCCTTCCCCTCTTAAAAGGGATGTCAGGGGTTTGGCTAACTTTGCGTAGTCCTTAATAAAACGCCGGTAGTACCCTGACATACCAAGAAAACTACGGAGTTCTTTAAGTGTTTTAGGTTGCGGAAAATTTTTAATAGCTTTAACTCTTTCTGGGTTGGTTTTTACGTCCTGACTTGTAATGATATGACCTAGATATTCTACTTCTTTCTTAAAGAAGTTACATTTATCCAATTGAACTTTCATATTGGATTCTTCTAATGCTGCAAATATATTTTTTATGCGCTCAAAGTGATCATCTTCTGTTTTGCTGAATATAATGATCTATATAAACATAGCAGCATTTTCCTATGTATTTGCGTAAAATATCATCAAGTGCACGCTGGAAGATCGATGGTGCATTCTTGAGTCCAAACGGTAGACGTGTAAATTCGTATTTTCCATTGTTTATGCTAAACGCTGTTTTCTCCATATCGGATTTTTTTAGTGGAATCTGATGAAAACCACTTTTGAGGTCTAATACTGAAAAGAAATTGCTAGTGCCAAGTTGAGAGATTACTTCTGTGATCTCAGGTATTGGGTATCTGTCTGCTATGGTGATTGAGTTTAATTTTCTATAATCTATTACCATGCGATACTATTTATTTCCAGCTGAATCAGCTTTCTTAGGCACAATCCAAACTGGAGAATTATATGGCGATCTCGATGGCTTTATAATTCCGTCGTTTAATAACGTTTTTACTTGACTTTCAACTTCTGCTTTAAGCGACGCAGGGTAAGGATAAAATCGCGTGTAAACTGGAGAATCAGTTGTGGTTCTTATTTCGCCCACAACTTTTGTGGTGTAAGTAAGCTTTTCATCTGGCTCACAAAAAAGATTAGGATGAACCGTTAGTATTTTCCTCATCTTTTCTTTTTGTTCTGGGAACATGTTACCCTCTTTAATATTTATGGCATTAACATGTTGAGTGGGGAGCTGTTTAAGATGAATCTTGAATCCGTTTTTTAATATCATGTAATGCTTATGTGTATAAATAGTAGCCTTTAGATCTCTTAGAGTATCATTACCTAAAATACCGTCGAATGTTTCCAATGAGGGCATTAAATAAAATTTTATTTCTTCATCAATTTTAAAAAGTTTTGCGTAAGTATGTTCAATAATTTTGATATCTCCAACGATTGATTTTGCTAAAAAGTGGTTTTCATTAGGGATACGTTTCTTGACTAAATTTGGTTTAATATAATTCTTACTAGAGCCTGTGTCAACTAAAAATTTTAAAATGTTGCAGCTCTCCGTTTTCACCTCAAAGTAGGGCAACGAAGAGCTAATCATGCTAAAAAATGGATATCACTGGGCTCTCCATATTGCATATTGTCATCATCGTCTTGGGTGCTTCCCACTTTTCCTGTGTCTATGTGGTATGTTCTCTGATTTTTGAATTTTTGTTGGTTTTCCCATTGGTTTGGCCTTTTACCGAAAAGTTGATTTTGGTGGGGTCTATTCATATAGTTTACGCGGCGTGATCGTAAACTCTGATCCACATCCATTGGCTCCGGCCGAGGTTGCGGTTTTGGTGGACGAGGGGGATTACTATTCGCTTGATTTTTTTGCTGGAAAGTATTGGACGTGGAATATAAGCTAAATGGGGATAAAATGTTTTATTTTGTGCGTTCCCTAAATTACGTTTCGGTGGCAATTGTGGAGATTGATTTCTTCTTGCGTTACTGGCATGGCTTGCACGAAAGTTTTGATTTTCTAGTTTTAAGCACAAGTGAAGTGCCTGAGGTAAATCAGTAGGTTCTCTTATTCCTAACAGTCGTGGCAAGTCGCCATTAAGACCTCTTATAAATGTATCTAAGGCCTTATCTCTATATGATCGTGTCATAAGGTTTAACGATTCATTACCCATTTCGAGGCATCCTAATTTATTCAATATCAGGGAAAGATGAGTATAAACTTGTTGATAGAATTCTTGAATGCTTTTGTTTCCTTGAACTAAAGTCGTCATCTGGTATTCCAGGGTAGATAGGTCACGCTTGTCGCCGTAATGCGTTGTTAAGCATTGTGAAATTGCCCGCCAGTTCAAAGGTGTATTGTATGATTCCAATGCCACGTCGGCATTGCCGGTTATTTTTTTTCTTATTACGCTCAGTATTCCATAATACTTAGGCGTACCTCTAATTGATTCGTAGATACTTAATATCCGTTCAACACTTTTTTTCCAAGAATTGAATTCGCCAGGCTGCCCAGAAAATTCTTTTAGACATTTCACAACGTCCGGAATTTTGTCCATGTCATTTAGGTTGTCAGCGTGTCTGGTTATTCGTTGGTCTCCTAGGTCTGCCAAGTTAGCACGAGGACTAAGAGTATCCTGCACTACTTGAGGTCCTTGTTCCCTAAGTACGTTTGTTGCTATTGTTGATATGAGCGACTTTAAATCATCTAGGCTCAACTGAGCATTTTCTGATGGCGCTTCATTACTTGAAGGAAGAATAGGGGGACGAAGTAAATTGTTTGGGTTTGCCATTTTTGCAAAAAAAAAGTACTTTCTCAAAGATTTTTTTCAACTGGAATAATCTTGACTTTAGTTAACAATAGTTTTTATTTTTTTTTTCAACAGGACAGGAAGAACAATATTCTTAACACTGATTTTATGTTAGATAATTTTTTATTTAAGATAATATAACTTAAATTCTAAAATACCTTATTTCAACCTTAAATTATTAATGTATTTGATGATATTCTGTAGAGATTTCCGCGTCTTACTACGGCTGGATTGATGATTGCACATTTTTTTATAAGTTGATGAATAGATTCACAATTGAAAGCCTTACTGTTCAGAGTTTTTTTCCAATTTTCGATACAGGTTCAAATGTCTTTTAACACACTTTAATAGGCTGTGATTTTATATATAGTCACTTAACCCGTGTCTTTTGAAGGATTATATATTTTTACCCAGTTATTGTTTTACTTTTTTGTATCCTTTTGAAGAATATATTTTTTTTAACTCGTTGGTATTATAAACAAAAAGTCACTATAGTTTTTTTCTGTTTTTAGTATCCTTTCGAAGGATAAAATTTTTCTTTAACTTGTTGGTATTATAAACAAAAAGTCACTAGGGCTTTTTTCTGTTTTTAGTATCCTTTCGAAGGATAAAAAATTTTTTCTTTATCTATGTTTTCGATAGGGCTGGCACGTTGTATGCCTCCTTTTTACTTTCGTTACTTAGGGACCGTTATCGAAAATACTTTTTAACCGGGCGCCAGTTTTCTACCGGACCGACCAACTTCACTCGGGCGCCACTTAAGATATTACTTACTGCAATCTCTAAAAAAATAGTTTTTTTGTTTAAGCGGTCAACACGACCGCACTTTATTTAAATCAGAACTAAAATAATTTTACAAAATTTCTTAATTTATATTAAACTAAATGACCTAAATTTAGAGGTGGCGTGATTTTAATATTTTAATAATAATTCTTAGAAAGCAATAATTGCATTTTGCAATTATTGGGAAATTGGCTTAATTAATAAAAGACGCTGATTTGGGCTTTTTAGCATTTGCAAAAACTCTTACTTATTTGTAATTTATTGGAACAGAGGTCGTTAACTTTGTTTGCGTTAACTTATATGCAAGTACACCATCATAAGCAACTATGGTAAGTTATATAAACTCACATCACTTAGCATTAAACATGGCAAAATCTCCACTGACAAAGAAATCTCCCTCTGCAACAATGTCTATACTAATGTATGTAATTGTAAAAATATTTGCAAAACCAATACCACAAATGATGAATGCATCAAACCTTTATTAGAAAATAGACAAGCCAAATGTGTGGTATTAGAAGAATATAATTACCCATTATTAAAACTAGACGAAGGAGTCATCCTCTTAGATGGTGTAAACACTGTAGATGATGAAACTAATACAGGAACCATATTACTAAAATACACAGACAGAGTAGTGATTAATAATATTACTTATACAAATATTCACGATAAAATAGAAGAGGCAATACACAATAAATATGATGAGGATCTAGAAATAACAAAAATAATAACATCCTCTTCAGAATTTGCATTCAACAACATAGATTCTCTAAAGAAATTCGTAATACCAATAGAAACCCATCCTCTTAAATACACTTTATATGCAACAAAAATGATACTTGCATATAACAATAATGATACTTGCATATAGCATTCTAAAGGTAACAAAATACTATTTAACTTCAAAAGAAATTAGAGCTAGAGAGAATTTTCAAGTTTTATATAACACAGAACTAGAAGGAATCAGACGTGAAATAAGCATTAATCAGGCATGAAGTGAGGGAAGAATTACGTATCGGGACGATTCATTTTAAGCAGGAGGAGAGTTGGAAGATTTAGAATGCAACAAAGATAATTAGAGATAAGATATATTGTAGACAAAGTAATTAGTACTGGCAAATAATAACAGATTAATAGGAAAAACAACATAATCATAAAATGTAACAAACAAACTAATTAAAATAAAGATATGATCGTTTGAAGGTCAGACTAATATGAAAAACAACATAATCATAAAATGTAACAAATAAACTAATTAAAATAAAGACATGATCGTTTGAAGGTCAGACTAATATGAAAAAGAACACAATCATAAAATGTAACAACCAAACTAATTAAAGTAAAGCTAGATTTACACGATTGAAGGTATTTTGAAGTCTTATAAAAATTTTGAAAATTAATTTTGATGTTCTATTTACACGTTTCAAAAATTTGATCAAAATATTCTTTCAATATATATCAAAATATTTTGACACAAATTTTATTAAAATTTGTTGAAGCTAATTTACACCATTGGCAAACTTTTTATATTCAAAATATTGACTTTGATCAGCTGTTTTGCTTCTTTTGTGAAATAATTTGTCATAAATAATTTATTATAATAAAAAAACAATTAATAAGTATGGACGACGACACAATCATCATAGCATCAACATTTTTAATATTGGAGGAAGAAGTAGCTGATAATAATGCCAAAAAAAGAAGAAAACAAAAGGAACATTGGGTTCAACCTTTTCTTTTGAAAGATAATGGCATGTATGTCTCTTTTAGGGAGCGATTGAAAAGGAATGATCCCGACCTATACAAAAACTTTGTGCGAATGTCACCAGACGATTTTGATTATTTGCTTGATCTCGTCGCCCCATTAATAGAAAAGGCATATACAAATATGCGGGAAACTATATGCGCCGGAGAACGCCTGGCAATTACCTTAAGATATTTGGCGACTGGAAACAGTTACGCAAGTCTGATGTTCTTGTTTAAAAGATCAAGGTCATCGATATGCAATATTGTGCCTGAAGTCTGCGCTGCATTATATTAAGTATTAAAAGATGAATTTTTAAAGGTAAACCCTAATTTATTAAATAAAAAAACATATCGAAAATAATATCTATTGGTACAGATGCCAGCAACAGAGAAGGGATGGGAGAGTATTTCCCAAAGTATAAATAAAACGTGGAATTTTCCTAATTCAATCGGGGCATTAGACGGAAAACACATCGATATTATACATAGCACCAGCATACTGTGGAAGCGCATATTTCAATTACAACAAGTAAAAACGTTATATTCGACCGGGTCGAATCTTAAATCTTTGAAATGTTTAACTTGGTGGGACAGAGTTCCTTTATAAAATATCGTACGTCAACGCCCACTAAAGGGGGCGGGGTTCAAAAATATACAATATCATGTTTTCCACAGACGAACGTATGGGCATTGCTAGACCGTCTTAGACTTCATCATTGATCAATAATATACATATTTACTTATAAAAACTGTATTTTGGCGGGGTCGCTCTGGCAAGGTCTGTGGGGGAAACATTTCACCTTTGTCATAAAACTGTAAAAATAAATGCTTGGGATAATTATATACAAAATAAAAAAAAAATATGTATATTTAGTTTTAATAGGGTCACTTAGCAAGCAAAGGGGGAGGAGGGGGTAGGGCAGCAACAGGCAGTCATAAAACTCTAAAGATAAATGCTTGGGATGATTATATACAAAATTTAAAAAAAAATTTTTTTTTGGTAGGGTCATTTTGGGGGCAAAGGAAGAGGGGGGGGGGGGGGGTTAGGGCAGAAATCGGCAGTCATAAAACTCTAAAGATAAATGCTTGGGATGATTCTATACAAAATTTAAAAAAAAAAAATTTTTTTTGTTGGGTGATTTAGGGGGCACAGGAAGAGCGGGGGGGGGGGGATGTAGGGCAGAAATCGGCAGTCATAAAACTCTAAAGATAAATGCTTGGGATGATTATATACAAAATTAAAAAAAAATATTTTTTTTGGTAGGGTCATTTAGGGGGGAGAAGAAGGAGGGGGTAGGGCAGAGTAGTACCAGGTTTAGTCTCAGCTTCGTCATTAAAGCTTAAAAGTGTTATTTTTAAGGAATGTAGGCTTACGTAAAACAATTTGTTAAATTTTTATGCTATTTTTGCCTATAATAACGCCCACTGAAGTGGGCGGGGTCAAAAAATATTTTTATTTTATTTAATGGCTCCAAGTTTAAGGCGTTGGACCGTATTTGACATAAAAATATATCATTTGCTTAACAAAATGACCAAAAACTATAAAAATGTATGTTCAAATTCTTTTTTGGAGGGTATAAAAAGAAAAACACCATAGTTTTGAAGGCGCTTGTGGATGCGAACTACAATTTTGTTTACATCGACGTTGGTGCAAAGGGTAGAGAGTCCGATGGCGGAGTATTCAGTAGATGTTCGCTATCAAATGGACTATATAATAACACTTTGAATTTGCCGCAGCCGAAACCACTGCCCTGTAGACAAAAACCTATTCCATATGTGATTGTTGCAGATGATGCGTTTCCCTTAAATTCCAATATTATGACACCACATAGTTTTCGGAATCAAAACACGAAGGAAAGAATTTTCAATTACAGGTTGTCCAGATTTAGGCGTGTTTCGGAAAACGTATTTGGATTAATATCAGCATATGTATATGTACATGCAGGTACGTACTCATATGTATAATGCATACATATGTATGTATGTGTAGCTTGTCATTTCATCATTAAATAGCTATTCACACATCTCTTTAAATGATTTGCAAATACTCGATGTACGACATGAAGTACATAGTTTCTACGGTACTTTTCATATTTTTTGATTACATGGCTACTATTTGAATGTATTCGACAAACAACATTTCAGTTCTCTTTAAAGCCTTAGTGCTGAGAAAAATAAGAAGTATGTATGTGCTGTGATGTGTATTTAACCTAAAGTTCTCTCAATAAATAAGTTCTTACTTAATGTTCTCTTAGTTTAGTTACTAATAAGTTCATGTATATACATAATTATGTTAATAAGAATAAATAGTCAGTCTTCAACTAGCATTGAACCGCAGTGTTTGTATAAACTTATCATTGGCGACGAGGCAAAA
The DNA here is from genome assembly GCA_951800035.1 of Linnaemya tessellans. Lineage (NCBI taxonomy): Eukaryota > Metazoa > Arthropoda > Insecta > Diptera > Tachinidae > Linnaemya > Linnaemya tessellans. The sequence continues at coordinate 78,634,071 of OX637533.1, read as the reverse complement.
AAAGTAAATGATAAAAGAAGAAGACAAAGCAAATGAGGCAAAAGAAGTAGAGGAAGTAGAAATGGCGAAATTTATTGGTTCGATAGATCAATTTTTACTAGGAGAAGATTTTGATCTTTATTCTCGGCGACTAGATCATCTTTTTAAATTGAATTCTATAAAAGACCCCGAAAAGGTTGGATTTTTGTGCAGTGTTGGCGGTGCAGAACTATACCGGGTAATTGTTTCTTTAACGGCTCCTAATACAGAAAATGACTATACGTATGCAGAGTTGGTGTAAAAATTAAAAAGTCATTTAAAACCAAAAAGAAATATAATTGCAGAATGTTATAAATTCTTTGAAACCAATAGAGCTATTGGTCAGAAACTAGCGGATTTTGTGATTGAGCTAAAACAACAAGCACAATATTGTGATTTTGGAGACTTTCTGGATAAAGCCTTATTAATACAATTTGTATGTGGAGTTGGTGATGAAAAAATACAGCAACGACTATTGAGTGAAGTTGATTTAAACAAATTCCAAAAAGCGATAGAATTAGCAAATTCAGTGGAAATAACAACAACTAACGTAGCATTGATCAAAGAGGAAGATGAAAACGTTAACGCATTGAAGAAAAAAGGGTATAGAATGTCAAGAAGAGGGGAACAAGAAAACGCAGGCAACAACAACTCAAAGGTTGGTTATTACAAACAAACGAGTAACGGGAAGCAAAATTTTTACAAAAATGTGGTTTGCTTTAACTGTGGAAAAAAGGGTCACATGCAAAAGTTTTGTAAGAAGAGAGGACAGCCGAATATTAAGAGTCTAGAAGAGGAAAATGAGGATAATGAAGAGGAGCAAGTGTGTAATTATATAAATAACATGACATCTTTTAAAATTAAACCCTTAAAACTTAAATTATGTATTGAGAACATTGATATAGAATTTGAAGTAGATACAGGGGCGTGCGTTACCGTGATTCATAAGGGGGATTTTTACAACTATTTTTCTAATTGTAAACTTTTAAAAGATGAATTTTCTATTAAATTAATTTCTGGGGATCGAGTTGAAACGCTTGGAGAACTTATGGTTAAGGTAAATTTTAAAGGTTGTAATTTTAAACTGAAACTTATGGTTTTAAATACAGAAAGGTACTTCCATCCGTTACTGGGTAGAAATCGGATGGACGTAATTTTCAGGGGTTAGAAAAATTTTTTTACTGAGTATGAGTATTGTAACGTCAATTGGGCAATAACTGATTCTGAATTGAAATTAAATAAAATGAAGTTTTTGGAAAAGTATAATGCTATTTTTACTAATTCAAATTATTCGGTTATAAGAACCTTTAAAGCGGAAATTATATTGAAGAATGACGCATACCCTATTTTTTGCAAAGCAAACATCGTTCCTTATGGCTTGAAGGCTAAGGTTGAAAATGAACTTAATAGATTATGCGATGAGGGTGTGTTAGTACCGGTGACGAGGAGTAATTGGGCCAGTCCATTGGCAGTTGTTAATAAAGGTGATGGATCTATCCGGCTTTGCGTAGACTGTAAAAGAACCATAAAAAAATTTGTAGAGATGGAACATAGCGCAATACCACGTATAGATGATATATTGGCATCTATTACAGGGTGGAAAGTGTTTACAAAACTAGATCTGACGGGGGCTTACTTACAGGTCGCTGTTTCAGAACGTTCGAGGGAACTACTGACTATCAACACTCATGTTGGGTTATTTCAATTTACAAGATTGGTTTTTGGCCTGAAAACAGCACCCCAGATATTTTGTTCAATTATCGATCAGATTTTACGCGGTATTGGAAATGTCCAGGTTTATTTTGATGATATAATAATAGGAGGTAAATCAGAAGATGATTGCAAGGTCAATTTGATACGGGTCTTAGATAGGTTGTTAGAATACAATGTAAAGGTGAATTTAGAAAAGTGCGAGTTTTTTAAATCAGAAATTGATTATTTAGGTTACCGAATAAATGGAATTGGCATTGCACCAAGCCCGCAGAAGGTGGATGCCGTTGTTAACGCTCCAGAACCATGCAACAAGACCCAATTGAAGTCATACTTGGGGACGATCAATTATTACAATAAATGTATACCTAATTTGTCTGGCGAACTACATTGCTTGTATGGGTTGACAAAGGAAAATGTAAGGTGGTCATGGGGAAAGGAGCATAGTGAAAGTTTTCAACGCAGTAAGCGATTGGTTAATAACATAAATATATTAACGCATTATGATCCTACGAAGAAGATCATTGTGTCTGCGGATGCAAGCCCATACGGAGTAGGTGGAGTGTTGTCCCATGTTATTGATGGTGTGGAACGTCCAGTGATGTTTGCATCAAGCACGTTGAGTGCAGCGGAACGGAACTATTCTCAGCTTCATAGAGAGGCACTAGCCATTGTATTTGCGGTAAAGAAGTTCCACAAATATATTTTTGGGTTTAATTTTACTATACACAGTGATCATCAACCTTTGCGGGCAATTTTTAGTGAGAGGAAAGGTATTTCAGGTGTGGCGGCTAATCGGCTCCAGAGGTGGGCTATTTTTTTATCAATGTACACATATGACATTAAATATAGAAGGGCAAAGGATATGGCTAATGCGGATGCATTATCAAGACTGCCAATGGATTATAGTACAGGTATTGAATGTGATAGTATAAATAGTCTGAACACTTTAGATTTTCCATTGAGTGCGGAAGATGTAAAAGAGGCGATGAAGGATGACTTGTGCATGTCACAAATTTATAATTCTATTCTAACAGGCAAGTGGCCAACGGAGAAGACAGAGGGTACACGGAAGTATTATTTAAAAAGAGATTCTCTAGCTACAGAAAACGGGTGTTTATTTTACGGCGATAGAATTGTAGTTCCGATTACTTTGCGTAATAGTGTTTTGGAGTTAATTCATGATCAACATATAGGAATAGTTAGAAGTAAAGCTTTGGCAAGAACAGTTCTATGGTGGCCAGGTATAGACCAGGATATTGAGAACCTTAATAGTAATTGTGATTCTTGTCAGTCTACACGGAACTCAAAGCCGGCGAACCTATCAAAATGGATAGAGGCTACATATCCATTTGAAAGAATTCATATTGATTTCTGTTCATTAAATTCTCAACAGATTTTGATTTTATATGATGCTTACTCCAGATGGATGGAGGCTATTACTTTTAAAACAACTATAGCAACTGCAGCAATCGAAAAACTTCGGGCAATTTTTTCCACGTTTGGGCTGCCATTTAGTATTGTAAGTGATAATGGGCCATCGTTTAACTCCAGAGAATTTTTTGAGTTTTGTAGATCTAATGGTATAGTTCTGCTTAAGTCTCCTCCATACCACCCCCAATCAAATGGCAGTGCGGAAAGGGCTGTGCAAACCTTCAAGAATGGATTGCGGAAATCACTATTGGATCAAAAGGAGGCCGGTAAACCTTTACAACTAAGAATTGACCGGTTCTTATTAAAGTATAGAACAACTCCGACTTCGACAACTGGCTTAGCACCAGGGGAAATGATGTTTCAGTACAAACCCCGAACATTGCTTAATGTCTTAAATTCTAAGAAATCGGATGTAACGGCGAAAATCAATTCAAAATCAGTTGAGCCGAATAGGGGAATAAAACTTGGGTCGAAAGGTTCTCAGAATATACTAGTGCAATTTGATGTCGGGGAGGAAATATGGTACAGAAATGTGTTTTCCAATTTTGTTAAGTGAGTAAAGGCGAAGGTTATAAGTAAACTAAGTAATTACAGGTACTTGGTTTTAGTCAATGGAATGCAAAAACAGGCACATACGGATCATATGAGAAAGAATAGGAAGTTGGATACAACTTTAGTTGGAACTTGGGAAGGGTTAACTGAAATGCCTTCCCGGGAAGGTTTAAATGAAGCACCTACAAAAAGTCAAAATGAGATTAACGAGGAAGAAGATCACAGAAGGGTAACTCGGAGTATGACTAAGAAGACTAAGATTATAGGGGGAAATTGATTTATTAAGTTGGGAGGAATGATGTGTATTTAACCTAAAGTTCTCTCAATAAATAAGTTCTTACTTAATGTTCTCTTAGTTTAATTACTAATAAGTTCATGTATATAATTATGTTAATAAGAATAAATAGTCAGTCTTCAACTAGCATTGAACCGCAGTGTTTGTATAAACTTATCATGCTGTAATCCAAAAAAAAAGAGAATTTTCACGTGTACCAAAAATACTTATTCAATACAGACCTCTATTACATATACATAACGGCACAGTCAGAACATTCATGTTTGCACAAATAACAAGTGAATAAAACTGAGTGTTTGAAACGAATGATTGAGTAAACAAGTGTTTTTGCTTTTGAACAAAATCGTTTTTGTTCAAAAGCAAAAAGATCATAAAAATCAATATGCCTGATTTTGTATATTCGAAAATTTAGCACTTGTTGCAGATGTCTGGTGTACAAGTGTACTTGTAGCCACAAACTTGTAATTGTATATTTAGGAATCACAAGTTCACAATTTTACAGGCAAAAAGGCTTGTAATTGTGATCTTGCAGGTTAGTGAAATAGGCCCATGGAATAAATATATTATATTGATATTTTCAAAGTTTATTAAAAGTGTCACAACTTGAAAGGAATTCAGCTTAGCAGACATAACTTAAAATAACTCCGCAAACTGTTAAAATAATACATCATCAAAAATGATACAACTAAAAATTCTTCATTATCTAGTGTATAAGTTTATAATAGAAACACAAATTTTTAAATTATAATCTGTATGAATTTTCTTCTAAAAGTTCCAGAGTTCTTTGTTTTTAGGTATTTTTATTTAGGTTTAAAACAAATTTTTTTTCAATTTCTGAAAATCTTAAATTTTGAGTTGAGTCACTTTTGAACTAGATGTGCGATATATTTAAAAAAGGCAAAAAGATAACCAAAATCCACATAAAGCGTTTTCAAAAATTTTATTTAACACATTGTCTCAATTAATATATCTACATATATATTTATATATATATATATATATATATATATATATATATATATATATATATATATATATATATATATATATATATGTATATATAATTCTTTTGTCTAATTTTTTTAACCTTTTTTCTTTAATAAATAATATATTTGTTTGAGTCTTGAGGTTAATTTATATTAATATTTGATATTCGATATTTCGCTAACCATCGGTTAGCGAAATAACTCCGCAAACTGTTAAAATAATACATCATCAAAAATGATACAACTAAAAATTCTTCATTATCTAGTGTATAAGTTTATAATAGAAACACAAATTTTTAAATTATAATCTGTATGAATTTTCTTCTAAAAGTTCCAGAGTTCTTTGTTTTTAGGTATTTTTATTTAGGTTTAAAACAAATTTTTTTTCAATTTCTGAAAATCTTAAATTTTGAGTTGAGTCACTTTTGAACTAGATGTGCGATATATTTAAAAAAGGCAAAAAGATAACCAAAATCCACATAAAGCGTTTTCAAAAATTTTATTTGACACATTGTCTCAATTAATATATCTACATATATATTTATATATATATATATATATATATATATATATATATATATATATATATATATATATATATGTATATATAATTCTTTTGTCTAATTTTTTTAACCTTTTTTCTTTAATAAATAATATATTTGTTTGAGTCTTGAGGTTAATTTATATTAATATTTGATATTCGATATTTCGCTAACCATCGGTTAAATTTTCTTTAAACTTAATTTCTATTTGTTTGGAAAATATTGGGATTATTGCATTATTTTCATAAAACTTTTTGTCACACCATTTGTTAAGAATATTTATTTCACATGAATCAATTTTTATTAAAAAATTACCGGTAAGTATCACAGGTATATTATTACAAGATTGATTAACTGTTACATTTTTCATATTTATAGCAAATAACAGGTCAGAACCTGCCTCAATAATGGAAGTGATTGGATTCTTTTGATAATTACAAAGCATCCTTTCATCATTTAACATATTTTCAATGCAATTATCTTTTAAAACAATAAGATTTTTCTTAAAACTAGTTTCAAAGTATATTGTATTATTTCTTGAAACATATCTTTTTTCATTTGTACTTAATTCTAAATTATTATATTTGGGATCGGCTGGACATATAGGGAATCATAGAGTTCTTTGGTAAGTTCGGGAATTTGGATAATCAAAAGTATGTTTCTATTTTTAGTTGGTATAGTCATTTTTACGTTTGGCAATTTTTCATCGTCGGTAAGTATATTTTGACTCAAAAGTCCTAATCTTGATGTCAATATTATTCCCTCAACTTTGTCACTTATACTCTCAAGTTCCGAAATCTGAAAATTTATATATGTCTTCCGAATTTCAATTTCTTCGCACATTGTTTCATTATTTACCTTTATATATTCCAAATGGTGCCGTCTGTTTTCCAATTCAGAAATTCCAGAGAGTTTTGACAATTGTTCATCAAAATGTTGATTTATTTCAAATTGCTTATTAGACTGTTCTATTACATTATGTGTGTTACTTTCCAATCGATTCAATGTTTTTTCAATTTCTTTTCTATCTTCATCGTCCATTGTTCCGACCAAGTATTTTAATCCCGTACCGAGAATATTTATTAGTGCTCTTATCTGTCTGTGCGGAGTAAGAGTTTTCAGTGATATTTTTAAATGATTATTCTGTGATTCAAAAGTTCATCTTTTAATTTAGTTACATTTGTCTCCAGATCTCCAATAAATTCTTCATATTTGCTAATATTAAACAAATGCAAAATGCTGTAATACTTTTCAACAAATTGTTTTTCTCCTAATTTTATTATGCTGAATCCGTTGCCCTCAGTCAAGTTTCTAAAATCAATCCTTTGAATTTCCATCTTCAATATAATTATCTGTAGGATCAATCAAAACATCCAAGGACCTGAATTTATTTTTTGCACGTATTAGCTGGTCCCTATAACCCCGTTGATTTTTATTCTGATAATTTTTACTATCTAATTTTTTTAATGACACCTTTTCATGTCTGGTATATGTTTTATGTGCCCTAAAATCTTTTTTAAAATTCTCATTTACCTCTTGATCTTTTCGTTTTCTGTTAAGATATGCGAGACTTTTCTGTTTTTTTCCTCATATGAATCTTTTGTCTTGTTTTTCAACAACTGTTTGTTTGCCATCTGCAAGGGACTTTCTGTTACTGGAATATGATCTATTCCATCATCCTGAGCACTATGCACAGTTGGAACTGGTGACTGAATTCTATCTCTATTCGTACTCTGTTTTACTTATTTTTTAAAAATTTTTCTTTAAACCATCTTAAAATCAAGTCTTTCGCCTTTATGGACGCGCAAAAAATATCGTTTTATACACACCTTACTTTCAAAAATCTTCCCACACAAATTACATTCGAAGACCTGATTGCCATGTTTTTGTTGTATATGTTGTTCTAGAACAACTTTCCTTTTATAAACGTTATGGCATTCATCACACTCAAAAAAGTTAATTTCTGCGGAATCTTGTATGTTTATTCTTGACAGAGCATCGGCGACCTTATTCTCTTTTCCCTGCACATGTTGGATATCGAAGTCATATTCATTGAGTTTAATCTTCCAACGTACCAACTTGGAATTAGGCTCCTTCAGTGAAGACAACCATGCCAAAGGCCTGTGGTCAGTCTGCAATCGAAACTTTCTACCATAAAGATAATGTCTATATTGCTTGCAAGCCCACACAATAGCTAAAAATTCTTTTTCGATTGTGCTATAATTTATTTCAGGCCGATTAAGGGTTCTTGAAAAAAAAGCTAGTGGTCCATTTTCTTGGGACAAAACTGCACCAAGTGCGAAATTGCTCGCATCAGTGCTCAGTACAAATTCTTTATTAAAATTTGGGTATCTCAAATCTTTTCCGAAGATAATATTTTTCTCATTTTATTAAAAGCTCCTCTATAGTCGGGGTCATTTTCATTGATCTTCCCGTCCTTTTTGAGTGGTTTAGCAATCTTAGCATAGTCTGGTATGAATTTCCCGTATTAACCACTCAGGCCCAAGAATGGTTGCAGTTCTTTTATAGTTTTTGGTATTGGGAAACCTTTTATACATTCCACCTTCTTTGGGTTTAATACCTTTTGTGGTTACCACATGACCAAGGAAATTAGTTTATTTTTTAAGGAAGTCATATTTATTTAGAGAAACCTTCAAATTGGCTCTCTTTAGAGAAAAAGTATTTTAGACAAATTATCTATGTGTTCTTGAAGTGAAGTGCCAAAGATCAAAATATCGTCCATATATATGACGCATATCTTGTTAATATAATCCTTTAACATATTATTAAGCATTCTCTGAAAAGTAGACGGAGCATTTTTGAGTCCAAATGGCATTCTTCTAAACTCGTAATCACCGTCATTTGTAGAAAAAGCGGTCTTCTCCTGGTCTTTCTCATCGACCTCTATTTGGTAGAAGCCCTTAGTCAAATCCAAAGAAGAAAAGTAGTTTGCTGGTCCCAATCTATCCAATACGTCCTCAATCATTGGTATGGGGTACTTATCATCTCTAGTAACTTCATTCAGTCGTCTGTAGTCGATGACAATTCTCCATTCTTTATTTGCTAACTTATCCTCCTTTTTTTGGGACAACCCAAATAGGGGAATTATATGGAGAGTTGGTTGGTACTATAATACCTTGTTCTAACATTTCGTCTATTTGTCTTTTAATTTCAGTTTTATGTATTTCAGGATGTCTGTACGATCTCACGTAAACTAAATTTGCATTATGTGTTGTAATTATGTGTTTGACCTTATTTGTAAAAGTCAAACTATCACCTTTCTTATAGAAAACACTTGATAAATTCTTAACAACTTTTCTCAACAATTGATCCTCTTCTTTGTTGAGGTGCTCTGTTCTTATTTGATCGATCATACCCAACTCATCCAGGTGATGCGATTCAGGCAAATTGTATATTTCTTGTTTTTCTTTCACACTTTCAATTGGATGTTTACTCTCATCCTGACCTTCAAAATATAAAGGCATTTCTTGACCATTTATTATTATAGATTGTATTCCATAATTAATGATCGCATTATTATTTTTCAGCAATCTTGATCCGAATATTCCATTCAATACCGAATGAAAGCTAAAAACCTTAAAAATTTCATCCTTTTTTAAGCGAACCTTCAAGGAGTCTTTAAAAATTTTTGCTTCTTCATGAATTACCAGAAAACCCGAAGCTGTTTTGATTTTCTGAGGGTAGTTAAATTTCCTTATGAGATTCTGGGGAATATATGTTTTTTCTATAATATTTTCTATAGATCCAGAATCGATTAATATTCTTGCTGTTCGGTTTGTTCCCTTGAACAAACTATAGGGTAATTTGTATTCGGTGGTGTCTCCTCTTGGGAGGCTGTATATTGAAAATTTTGACCTAAATATTGTCCCTTATTAATAAAATAGTTATGCCTGCGGGTCTGTCCGCTGACATCCATTGGCTCTACTACGTCTTCTCTTATTAAATTTGTTTTAGTATTTGGATTTTGGTATTTATGTTTAAAATATCCACTTGTATTAGGATTAGGAAAGTTTTTATAATTAGGATTATGAAAGTTATTGTAATTAGGATTTGGATTTTGGAATTTTTTATAGTTAGGATTTGAATAAGGATTATGAAAGTTATTGTAATTAGGATTTGGATTTTGGAATTTATTATAATTAGGATTTTGATATCTTTTATAGAGGGTTTTTGGTTCTTATTAATATTTATATTCCGTTTTTTAGATAAAATTAGGTCACACTGACCCAATTCATGTAATGCTTTTTCCAGAGAATCTGGTTTTAAAGCCCAAAGCACGCTTTTTAAATTTATGGAGAGTTTATTTATAAACGTTTTTAAAGCGACATTATAATTATGGCTAATTTCATTTAAATTTCCATCCAGCCTTTGCCTTTGATATAAAAAGGAAAGCTTGGTTTGGATAAAGTTGTAGAACTGAAGGGTGCCCCTAAGTTCCTCGTAAAACTGCTCGGAAGAAGCCAAACCTCCGAAGTTCAATTCCATCAAAGACTTTACCTTACTCCATGTTGTCAGATGTGGATGTATTTCCACAACAAGTTTAGCTCTACCCACAATCTTATTCTTTATTATAGATAAAAACATTCTTTGCGCAACCGGATTAGAATCCGACATACACGCAACTACATTGTCAATTGCTTCTAGGCAGGGGAATAGTTCTTCCTTCCTCCCATCAAAATTACAAATTAAACTTAAAAACTTAATTGGATCTAAGTCCCTAACATGATGTACTTGCTGTTGCTGTTGAAATTGCTGTTCATTTTGTTGTTGTGGCAGTTGTGGAAGGTGTTGTGGTGGTTGTTGAAGCTGTTGTGGTTGTTCTTGATCCTCCATCTTTCTATTTTTGTTTGTCAAAAAGCCTTCTTCTATGATTCATATAGCGCTGCTCAGACAAGACTCGTTGCCTGATGACACAAATATATTTTTTCCAAATAATCTGTTGTATTTCCTTTTTCACTTTTTTTTCAAATTTGTTGTATTTCTTTTTCCATTTTTTTCCAGCAGGTTTATTTATTATTATTTTTTTTTCGAATTCAGTTTTTAGTCTTGTCGAATCTTTTTAAATAATTGACTTATGCCAAATAATCTGTTGTATTTCCTTTTTCACTTTTTTTTCAAATTTGTTGTATTTCTTTTTCCATTTTTTTCCAGCAGGTTTACTTATTATAATTTTTTTTTTCGAATTCAGTTTTCAGTCTTGTCGAATCTTTTTAAATAATTGACTTATGTTTTAATAAGCAGATAAGAAATGTTATATTAAGTTGGTTTCTTAAATAAGTTGTTTTATCATATATATATATATATATATATATATATATATATATATATATATATATATATATATATATATATATATATGTATATTACTCCTTTGCATAGAGTTTATTTTTTTTTATTATAATTTTGGAGGTATCGCAAAATTTATTTATTATTATCCTTCTTCGAAGGATAATTTTCGAATTCACTTTTTAAATCTTTTACGTAGATTTTTTTTTCGAATTCACTATTTAAATCTTTTATGTAGATTTTTTTCCGAATTCACTTTTTAAATCTCTTACGTAGATTTTTTTCGAATTCACTATTTAAATCTTTTACGTAGATTTATTTTTCGTATTCACTATTTAAATCTTTTAAGTAGATTTGTTTTTGAATTCACTTTTTAAATCTTTTACGTAGATTTTTTTTCCGAATTCACTATTTAAATCTTTAAATAAGAGAAACAATAGTTAGTCCATAAGTAAACAACATAGAGGTAGGACATTGTTTGTTTTTTAAACGGTTTTATTTAGCTCACCCCGTTTGTTTTATTATTTATTCTTGGGTCAAATTTAGTAATTCAAATTTCACCCTCTTCCTGTCAACCGATTAATCTGAAATTTTGTATACACTTTGGATTTTGGTGACAATACAATTATGTTTATTCATTATCATTATAAATTCAAGATGGCCGCCGCAACAAAATGGCGGATAATTTATGTTTTATTAATCCCTTCAATATGGGTATCAAATTAAAGGGCTCAACAAGCAGAATACAATATACTATAAAAAAGTTGAAATCCAAGATGGCGGTCGCTATAAAATGACGGATAACGTAGGTTTTATCAATCCCATCAATATGGGTATCAAATGAAAGTGCTCAACCAGTAGAATACAATGTACTATATAAAATTAAAATCCAAGATGGCGGCTTCTGCAAAATGGCGGATAACTTAGGTTTTATCAATCCCATCAACATGGGTATCAAATGAAAGGTCTCAACAAGTAGAATACAATTTACTATGCAAAATTGAAATCTAAGATGGCCGCCGCTACCAAATGGCTGATAACAATTTTTTATCAATCTCACTAATATGGGTATCAAATAAAAGGGCTTGACAAGAAGAATACAGTGCACTATACAACCTCAATATTTAAGATGGGCGCAGCCACTAAATGGCGTATAATAAAACCAAATTACAAATTCATGAGGTAAATCAAATAGTCAAATACGAACAAGTAGCTTGCAACTATAAGAGCGACAAAAAAGATTATGTAAATACATACATAAATCTAATTACTCCTTTATGTTAATGTATTATTTTATATTAATATTTGTATATGCTTGTAATTTTTTCATTTTAATATTATGTCTTTTTATAAAAATTTGTTTTTCATTTGAAATAATATTTTATAAACAAAAATACGTAAAAAAATCATGTAAAAAAATTTAATTTTGTAATAAAATATAATAATAAGATTTAAATTTAGAAATTGAATCTGTAATTCAGGTGGGGTCGACCGTTTAAATGTCCATTACTCGTGGGAACAAAATGGTAAAAAAATATAAAAAATACAAACACAAATAAAACAGAAACTGCAACACAACTTAAACGAAGGCTTCAAAAAGCGAAAGAAAAGTATAAAGCAAAACGAGCTAAAGAAAGTGAAGGTGATAGAAATAGTCGATTACAGAAACGACGGGAACAATTAGCGTCAAAAACACCTGAGCAATATGAGGCCAGGTTAACAAAGCAACGTGAGCGATACACACAGATGATAGCGTCAGAAACGCCTGAAGAATATGAAGCCAGGTTAACAAAACAACGGAAGCGATACACACAGATGATAGCGTCAGAAATGCCTGAAGAATATAAAGCCAGGTTAACAAAACAACGGGAGCAATATACACAGATGGTAGCGTCAGAAACGCCTGAAGAATATGAAGCCAGGTTAACAAAACAACGGGAGCAATATACACAGATGGTAGCGTCAGAAACGCCTGAAGAATATGAAGTTAGATTAATACAAAGCCGTGAAAGACAAAGACAGCAGTTGGGTTCAGAAATGCCTGAACATCGCGATACGGGGTTATATAAACAACGAGAGCGTACCCAGCAATGCAGAGCTAATAATCTGCAGGCATTCGAGAATGCTATTAACACAATTTGTATACATGTTTGTGATATTTGTACCAAACGTTGTTATCCTAATCAAGTTCGTACAGTTCGGTACATCGCTGCTGCATTAACATACTTACCTGTGGAGTTAACTTCGAAAATATCATTGTTATTATGTTCCCGCTGTCAAACACATGTTACTAGTAATAAAACAACAGCACCACCAAAAGCTTACTAGAATAATCTGGATCCAGGTTCTATACCAGACGTTATTCAAACATTGACACAGGCGGAAAAACGTTTGCTGTGCAGAATTATTCCCTTTGTTAAAATCGTGAAATTTAGTGGCCTCTATGCGCAGTACGGTTTTCGCGGACAGGCAGTTTTATTTGCCAAAGATATCTTTGAAGTCAGTGAAAGACTGCCTAGTATGCTACCAAGATCTGCAAGCCAGATAGGCATTATTGTAGTAACCGAACGATTAGAAAATTTGAACATCACCAGGGAATTCACAATATGTCGCAAAAAAGTCTATAGTGCTTTAAGATGGTTAAGCACAAATAACCCGCTTTACAAAGATGTACGTATTGACGACAATGCCCAAATTAGTGACCAGGAGTTAGTACGACTTAGTGTGCCCGAATTGTCTGAAGATGAAGCGTCCGAAAGGAATGAAAATGAAATTCGAAATGCATTCATTCCAATTAATAATGTTGCAAGAATTATTCGAGCTTCATGGTATCAAGGTGACTACAACGTCTTTACTTCGCGATATGCTGGTGTACAATGTAGTGCTATGTCGTTGGCGAACATTGTCCGAGCTGCAATCCTAAGCCCTAATCAATGGGACGTCAATATTCTGAACGCTAATATGTTAGCGGGTGACTCCTTATATTGCTGGATTCGTACCCAGCTTGATCCTACTGAACTGGATGAAACAGGATATTTAGAGATACGAAACTTTCATATCGTCAGGCAAAGTTTACAAATGTATGAATGCCGATTTTCTATAGAATATGATGAAGACACTGTTTTATTCGGGAGTCTCCAAGATTCTGTAAATACCAATAATATTGGCATTACATTACATACAGCTTTAAATAGATTATTTGATAGTCATTCTTCAGGAATATTGACCGCGTCAAATAAATCTGTTAGCGTATTTCGCGGTGAAGACAAATACTATTTTGCTGACTCCCATTCTTGTGGCCCAAAAGGAAAACCAACACCAGAAAATGGCAAAGCCTGTGTTATAGAATGCGACAACTTACAAGAACTGTGCCGCATCTGTAAAAGATGCCTCGGATCCCGTAATATCCCGTACACCCTTACACGCGTAGACGTACATTTGAGGGAAAATATTATCACTCGTCAGGGTGTTCAAGTACAGCAACAGGAAGATGCCATCACTCATCAGGATGTACAAGTACAACAACCGCTTTCGAATCTGAGATCTGAAACTATACCTATACAAACATCTGTAATGTTGCCTATTGATATCGTCCAACCTGATGTTGAAGATGAGCTAGAGGTATCTGAAAATGTAAACGAAATCAGAAGAAAGACGAATAATAATATTGTGAATGAAGCTTATGAGTTAAAAGCAGAAGAGTTCGCATGGTATCAGCTTTTCCCGTATGGTAAAAATGGTTTGAAAGAACAACGGCCCGTAAATATAAGTTCTTTGGATTACTATCAGTTTCGTTTATTAGGTGCTGATGTTAGATTTCAGCGCAACGATTACCTATTCTATGCTCTATCAATGTTTGAGTACTATCGAGTTAAATCAACCATTGCAGCTTGTGCTAGATAAGTTGAATGTGAAAACGGCAATCGAGTGGAAGACCTGCACTTATATTTAAAAAATCTAAGAGGTTCCGCTGCTTATTGGCGTAGTGCTCTTAGTGATCTTATAGCACAAATCAGATGTTTAGGACCTCCCACTTATTTTGTTACATTGAGCTGCAATGATCTTCACTGGAAGGATATGAAAAGAGGTCTCCTTGTTAGTGATGGTAAACAGCACATTGACCCAGATGACATAGATATTCAGGAAACTCAGAGACTCATCGAGATGTATCCAGTTGTTGTGAGTAGACATTTTATGGTACGTGTTAATGCGCTAATGCAGTTTCTTAAAACTGATACTGAAATATTTGGCGGTAAAGTTAAAGATCATTGGTGGCGAATCGAGTTTCAGAACAGAGGAAGTCCTCATTTGCATATGGTTGTTTGGATCGAAGATCACCCGTCTGTTGCGACACCTGAAGGAATAGCTCGCATTGATTCAGTCTGTAGTACTGCCATTCCTCCAGAAACTTCAGAACTATATGAATTAGTTAAAAATTGTCAAATACATCGACACACTAGTACCTGCACGAAAAATAATTCTGTTTGTCGTTTCAACTTTCCACGCTCGGAATGCTTATTAAACGGTTTTATTTAGCTCACCCCGTTTGTTTGAGTTTTTTGGAGGAGTAAACGTATTACTTTTCGGTGATCTTTTACAACTGCCTCCTATAAAACGATCAGGAACACCTGTTTTCAAACAGCCAGAACATCTCCAACCAGCTACACATCTCTGGCGTTTATTCACGCTGTGTGAATTAACTGAAAATATGCGTCAGCAAGGTGACCAGACTTTTATTGATATTTTGAATGCTTTGAGAGTCGGTGAGCTAACAACCCAACATTTTAGTATTTTAATGGGAAGAATTCTTCAAGACACGAGTGATGAGTTTGCAGTAGACAAAGCATTAAGGGTATACCCCACAAATCAACAAGTTAACGACCACAACTCTGCTGTATTGAATTTGTATAGAAATAATGGTGCTCGCATTTACAAAATAAAAGCGCAGGATCAGCTAGTACACGCCACACAAAATGCAGACAATGTGGATATAGCCACTATAATACCAGCTGATATCAACAAAACTGGGGGTTTACCAGCGGAACTGGAAATATTTGTGGGGGCAAAAGTCATGCTACGGTCCAATATTGACGTTTCAAAGGGATTAGTAAATGGCGCTATAGGCTACATCAACGAAATCGTTTGGCCTCAATTTCGTCGAACTCAGATGTATGCAACAGATGTACCTTCTGTCCGAATTGATTTTGCAAGAGACGGAGTACATCTTATACACCCGAAAGCAATACAGTTTCCAGCTAAGTACAATTACGGGACGGCTGAAAGAAGAATGTTGCCTTTAATACTATCATGGGCTTCTACAATACATAAAATGCAGGGCAGCACTGTGGATCACGCAGTCGTATACTTAGGTGCGAAACTGTTTGAAGAAGGTCAAGCCTACGTGGCTCTTAGTAGAGTAAGATCTTTGCAGGGACTACGTATAGAGGAGTTGGACTGCAATAAACTAACGGGCAAGAAACCTTGCAATAATGAAGCACTAAATGAATTAAACAGAATGCGAAATAAAAACTAAAAACTAGAAAATAAAAATATAAAATAAAATTACAAAACAAACATTTTAATACAACGATTGTAGACAATTGACGTGCCCCACGGTTTTATTTTAGTCTAGTCTATGCATATGTTTATAATTCCCACGAGTGTATCTATTTTATTATTTTTTGGTTTTTAGTACATTTATCTTAAACATTGCAATGTATGTTTAACATAAAACCGTTTAACTTAAAAAGTTTTTTTTACCTATTTTTATATAGATTTAATTGAAATAAAATAACTTATATGCAGATATTAGTGTTTGATATAAAAAATTTTTTTGGTATATGTTCTATTATATTTGTATTTTGTTAGATTCCTTGATAATGGTTAACAAAGTTAACCGAAATATTGGAAGAGACAAATAATAAAAACAACGTTTTAAACAAATTGATTTGTTTTTTTTTTTTGTGAACGGACCTTAAGCCGAACTAGAGTTTTTCATCATAATACATTTTTATACCCTCCAAAAAAGAATTTGGAGGGTATATTCACTTTGTCATTCCGTTTGTAACGCATCGAAATATCCATCTCAGACCCCATAAAGTATATATATTCTTGATCAGTGATGAAATCTAAGACGAACTGAGCATGTCCGTCCGTCCGTCCGTCTGTGGAAATCACGATTCAATCCAAACGAAAAGAGCAAGACTCTTGAAATTTGGCATAAATATATTTTAAAGCTTAGAGCAGATTAAGTTCGAAGATGGGCTAAATCGGGCAAGAGGGCAAAAAGTTCCCCTAAGAAGAACTAAACCAACCCAGAAAAAACAACATAATTTTTAAAGTTTTTTGGTTATTTTGTTAAGCAAATGATATATTTTTATGTCAAATACGGTCCAACGCCTTAAACTTGGAGCCATTAAATAAAATAAAAATATTTTTTGACCCCGCCCACTTCAGTGGGCGTTATTATAGGCAAAAATAGCATAACAATTTAACAAATTGTTTTACTTAAGCCTACATTCCTGGTACTACTCTGCCCTACCCCCTCCTTCCCCTTCTCCCCCTAAATGACCCTACCAAAAAAACAATTTTTTTTTTAAATTTTGTATATAATCATCCCAAGCATTTATCTTTAGAGTTTTATGACTGCCGATTTCTGCCCCCCCCCCCCCCCCTCTTCCTTTGCCCCTTAAATGACCCTGCCAAAAATAACTTTTTTTTTTTAATTTTGTATATAATCATCCCAAGCATTTATCTTTAGAGTTTTATGACTGCCCGTTGCTGCCCTAGCCCCTCCTCCCCCTTTGTCCGCTAAATGACCCTATTAAAAATAAATAAAATTTTTTTTAATTTTGTGTATAATCATCCCAAGCATTTATTTTTAGAGTTTTATACAGTTTTTATACCCTCCAAAGAGAATTGTGATGAAGTCTAAGACGGTCTAGCAATGCCCATACGATCGTCTGTGGAAAACATGATATTGTATAATTTTGAACCCCGTCCCCTTTAGTGGGCGTTGACGTACGATATTATATAAAGGAACTCTGTCCCACCAAGTTAAACATTTAAAATTCACTTACTAAATATTTGGAGGGTATTTAAGATTCGACCCGCTCGAATATAACGTTTTTACTTGTTTTAATTTATTTTATTTTTCCATGTAGTATGTTACTTCAGCGCGCACTAAAAGAGGCGGGGTCCAAAAATGGATTTTTCTGCTTTTCTGGCTCTAAGGGCACTGCTACACGTTCAAAATATATTGTGATATTTCGATAGCGATCTATTTTAATGGATTGATGGATCACGAGCGTATGCTACATGTACAATATTTATCGAGTCAGTATTAACGTTATTTTTGTGCTGTGCGGATCATTTATTAAAAAAATGTCGCGAGAAAACCAAAAAAAAGCTGTAGCCGACGAGTCCCACAAATCTGCCAATGCCTGCAAATTAAAAATGAAGTCTTTCAAAATAATTTTTTCGGTCGTCAATTCCGATTCCACCTACAGAACCCACTCGCTTTCGCTATCTTCTGCCATTACCCTTTTAAAACAAACTTTACACAAATGTAATAAACTTTTTTACTTTTTATTTGTTACATTTTTTTCACTGCGTCTCTTATTTTATTTGTTTTATTTTACTTTTTATTAACCGTTAATAGCCTGATTTTTTTCTTTTGGCCGGAAAAAAATCAGTGTTATAAAACTTGCAATTCTAACATATTTTACTCTACAACTTTCTTGGCAATTTCTATTTACCTGAAAAAATTAACATATACCTGGTTGGTTCCTAACGGGATCAGTAGGCTATTAAGGGTTACCGTATCGCGATATAATATTATGCAAATGCTACACGTTCAATATTTTTCACGTGATCTGCGATCCACGATCTGGATTTCATATTTTAGGCCATTCTGCGATATGGATCGCGATCCATCAATACTGCATGCTACACGTTCAATAAATATCGCGATACTGGATCGCGTTCAATAGTTCAATATATATTGAACGTGTAGCAGTGCCCTAAGCTTAACGATTTGGTTCTTCTTTGACACAAAAATGTTATCATTTGCTTAACAAAATTACAAAAAATATAAAACGCAAAAATTATGTAGTTTTTTAGAGTTTGGTTTAGTTCTTCCTAGGAAAACTTTTTCCTTTCGTCTGTTTCCCATTTACGAACTTGACCTGTGATATCATCCAAAATTTTATCTTCATAGTCGTTGTAAGATTCCTAATAGTACTGAATAGAAATAACAAACTCCATTCATGTCAATGCTGTGCGGTAATAAGCATATTGAATTTAACATTCTTACACATTTTACCAAGAATAAGACTAGTCAAACTGTAGTGTTAAGTACAGAGACTGAACGCTTTGCCGAAGCAATGTTAAGAACATAAACATGCAATATCTGATTCTGGAAACCATCTGGTAATTGGCACTTGTAACCTGAGCCTTTTTATTATATTTTGCAGAAATTTTTTATAGCTGTGCTACAATATATTCAAAAGAATTTAAACAACTCTTTTTTTTTCAATATATCTGTGGCAATAAGGAAAAAGTGCTTAAGTGTTTAAGTGCTTAATCAGACTTAAGCAGTTTTGCCTTATTGCCGCAGATATATTGTAGCAAAACTTTTTTTTTTAATTTTATGAAATAGCATTGAATATAATTGTTATAGTGTTAATCGTAATTCGAGTAAACTTAATGCCAGATACATAAGCATCTCTGATGTGAGTGATGTTTAAAATCACATGCATTCTGTGTCCTGTTAAATGGGATGTTTCACACTTTGGCACATTTACGTTGCATTTATAAGTGTTCGCTCAATCTGTGCAGTTGTTAAGATAGAGTTGCTCTTCAATTTTAATAAAAATATTATTTATTAATATATACTTACTATCATTGGTAATAAATACTAAGCATCAAAAGGAAAATGGGACATTGAATTAAATTACAAAGAACTAATTTACTTATCAATTGAAAATAAACCAAAAACATCCACTATGAATCGGCACTTGCTGCATATTCTTATTGTAATTGCTTTGTGTTACAAAGGTAAGATAAAATACATTTGGGGAATCAGGAAAACTATGAAATATTGTATGAATAACTAGTTTAGAATATAATTGTACATGTTTACTTTTACTTGTCATTATTGCTTAAATTATTATTATTTTTTGATAAAAATTGTTAAAAATTTTGTATACATTGTTATGTAAGAAAATATCATCTGCGCATGTGTTCCAAATTCGGCAGAGACTGAGAAGCAGAATATTTCAAATTGAAAACAAAAATATAGACAGAAAACGTGGAACTCCTTTAAGTAAAACAATATAAGAAATGGGTCAATGTTAACAGGAAGTTTAATGAGTTTCTGAAATGTGCCATTTGTTTTTTTTCAAGCTAAAACAAACTTAAGTCTACAGTTTTTAATAATTTGCTATTGAAAGCACTTGTATCATTTACGGTATATGTAAATATATGAGTGAGATGGCACAGACGGGCATCTTTAACGTCACTACATGAACAATGCATATCGTCTACATATACATATGTATGTACAATAAACAAAACAGTTTTGAGTTGCCGATTTTTTCAAAAAAGTGTTTCTTGCCACTGGCAAAATTTATATTATCATATGGTTTTTAGTTCAAACGATTACGTAAGATAAAAAGCAGTAGTATAAGTTTTATGTTGGCAACATTATCCCTTTATTTGTTCATTACTCGTTCAGCAAAAACTAAGAGATATATGAATTTGGTTACATAGTACATATTTACTTGAAATGTGCCACACGCAAATCGCAATATGTATTACATACATATATTCGAGATGATCGAATTTAAAATTTTTAAATATTTATTTAAACATATTTATTCATCCTAATGCCACCTCATCAGTGTTTCTTTAATTATTATGTATGAAATAAATATATTTTTTATGGAATAAAACTATTTTTGGTTTGGTTTTGGAAAACTTGTTGAAAACTTTTAAAACATGATGTTAAATATCTGCTGATGAGTAGGCTTGATTTAGCACCAACCTGCATCATAATCTTTTTTTAAATCGATAGCATTACTCTAAAACAAAGTATGTGCATATAATTTCCCTGACAGACAAAGGATTTGTATACCATGGTATAAATACTATGGTTTTTGATACTACTTTGGCATGACAGACATGTGGTATATATACTAATATTTTTGTTTTTATTTTCGTGTAATAACAAAAATGGAAAAAGAAAAACTTTTTAGCATAATTGTTAATAATAACAACAAAATTGCATATTTTATGCGAAAAAAGAAATTGTGTTTTCGCTATTCGTTTATTATGTACAATCGCCTTAAAAGAAGAATATGCTTTTTTCATTCTAATATAATAAAAAAGAAGTACAAGCGTTTTTGGACACGTGTAAGTCTTTATGGTTTATAAATCCATTATAAATATACATATTCATGCACATTTTTCTTAATAAAATGGACATTTTTCTTAATAAAATGCAATTGAACAAAGCTAAAGGGTTCGTGGTATTGAAACCAGATATAAACCACTTTATTTTGTGGTTTAATTGTAGTATAGGTTGACACACATGTAGTATAGAATACTAATATGGTATATAAATCCTATGTCTGTAAGCGGTATAAAGTACGGTATACACACGTCGTACAGTTTACTATTTCGCGAGAAGGCGGTCAAAAATCGTTAACTTTTGACTGGATTGGAATTTTGATACGCGGTTTACTTTGTTTACTAGGTGAGACTATAGGCTTTAAGCTAAGGTATAAACTATTAAAATCGATTACTTAGAAAAACAGTTATGATGGATTTAAAACGCATTTTAAGTTTTAGCTGTTTTTGGTACAAAAGTATTAAAACTTGTTATAAAAGTTAGTTTTACACACAATCTGATATTTTGGGTCACGTTTACAACTTATACTTATTAAGAATTTGAAATTTTGTCAGAAATTGTCAAACTTTGGCCCCTGTGAAATTTTTAATACGAAAGGTCAAAGGATAGTTTTTGAAAAAAATTTTAGCTAAAATTTATTTCATTAAATACCATAAACAATACAAAAATTTTTTAAATTTACTTTAGATAAAAAGGTTTTGATGAAGAAGACGTAGGTTTCTATTTAAGTTCAAAATGGAAATTATATGTAAACTTGTAGTATAAATTTAAAATTGTTAATGTATGTACATAAAATCGTAAAATGAGAAAAATGACAATGTTTTGAAATATTAGTATTATTTAAACAATTTTAGTAAATATTTCTTCTAAATAGCCTTGATTTTCATCTTGTAGAAGTAGTTTAACCTCTACATCTAATTCAATATAGTTGGTTTTCCATTTTTGTCGAATATTATATGTATATAAAAAAAAATAATCAGATCTTCATTAGTACAACATCTGGAAATTTTTCTTGTGTTGTTCTCGCGAAAGAATCTGTAGTCTTTATTTCTTTTTTCTTGCGCTTCTTCAGATAGATCTCCTATTGGCAGTATTTTGTGTTGAATTATTTGCAACAGTGGACAGTGGATGACATAGATCTCCAAGGGTATTTTTCTTTATAAGGTATAGCTGTTTTTTCTTTGCGTATTCTCCAAATTTTTTTGCATTTATCTTTCTGCTGCATGCTAGAACTTGTAATATAATGTTAAATCGCCTTGTTAATTGTTAATTCCAAATCTACACCTCTGATACATGCTGCAGTTTCTGGATCTGAAAAAAATCTTCTAGCGGCATTTCCATCATTTGTATTTCCTTGTTATTGCTTTGGCTGATCGATCACTAGTCCTAGTTCTAAATATTTTTCTTGAATTTGTTGTTTTCTTTGCTTTCTTTTTTCTTAATTTTCCTTATTTTTTCTCACAGTTTCGCCTAACGGTCCAAAATCCAAATCATAACCTAATTTAAGAATATGTTCCATGAAACGTATTCTCGCATGAATAGGGGACAATCCAAATTCGTATGCTGCCTTAAAACTATCGTCTTCAGGAATGGGATGGTTTAATTAACTTGATGTCTTTTGGCATATAACGCAACTTGACGATGCTTTTGTATCAGTAAAAGATTGTTCAACTTTTCCATCAATCATTGTGAGACACATTTTAAAATTTATTTCGATTTCTTGGTCATCAACTGTAAATACTACAGGTTGAAGGGCATCAATTTGATCTTTTTTTTGGACTTCTTCAATTATGACATCTCTTGTTTTTTTTTTTAATGTAAATTTTATTGGTCTGCAATACTTTGTTGATGAGGGTATTTAATTTTTCCATACAACAATTTCTGTTTCTCTGCTGGTTGATGGCTTTAAGCCCGTATAACTTGTTGTTAAGCGCAATGGAACGAAAGATACCATAAATAAGTCAGCATCTGATGTATATTCGGCATTATATTGCTTGTATTGTGTTTCACCAGAAGACCCATCACATCCCCATTTAGAAATTAAAGTAATGCTAGCAAATTTTTTCAAGCGATCAGCATCAAACGTATTTAACAAGCGCTCGGCAGTGTATTGAAGAAGATATTGCAATTTAATTTCTGCTGAAGTGGAAGTGACAGTTATACCAGTTTCTGGAGGTAAGCATTCTTTTTCGGCAGAGACTAAATCCCTGTACCCTAGGAAAATCCGAGAATTATTTTCATTGGCCCGTTTTCGCAGATCCTTATACTGATTTTTAGATAATTTTAAATCCAAAAATAATGCTAACGCCTCTTCTCGAGTAAATTTCTTGCCTTCATTTGGTGTAGGAATATTTTTCAAAATCCTTTTTGTGCTCCTTGGTCTTGCTTCTATTACTGCTTCAATTATCCCAATTGTGGTTTTCTTATTTTGTGTTGGTTTAATTTGGTGCAAAAATGAGTCCTTGATGATTATTTTAGGTATTTCTTCATTGATATTCTGAAGCTTGCGTCTTCGAGTTCTTTCCCTACATTCATCAATTGGTTTTACTGGTCGACCCTGTTTTCCACATTCATTGGTATTGTTAAGTTTTTAGATCTTTTCGTGAAAACGCTTTTTACTTATCCTTCAAGGATTCGTTTAACACTCTATTTACTAGTTAATTAATACGAGTATTTGTGCTACTAAGCACTTAACAATGTTAACACGTCTATATTTAGAATCACACTAAACCTCCTGATCTCTGGCAACGACTTTATATAGGCAAAGTGGCGTCGTCTGGTAACTTCGCGAAGCATCTGGTCATGGTTGTTGTTGGTTATGCTTCACTTATCATGTAGGTATATAACAGTGGTGGGCACCGTCAATGAATTGGTTAATTGTGTATTCGTTGAGCTTGCGAGCTACCAACCAAACACAAAGCCAAGCGTTTGAAAGATAATGGTGCTTTATATATTTATACATAAGTATTTTCTAACTTAAAAAAAATTTTGATTAAGTAAAATTTTTTAAAATCGTTTATTCGACATATTGTCTCAATTGAATTAGTGCTTTTTGTTTGTTATGTGGTCAAGTATGTCTATATGCCTGCATTTCATTGGTTCTTACACCAAATCATCAGTAGAATTTAACCTAATTCCAAAAATTGGTGTAAGAACCAATGAAATGCAGGCATATAGACATACTTTTTTTTTGTATCTTGGACCAGCACTCATGGGATGACCCCTATATATGCAATGCATTGCGCCGGAATTGAAAACGAGGGGATTAGGAAAGATGAGAATATAGACAGTTGTTTTTGTAGCTATTTCAACCTTTTACTTCGCCGGCTAATTTTTGCTACAGGGCCGACGAAGGTGGGTGCTGTTACTCTGCTTTTAGTATATGATAGTGTCAGTCGCTACTACTTGACACATAACAAACAAAAAGCGCTAATTAAGTAAAATTATTAATTGAAAATTAAACTTTTTCTAAGTAAACAGTCAAATGAAAAAAATTTAAAAAATATAGGACAATAATGTACAGACGGAGCAATGTGATGACATTTCCATAGGGCTATAAAAAAAGTTGGATTTCAGTTCTACAGTTTCACGTGTTCATCAAAATTTAGAGCTATGATAACATAAAAGCATTGTATGTTACCAAATGCATTATATACAACAAAATATATTTCGCATATCATCAGTTTGAAACGAAACACGTATGTTTGCTGGAAAAATACTCTGGAAAAATATATAAAAAAATTCGTAAGCATCCGCTGATTTTCATTCGTCGCTGTCTCATGGACGATTAAATTAAAGAGACACATAGAATCCGTCATACGTTATACGTCGCCTTTTTCAACTGACAGCTGAGTTGAAATACATGCTTTCTTATGTTAGTTGTCACATTCAGTACTTCTGCGTCAAAGCAAAGTACGAAAGTTGGCCAACTTTTAACTTTTGACGTATGTTGAGTTTGACAGAAATCGATGAGCTTTTCAAATTGTTTTAATAAATTTTTTGTATTGTGTGTTCAGGAAAAATTAAATAATATTCAAAAAAATTTTATAAAATACATATATAAATTTAACACAAATAAATGAGATGGTTAACATACAATTGATTTAATATCCGTCAACAAAGTATTTGTAGCAACCCACAAGACCTACTTTATTTTACATCACTGAGACAAATGCGTTAATTTACATCATTGCACATGCTAACAAAAGATAACCAAAAATCCTTTTCCTCTTTCTTCTGATACTGCCGACATGTGCACATCGTAAAACTTCCACTCATCTTTCATTTAGTAATAAATTAGTAAGAACTTTACTTTATAAGACTTTAAATTTAATAAATACAGTTCAACATTAAATTGGGATCGTGTTTCATTAAAACCATAAAAACCCCCAAATTGGTGACCCCGACGTGATAAAGTAAACGAAGATTTTTTAAAGTCGTTGTGGCTTCAACGGCTCCCGCCAAACGTCAGAGCGATACTTCAAGCCTCAGAAGCCAAGCTGGTAGAGCTTTCCAAACTCGCTGACAAAGTAATGGAAGTCAGTGACTACAAACAGATGTATAGTGTCCAGAAAACGCCAAACGAATCCTTGGCATCGGAGATTACCCAGCGTATGTCCCGGCTCGAAAAAAATGTTGAGAAACTTCTCAACGCGAAGCGCTCCCGATCACCAGCTGACGCAGCACGCTCTAGTCAACAGAATTCGAGAGAGTCTGCTCCATCGTCATCAGAAATCTGCTGGTACCACCAGAAATATGGCAAGAAAGCACAAAAGTGTCGCGAACCGTGTAATATTTACAAGCAAAAAAACTAACCTGCACGTCTGATCTGCACGCTAGCAGCTCAGACGTGGCACCAAACAACGATTTATTGGTTGACGTAAAACGAATGCTGTTAGTAGACAGAAAATCCCTTGCATCCGTAAGTGGTAACTCGACACATGACGAAATATTTTCAGTTTTATCTTACGATAAAAATAACAAAATAGCAACCCTTGTGCACGAGCATAGAGACTTAGCGGTATTCGACCGTAAACAAAACACGACAACTGGCAATGTAACACATCACATAGTGACAAACGGTAATCCGGTGTTCGCACGTGCGAGAAAACTGACTGGATCAAAGCTACTAGCGGCAAAAAAGGAATTTCAATATATGCTGGACAATAATATTTGTCAGTCATCGAACAGTTGCTGGGCCAGTCCGCTGCATATGGTCAGGAAGTCGAACGGGGACTGGAGGCCATGCGGCTATTACCGCGCCCTTAACGCCATCACTACACCGGACCGATATCCGATTCCATTCATCCAAGACGCCCGATCGATTTCGCTCAACAAAACGATATTTTCCGTGATCGACCTGAAACGGGCATACCACCAAATTCCCATCGAACCAGCAGATGTAGCCAAGACGGCAATCATAACACCTTTCGGCCTTTTCGAATTTAATCGCATGACATTTGGTCTGCGAAATGGACGAAATATTCCGAGATATCAATTACGTTTTCATATACATTGATGATATTTTAGCCGCTTCAGAGAACGAAGAACAACACGTGGACCATCTGAAAACCGTCTTCAGCCGACTCCGTCAGTACGCCCTAACAATAAATTTTGAGAAATCATCGTTCGGAAAACCTTCTGTTGACTTTTTAGGTCATACAATATCGTCCGAAGGAATTCGACCAAAAGCCGAGAAAGTTAAGGCAGTAAGCGATTTCCCCACGCCTAAGCTGGTAAACGAGCTGAAACGGTTTCTGGGAATGATAAACTTTTACCGACCCTTCTTACCTAATGCTGCCGTTGATCAGAAAGTGTTACAAGAGGTAATACCTGGAAATAAAAAGAACGATACCACACCGATAAATTGGACCGATCAGGCAGTTCGTGCTTTTCAAAATTGCAAGGACGCTCTAGCCAACGCGACCATGCTGAGCCATTTCGCACACGAAGCCCCTTTAACCTTAACAACAGATGCATCGACCGAGGCCGTAGGCGCCGTAGTACACCAAATTGTTCAAGGCAACAGTCAACCCCTGGGATTTTACTAAAAAAAACTCACATCAGCGCAACAAGCCTACAGCACATACGATCGTGAGTTACTTGCCGTTTACCAGGGTGTCCAACATTTTCAGTATCTTTTGGAAGGACGATTATTCACCATACTCACCGATCATAAGCCGCTCATATATGCCTTCACTCAGAAACGAGACAAAATATCGCCAAGGAGGAATCGCCAATTAGAATACATCAGTCAATTTTCGACTGTCATACGCCATATAGACGGTACGCGCAATAATACGGCAGATTTCCTCTCTCGAATCAGTAGTATCGACAGTATAGACTTTGAAGCATTAGCCGAGGAACAGGATCGAGATCCAGAACTTGAATCGCTATTAAAATCTGGTAATGGACACTCGCTAATCCTTAAAAAGCTCCCTATTCCAGGTTCTACCCGAACTCTCTACTGCGATACGAACCGAAATGTAGCGAGACCTTTTGTTCCAGCGATATTAAGGGACCAGGTTCTGAAAACTATACATACTTAGCACACCCTGGGAGAAGGGCCACTGCCAAGTTAGTTTCACAACGGTTTGTGTGGCCATCAATGTCCAAGGATGTTGGCAACTTTGTTCGTTCGTGCCTCAGTTGTCAAAGAAATAAGGTAATCCGTCACAATAAATCCCCTGTAGGCGATTTCGGGCCCACAGATCAACGTTTCGACCACATTCATATTGATATCATCGGTCCACTTCCACCTGCTAGGGGGAACCGATATTGTTTAACCTGCATAGATCGTTTTTCGCGATGGCCAGTGGCCATTCCAATACCAGATATTACTACCGAAACAATCGCATTCGCCTTAATTAAAGGTTGGATCTCATCATACGGTGTCCCGATTCGCATTACGAGTGACTTGGGCCGCCAGTTCGAGTCTCTACTTTTCGCGGAATTGATGCAAATTCTAGGAATACACCACCTAAAAACATCTGCGTACCACCCTCAGGCAAACAGGATGGTAGAAAGGTGGCACCGCACGGTTAAGACTGCAATAAAATGTCACGCAACAGAAGACTGGTGTTTCGTACTGCCTATGGTTTTACTCGGCCTTCGAGTGACCTTAAAAGAGGACATGAGGGCAAGCCCAGCTGAAATGATTTTCGGAACTCCCCTACGTATACCAGGAGAATTTTTTCAAGAGTCACAAACAAATTCTGACCGCACCGAATTCGTCAAGCAATTACGACGGAAAATGTCAACTCTAAAAGCCATTTCTGCTTGGCGCCACCACACCGGGGATACGTTTCTTCAACCGTCTCTCAAGGATTGTAAGTATGTTTTTGTCCGAAGCGACCATGTCCGAGCACCGCTGGAGCCGCCTTACACGGGCCCATTCGAGGTGATTGAAAAAAGCGACAAGTTCTTCAAGATTAAGTTACGTCAAAGAACGGTCAATATCTCTATTGACAGACTAAAAGCAGCCTTCATTTCACGATGACACGGCGAATTTGATCAGGTTGGAGCCCAACCTAGTACCTCAGACGATGCCTCACGTAGTACTGAAGCACCGCAACTGACTTCAAGCAACGAGGAAGAGAAATCCGAAGATTCGCCAACAATTTCTGACCCACGGGAGAGCAGTGAAAAAACCACAAGGTCCGGAAGACATGTCCGCCTTCCAGCTCGCTTCCGATGATCTTCGTGTAAAGATGGGCGCCCTGTGGCAACCCACAAGACCTACTTTATTTTACATCACTGAGACAAATGCGTTAATTTACATCATTGCACATGCTAACAAAAGATAACCAAAAAAACCTTTTCCTCTTTCTTTTGATACTGCCAACATGTGCACATCGTAAAACTTCCACTCATCTTTCATTTAGTAATAAATTAGTAAGAACTTTACTTTATAAGACTTTAAATTTAATAAATACAGTTCAACATTAAATTGGGATCGTGTTTCATTAAAACCATAAAAACCCCCAAATACTCATTGTGCCAGCCTTTTCCGTCAGTACGTTCATGTCAGTTGAAAAAGGCGACGTATGACGGATTCTATGTGTCTCGGCCTTAAGAATACGTGTGAATGCTCTCAGCACAATTGTGCAAAGAAATGCCCGTATCTGCTATATACATACGTGTGTTTGTATATATTACAATGCTGTCTTGTGTGTTCTGCTTATTGTACCCTGCCAGCAACTCAGTTAACTCAAAATGCATTTAAAACTAACTTTTTTGCAATTAGTGGTGGTTGATGCCTGGATTAATTTGAATGTATTTAACTGACTATTTTAACATGGGGATGTCCTAGGAGGTAGTCAGTTATCCGACTCTGCATTACTTTTCAACTAAGTTAAAGTTAGTTATTCAAAAGTTAGTTACAAATTTACTATTCTATAGGTAGCTATAAATTAACTACTCTTCAACCAGCTTTAAGCCTTCTTTATTTAAGTTAATTGTAAGTTAGCTTGGTCTTGTTTGACTAAAAATTAGCTTGTTCATAGCTAGCTATAAATTAGCTGTATCATCAAAAAACCCAATGAAAACTATTTTCTTAAATAAAACCAAAATATTAAATGCTTATTGCAGTTTTTATTTTACATGTTATTAACAAAATAAGACGAATAAAAACTTTGATCGACGACTTACAGCCATACCTAAATACGGGCGGAAAGCGGAACGCTTTTTTCCGCTGAGCTTTAACGCTGAAATGCCATACCTAAACAAAAGCGGCAACGTTATGTCAAAAAACAATAAAAATAGGTTTATCAAACAAACAAATTAAACAACCCTGATTATTTTAACAGCTGGACGGACGACATTTGTGATTTTGTTATTGAAATTTTGTACAAATTATAAACGTGCGTACATATGTGTGTATATAATCATATAGGAAATATTTTCTTACCTCCATCCATTTTCTAAGACCCAACTTTTTTCTTTTATAATTTATTTCACTTCTGTAAATTTTTGCTTTTTTTCTCTGGCTACAATTGTTTTCTTTTACAACTAACTTCATTAGAAAACGCTCTGTCAAAATCGAATTTTCCAATAGCAAAGCGTTGCGGCAGCGTTGCCGCCGCGTTATTTCGGTATGCTACATACAAAATGTATGGACATGAGAACTTTTGACACCCAAAAAACGCTTGCCGCCCGTATTTAGGTGTGGCTGTTAAAATCGTGTTATCAACATGCACTGTTTTTAAATAAACAACAAGCCAAAAAAGGGAGTAGGCAAAAAAAATTACAAAAAGCAAGCAAAACGAAAAAAAACATTGCTGAAATAAAAGCAAAGAAAATTAATCATCACCAACAACAACAAAATAATTTTGATTAAAAATTAATTAAAAAAGTAACAAATTAAAAGAAGCAAAAGATGAACAAAAAAGTTCAAAAACTTAAAATAAATGAAAAGTTCAAATTACATATCGTCATATAAAATGCAAAAGGACCTATCTGCATTTTTAAATCTTTTTTAGGAGAGATAAAAAACAACAAAAAGCAAACTATTGTTATTATGAAAATAATTTTTTTTTGTTAGTATTATTAATTAGATGTAAATTAATGATACTATGCTAAAAAAAGTTTATAATCACAATAATTTGCCTTTTATTGAGTATATCACCGCTCCTGAAAAAAATTTTAAAAAGCTGTTTCAGCATTGCAAACATTTTCTGCAATGATTTTTACTGTTGCATATATGCACAAGTATACGAAATGTCAGTTTCATGTATTTTGTTGTTTTGGTCTTGCAGATTATAGCATATATCCTAGACTTACAAGACCTTCAAGACATGCAACGGCAGTGTCCTACAAAGGGTGATTTCCGCTATTGTAGTTAGCTTATAGTTACTCCATGACAAGTGAACTATAATGAATTTTTGTTGTAGTCGACTACCAAACTTCCGGCAGGGTACCTATGTGCGGTTGTATGTGTGAGTGTTATGTGTGTTGTATAGTTTTGCTTCTTCTTGCGCTATCTGTATATGGCGCTGCGTATATTTGCATTCATGTTTAGGGGATACTTGCGTACAAGGTCATTAAAAACAAGTAAAAGTGCTATATTCGGCTGCGCCGAATCTTATATACCCTTCACAGATGTCATTCTTTTTGTTTACATTTTTCCGCTAGGAATCTAATTGTTTGGCTTTTCTTATTTCTAATACCTCTGAACGTCTTTCAAATATATTATATATAAGCTTAATTTTCAAAAAAAAAAAAATCCGTTTCATGTACACAAAAAAGTTCTAATTGTCCAACCTTAGAATCGTCTTTTATATATTTTTGGTTTTTAATACCAATTTATTTCTTCCTGATATATAAAGTAGGTATAATTCATCATAAAAGTCAAAAATAGCAAATTATATGGTTATTTAATGCATCAGAAAATGTCGATCTTCCAACCCTTTAACCGAATTTTTAGTTTTTAAAATGTTTAATACCAATTTAATTCTTAGCGAAACATAAAATATGTTTAAATCACTAAAAAAAAAACAAAATTGGGAACTTATATGGTTACTTTAATGTACCAAAAAATTTCGATTTTCCAACCCTGGAACCGAATTTAAAATTTTTAATACTAATTTAATTTTTTCTGATATATAAATTAGGTTTAATTTATTAAAAACGAAAAATTTGGAATATATGTGGGTACTTTTATATACCAAAAATATTTCGATTTTCCAACTCTGAAAGCGAATTTTTAGTTTTTACCAATGTAATTTTTAGTGAGGTGTAACAGTTTTACTTGACAAAAAATTAAAATTTTAAACTTTTTGGTCACTTTCATGTACCATAAAATATTTCATTTGTCCAACCCTGGAGTGGAAATTTTGATTTTTTAGATTTTAACACCAATTTTGTTCTTCCTGAATTATAAAACAGTTTTAATTGTGGGTGCTGTTGGCTGAAGTAGTAGAACACGAGACTATGAAGCGGAGGGTCCTGAGTTCGAGCCCGTGCTGATCAACATTAATTAAATATTGTGTTGAATTCTTCTGATCAGCATTAGTGCATGGTTGTGTTAGTTGTTGCCAGCCTGTTTTAATGATGAAGGCATAGCACTGGTCACTGAATATAAAATGGCAGCGACTGACAATGTCATGTACTACAAAGCAGAGTAACAGCACCCACCTTCGGCTCTGTAGCAAAAATTAGCCGGCGAAGTACCAAAGGTTGAAATAGCTACAAAAAAATTGTCTATCTTCTCATCTTTCCTCATCTGTCCCCTCAATACTATCCCCTCGTTTTCAGTTCCGGCGTAATGCATTGCATATATAGGGGTCATCCCCTGAGTGCTGGTCAAAGATAAAAGAAAAAAAAAACACAAAAATTGCCTTTTTGGTTACTTTTATGCAGAATAAATATTTCAATTTCCCAACCCTGGAAACGAAATTTTAATTTTTTTTTACCAATGCAACTCTTAATGAGGCATGAAATAGTTTTATTTAAGAAAAACTTAATATTTGTAACCATTTTTGTCACTTTCATGTACTACGAAATATTGCAATTATCCAACTCTGTTATATACATTTAAATTTTTTTTTTAATTTTTTATACCAATTTTGTTTTTCCTGAACTAAAATCTTGTTTTAATTAGTAAAAAACCGACGTTAGTTGCCTTTTTGGTTACTTTTATATATAAAAAGTATAAATTTCCCAGCCCTGGAAGCGAAATTTTATTTTTTTAGCAATCCTAGTCTTCATTAGGTATAAAGTCCTTTTATATAAGAAAAACTTAAAATTTGCAACGATTTTGGTCACTCATGTACTACAATGTATTCAATGTAACAAAAAAACTTTTATCTTCCCAACCCTGGAAGTGAAATTTAATTTTTTTTTTACAAATGCAACTCTTCATGAGGTATAAAGTAGTGTTATTTAAGAAAAAATTTCAATTTTGAACCATTTTGGCCACCTTCATGAACCATAAAATATTGCACTTGTCCAACCCTGGATTTGAAACTTTGATTTATTTTTAATTTTTGATACCAATTTTGTTGTTTTTAAGTATAAAATAGCTTTAGTTAGCAAAAAAAAAAAACAACGTCAATTGCCTTTTTGGTTACATTTATCTATAAAAATTTCAATTTTCCAACCATGGTAGCGAAATTAAAATTTTTAAAAATTTTCTTTATCAAAGCAAATCTTCATGAGGTATAAAGTAGTTTTGTTTAAGAAAAACTAAAATTTTTTTAACCATTTTGTTTATTACATGTACTACAAAATATTGCATGTACCAGAAAAAACTTTCATTTTCCCAACCCTGGAAGCGAAATTTTATTTGTTTATTTTTTATCAGTGCAAGTCTTATTGAGGTATAAAGTAGAGGGCGGCATTACTCCACTCATATGTATGGACATAGTACTGTTAACACTGTATAGGCATGATAATTTGAACATAGTGTTAAGTAAATATCGTGTATCGTATTTTTGTGAGAGAACTATATAAGTATTTTTAACATTCAAAGAGAAATAAATGTATACATTTAAGAATATCGTTCTCCTTAAATGAATGAGTTTTTGACATTGCACACAGACGGCGAAAAAAACACGAGTTATTCGTGTAATTGGTGTTGGTTATTCGCAGCAGAATATGTAGTTTGTTTATTTTTATTGTGCATGCCGGTCGAAAATACTTAACACGTGTTTGTTATTATTAAAATAATAATATATAAAATAAAAATAATATATAAGACCGCAACAGTAACAAAAAAAACTCAATATTAAGAAGAGCGAATTATATACTATACATAGTGAAAACACACACATAACATAAGTCGATGACGCAACTATTAATACATATGTTTATTAATATAAGAAAAACACAAACACTTTCAAAGAAACATTTATTATGAGAGCAAAACGATGTTGTCCATTGGACGTTCAAAAGGAGACTAAATAAAATAAAATAAAATAGAATACTGACAAGCTGTCCTCTGTTACAATCGGCCTTTCCTGACCTATTCAGCGTCCTCGCAGAATTTACTCGGCTCTTCATTGTCGCTGTCATCAATAGGAGGAGGGGCACACCACATTTTAAGTCCATCTGAGGCATATACGGAGCTGTAATGGCGCGAAGTGCGTTTTGATTGCGGCAAGTCTTCAATTACGTATCTATCGTTGTCGAGAACCTTCGTCACTATAAACGGCCCTTTGAAACGTGGTTCGAGTTTACGTGAAAGGCCAGTACTAGGTGCTTCATTCCCGACGAGGACTAAATCACCCTCGACATACGTCTTTGGAGGGGAATGTCTTTTATCATAACGATCTTTTGCCTTTTCACGATACGCTTTGATATCTCGTACCGCTGTTTGACGCATCTCATCTAGTTTCTGCAAACGCTGGTCTTCATTAACTACCGTTGTTGTGTCATCATCATCGTGCAATACTAACAATAATTTGTTACCAAGAATATCACGAGGCTGGTATCCGTAGAGGAGTTCATTTGGCGTTCGCTTGGTTGTAGAGTTTACCGCTGAGTTTATAGTATACTGAATAATTCGTAATTCTTCGTCCCATTTCCGGTCATCTTGAGTTGACGGTAAGAGCATTGATAGGATCGTCCGGTTCATTCGCTCAACCTGGCCGTTAGCTCTTGGCGTTCGAACTGCATTAAGGACATGTTTTATTCGGTTTTCGTGGCAATATTTTTCAAACTCCTTCGAGGAAAAAGCTGTACCTCGGTCACTGATAATGCGCGCCGACATACCAAAATATCCGCTTACTTCGTCCAAGATCTTAAGAACGTATTTCGTAGCCGTTGAGGGAACCGCTTTAATTATGGTGTACTTGGTAAAAGCGTCAATTAAGACTAAGACGTGTTCATTTCTCTTTGTAGACTTTGGAAATGGACCCAGATGATCGACGTGGATAGTTTTAAATGGAACTGGCTCGATATCGCTATAATGATATTCACCCTCGTTCTTTCCGTATGACGGTTTGTTAAAAGCACAGGCCACACAA
This sequence comes from Linnaemya tessellans, assembly GCA_951800035.1. Taxonomy (NCBI): domain Eukaryota; kingdom Metazoa; phylum Arthropoda; class Insecta; order Diptera; family Tachinidae; genus Linnaemya; species Linnaemya tessellans. The sequence goes on along the minus strand of OX637533.1, from coordinate 78,598,852 downwards.
CTTTTAACATATGATTTCACAAAATTGCGCATTCGTGGAAACCACATTAACTGCATCAACTTCTCGATTGTTCTGTTCACGCTGAGATGACCATATTTATCATGTGCATCCTGTGTTACTTTGTATCGTAGAGCTTTAGGTACCATCTAAAGTTTATTACCCTCGATCAGTTTATACAAACGACCCCTATCCAACACAAATTCTGCAGACGTTACCTTATCGTTATCGTTAATTTTCTGAATAATCTCCTTGATACTGGCGTCCTGTAGTTGCATGCTGAATAGCCAATCACCGTCGTCAATATTTGTTTTATGGATTTTAAGCGATGCAGGTTCAACTTCATGGGCAGGTTCAACAGGAGCACGGCTAAGGGCGTCAACGTGGCACATTCTATCTTCGGATCTATGTTCGAGTTGGATGTCAAAATCCTGTATACGCAGCCACCATCGTGCGATTCGTGGTATAAGTTCTTTCTTTGTCATAGCACTTTTAACGGCACTACAGTCGGTGATAACTGATACTGGTTTACCATAAACATAATATCTGAAGCGTTCCAAACCTTCCACCACAGCCAATGTTTCTAACTCGTAACTGTGCATCTTCTTCTCACATGGGCTCGTTGAGCGACTATAAAATGCGACAGGTTTCCAAACGTCATCTACCTTCTGCAGTAGAACAGCTGCAAGGCCAATCGAACTAGCATCGGAGTGAATCTGATGTTCTGCATCGACGTCATATGCCACCAATATTGGTTCAGTCGTAAGAATTTGTTTCAATTCGTTAAATGCATTCTCCTGTGGTTGTTGCCATTTGAAGATTTCGTTTTTCTGCAACAACTTACGCAATGGTTCCGAGATAATTGCGTAACTAGGGACGAATTTTCGGAAATAACCGCTTAAACCCAAGAATCTCCGAACTTCGGTTACAGTTGTTGGCGTTTTAAAGTAACGAATTGCTTCAGTCTTAAGCTCACCCGGTTGAATTCCATCTGGAGTTAACTGATGACCCAGGAACGTTATTGTTTTCCTAAAGAACGAGCATTTGCGGCGATTTAATGTAAGTCCGGACGTCTTCAACGCTGTAAAGACACGCCTTAATTTTCCGAACATCTCCTCAATGGTTTCGCTGCCAATTAAAATATCATCCATATAATGGATCATGTCGTCGGGTAACGTCTTCTCCTTAACTTTCGCCATCAATCGTTGGAACACCATGGGCGCGTTCTTCAACCCAAAAGGCATGCGTTTGAATTCATATATACCATCGGTTGTTACAAATGCTGTGTATTTTCGGCTGTCTGGTGCTATCGGTATTTGATAGTACCCACTATTTAAGTCTAAAACAGAAAATATTGTGTATCGTTTTGCATCCTGCAACCTTTCCTCAATATTCGGCACCGGATATATTTGTTTGGGCATATGCCGGTTTAATAAGCGATAATCCACACAAAAACGATCACCTCCGTCCTTCTTTTTAACCAAAGTTATTGGGCTTGCGTATTCAGATTCGGACTTTGTAATTATATCGTTAGTCAACAGATCATGCACCAGCTCGTTAACAACCACTTTCTTAGGCTCCGGAATTCGATATGGAGCTTGAGCAATCGGCTTGTCCGTATCGAGCTCGATTCGAAGTTCGACCAACTCAGTTAGACCAATTTCGTTTAGCTTTGATGCAAATATATTATCATACTCACCGATGATTTCTCTAAAAATTGTTTCTTGTTGTTCGTTTAATGGACCACACTGGATATCGTTGTCTTCAACTCGTGCAACTCGAATATTACGACTCCTAATTGCAAATTCACCATCCTCAAAAACACCCCTTACGTTGTCATGTTTAAATACATTTTGGCCCAGCAACATATCTTCGTGTATTAAATCATCATCAACAATATAGAATCGAAGATTAAGCTTTAAGCCGTCAATAATTATTTCCGCTTCTACAAATGCAGTGGAGTAGCCCACTCCGTCACAAATACCTCTTATTCTTAATGAACATGGCTTGACACAGCAATTCAACATCTTTGCTACACGTCTTCGCACTAGGCTACACTGGCTCCCTGTGTCTATAAACGCACGTAATTCGATGTTCTTACAAATGACTTTCTTTGTAAACGCGTGGTCTTGATACTTAATACTTCTTACGCTTGCTGTCTTTCTTCCACAATTTTCTGGCTCATTTATAGGATGCACTTTTTGGCAATCCCGACATCTACGACGTCGTTGTGGTCTTGGACATTTCGACGATATGTGCCCATCTTCATTACAATTGTAGCATTTAATTGTTCTGTACTCACGATTTTTATTCTTTGAATTTTCATGCTTAAAATGATCAAACTTGTTCTCTGATGAATTTACTTTAACGACAGAATTGTTTCTTAAATATTCGTTATACGTTTCGCGCATGTCTTTTAACGACTTAAAACGTAAGGCTGCCGTAGAAGACTGTATCTAGCGGTGCCGTAGACCATCACGCGTATATTTGATAATTGCCTGTTCGCTGAGTTTGTATCTGCGTCCAACTGCACAGATCCTAAAACAATAATCCAATTTTTTCTCGTTTGGCTTTCTATACGCATCACACATCTTCTTATGCATTTCCGCTTCATCCAGCTTAAAGCTGAACTCTTCTATTAACTCTGCAGATAACTCACCCCAGTTTAAATACACCCGTTCAGAGACATCTAACCATAACTTCGCCACACCTTTTAATTTACTGTAAACAGCTAACATCAAACTCTTATCTTCCCATGCATATACACTCTTAGCTGTATCCACTCGTTCTACAAATTGTTCGACGGATAAAGACATATCATTCGATGGATCGAATTCAGGAATTGTCTCCGAAATTTCTTTTACCGAATACGTTACACGATTAGCAATCCGATTCTGATTGACCGTTTGTACGTTTACATTACCGTTTACACCGCGTTCGTTACCGTTTATATCGCGTGCTACGATATTCTCATTGCAATCACCGTTATTCTGCGTCACATCATTCCCGATTTCGTCATCACTACCGTGCATTAAACTATTGCCGTTATTGTTCATATTGTCCTTGGTAATGTTCCCGTCAACATTACCGTACGTTAAACCGTTATCGTTATTATTTATATTCGTATTACGTGCAATAGCACCCGTTGCACCACATGCCATATTCGACTGTACCATGCCCATCAAACGTTGCATCATCTCTTTTAAATCATCTATTTGCGACTGCACCGAGTTCTCTGGAGGAACCATGTCCACCTCTTCACTACCGGTCGTTTCTATATATCGCTGAATTATTTCAGCCCGATTGCCCGAACTTAAAATGTCACGATCACGTAGTAATTGTTTGATTTGTTCCACCTTCAAATCACCTATTTTCACCATCTTGCCGTGTATTTTCTTCTTTTTTTATAACTCGCTGTTTAAATTCTGTTTATATTATTCGTTTGTTTTTTCTTCGTCATATAATCTTAAAACATATGCATATATGTAGACACAATTCTTATTTAAAGACGTTACGTTTTTTTCTTCTTCCAAAATATTTAGTTACTTCTTCTCACTCACAAAATATTCATTCTATGTACTTCTGTTCTTCATATTCATATCTGCTTAAATAGTCAATGTTTCTCATCTACATACATAATTTTCGTCCTCCTCTATTCCAACTGTCAATCTCAAGTTGAGTTCTATTTATCACTACGTCTTCGTCTCATGTATATGAACACACATCTACTTAATTATATATGTTTTCTTCTTCAAACAAACAATTTGCACCATGAATATATTATGAGCCCGTTCACATGCGCTAGTCAACACAGAAAAAAAAACACTTGCTGACAAAATTCGTTCGGTCGCCAACCACCGTCTTGCCTCATAAAGTACGACTGCGTAACAACACCATGAATGTGCGACCGCGCGTGTATATTATAGCAACAATTGTTTCTGTATATAAAATATATTATTCCTCTTCAACGACTGTGAAGCGTGTACGTTAAGTGTGTATACAAAAACAATATTATTTTTATTCAGGACCGCATACAACATCGACACGTCTGTATGTATATGTTTTTTTCTTCCTTTTTCTTATTCGTTTTCAAAGCACTCTTCGATGGCTTGGTTCTTTATCCCACTTCTGAACTGAAAACACACACATAACATAAGTCGATGACGCAACTATTAATACATATGTTTATTAATATAAGAAAAACACAAACACTTTCAAAGAAACATTTATTATGAGAGCAAAACGATGTTGTCCATTGGACGTTCAAAAGGAGACTAAATAAAATAAAATAGAATACTGACAAGCTGTCCTCTGTTACAATAGTGAATTAACAGTGTATGAATTGTATGCTGTGTGTCTACACAATCATTTTGTCTCCTTTGAATGTTGTTTATGTTGTAGCGATAAAAACATTCAGAGTAATCAGAATCTTTAAATGAGTGCGACAAACTCAGACATTCATTTTTTAAAGAAATCACTCAAAGGCTGTTTGCTATGGAGAAATGCCACCCTCTAGTATAAAGTAGTTTTATTTAAGAAAAATTTAAAATTTTGAACCATTTTGGTTACCTTCATGAACCGCAAAATATTGCACTTGCCCAACCCTGGATTCGAAATTTTGATTTTTTTTTTGGATATTTGATACCAATTTTGTTCTTCCTAAATTATAAGACAGTTTTAGTTAGCAAAAAAACATCAGTTGCCTGCTTGATTACTTTCACTTATAAAAAATTCAATATCCCACCCCTGGAAGCAAAATTTGAATGGAAAAAACAATTTTTTTTGGTCAATGCAAATCTCCATGACATATAAAGAGGTTTTGTTAAAGAAAAACTTGAAATTTTTAACAATTTTAGTTACTACATGTACTACAATATACGGAATAGGCCGAAAAAAAATTTTAATTTCCCATCCCTGGAATTTTTTTTTTATTTTCATTAGTTTTTAATAGACCATTGAGGCTTCCTGAAGCACGAATGGTGTAAATTTTGCGTCGAGAAGTAGGTGTAAGCTTCCCAGCTCTGGAACCGTAATTCCGATCTTTTTCAATACCACTCTATTATAGTTCATTTCCAATCCAACGGTCCAAGAACGAAGTCTCTAGCTTTTCTGGGGGCTTGGGAAAACCGATTTCACGTACAGACAGACGGACATAGCTCAATCGTGATCGCTATTCATAAGGATCCAGAATATATATACTTTATAGGGTCCTATACTGATATTGAAGAAATTACACACGGAATGACAAACATATATATACCTTTTCACTTTTTTGTGAAGGGTATAATAACACCATCATCTCTTAGCATTGATGTTGCTAGGTTTATCGTTTTTCTTATCCACACTTATTACACAGTGCAGCACTAAAATTTTGAACAAATTAAGACCCCCAAAATCTGAAAGCTTATGATGGTAGAAGAAAAACCCTAGCTGGGGTTTGAATTATTAGCTAAGTTTTTTTCTAAATTCATTTTTGAAGTTTCCTACTGGGGGTGGATTTTAGTACAATTTTCAAAAAACATGTTATGATTCTTAAGTCTATATCTCGTGGACTATTCGAAACATTGTTTTTCTCTCTTCAGCAAATCTTTTTACCTCTTAATTAGACCTAAAAATGTTGCCTTGAGATAAAATCAAAAAAACAACATCTTACTCAAAACTGTAAAAAACAAGTAAAAGTACTATATTCGGCTGTGCCGAATCTTAAATATCCTTCACAAATGTAATTCTCCTTTCTTTCTTGCTAAAACAGGAAGTAGGTTTAATTAAAAGATGCAACATGGTTTTACTTGACAAAAAAATTTAAAATTTTAAACTTTTTGGTCACTTTCACGTACCATAAAATGTTTTATTTGTTCAACCCTGGAGTCGAAATTTTGATTTTTTAAGATTTTAATACCAATTTTGTTCTTCCTGAATTATAAAATAGTTTGAATTAGCAAAAACAACAACGTCAATTACCTATTTGGTTAGCTTTATATATTTCAATTTCCCAACCCTGGAAACGAAATTTAAATTTTTTACCATTGCAACTCTTAATGAGGCATGAAATAGTTTTATTTAAGAAAAACTTAATATATGTAACCTTCATGTACTACAAAATATTGCAGTTATCCAACTCTGGATCCAAATTTTGATTTTTTTTTTAATATTTGATACAAATTTTGTTTTTTCTGAACTAAGAAATAGTTTTAATTAGTAAAAAACCGACGTTAGTTGCCTTTTTGGTTACTTTTATGTATAGAAAAAAAATTAAATTCCCTGCTCTGGAAGGGAAATATAAATTTTTTTTTACCAATCCAAGTCTTCATTAGGTATAAAGTCGTTTTATTTAAGAAAAACTTAAAATTTGCAACCATTTTGGTCACTTTGACTATGTCCACACGGTGAAACATTTGCTGCAGAAACATTGTGTTTGTTGATGAGAGGGGAAAGACGAGTGGAAAAGGGTACGGTGTTTCATGTACATGAAACATTTGTTGAGCACGCCATTCTCCGCTTCTGCATATAATGTAATATATGTATGCTGCAAAACAAATGTTTCAACCGTGTGGACACGAATGCAGCTTCAAAAGAGAATTAATAAATTTTTCTGCAGCAAATGTTTCATCGTGTGGACATAGTCTTTCATGTACTACAATATATTGCATGTACCAAAAAACTTTAGACTTTCCAACCCTGGAAGTGATATTTTAATTTTTGTTTGTTTTATTTTTAACCAATACAACTTTTCATGATGTATAAAGTAGTATTATTTAAGAAAAAGTTACAATTTTCAACCATTTTGGTCACCTTTATGAACTCGAATTTTTTTTTTTTTTTGGAAATTTTTTATACCAATTTTGTTTTTAGTTGGCAAAGAAAACAACGTCAATTCCCACTTTGGTTACTATTATCTATAAAAAATTAATTTCCCAATCCTGGAAGCGAAATTTTAATTTTAAATTTTTTTTATCAATGCAAATCTTCATGAGGTATAATAAAGTAGGTTTGTTTAAGAAAAACTAAAATAATACAATATATTTTAACCTTAAGGTCTTTATGATATACATATAAGTATGTATATATTTATTTTTCAATATTTCGTTAACTTCTTCAGGAAATTGTTATTATTTTTTATGTTTTCTTTCAATGAAAGAATTTTTAATTACAATTCTAAAAAACAATGTGTGTCATAAAATTAATATATTACAAAAAATTCCTAATTGTGAAATAACAGAGGGAAAATAATAGTTATAGAAGCAGATTTCAATATACTCAGACCATTAATGGCAGTTTCAACAGACAACAAGGAACATACAATAATGGTAGAGGTAACAACGTTGTCACAAGAATAAGAAGAAACCAGATCACAAGGAACATATAGAAATGGTAGTGGTAACAACGTAGTCACAAGACTGAGCGATGAAAGAAACCTGCACAATTATGAAAATAGAAGTGGTTGTTACACAAACTAAATATAACAGATGCAGAAGGGATGAGCGAAGATTAATTGATAACAGGGAAATAATAAACGTATATAGGATACTAAAAGAGAATAATGAAGCAAGGTGGACAATGAATAGGTATAAAAAAATATTAGGGAAAAAATTATTAAATGTAAATCAACAATAACGTTTTTAACTTGTTGTCGGAATAAAGGCGTTATTCCTAATTTCATAAAAAATTCCACTAAAAATATTTTTAATATTTTCCATGAAAACGGTTAATGGTCAACAAAATTGATGATTCCACTAAAAATATTTTTAATATTTTCCATGAAAACGGTTAATGGTCAACAAAATTGATGATTTCGAGAAATATACAAAATTTTCAAGGAAAGATGCTTAATTGGGCAATAAAGCAGAAACATGAAAACCTAAAGGAGTATAACACTGAATTATCGGCCATGGAAGCAAAATTAAGAAGAATTTTATCTACTCTAGAACTGACGTATTTTTTAGAATATACAGAGAGAATAACAGAAACATTCACAGATAGAACTAAAAAGGTACATATTAAAAAATTAAATTGTCTTGTTAGTTTGCAGAAAAGAGAATTAGGAATCAGATTAAACCAAAAATGGTTTGTCAATAAATCTTATGTACTGTTTCCTCCTGATGTTGAATACATTTTGTCTTTAGGGAAGAAATATGCATTACCTATACAAGGAAATATCTTTCCTATTATGAAGGTAATAGCGGATGGAGAAGACTTCATCCAGACTATACAAGATAAGGAAAAACAGGAGATGGTTAGGTCAAGATTTTCTACGATCTTAGATAATCATATTAATAGAAGTAAATTGACAAATAGGTATGAATATATAAATGATTGTCTAAAATCAACTAAAAATTTTTTTAAATTAAATAAACATATAATTATTTTGAATGCGGATAAGGGAAATGTAACAGTTGCTATGAATAGAAGTGACTATAATTTAAGAATAGATAATATTATATATGATATTAATACATATAATTTGATTAATAGAGATCCTACTACTAGATTACAAAAATGTAATAACGACTTAGTTGAAGAGCTTTTTAAGGCAAATATTATTTCTAACATAGAAAAATATAAATTAAAATCAAATATTTCTACTTCTCCTAAATTAAATGGATTACCTAAGATGCATAAAGATAATTTTCCGTTGAGACCAATTTGTTCTAGTATAAATTCTCTTCTTATGAACTTAGCAAATATATAACTCAAATTTTAAAAAAATTAACAGTGGGCTCAAAATATAACATATCCAATTGTTTAGATTTTAAAGACAGTATAAAGAAAATAAAATTAGATATTGATGAGAAATTAATATCACTTGATGTTGTATCTCTATTTCCAAGTATACCAGTTGATTTAGCAATGAATATTATTGATGAAAGTTGGAATGAAATAACACAATATACAGACATTAATAAGAGTTTGTTTTCACGTATTGTAAAGTTTTGTATAGTGGATAGTAGATACTTTCAATGTAGATATAAAATGTATCAACAAAATAAGGGTCTTCCAATGGGATCTCCAGCCTCTCCGGTTATAGCTGATATAGTATTTAATTACTAGATAAATGTATTAGTAAATTAACTAATAAACCAAAGTGTTTGGTAAAATATGATGACGATTTCTTTTGTATCCTCCCAGAGAGTGAGATTGATAATATATTATCAACATTTAATTCTTTCCACCCTGATATACCATTAACAATTGAAAAGGAAAATAACTCGAAACTTTCATATTTAGATACATTAGTATTAAGAAAGGAAAATGGATTATCAATAGATTGGTTCCAAAAACCAACATCATCTGGCAGAATTATTAATTATTATTCAAAACATCCAAAGAGGATGATAATTAATACGGCCAAAAATCTTATAGAGAGAATTTTGACATTAAGTGATGTTGAATTCCATAAGAAAAACAAGTAAAAACGTTATATTCGACCGGGTCGAATCTTAAATACCCTCCAAATATTTAGTAAGTGAATTTTAAATGTTTAACTTGGTGGGACAGGGTTCCTTTATATAATATCGTACGTCAACGCCCACTAAAGGGGACGGGGTTCAAAATTATACAATATCATGTTTTCCACAGACGAACGTATGGGCATTGCTAGATTGTCTTAGACTTCATCATAAAACTTTAAAAATAAATGCTTGGGATAATTATAAACAAAATTAAAATTTCTTTTTTTTGATAGGGTCATTTAGAGGGCAAAGGGGGAGAGGGGGTAGGGCAGAAACAGGTAGACATAAAACTCTAAAAATAAATGCTTGGGATGATTATACACAAAATTAAAAAAAAAATTTATATATATTTAATAGGGTCATTTAGCGGGCAAAGGGGGAGGAGGGGGTAGGGCAGCAACGGGCAGTCATAAAACTCTAAACATAAATGCTTGGGATGATTATATACAAAATTAAAAAAAAAAGTTTTTTTGGCAGGGTCATTTAGGGGGCAAAGGAAGAGGGGGGGGGGGGGGGGCAGAAATGAGCAGTCATAAAACTCTAAAGATAAATGCTTGGGATGATTATATACAAAATTTAAAAAAAAAAAATTTTTTTTGGTAAGGTCATTTAGGGGGAGAAGGGGAAGGAGGAGGTAGGGCAGAGTAGTACCAGGTTTCGTCTCAGCTTCGTCATTAAAGCTTAAAAGTGTTATTTTTAAGGAATGTAGGCTTAAGTAAAACAATTTGTTAAATTTTTATGCTATTTTTGCCTATAATAAAGTCCACTAAAGTGGGCGGGGTCAAAAAATATTTTTATTTTATTTAATGGCTCCAAGTTTAAGGCGTTGGATCGTATTTGACATAAAAATATATCATTTGCTTAACAAAATAACCAAAAAACTTAAAACTTGCCCGATTTAGCCCATCTTCGAACTTAACCTGCTCTAAGTTTTAAAGTATATTTATGCCAAATTTCAAGAGTCTAGCTCTTTTCGTTTGGACTGAATCGTGATTTCCACAGACGGACGGACGGACATGCTAAGTTCGTCTTAGATTTCATCACTGATCAAGAATATATATATACTTTATGGGGTCTGAGATGGATATTTCGATGCGTTACAAACGGAATGCCAAAGTGAATATACCCTCCAAATTCTTTTTTGGAGGGTATAATAATAGTAATAATAATAGTAATAGTATTAATTAACGGTAATGAACCAAAAATTTAATTCATTAATATATGTACCAAAAATGTCAGAAAGATTAGAGATGATAAAACAAATATTAAAAGATTATGTATGATGAAAAAAAGTACAAGATGGCATATAAAAATCGGCAGTCATAAAACTCTAAAGATAAATGCTTGGGATGATTATATAAAAAATTAAAAAAAAAATTACTTTTTTTTGATGGGGTCATTTAGGGGGCAAAGGAAGAGGGCGGCGGAGGGGTAGGGCAGAAATCGGCAGTCATAAAACTCTAAAAATAAATATTTGGGATGATTATATACAAAATTTTAAATTTTTTTTTTTTTTTTTTGGTAGGGTCATTTAGGGGTGAAGGGGAAGGAGGAGGTAGGGCAGAGTAGTACCAGGTTTCGTCTCAGCTTCGTCATTAAAGCTTAAAAGTGTTATTTTTAAGGAATGTAGGCTTAAGTAAAACAATTTGTTAAATTTTTATGCTATTTTTGCCTATAATAAAGTCCACTAAAGTGGGCGGGGTCAAAAAATATTTTTATTTTATTTAATGGCTCCAAGTTTAAGGCGTTGGACCGTATTTGACATAACAATATATCATTTGCTTAACAAAATAACCAAAAAACTTTAAAAATTATGTTGTTTTTTCTGGGTTGGTTTAGTTCTTCTCAGGGGAACTTTTTTCCCTCTTGCCCGATTTAGCCCATCTTCGAACTTAACCTGCTCTATGCTTCAAAATATATCCATGACGAATTTCAAGAGTCTAGCTCTTTTCGTTTGGACTGAATCGTGATTTCCACAGACGGACGGACGGACATGCTCAGCTCGTCTTAGATTTCATCACTGATCAAGAATATATATACTTTATGGGGTCAGAGATGGATATTTCGATGCGTTACAAACGGAATGACAAAGTGAATATACCCTCCAAATTCTTTCTTGGAGGGTATAAAAAAGCTTTATGTTCACATTGCTTTGATTCAGATCATTATCCTGATTTTGAAAATATTTAAATTTTAAATACAGAATTTAATTACAAACGTAGATACATATATGCTAGAAATGTTACAAATTACATATATAATTATGTTCCAATAGATAAGAGAACGAATTTCAGAACAGACACAGTCAATGTTGCGCAATCTTATAGATATTTGTTACACAAAAATAATAACAGAATTTAGGACAAAAATTTATAATATACATATATATATATATATATATATATATATATATATATATATATAAATATATATATATATATATATATATATATATTTTTGTTCATGTTGGAGTATTCATTATACATTATACCTTATATATATATATATATATATATATATATATATATATATATATTTATATATATGTGTATATTATATATATACATATATATATATATATATATATATATATATATACATATGTATATATATGAATGTTTATTGTAATTTATTGTATATGTTGTTTGTATGTAAAAATATATTAATTTTATATACATTATACATACATATTTATGTAGTTTTTTCGCAGCTATGTTTTTTATAAAAATTTTGTAATATATATTGATTGTTTTTCATTGTTTTGTTATGTTGAAATAATATGAATGTATTTCCATTGGTTAAAATATTTAAAACATACATGTATGTTAACTTCTGTATTTTTCAATTTACATTATGTTAATATTTAATAACATAATATTTAGAAATATATTATGTTAACTTTTTGTATTTGTAATATTTAAATTAGTTAAGAATTCAGTGCCACACGGAGTATTTTTCATTGTTTGTTATGTTTAAATATTAAACCTATCTGTTATTTAAAAAACATTTTTATTTTTGCATACATATGTATATTGAAATATTTTATATAGTTTTTTCTCTAATATTTGTTAATATTCATATATATGCAAATATAGACTTATGTAGTTATTTCACAATTAGGAAATTGTTTTAATATTTTAATTTTATGACACACATTGTTTTTTAGAATTGTAATTAAAAACTTTTTTATTGAAAGAAAACATAAAAAATAATAACAATTTCATGAAGAAATTAACCAAAGGTTAACGAAATATTGAAAAATAAATATATACATATATATTAAGCTTAAAAAATATTGTTATATTAAAAAATATTGTTATATTATATAAAAAATAGGTCGAAAAATTATAAAAAAACAAAAGAAAAACTAAAATGTTGAAACCAGTTTGGTTATTACATGTTCTACAAAATATTGCATGTACCAAAAAAACTTTCATTTTCCCAACCCTGGAACCGAAATTTTAATTTTTTGTTTATCAGTGCAACGCTTCATGAGGTATAGAGATTTTTTTTTTTAAGAATTATATAAAATTTTTAACCATTTTGGTCATTTTCATGTACTATTAAATATTGCACTTGTCCATCCCTGGATTCGAAATTTTATTTTTTATTTTTGAATTTTTGATACCAATTTTGTTCTTCTTAAATTATAAGACAGGCTTAGTTAGCAAAAAAATACAACATCAGCTGCCTGTTTGATTACTTTCACGTATAAAAAATTACAATTTCCCACCCCTGGAAGCAAAATTTGAATATAAAAATATAAAAATTAGAATTTTTAGCAATTTTAGTTACTACATGTACTACAATATACGTAATAGGCCAAAAAAATAAATTTTATTTCCCATCCCTCGAAAAAAAATTTTAATATTTTTAGTTTTTAATAGACCATTGAGGCTTCCCAAAGTACGAAATAGGGTTAATTTACAAACATTAAAAAAATAATTGATTTTTGGTATAAATTTTGCGTCGAGAAATAGGTGTAAGCTTCCCAGCTCTGAAATCATACTTCGGATCTTTCTGATTCAATAGTACTCTATTTAAGTTCATTTCCAATCCAACGGTCCAAGAACGAAGTCTCTAGCTCTTCCGGGGGCTTGGGAAAACCAAGCCCCCGGCTTCACGTACACACAGACGGACATCGCTCAATCGTCATCGCTATTCATAAGGATCCAGAATATATATATACTTTATGCGGTCCTATATTGATATCGAAGAAATTACACACGGAATGACAAACCTATATGTACCCTTTCACTTTTTTGTGAAGGGTATAATAACGTAAAATTTCTTCATAGATTTTTATTGTTGATGATGGAATATACGAGTATAAGGACATATTTTACAATAGATACTTATGAGTTTGAACATAAGGAATGAAAAATAAGGACACTACAAATCTTTTTCAATATATATTGAACTTTACTCGTCGCTTTCGGAGCTAGACTCATCATCTGAACTCTGAAAACAGTCGGAAACGTTTCGTTAACTTTATTTTCGTATGAAAATACTATATGGCTAAACCATCATACTTCCCCAAGCATCGCATCTATTGTTTTCCCTTTGAACCACTTTTCCATGGTTACTTGCTGGAAGCGCTCACATTGCTCATCAAATTCTGTTGGCAATTGTTTTTCGAACTCTGCCAAATGATTATCTAAAACGTTCAATATATATTTTAAAATATTTGAAGTGTCCTTATGCTCGTATATTCCATCATCAACAATAAAATTCTATGAAGAAATTTTACGTTTTTTTGACAGTTTTGCTGTTTTGAGTAAGATGATCTTGTTTTTTTGATTTTATCTCAATGCAAATTTTTAGATCTAATTAAGAGGTAAAAATTTGCTGAAAAGAGAATAATAACGCCCACTGAAGTGGGTGGGGTCAAAAAATATTTTTATTTTATTTAATGGCTCCAAGTTTAAGGCGTTGGACCGTATTTGACATAAAAATATATCATTTGCTTAACAAAATAACCAAAAAACTTTAAAAATTATGTTGTTTTTTCTGGGTTGGTTTAGTTCTTCTTAGGGGAACTTTTTTCCCTCTTGCCCGATTTAGCCCATCTTCGAACTTAACCTGCTCTAAGCTTCAAAATATATTTATGCCAAATTTCAAGAGTCTAGCTCTTTTCGTTTGGACTGAATCGTGATTTCCACAGACGGACGAACGGACGGACATGCTCAGTTCGTCTTAGATTTCATCACTGATCAAGAATATATATACTTTATGGGGTCTGAGATGGATATTTCGATGCGATACAAACGGAATGACAAAGTGAATATACCCTCCAAATTCTTTTTTGGAGGGTATAAAAAAGCTTTATGTTCACATTGCTTTGATTCAGATCATTATCCTGATTTTGAAAATATTTCAATTTTAAATACAGAATTTAATTACAAACGTAGATACATATATGCAAGAAATGTTACAAATTATATAATTATGTTCCAATAGATAAGAGAACGAATTTCAGAATAGACACAGTCAATGTTGCGCAATCTTATAGATATTTGTTACACAAAAATAATAACAGAATTTAGGACAAAAATATATAATATACATATATATATATATATATATATATATATATATATATATATATATATATTTTTTTTTTGTTCATGTTGGAGTATTTATTATACATTATACCTTATATATATATACATATATATATATATATATATATATATATATATATATATTTATATATATGTGTATATATATAAATATATATGACAAAGTGAATATACCCTCCAAAGTGAATATACCCTCCAAATTCTTTCTTGGAGGGTATAAAAAAAGCTTTATGTTCACATTGCTTTGATTCAGATCATTATCCTGATTTTGAAAATATTTAAATTTTAAATACAGAATTTAATTACAAACGTAGATACATATATGCTAGAAATGTTACAAATTACATATATAATTATGTTCCAATAGATAAGAGAACGAATTTCAGAACAGACACAGTCAATGTTGCGCAATCTTATAGATATTTGTTACACAAAAATAATAACAGAATTTAGGACAAAAATTTATAATATACATATATATATATATATATATATATATATAAATATATATATATATATATATATATATATATATATATATTTTTGTTCATGTTGGAGTATTCATTATACATTATACCTCATATATATATATATATATATATATATATATTTATATATATGTGTATATTATATATATATATATATATATATATATATACATATGTATATATATGAATGTTTATTGGAATTTATTGTATATGTTGTTTGTATGTAAAAATATATTAATTTTATATACATTATACATACATATTTACGTAGTTTTTTCGCAGCTATGTTTTTTATAAAAATTTTGTAATATATATTGATTGTTTTTCATTGTTTTGTTATGTTGAAATAATATGAATGTATTTCCATTGGTTAAAATATTTAAAACATACATGTATGTTAACTTCTGTATTTTTCAATTTACATTATGTTAATATTTAATAACATAATATTTAGAAATATATTATGTTAACTTTTTGTATTTGTAATATGTAAATTAGTTAAGAATTCAGTGCCACACGGAGTATTTTTCATTGTTTGTTATGTTTAAATATTAAACCTATCTGTTATTTAAAAAACATTTTTATTTTTGCATACATATGTATATTGAAATATTTTATATAGTTTTTTCTCTAATATTTGTTAATATTCATATATATGCAAATACAGACTTATGTAGTTATTTCACAATTAGGAAATTGTTTTAATATTTTAATTTTATGACACACATTGTTTTTTAGAATTGTAATTAAAAACTTTTTTATTGAAAGAAAACATAAAAAATAATAACAATTTCCTGAAGAAATTAACCAAAGGTTAACGAAATATTGAAAAATAAATATATACATATATATTATAACGACCTTAAGCTTAAAAAATATTGTTATATTATATAAAAAATAGGTCGAAAAATTATAAAAAAACAAAAGAAAAACTAAAATGTTGAAACCAGTTTGGTTATTACATGTTCTACAAAATATTGCATGTACCAAAAAAACTTTCATTTTCCCAACCCTGGAACCGAAATTTTAATTTTTTGTTTATCAGAGCAACGCTTCATGAGGTATAGAGAATTTTTTTTTTTAAGAATTATTTCAAATTTTTAACCATTTTGGTCATTTTCATGTACTATTAAATATTGCACTTGTCCATCCCTGGATTCGAAATTTTATTTTTTATTTTTGAATTTTTGATACCAATTTTGTTCTTCTTAAATTATAAGACAGGCTTAGTTAGCAAAAAAATACAACATCAGCTGCCTGTTTGATTACTTTCACGTATAAAAAATTGCAATTTCCCACCCCTGGAAGCAAAATTTGAATATAAAAATATAAAAATTAGAATTTTTAGCAATTTTAGTTACTACATGTACTACAATATACGTAATAGGCCAAAAAAATAAATTTTATTTCCCATCCCTCGAAAAAATATTTTAATATTTTTAGTTTTTAATAGACCATTGAGGCTTCCCAAAGTACGAAATAGGGTTAATTTACAAACATTAAAAAAATAATTGATTTTTGGTATAAATTTTGCGTCGAGAAATAGGTGTAAGCTTCCCAGCTCTGAAATCATACTTCGGATCTTTCTGATTCAATAGTACTCTATTTAAGTTCATTTCCAATCCAACGGTCCAAGAACGAAGTCTCTAGCTCTTCCGGGGGCTTGGGAAAACCAAGCCCCCGGCTTCACGTACACACAGACGGACATCGCTCAATCGTCATCGCTATTCATAAGGATCCAGAATATATATATATATATACTTTATGCGGTCCTATATTGATATCGAAGAAATTACACACGGAATGACAAACCTATATGTACCCTTTCACTTTTTTGTGAAGGGTATAATAACGTAAAATTTCTTCATAGATTTTTATTGTTGATGATGGAATATACGAGTATAAGGACATATTTTACAATAGATACTTATGAGTTTGAACATAAGGAATGAAAAATAAGGACACTACAAATCTTTTTCAATATATATTGAACTTTACTCGTCGCTTTCGGAGCTAGACTCATCATCTGAACTCTGGAAACAGTCGGAAACGTTTCGTTAACTTTATTTTCGTATGAAAATACTATATGGCTAAACCATCATACTTCCCCAAGCATCGCATCTATTGTTTTCCCTTTGAACCACTTTTCCATGGTTACTTGCTGGAAGCGCTCACATTGCTCATCAAATTCTGTTGGCAATTGTTTTTCGAACTCTGCCAAATGATTATTTAAAACGTTCAATATATATTTTAAAATATTTGAAGTGTCCTTATGCTCGTATATTCCATCATCAACAATAAAATTCTATGAAGAAATTTTACGTTTTTTTGACAGTTTTGCTGTTTTGAGTAAGATGATCTTGTTTTTTTGATTTTATCTCAATGCAAATTTTTAGATCTAATTAAGAGGTAAAAATTTGCTGAAAAGAGAAAAGCAATATTTCGAATAGTTCAGTACAGGTATTTTGAAAATTGTACTAGAATCCAACCCGAGTAGGAAACTTCAAAAATCAATTAATAAAAACCTTAGCTAATAATTCAAAACCCAACTAAAGCTTTTCTTTTACCACCATAAGCTTTCAGATTTTGGGAGTCTTAATTGGTTCAAGATTTTGTAGTTTAAAATGTGCTACTGTGTTATTACACAGTCTCGAATGATCTTGTATATTCACGTCGATGTATCCGGAATAATCCATTTCCATTAATTTGAATATTATCTATATTGTGTTGACCAGGGTTGTAATATTTTGACAACTAGAACTGAATTGGTAGTGCTGCCATTTACATATAGCCACATTGTCGTTATATTTGAATCTATTTTTTGAACTTTGTAGTATATGCAATTCAGTATCGTATAAATCATTTTGTTGAAAGAAAATATCGGCGAGATCTCTGTAAGTGTACTTATCCATTGTTGAAATTGTAATAAATAACAATTATGAAGACATTACTTTAAACCATTTGGACCCAAACAAAATCCGTCGGGATAAAATTCAAAAATTCCTTATTCTATTAATTAATTCAATACAAATAACAAAAAAATAAGAAAAAAACAAAAAAATATATTATCATGTAATGTAATAAAAAATTTTTTTCGTGCTATGCATAATGTTCAAGCTTTCAGCTAATTAATAACGCAAAGATATTTTGAATAAAGCCAACAGCTTTTTTAAATGCCCCTCATTAACAAGTGTTCCCAAATTGGCACAGCGGGCGCAAACGGGTTAAATAATCTTACTCGCAAATAAACATCGAAAAAGTCAGGTAGACAGTTAACATCATAATCAAGAAGAGAACACGTACACACGCGCACATAAGTACGAACGATGGGAAAACCACAGCACAAAAAATATACGAGTACCCATGCACCCTTGAAGTTTCGTTTTTCCAGGAATTTCCCTTTTAATTTTTAATGGGTTTTTATATTTTATGCCTTTATAATAAGGGTAAATTAAATTAAAAACTAAAGTACTTTTGTGACCTGTAATATATAAATTTACTTTATTTTAGGTAACAAAATATTTTTTTGAGCAACTGTACATGATTAAGAAATTGACTAACACAAGCGATTTGATAAAAAAACAAGTAAAAACGTTATATTCGACCGGGTCGAATCTTAAATACCCTCCAAATATTTAGTAAGTGAATTTAAAATGTTTAACTTGGTGGGACAGAGTTCCTTTATATAATATCGTAAGTCAACGCCCACTAAAGGGGGCAGGGTTCAAAAAAAATACAATATCATGTTTTCCACTGACGAACGTATGGGCATTGCTAGACCGTCTTAGACTTCATCACTGATCAAGAATATATTTACTTTATGGGGTCCAATTCTCTTTGGAGGGTATAAAAACTGTATTTTGGCGGGGTCGCTCTGGCAAGGGCTGTGAGGAAAACATTTCACCTTTGTCATAAAACTCTAAAAATAAATGCTTGGGATAATTATAAACAAAATTAAAATTTCTTTTTTTTGATAGGGTCATTTAGGGGGCAAAGGAAGTGGGGGGGGGGGGGGGTAGGGCAGAAATCGGCAGTCATAAAACTCTAAAGATAAATGCTTGGGATGATTATATACAAAATTTAAAAAAAAAATTTTTTTGGTAGGGTCATTTAGGGGGCGAAGGGGAAGGAAGGGGTAGAGCAGAGAAGTACCAGGTTTCGTCTCAGCTTCGTCATTAAAGCTTAAAAATGTTATTTTTAAGGAATGTAGGCTTAAGTAAAACAATTTGTTAAATTTTTATGCTATTTTTGCCTATAATAACGCCGGGGTCAAAAAATATTTTTATTTTATTTAATGGCTCCAAGTTTAAGGCGTTGGACCGTATTTGACATAAAAATATATCATTTGCTTAACAAAATAACCAAAAAACTTTAAAAATTATGTTGTTTTTTCTGGGTTGGTTTAGTTCTTCTTAGGGGAACTTTTTCCCCTCTTGCCCGATTTAGCCCATCTTCGAACTTAACCTGCTCTTAGCTTCAAAACAATGACGCACAGTGTTATTTATGTTCATGCAATTGAATTTTTTAATTTATTTAACAGTGAACAAATAAGCAAAACAATGTAAATTTCCTCGTGAATGGAAATTTTCTTTTTCGAGCTTATTAATTTACATTTAAATTTATCTTTTTACTATTATAAAAACATCCGAAGCGCCATATGAAGTTTATTTTCCGAAATTTTAAATTATTGGGACGAAAAAAAATTCTTTTTAGCAAACTTTACATAATAGATTTGAATTTTACAAATCATTTATTTTATATGCATATATATGTATATCTGAACTTATTACGATATATTTTGACACTGTGTATCTAGGTACTCATAATATTTGCAATACTAAAACTATTTGTCAATCTGTGAAAAGCAAAGAAAAATAAATCAAAGAGATAAATAGAAAATAATTTAATTACGCACGGAAACTAGTTATGAATATATGTATAGACACAAAACTGTTGATTGGACAATTATTGAAAGTAAGAATTTTATTATCAAGAATTTTAAAAAAATTTTAGTGTCTCAAACAGAGCGTTTAATAATTTGTTAAAACTTAAAATATTTATTATGATGAGGGCTGTTGCGACCTGTCAAATAGTAACTTGGCGGTAAATTGAATTAAAGGAATTTCGTTTTTGTGTTTAAATATAAATAATATTTTAGAAAATTTTAAGTGTAGCTGCATTTTCATCCTCTGATGAAGAATATAGTTACCCATTTTGGATCGCCGGGAGAGGGTACCACTGGGAGTAGATTTAATTACATTTATGCACGGCAGACCTGCCATATTTGCCGATTTTTTCCCTTAAAATCATCAAAGTCCCGACTAGTTACACGGTTTTATTTTAAAATTGACCAAAATCTAGAATATATTAACCTTATATAATTTCAAAGTATTGGTTGTTACTATACATTAGTGAGCCACTGAACATATATGTTGGCTGAAGTAGTAGAACACGAGACTATGAAGCGGAGGGTCGTGAGTTCGAGCCCGCGCTGAGTCATGAAATATTGTGTTGAATTCTTCTAAACAGCATTAGTGCGTGGTTGTGTTAGTTGTTGCCAGCCTGTTCCAATGATGAAGGCATAGTCACTGATCACTGAACATAATTGGCAGCGACTGACACTAGCATGTACTAAAAGCAGAGTAACAGCACCCATCTTCGTCGGCCCTGTAGCAAAAATTAGCCGGCGAAGTAAAAGGTTGAAATAGCTACAAAAACAACTGTCTATCTTCTCATCTTTCCTAATCTGTCCCCTCAATACTATGCCCTCGTTTTCAGTTCCGGCGCAATGCATGGCATATATAGGGGTCATCCTCTGAGTGCTGGTCCTACTCCTAAAAAAAAAAAAAAAAAAAAAAAAACTGTTTTGAAGTAACAACCAATAGTTTGAAATTATATAAGGTTAACATAAATTTTTACTTTAGGAACCAAAAATAATTTTTTTCTAGTTTTTGGTCAATTTTAAAATAAAACTTAATTTATTTTAATTATATAATTTTTTAACATTTTAGTCGGATGTTTTATTTGCGTTTAGTAAATGTTTCCAACTGCAACAGCAAAAATGTTCGTACACAAATGTACGTACTATAAGCGTATGTACATGTACTTTTTTCACACATAAACATTTCTTTAAAATTCAGCCGCACGAGAATCTTCATTGCGCATGTACTTTTCTTTCGACAAATACATCAACATATGTATTGATCAAACATGACCAAAAAAATTTCGCCCACTTATACAATAACATAAATGAGTCAAACAGAAAGCATAATGGGTTATACCCACTGTTGCCATACAATTTTGCTAAAAAATCTTCAAAAACAATTTCAAAAATCTGCACAAAAAATTTTAAATCTGCAAAAAATCTGCACAAATAAAAACACAAGAATTTATTGTAAATTTTTTATTAACGAATTAAAAAAAATCCATGCAGAAACTTAGGGGAGTTAATAATAATTATATTAAAAATTAACATCTCGAAAAGAAATAAAAATTAACATGTATATACATACATATGTATACACTTGTTTGGATTTTTTTAAATTACGTTTCTATACTTTTATTTAAAATATATTTGAGAATTAACTTGTTTTAAAATAGTACTTGGGATTATAGTATTATAACAATTTGTTTTATTTAATTTAAGAAAATCTTTGGTATACAAAATTCCTTCTAGTGAATCTTTATCCAACCGATTTCTTTGCTTTGTTTTATTAAGATTTACATGGCTAAAAATTCTTTCTACATTTGCTGATGAATGTGGGAGAACAAAAACTTTTTGAATAAAAATGCACAATTTCGGAAATAACAATTTGGAACCAATTGTTTGCTTTTCACAGATATTTTTCCAAAAACTTAACAAACAATTGTTTTTACTATCTAAGTTATTCAAATCAATAAGCTTTAGCTCTCTGAATTCAGAATCAAGTGTTTGCATATCTGCTTCACATATTAAATTAGGAAATTGTTTCAGAATTTCAAGAATTGAATTGAATTGGCCGTTTATTAAAACATCTGGATTAATTCCACTCAAACATTTAAATTTATCACCAAATTCAAATCTTTTAAAGATTTGATCACACAATTCTTCATAAAAGTATATACAGTTGTTTATTATTTCATTAATTTCTTGAGTACTTAATCCACTTGTTTCAATTAAACTGCCAGCATATATACCTAAGTACACATTAGTTGGATCTAAGAAATTAAATTTATTTTTGTAATCTATTAAAGATACTTCAAATTTTAATAATTCTTGCTTTAAAAAATTGCTCATTATTGTTTTTAATAGTCTTTCCATTTGAATATATAAGTTTTGTATTTCCGTGGTCTCACTTTGAAACATTTTATTGATATTATTTATAAAACCTAGTATATATTTTAAAAACGAAAGATAGATTTTGTTTTTATAGTTTAAGTTATTCAAAATTAGTTGAGTACTATCAATTTTGTCTATATTTGCCACAAATGCAAAATAAATTTTTAATGGTTCATAGAGATCTAGCAACCGGTTTACAACAATTTCAAGTGACAGCCACCGAGTTTGGCATGGATGTAGAATTTTTAAAGGTTTTATTTCCAAAATTTTTTGAATTTCATTAAACTGACTTATACGTTTGGGGCTATTTGATAAATAGTTATAAACATCTCTAGCCAAAGTTTCGACTGCAGAAGGAAGTTTAAGACATGCATATGAAGAACATAATGCTAATGAGTGGCAAACACATTTTACAATAAAGAGATTTGGAATATCTTTTTTTAGCAACTGGGCAACCGATTTCGTTTTTCCCGTCATTACAGGAGCGCCGTCTGCCGCGAAGCCGATCATATTTCTTTTATAATCAATGTTATTAGTTTTAAAATGATTAACAATCAAATTGTATAAAGAAACCGAATCACATTGTTCTACACTTAGGAGTCCAAAAAAGAGATCTTTAATTTCAAAATTAATGCACACGCGCACAACTAAACATAAAGACTTTTGGTTAGAAAGATCTGTAGATTCATCTATACACAACGAAAACGTATTATTTCTTAATAGATCACAAACATTTCTAAACTGAGTGTTTCCAACATCATTTTTTACAATCGCTGCAGCTTTAGTTCTACCAAGCGTTATATTTGAAGCAATATTAGAATCTTGAAATGAATGTTGACATACCTTTGTTAAATGATCTGCAGTGGCAAAAGGAATGTTGTGTTCTACTATAAAAAGTGCCAAATTTACTTCTGCTTTTTTAACACCATATTTTTCTGAAGTATACATTGAGTCAATTGTCATTTGGTTGCTTAATATTGAATTTGCGGCATCTAAATGTTTTTTTGAAGTTGTATGTGCTATCAAATCTGTTTTTCCTGCAGAAAATTTTAGATAATTATAACAAAATTTGCAATACACTTTTTCATCTCTTTTTTCAGCCCAAATTTTTATCCTCGGGTCATTTAATCACTCATCTTTTAAATTTCGTTTTTTCCTTTTAATCTGTTAAACAGTGTAAATAATATTAAACAAAAGTAAGATCAAACTATTTCAATTGTTACCGATGTTCCAGGCATGTCCTCATCTGAATCACTTTCGTGTAAAGTACCTGTTTTTTAATTAAAACGTTTTAGTTGAAAAGAAGGTTTGTTTCTTAAAGAAAAGCTCTTACCACTGTTTAAATATCTTAACATTTTAAGAAACTATTTCAGGTTATTAACTTTTAACGCCTGTTTTCTTTAAATTTCTTTAAGATTTTCTTTTATATGTTTCAACTAGTTAATTTTTCAACCTAATAAGAAATAACTCGGTTGATTTTTTTAAGCAAAACCTTAAGAATATTGTAAAATAATACTTAATGTATCAACACAGTCAAATTCTTCAAAATAATAACGGAAAATTGTTGTTCTTTTGTTCGTATTCATTGAGTGCAAAGAGAATGTATACAACTACACATACAAAAGCAATAATTTATTTGACAATGTGAAGAAAAGCAAAGAAACAGTACTGCCTACATAACTTTTATAAAATCTGCAATTTGGCGGTAAAAATCTGCAAATCTCACTTTGATAATTTTTCGATGAAAAATCAGCAAAATGCAGAGAAATCTGCAAATATGGCAACAGTGGTTATACCTATTAATTTGGTTCCATGGTACAATTATCAGGTATAAGCAAAGCGAATTCATTACAACAAAGCAACTTTTTTGTGAAACACAATGTCAAATACAAGGCGAACTATTTAATTCGCCTTTGTTAAATAAAATAAAATGTTATGTGAACAAAATTAGTTTTATTCATTGTTGTGAAAAACATTAAATTTTAAACTAAAAAAAAATAATGGAAATGAGGTGTACCTATGTCCACAAGATAAATATAAGTAGATGCCCCAATGGAGGACAACGACAATAATGAAGAACATCAATTAGCTGTTGAGAATCACAATTTGGATTTGGAAGTCTGCGCAAATTCTCATGTGGGCTTGGCCCGCTTGTATCGGCTAATTTTTGTGTCTGATGTGTGTCCTTCGTTGCGCTTGGAAGCTTTAAAAATGGCTAAAATTATGACATGACCACTTACAATGTGACCATGTATCAAGTGTTGCATAAAAAGCTAAATTATGTGTATGTCAGCAGTACTGCTGTTGCCGCAGCTAGAGATTATTGCACCAGTTGCAAAGAAGTGGTTAATTAATTGTTTAAACGTCATTAAAGTATCGCTGTATTTGCAAAATTGGTCACACGTACTGAGCTACGTGTCTAAAGCAGAGAGTACACCTGATTTTCACGAGTGATCCAACGATGCAAACCAGGTGAGGAAAAGGCTAAAAGGAATATGATTAACTTTGTTGTTTTAGGCTGTTCTGACGCGTCTAAAATGTGCAGCTGGCTTGGCTGAATTACAAACCAAAATATACAAATCGGCTGCCAAACATTTTTTGTTGGCCAATTTCGATCATTGTGATTTTCCCGAAATGATTTCACCCAATAATGTCACTATGTCCGAAGGACTTTGTGCTCTCGCCACATTCGATCGCCAGGAACTGGAAAAAAATGTAATCTCCTCAAGCTCATTTAAGCTATTCCTAGAGTTAGAACCACAACTGAGAGATATTGATATGTATATTGCCCCACATGTTAATAATTTGTATACAAAGATTAGATATCGTGCACTGATTCAGTACTTTAGTCCCTATCTATCTGCCGACATACGTAAAATGGCCACCGCCTTCAATCGTACTGTTGAGGCTTTGGAGAACGAGGTGATGCAGTTGATTTTAGAACGACAAATTCAGGCTCGTATTGACTCGCACAATTAAGTATTGTATGCAAAGGAGACTGATCAACGCAGTAGTACTTTCGAACGAGCTATTTCCATGAGCAAAAAATATCAAAGTCGTTCTCGCATGTTGGTTTTAAGAGCAGCCATATTCAAAAGTAATATACACTTTAAGGTTGGTAAAGCATTCATAATTAGCTAATAATTTTTATTGAAATTTGTAATTTTAGAGTATACCACGTGAATCAGGAAATCATATCACCGACTTGTGCGTAGCGGCTGGCTCAAGTACTCCTACAACAGCTAGAATTTAACGTTATTTATATGTTCTTCGTTCGCTTCTACTTACAGATCCTGAGGATATTGTTTGAAAACATTTTCATTAAATATTTGCATACAAATTTATTTTTATTGTGAATTCTAACTCCAGCAATTTAAAAAAAAATCCCATTTTTGAAAAAAAAGAAAATCATTTGCATTTTAGTGGTTTGGAAAATAGGTCTTCTAAATTAGTAAGTCTGATATCATTTGAAGGCTTCACTTTGTTTTGCGGATGTGTTCATGCTTTGAAATAATATATATTTTATCATTTTTATTATTTATTTTTTTATTTTAAAAATTTCAAACAACCAAAACAGAAAAAAAGAAAACATAAAACTGCGGCGAATTTAACAAATTTTGACAATCTGTTCACTATCACCTGTGCTGATGCATATACCTGTTTATTGTACCATGTTTGGTTCTTTTTCTGTATTTGATTTAGTTGTCGCTGAAACGGCGAGGAATGTACATGTAAGGCGGAGATTTGTATGTTTTTTTAATGTTAAATTAATTGCTTTTATCTAAAATGAATTCATTGTAGTCTCAATATTTTTTTCAGAGATATCAGCATCTTAAAAATTTGCTGTAAAGAGTGAGTTGTAGTCTCCCCTATCTTCTTTAATATTCACTCTGGCTTCGTTATAGCTGTTAATTCTTATAAATTTCGATGCAATATTAACTTAATTAATAAGGCAAGGAAAAGTCAAACCGAAAACATTTTTTCTATTGAAAATCTATTTCTTTCTATTAAAAATCTATTTCTTCTATAGAAAAATATTTTTTTTCCTATAGAAAAATGCATTTAATTTTTTATTCTTTCACATAAAACAATATTTCATGCAACGTACGGAATATCTCCCATTGTGTATGGGTAAAATGAGAAAAAGTTGTTCTCAGAGAAGAATAAAATAAAAGAGAATAAGATATGTATGCAAAAATTTGCTTCGTGATGTTCACCATTGGTATAGAATCTATACTATAGATCATAGCTGATCAAGCTTCTCTTGCCCTATAACGCGTTATAGGAAAGCAAGAAAAATAACAAATTATGATTGCGCTGCAAACAAATATGTATACGAAAAAAAAAAATGTTGTATCTCTCGCTCTCCTTAGGTTTTGGCTTCTCTTTAGCATACAGCAGGGATGGATAACAAGCACTTTTCAATTTTATCTATATTTTTAGTTGAAGGGCTTGTTGCTACTATTCGTATGTTTTGCATTTATAATTGTATTTGTTGTATATAACACAATATTTTTATTTATTAGCATCTGACTGATGAAAAGTGTATTAATTTTGTAAACTCGTTTATAATAAAAGTCTATTTCAATTAAATATATATTAGCTTATCCAGGTCTATATGACCTGGGTACTCTTTTGTTCTTGCGTACTTTGCTTAGTACTATTTTCATGGTAGAAAATGCTTTTTGATAAACAGAAAGTAATTCCAGAAACCACGGATGGAAAATATGATACAATTGTGCTTTTTTTGGTACAATTACGACTTTGTTGGTACCGTGGTACTACCACGACTAATTTAGTACAATTTAAATATCTCAATCAAAAGCTTACACCTAGTTCATAAAAACGTTTTATGCTTTAAAATTTTTGTTAATTTCTCAGTGAATCAATTAATAAACATAAAATATTTCTGTGAATTACATAATCAAAGATTTTGTGTTAACTTTTTATTACATACAGTATTCCAGTTAGCACTTCATGAAATTTTCGGATCGTTTCTTACTCCTCTGCTTGTTCTATACATTTATTTTTTCGTTTCTTTTTGAAAATTATTGTTCTTTCGAGAGAAAACGGTTCTCTAGACCCCAATCCTTCAAAATAGTGTCTTACGTCTCATATTTCTGCTAAATTATGGCTCATTTAAGTAACGGACTTACAATTATTTGCTATAATTTTTCGCAACAGAAATATTTTCCATCGTTAGGCTGCGTTGTATTTGATTCAAAAACAATCACGTTGAAAAAGGGTATAATAATTGATTTTCAAATACCGAAAAAGTTTTCAATCGTTGCCTCAATTTTAAACTATCAGAAAATTTATTATCTTAAATTGTACGACTTTTTGAATAAAGTTCAATCAACTGATTCTTAGATTTTTATGTATATAATATTTTTTTGTTGTATACTTGTGTAGAGAAGTTTTTGAATTTATATTTATAGAAATATCAAATATATAAAAAAATGGTACCGTCATGGTATGAACAGTACATTTTATTTAGTTAATTGGTACAAAATGAAAATAGCCCTTTTCCATCCCTACCAGAAACATTTCCACCTCTGTTAAAAGTAAGCAAAGGTTTTTCTCTGCGCCACACACAAGCGCAAACGCGTTATAGGAAAGCGAAAAAAAAAACAAATTCTGGTTGCGCAGCAAACAAATATGTATGTATACTTAAAAAAAAATCAATGAGTGTTCGAACTCACGGGAGTTAAGTCTTCGTAATACACGGAGTTCAAAAAAATTATTTTTACTTCACGCTTATGCGTGTTGTTTCGTTTATTATATTTTCTTCACTAACCCTAATTTTACAAAAATGAAGTAATTTATAATGTTAGTTTCTTATCAACTATGTGCTTACAATATTTCTTATCATTGTTTTAAACCAGACATGTGCAGCTAGTACTCTTTTGAGTCATCGTGTTTTCACACCGATAGTAGCTTCATCGTTTTTTCACACCAACATGTCCGAAAGCTTGCTGCTTGTTTACCGATTCAAAGTCAGTTGCTATTCTGCATTTGACAAAGAGACACCGTATCGCTCTGGAAGCAAAATTATTTGTAATAAAAAACAAAAAACAAACAAAAACAAACAACTGCACTTAAAAAAAAATGGACGAATATAAAGAAATTTTTATGTTTGTAAATGGCAAAAATAATGCGCAATGCCTGATTTGTGATAAAATCTTCACAAATGTAAGATTTTATAATTTAAAAAGATATTTCATATCCATTCATAAAAATATTAATGAATTGGATGAAGAAAAAAAATATGAAATGTTCAATTCCCTGCAACAAAAAACTGCCCCTCCTCTAAGTCTGACAGTTGAAGAGAAAAAAAAACAACTAAAGAATGCTTCAATTGCCGCTGGGTTGATGTTAGCAAAACAATGTCGTCCTTTTGAGGATGGAGAATTTTTCAAGCAAATGGCACGAGAAATTTTCAACTGTTTTGGGGAAAAGGGAAAATCAGCCTACGAGCTGATAGAAAATATTCATCTTTCAAGATACACAATAGCTCGTAGAACTGAAAAAATTAGTAAATATATTTTTAAGTTTACGTTGCAAAGATTGAAAGACTGTGAATACTTTTCCATCTGCCTTGATGAGAGCACAGATATTACTAACATTAGTCAGTTGATTATATGCATTAGGTCAGTTGATAAAAATATGGAATGCTTTGAAGAATTTTTTAGTTGTTTTGCATTTCACGGCCATGTGAATGGCGAAACCATTTTTGATTGTATTAAAAATAATATTCTCTTAACCGAAAATGGTGATAAGCTAGCTTCCATATGTACAGACGGGGCAAAGGTAATGATAGGAAAACAAAAAGGTCTTAAGGGTCAATTGATGAAAAACAATATTCACATTCCTAATTTCCATTGCATAATACACCAGTCTGCACTTTTTGCAAAAAAATTAAATATAGTGGAAACGATGGATACAGCTTGTAGAATAATAAATAAAATTAAAGGGGGCCATAACGCCCTCACGCATAGAAAATTTAAGAGTTTACTGGAAGAGCTACAGTCATGTTATGGAGACTTATTATTGTATACAGAAGTTCGGTGGTTGAGCCGCGGGAAAAGCCTGGAAAGGTTGTTCAATTTGAGAGATGAAGTACAACTGTTTTTAGAACAATCGGAAAAAAATGAGTTGAAAGAAATGGCGTCTTCTCTGAAAGATAAAAATTTTGTTTCCGATTTAGCTTTTTTGTGCGATTTAACGGAGATAATAAATGAATACAATCTGACTCTTCAAGGACGAAACAAAACTATATTCCACCTAACAGAGTGCTCCCACCGCTTTGAACGCAAAATTAAAATTATACTGTCTCAATTGCGCAACAATGATACCAGCAATCTTCCTAGAACCTTTGAAATTCTTGCGGAGTATCGTAATGACGAAAAAATAGCACAGTATACAGAAATAGTAGCTTCTTTGGTACAAAATTTTGCAGATAGATTCGAAGATTTCAAATCACTTAAAACTATGATTGATATTCACAACGACCCATTGACTGAAAAAAATGTTGATAATTTGGAATTAGCCGCTGAATTAGAAATAATGAAAAATGATATAAATTTACCGCTAGACACTGGAAAATCATTTTGGAAAAAAATAAACAAAGAGAAGTATCCTGTTATTAAGAAGGAAATACTTAAATTATACTCCATGTTCGGGTCCACGTACGACTGTGAAGCCGCTTTTAGCATTTTAAAATTAATTAAAAGTAAATATCGCAACAAATTAACGGATGAACACCTATGTGATTTATTAAGAATAAAACTTTACGAGGGGGAAATAATCATTGGAGATGTTGATATTTGATTTTTTTTTTTAAGATTTAGTTTTAATTTTTAATTTTTTTAATTTTAATTTTTTACTCAGTGTACTACTTTTGTTTTCTCTGCTTTTGTTCTGCTTGCTGCGTTCAACTTAACACAGTCGCAAAATTCGTAAAACTGATTTGAAATGCGTTTGTGTCAGTTTGCACATGTCTGTTTTAAACTGTTGTTTATGGTGTTTATCTCACATTATGTTTCTTTGTCTTATTATTAAACATGTTTGTTTCTATGTTTAACCTATGTTTCTTTGTCTTATATTTTACATTATATTTCTTTGTCTTAAATATTTAAACATGTTCATTTCTGTTTAATCTATATTTATGACTCATAGTTGTTTATTTAATATCATGCATGTCTGAGCATACTATTCTTATCTTAAATCTTAATATTATGTGGTACCATAGAGTCTGACCTTAACTCCCTCCTGGGTTAAGCAAGATCGTCCCGATCTTTCCTAATGCGTTGTAATTCTATTTTGTATGCTCTGTTAAAATTTCCTATTTCCGTCTTCCTTCTACATTCAGTTATACATGTTGTAATTTTTATTATAAAGTAGATTATTGTTGTTAGTAGTATAAGAAAAAATATACTGTAAAAGAAAGATCTAATGGGATGTTCCTCAATTGGGATGGTGAATTTTTTTAATGAATCTATATTGCTAAAAGCCAGTGTGCTATCAGATTCTATTATTTCTAGAATTTCGAAATTTTCATTATGTTTCATATGGATAGCTTTGTTTATTGTGTCATGAATATTCCTATATATCTTGTTATCTATCGTGACTTCGTCTGTATATGTTACTAAGGTTATACCAGTGGTGGTGATATTGTTGACATTGTGGTCTCCGTCCAGTAGTATTGAGCCTTCGTCAATTTCTAATAGTTTTTCGTTATATTCTTGAACCACTGTGCATTTACTATTTCTGTTATTGAGTAGTTGGATTATGCATGTGTGTGTTTCGTTATTGGTTTGGCATATGTTTCTGCCCAGATAGTTCTTGCAAAGCTTTACTCTAATATATTTCTTGTGGCATTCGGCGATTAGTTGATCTGTCTGAACTTTTCCATGTCTAAAGCTTATAGATGTGAATTTAAAAAGGTTACAGTGTTTATTAAGTATGGGATATTTATACATTGTTACGAATAGATCCCCTGTACCTGCTACGTGTACATCTGCATATTCCAATATGTTTATTATTGGTACCGAGATTAATTCATGTTCTAATATTTCCTTTATGTCGTCTATATTCAAAGATTCTGTAAGATATTCATTATTCTTCGCGGCATTTATTGTTCGAACAAGTAAAAGTAGATGTTCGTGCACTTCTTTTATAATGATGTGGTTTTCTAAAGTGTGGCCTTGTAATGAATCGATTAATTTCTCAAACCTAGAGTTCATTAAGCGTTGTTTTTCATTATTGTTTTTTAATACATTTATTGCTTTTTCCATTTCTATAAAGTCATTATGATCTGGGTTTCCAGTGATAAATTTTAGTGCAGACCCTAGGAAGTTAAGTGATCTTGAATATCTTTCGTGCTCATTCAGTTGTCCTGCTAGTGTCTCAATTTTCTTTATCCAAACTTTTTCCTGAGTAGTAGGCTCATATTCTTCTGTAACGATATATCTGTATGGTGTGAGTATTTTTGTCAAGTTAGTTACGTGAAAAAGATATGAAAATTCGTCGAATAGCAAAGCGTCTTCCGTTTTAGTTAGCAAGAATTTTCTATCTTCTAATTTTTTTATTTCCACGTCTGTTTTTATTGCTAATACGGCATTCACGAGTAATATTAGGAATTTGAGTGTCTTTTTTTCTATTTTTTAATGTATAGTTTTTTATGTTGTCCTTGTGTACAATAACTCCTCCTTGCGTTAAAATCGTGTCCTCACGATCTTCTTTTACTATGTGGTTTTTATATCTTGCGTTACTTTTCTTTCTTAATCCTGATATTTTTACTAGTATTTGTTCACCTGGATCAAATGTGCGGTGTTTTCTTCCCTTGTTCAATTTTTCCAATGTTTTTCTTGATGCTGTTTTTATTTTTTCTGATATATCTTGTAGGTTGTATTCTATTCTACCAAAATGTATGTCGCTGGGCTTATGTTCTGTTATCGTATGTATCGATTCATTGAGTGCTTTAACTGTCCTAAATATTTCTTCTATTATCGTTGTACTATTCTGTATTTTGAATATTCTAGATAATTCTGATATTGTATTGTGTGCTCTTTCGACTTGACCGTTTGCTGTTGATCTATAGACTGGTGTTTCTACTTTCTCTATGTTGTATTTTTCACACATCTGCTTTACTGAAGGTGATGTAATGCAGGGTTCATTATCAGTCATGAGTCGTTTGCAGTTTGGAAAATTATTTGTGACTAATTATTCTAGCTTATCACTCATTCGTTCTTTTGATTCACACTCTCTTATTGCTATGTATTTTGAATATTTATCAATTGCAACTTAAAATATTTTCTTATCGTTATAATATATATCTGCGTGTATATGTGTCCCCTTTCCTATTGGTATGTCTGAATCTGTCAGAGGTTCTCGTGTAGGTTGCCTTTCATATTTTCCAAAGAGGCATGCTACGCATTTTTTATTGTATGCTTTACATTCTCTTTTTAAATTTGGCCAAAAAAATGTTTCAAGTATCTCCTTAGTGTTGTTTTTATACCCCCTATGAGCTCTATCGTGGGTTTCTTTGATTATTTTAATATGTTCTTCTCTATCAGAAACATCTCTTAATTTCTTTTGTGTATAAACGAATTTCATTCCATTAAATATTTCTTTTATTTTCCCACCAAATCGGTATATTGTTTCGGGATTTGTATATACTGCAGTTATTCTATTTGGGTTTAGTATCTGTTTTAATTCACAGATTAAATTTTCTTCGTTTGTAAAATGTACCTGATTCCGGATTTTGTTTGTAAAGACTGTATTTGTTATTGTTTTGTTGGTGTCTACGCTTGGTATCAGTTCGATTTGAGTCGCATATGTATTGAAGGGTTGGGATACTGCTTCAATAGCATTTGTTGGAGAACTTATTGCTGATGGAACTGTACTGATAGTTGAAGAGTTTATTTGCTGTCTTGAAAGTGCATCGGCTACGACATTCAAATGACCTGGTTTACATACCAGTTTTGCTCCAAAATCCTCGATTATGTTTTTCCACCTCATAAGTTTTGTGTTTGGATTTTTTTCGGATGTTGCAAATGTTAAGGACTGGTGATCAATGTAGATTGTCAAATCAGGTACACCATAACTATAGTTCCTAAGTTTTTGTAATGACCAAATAATTGCCAATAATTCTTTTTCATTGGTACTGTAATTTTCCTCTGTTTTACGTAAAGTGCGTGATAAGAAAAATATCGGTTTCTTGTATTGACTAAGAACTGCTCCAAGTGCTATGTTGGATGCATCCGTTGTTAGTTCAAAAGGTTTAGAACAGTCGGGTTGGAAAAGTTCTACTTGTTCCCTTAAACATGTTTTTAAGTTATTTATGGCTTCTAATGCTTGCTTATCAAGGTTTATATACGTATTCTTACTCTTATTTTTTCCTACTTGGCCGTTGTCTCCTCTCAAATGTACTGTCAAGGGTTTGGCTATGCTGGCATATCCCCTAATAAATTTTCTATAATATCCCGTCATTCCTAAAAATCCTCTTAAGTCCTTCAGAGTTTTAGGAATAGGGTAATTACCAATTGCTTCTACTTTCTCAGGGTTTGTTGAAATCCTATTATGTTTTATAACATGTCCTAGGTATTCCACTTCCGTTTGAAAGAATTTAGATTTCTCGTCAGATACCTTAAGTGTTGCTTTATTTAATGCTTCAAATATTATTTCGATATGCTTCATGTATTCTTCTATTGAAGAGGAGTATATGATTACATCGTCTATATATACGTATGCAAATTTACCTATGTAGTCTCTAAGAATGTCATCCACACATGTCTGGAATATTGCAGGTGCATTTTTTAGGCCAAAGGCCATTCGAATAAATTCATATTTGCCGCCGTTTACACAAAATGCAGTTTTTTCCCTATCTTTTTCAGCGATTCTTATCTGGTGAAAGCCAGATTCTAAGTCTAAGGTGGTAAAATATTGGGCTTTGCTTAAGTTTTGTATGGTCATATTCACATCTGGAATAATGTACCTATCTGTAATTCTGTTGGCGTTCAATTTTTGGAAATCGATGACCATTCGTTTTTTGGGTCTTCCTTGTTCATCTATACCCTTTTTTGGGACTGTCCATATTGGAGAGTTGTATGGGCTATTGCTTTTTTGTATGTCCTTCATTAAGTAACTTTTTTATTTCTTTATTGACGAACTCATTATCCGCTATGGGATACGGGTACTGTTTCGTCCATATTGGGTCTTCGTTTTGTGTTCTGATGGTGGCTTCAATAGTCGTTGTGAAGGGTAATGGTCCTATGCCGTTATTCTCCTTCATAAGTTTATCTATCTTTTGCCTATATTTTTCTTCTCCTACGATATAATTCAGTTTGGGTTGACTCGCACTATCTATGGTGGTTAAGGTCATATCCCTAAGGTTTATACTAGCATTTAATACATTTAGTCCTTCTAATCCTAAAATCATATCAAATGCTTCAATATTACTTAATTCAAAAAATGTTATTTCCCTATTCATTAATTTAATTATTCTTTTCGTGTTTATTATGGAGTAACCGTGTATGGTTTTTATTTTAACGGGTTTAATTTTTATCTTATCTGAAGAGTCGCAATTTATATTTATATAATTATGGGTTGCACCGGTATCAATTAAAATATCATATTTTTTATTACTTAAATTACTAGTTAAGGTGAGATAGGGCAACCCGTCTCTTAGTTTAAATTATCTACTCTTAAATTATTTACCATTTGTCCTGTTTCTGCGTACATACTTGAATTGTCATCTTCTTCTTGGGATGTATGATTTATTCGTTGTTGTTTGTTGATGTAATGATTACCACTGTGTTCTCGTTTCCATGGTCGGTTGTCTACGAAAGGTTGATGTGGAGTGTTGTAATTGGCATTAGTTATCCTTTGTGCATGTACAATCTGCCTAGAGTCCGTTTCCATAGGGACAGGTTTAGGTTGTTGATTGTTGTAGCTTCGTTGATTATAGTGTTGTTGAAAATGTCCTTTCTGTGGTGTAAAATTTGGACGTCTATAATGATGTGTATGGTGATAGGACTGTTCTTTCTGTGAGTGGTGGCTCTGAGGTTGTTTGTTTTCGTTATCGTATGATAACCGTAAATTCTGATGATGGTTATCATGCTCGATAGTTCTAGCAACAGCATATGCATGTTCTAGATCATTTAAAGGGTTGGCATATAAGGTAGATCTGATGAAAGCGTTTGTTACCCCAGAAACGAATACACGTACTGCTTCATCATTAGCATTTCTTATCATAGCTTCTATTGCAGTGGGATGGTCGCCAGACATTGAAATTTTGGATGTAACTAAATTCAATGCTTGATTTATTCTGTCATGATATTCTGACAGAGATGATTTATTTTGTTTTATTCTTCGCATTTCTTCCTGGAGGACATATAGTGGACGCATGTCAGCATGTGTGTAATCCAATCTATTTCGAATGGCTTCAAAATTAAACGGAGTATTATTGTTGGTTAATATATCTGATGCTTGGCCTCTGATTTTTGATTTAATTATGGAAAGGGCTTCAGAGTAACGGCTTTGTCCTTCAAAATATTTTATGTCGTTCATTAATCTTGAGGAGTCTTCTCGCCATGCCCTATACTCTGCTTGGTTACCACTGAATGTTGGCAGGGCTTTAAATACTTCCAGGGAGATGTCAGAGGGCTGTTGGTAGTTTGTTACCACATCCTTGAGTTTCACCACTGGTGCAGGTTCTAGCAGCGGATTTTGGAGCAAAACTGGTATGTAAACCAGGTCATTTGAATGTCGTAGCCGATGCACTTTCAAGACAGCAAATAAACTCTTCAACTATCAGTACAGTTCCATCAGCAATAAGTTCTCCAACAAATGCTATTGAAGCAGTATCCCAACCCTTCAATACATATGCGACTCAAATCGAACTGATACCAAGCGTAGACACCAACAAAACAATAACAAATACAGTCTTTACAAACAAAATCCGGAATCAGGTACATTTTACAAACGAAGAAAATTTAATCTGTGAATTAAAACAGATACTAAACCCAAATAGAATAACTGCAGTATATACAAATCCCGAAACAATATACCGATTTGGTGGGAAAATAAAAGAAATATTTAATGGAATGAAATTCGTTTATACACAAAAGAAATTAAGAGATGTTTCTGATAGAGAAGAACATATTAAAATAATCAAAGAAACCCACGATAGAGCTCATAGGGGGTATAAAAACAACACTAAGGAGATACTTGAAACATTTTTTTGGCCAAATTTAAAAAGAGAATGTAAAGCATACAATAAAAAATGCGTAGCATGCCTCTTTGGAAAATATGAAAGGCAACCTACACGAGAACCTCTGACAGATTCAGACATACCAATAGGAAAGGGGACACATATACACGCAGATATATATTATAACGATAAGAAAATATTTTAAGTTGCAATTGATAAATATTCAAAATACATAGCAATAAGAGAGTGTGAATCAAAAGAACGAATGAGTGATAAGCTAGAATAATTAGTCACAAATAATTTTCCAAACTGCAAACGACTCATGACTGATAATGAACCCTGCATTACATCACCTTCAGTAAAGCAGATGTGTGAAAAATACAACATAGAGAAAGTAGAAACACCAGTCTATAGATCAACAGCAAACGGTCAAGTCGAAAGAGCACACAATACAATATCAGAATTATCTAGAATATTCAAAATACAGAATAGTACAACGATAATAGAAGAAATATTTAGGACAGTTAAAGCACTCAATGAATCGATACATACGATAACAGAACATAAGCCCAGCGACATACATTTTGGTAGAATAGAATACAACCTACAAGATATATCAGAAAAAATAAAAACAGCATCAAGAAAAACATTGGAAAAATTGAACAAGGGAAGAAAACACCGCACATTTGATCCAGGTGAACAAATACTAGTAAAAATATCAGGATTAAGAAAGAAAAGTAACGCAAGATATAAAAACCACATAGTAAAAGAAGATCGTGAGGACACGATTTTAACGCAAGGAGGAGTTATTGTACACAAGGACAACATAAAAAACTATACATTAAAAAATAGAAAAAAAGACACTCAAATTCCTAATATTACTCGTGAATGCCGTATTAGCAATAAAAACAGACGTGGAAATAAAAAAATTAGAAGATAGAAAATTCTTGCTAACTAAAACGGAAGACGCTTTGCTATTCGACGAATTTTCATATCTTTTTCACGTAACTAACTTGACAAAAATACTCACACCATACAGATATATCGTTACAGAAGAATATGAGCCTACTACTCAGGAAAAAGTTTGGATAAAGAAAATTGAGACACTAGCAGGACAACTGAATGAGCACGAAAGATATTCAAGATCACTTAACTTCCTAGGGTCTGCACTAAAATTTATCACTGGAAACCCAGATCATAATGACTTTATAGAAATGGAAAAAGCAATAAATGTATTAAAAAACAATAATGAAAAACAACGCTTAATGAACTCTAGGTTTGAGAAATTAATCGATTCATTACAAGGCCACACTTTAGAAAACCACATCATTATAAAAGAAGTGCACGAACATCTACTTTTACTTGTTCGAACAATAAATGCCGCGAAGAATAATGAATATCTTACAGAATCTTTGAATATAGACGACATAAAGGAAATATTAGAACATGAATTAATCTCGGTACCAATAATAAACATATTGGAATATGCAGATGTACACGTAGCAGGTACAGGGGATCTATTCGTAACAATGTATAAATATCCCATACTTAATAAACACTGTAACCTTTTTAAATTCACATCTATAAGCTTTAGACATGGAAAAGTTCAGACAGATCAACTAATCGCCGAATGCCACAAGAAATATATTAGAGTAAAGCTTTGCAAGAACTATCTGGGCAGAAACATATGCCAAACCAATAACGAAACACACATGCATAATCCAACTACTCAATAACAGAAATAGTAAATGCACAGTGGTTCAAGAATATAACGAAAAACTATTAGAAATTGACGAAGGCTCAATACTACTGGACGGAGACCACAATGTCAACAATATCACCACCACTGGTATAACCTTAGTAACATATACAGACGAAGTCACGATAGATAACAAGATATATAGGAATATTCATGACACAATAAACAAAGCTATCCATATGAAACATAATGAAAATTTCGAAATTCTAGAAATAATAGAATCTGATAGCACACTGGCTTTTAGCAATATAGATTCATTAAAAAAATTCACCATCCCAATTGAGGAACATCCCATTAGATCTTTCTTTTACAGTATATTTTTTCTTATACTACTAACAACAATAATCTACTTTATAATAAAAATTACAACATGTATAACTGAATGTAGAAGGAAGACGGAAATAGGAAATTTTAACAGAGCATACAAAATAGAATTACAACGCATTAGGAAAGATCGGGACGATCTTGCTTAACCCAGGAGGGAGTTAAGGTCAGACTCTATGGTACCACATAATATTAAGATTTAAGATAAGAATAGTATGCTCAGACATGCATGATATTAAATAAACAACTATGAGTCATAAATATAGATTAAACAGAAATGAACATGTTTAAATATTTAAGACAAAGAAATATAATGTAAAATATAAGACAAAGAAACATAGGTTAAACATAGAAACAAACATGTTTAATAATAAGACAAAGAAACATAATGTGAGATAAACACCATAAACAACAGTTTAAAACAGACATGTGCAAACTGACACAAACGCATTTCAAATCAGTTTTACGAATTTTGCGACTGTGTTAAGTTGAACGCAGCAAGCAGAACAAAAGCAGAGAAAACAAAAGTAGTACACTGAGTAAAAAATTAAAATTAAAAAAATTAAAAATTAAAACTAAATCTTAAAAAAAAAAATCAAATATCAACATCTCCAATGATTATTTCCCCCTCGTAAAGTTTTATTCTTAATAAATCACATAGGTGTTCATCCGTTAATTTGTTGCGATATTTACTTTTAATTAATTTTAAAATGCTAAAAGCGGCTTCACAGTCGTACGTGGACCCGAACATGGAGTATAATTTAAGTATTTCCTTCTTAATAACAGGATACTTCTCTTTGTTTATTTTTTTCCAAAATGATTTTCCAGTGTCTAGCGGTAAATTTATATCATTTTTCATTATTTCTAATTCAGCGGCTAATTCCAAATTATCAACATTTTTTTCAGTCAATGGGTCGTTGTGAATATCAATCATAGTTTTAAGTGATTTGAAATCTTCGAATCTATCTGCAAAATTTTGTACCAAAGAAGCTACTATTTCTGTATACTGTGCTATTTTTTCGTCATTACGATACTCCGCAAGAATTTCAAAGGTTCTAGGAAGATTGCTGGTATCATTGTTGCGCAATTGAGACAGTATAATTTTAATTTTGCGTTCAAAGCGGTGGGAGCACTCTGTTAGGTGGAATATAGTTTTGTTTCGTCCTTGAAGAGTCAGATTGTATTCATTTATTATCTCCGTTAAATCGCACAAAAAAGCTAAATCGGAAACAAAATTTTTATCTTTCAGAGAAGACGCCATTTCTTTCAACTCATTTTTTTCCGATTGTTCTAAAAACAGTTGTACTTCATCTCTCAAATTGAACAACCTTTCCAGGCTTTTCCCGCGGCTCAACCACCGAACTTCTGTATACAATAATAAGTCTCCATAACATGACTGTAGCTCTTCCAGTAAACTCTTAAATTTTCTATGCGTGAGGGCGTTATGGCCCCCTTTAATTTTATTTATTATTCTACAAGCTGTATCCATCGTTTCCACTATATTTAATTTTTTTGCAAAAAGTGCAGACTGGTGTATTATGCAATGGAAATTAGGAATGTGAATATTGTTTTTCATCAATTGACCCTTAAGACCTTTTTGTTTTCCTATCATTACCTTTGCCCCGTCTGTACATATGGAAGCTAGCTTATCACCATTTTCGGTTAAGAGAATATTATTTTTAATACAATCAAAAATGGTTTCGCCATTCACATGGCCGTGAAATGCAAAACAACTAAAAAATTCTTCAAAGCATTCCATATTTTTATCAACTGACCTAATGCATATAATCAACTGACTAATGTTAGTAATATCTGTGCTCTCATCAAGGCAGATGGAAAAGTATTCACAGTCTTTCAATCTTTGCAACGTAAACTTAAAAATATATTTACTAATTTTTTCAGTTCTACGAGCTATTGTGTATCTTGAAAGATGAATATTTTCTATCAGCTCGTAGGCTGATTTTCCCTTTTCCCCAAAACAGTTGAAAATTTCTCGTGCCATTTGCTTGAAAAATTCTCCATCCTCAAAAGGACGACATTGTTTTGCTAACATCAACCCAGCGGCAATTGAAGCATTCTTTAGTTGTTTTTTTTTCTCTTCAACTGTCAGACTTAGAGGAGGGGCAGTTTTTTGTTGCAGGGAATTGAACATTTCATATTTTTTTTCTTCATCCAATTCATTAATATTTTTATGAATGGATATGAAATATCTTTTTAAATTATAAAATCTTACATTTGTGAAGATTTTATCACAAATCAGGCATTGCGCATTATTTTTGCCATTTACAAACATAAAAATTTCTTTATATTCGTCCATTTTTTTTTAAGTGCAGTTGTTTGTTTTTGTTTGTTTTTTGTTTTTTATTACAAATAATTTTGCTTCCAGAGCGATACGGTGTCTCTTTGTCAAATGCAGAATAGCAACTGACTTTGAATCGGTAAACAAGCAGCAAGCTTTCGGACATGTTGGTGTGAAAAAACGATGAAGCTACTATCGGTGTGAAAACACGATGACTCAAAAGAGTACTAGCTGCACATGTCTGGTTTAAAACAATGATAAGAAATATTGTAAGCACATAGTTGATAAGAAACTAACATTATAAATTACTTCATTTTTGTAAAATTAGGGTTAGTGAAGAAAATATAATAAACGAAACAACACGCATAAGCGTGAAGTAAAAATAATTTTTTTGAACTCCGTGTATTACGAAGACTTAACTCCCGTGAGTTCGAACACTCATTGATTTTTTTTTAAGTATACATACATATTTGTTTGCTGCGCAACCAGAATTTGTTTTTTTTTTCGCTTTCCTATAACGCGTTTGCGCTTGTGTGTGGCGCAGAGAAAAACCTTTGCTTACTTTTAACAGAGGTGGAAATGTTTCTGGTAGGGATGGAAAAGGGCTATTTTCATTTTGTACGTTGAATCAATCAGTTGATCAGGCTGTTTGATTCGACATTTTTTCTCATATTTCTAAATGATAATTTATCCTTTCACACTTCCAATATATGTTACCTTTGGTTAAATATATACATGTATTTATGTGTTATAATTCATAATCAATTATTTATAAATTTACTTAGTAATTATGATTTCTCGTTTCTGCATTCTTATACAATATTAAATAAATGGTTTACAAGATAAAATCATATTGCTTTCTTCTTTATTTTATTTACATATTTAGTTCCTTGAACATTTTCCAAGTCTACATTTGTTTTATTTTTCTTCCTTTTTTTTTTTTTTTTTTTTTTTTTTTTGCTTTACAAATTTAGTTTTACAATTTGAAATTGGTTTAGTTAGGCTCTTCGAACTCGGTTCTTGTGCACAGTTTTCTCTTTTCTCGTATTTTGATTATAAATGGTTACATTGACTCCTTTCATTGACTTTATTATATAAGGCCCCTCATATATGTTATTGAACTTATCATAAGGTTCCTTCTTTAAAAATACATAATCATTGATATTTAAGG
The DNA here is from genome assembly GCA_951800035.1 of Linnaemya tessellans. Lineage (NCBI taxonomy): Eukaryota > Metazoa > Arthropoda > Insecta > Diptera > Tachinidae > Linnaemya > Linnaemya tessellans. Next base: position 78,556,250 of record OX637533.1, on the reverse strand, counting down.
TACATGGTTTCGCAAAATGATCATATAATTTTTTGTTCTTGTTTTTGTGTTTCTTTATAAGGTTTTTTGCCATAATATGCGATTTTTGTAAACGATATTTGACTTCTTTGCTGTAATCTTCAAAATTGTAAACAGGATCTATTCGCTCAAGGTTTATATCATTTGTCATAGTTACCTCTTTCCCGAATACTAATTCAAATGGCGTGTATTTGTTATCAAACACAGAGTTAGCAGTTGTGTTATGGAAAAACGTGAAATACTTTAGGTAGGTGTCCCAGTCTGTCATGTTTTCTCCTATATATGACCTTATGTATTCGTTGAATACACGATGGTTCCTCTCTACCGTTCCTACTGTCTGATGGTGGTAAGCAGTTGAAAAATTTACCTCAATGTTTAGAAGTTTGCAAAGTTCGCAAAATATTTCATTTTTAAACTCTGTACCTAGATCAGATTTAATGGACTTCATCTTTCCGTATATTAAAATAAAGTTTTCGAAAATAGCCTGTGCAACAGTCTTGGCACTCTTATCCGGAATGGATATAGTAACGAGATATTTTGTGAAATCACATATGAGAGTAAGAGCATACTTATTCTCATATCTCGAAGTCGGTAAAGGACCTATCGTATCCAAAACTACAATTTCAAACGGTTTAATGGGCGTTGGAGTTAAAACAAGCTTTTCCTTGTTTCCTACTTTTACTTTGTTCAAGCTACATTTCCTACAATTTTTTACAAATAACGCTATGTCTTTCGTCATGCCCTTCCAATAGTACTTGGATCTTAATTTGGCATATAATCGCTTATGTCCACAGTGACCCCCTATAATTGGATCGTTGTGATAGATTTGAAGAAGTTTTGTTTGCTTGTTTTTATCAGACACTGTTTCTATTGGGTCCACTAACATTATTTCCAGTGTTTTTAATATTTTATTACCATGGTTTTTTAAGTCTTGTATTCTGTATCTACTAAAAAATGAATCATTCTTTGACCATTCCATGAGATAAACGTTATGTTTGCTGGCTTCTAATTCGAGCCTCGAAAGCATTTTATCGAAATTCAATGTTTCGTTAGCAATTTTAGTATCTATGGAAAATTTAAATTTGAATTTTTGATATATTTTTAACTTTATGTTAGTGACCCTTCCGTTCTCACAAAATAGTTCTGATTTTATTTTTGCAACTCTTTTGTTAAAGTCCTGACCAAATTTGTCGTAAATGTTTGGTTTTATATAATGTAATTCTCCAATAGTCGGGTTATCTGTATAATTTAGCCTTGATTTCGCGCGTGTTGTCATGGCTAAAATAACTCCATTATCTGTCTTGTTTCTCAGTTCGTCAACTGAAATTCGCGACAAAGCATCGGCTCCTACGTTATTCTTGCCTTTAATGTATTCTATTGAAAAATTATACTCAGACAGTTTTAACCTTATTTTTGTAAGCTTCGACGAAGGATCTTTCATATTAAATAAATATATTAATGGTCGATGGTCTGTTCTTACCACAAATTCTGTTCCGTAAACATAGGGTCTAAATTGATTTATTGCGAAGTAAATAGCAAAAAGTTCCTGTTCTATTACTGGTTTCTTTTGTTCCGCCTGACTAAATGCTTTAGATGCGTAATACACTGGTAGATCTTCTCCATCAAAATTTTGGCTTAAGATTGCTCCACAGCCGATCTTTGATGCGTCAACTGTTATTAAAAATTGTTTATTGAAGTCTGGGTATTGGAGGATTTTTGGTGAAATTAGTTCAGCTTTCATGGCTTCAAATGATTCTTGGCATTTCTCATTCCACACAAAACTAACTTTTTTCCTTGTTATATGATTTAAAGGGGCTGCAAGTGAAGCGAAATTGGGGATAAATCTCCTATAGTAGTTTGCAAACGCGACAAAACGTTTAACTGCATCTTTATCAGTTGGTACTGTATAATTCCTAATTGCTGCTATTTTTGTGTCATCAGGGCGAAGTCCGTTTGAAGTACATTTATGTCCAAGAAATGTAACTTCTGGCCGAAAAAAATTACATTTAAGTGGGTTGATTTTTAAGTTAAACTTTCGTAACGTATCAAAAACTTTTGACAAGTTCAACAGGTGATGTTCCTTGCTACATCCGATCACAATGATGTCATCTATGTACAAGAATGCTCTGTTAGGTTCTAAACCTGAAAACGCTATTGACATCATGCGTGCGAAGGAGTTTGGAGCCACATTTAGTCCAAAAGGCAGGACCTTCCAACGAAATGCACCTTGGTCCGTACTGAACGATGTTAAGTCTCTTGATTCTTCATGAAGCGGGATCTGATGAAAACCAGAAAATAAATCAATTACAGAGAAATGTTTGGCTCTACCCAAATTGTCAAGGATGTCATCAATCCTTGGTAGAGGAAATTTGTCTGCAATTAGTTTTTTGTTAATCGCCCTAAAATCTACGCACATGCGATATGATTTGCTATTGTCTGGACTTTTTTTCGGTACCAAAATTAAAGGACTGTTGTAGTTCGAGCTACTGGGTTCGATTAAGTCATTTTCCAATAACCCTTCGACCTGTCTTTTTATTTCTGCTCTTTGTGAATACGGGAGACGGTAATTCTTCACATAAACGGGTGATGTGTCATTAAGTCTTAATGTCTGCTCATAAAAATTATTTATTGACATCTTGTCCTCTTTCAAAGCAAATATGTCAGCATATTGCTCACACAGGGGCAGCAAGTCATCTCTAACATCTATCGGAATCTTGTCCTTTAAAATAAGTTTTAGCTTTTGAATGCGGTCACTACAGGAATTTACTTTGTTAATGGAATATATGAAAAAGTTTGAAAGTTTTTCGGTTTTAACCTTGTAATTGTGTACAATCTTCATTTCATCTGTTGTGTTTAAGATACGTAATACCGGACTATTTGAGTTCACTATGCACTTGCTAATGAAAACGCCAGGGCAAATTTCCTGAGATTCAATAAAAACTGGTTCTGTTATATTTTCCAACCGAAACATTCTGAAAACTTCACACCTTGCGGGGAATGAAAATGAATTTTTGTTTCTTCCATGAGAAATTGGCATTACCACCTTTTTGTCATATACGTTAAATGAGATTGTCATTGTTCTATAATCGATTTGGCATTCATTTGCCTTTAAAAAATCTTTACCTAAAATGCCATCTGAAGGAATATTGAAATTATCGGGTACGATATGAAAAACTTGTGTTGTCGTGCCGTTGTGAAATAAAAGTTGAGTTTCTATAGTGCCTAACGATCTTGTTGCGTTTGTAGTTACACCTACAATGTTAATTATATTTTGTTGATTTATTAGCACGGTGGGTCTAATACATGAGAGTTTTATAACAGATATGTCTGCTTGTGAGTCTACTAAAAACGTACTACTTTGTGAGGTAGCATGGCTGCGTAAAATTATATAATCGGAAAAATTTAAGTTAAAACTGTATACTGATTTGATTAAGTTCTTACTATCCCCATTTAATTCTCTTCCTCCCTCAACGTCCTTTGTTGAGGGGCTTCTGAGTTTAAAGTCCTGACTGAAGCACTCTGTCTAGAAAAGTTTTGTGTTGTCGGTCGACCGCGATTTGACCTATAATTGCGTCTTCCTCGACTGTTGTAATTACTTGACTGAGCATGTGATCTTTGTCCTTGATAAGTGTTGCTATACGTACCATTCCTATGATTACCGTTATTGTAACCCCTAGGATAACTATCATTTCGCGCTTGAGTATAATTATTAAAATTTGACCTGATTCTGCTATAACGCATTGCTAGCACTTGATTTTGACTTCCACTGTTTGATTCCTCTACAATCAGTTTTGCCACTACATCCTTCGGTTCTTTAAAAGTGGTAGATGCTAGTATTGCTTTCACCATTTCTGATTTTGAATTACTCCTACATACATTAACTGTTTGCTCTATAGTCATCTCATGTGCCTTTTCTTTTGTTATGCCCTCAATTACTAACGAACGTTCTAGCGCATCTGCTAAATCCTCAACCGTTTTTGCAAAATCTGTAAAATTGTTTTGTTTAATGTGTAAGGCTATAATTCTACCGGCTATAACTTTAGAACTGTCAGGTTTTATCCTGTTTTTAAGTGTGTTCCTAATTTCGTCTACGCTAGTTATCTGATCAGGTAGAACTTCTCTAGCTTTGCCATCAAGCTTTGATTTTATGAAAGCAATTAAACACGTATTAAGATTCGAACTAGTAAGCTCCTCGATTAAATTAATTTTATCAAGAAAGGAATTTAGTACCAATGGATTACCATCATAATTTTCACGAATAATGTTGGAGCACATTGATATGAACTTAGTTTTTTCTTCAATAGTAGCCATTGCACAATCGTTTTCTTTCCTATTTACACTATCTAATTCAATGTTAACCTTCTTTCCAATGCCGATTTCGGAACCAGAATCACTCAAACCTGTTTCAATTTCGGACTCAGACTCTGTCAAAATATCTTTCTGTAATTCTTCAAACAAATCTACGCCAAATGGTACTCGTATGTGACACCCAAGTTTGCAAAAACTTTTTAAAACCAATTCTTTACAATGTGTTACGGTATTATTTATGTCTTGTTTTATATCTTTAGGTAATTCATTAAAATATGGTTTGATATATATCAAAATATTATTATATGTTTCAATTATTGAATTCGTATACTCTTCAATCTTCTGCTGTCTTTTAGAAATTGGTCTATTCTGCAAAATTCTTTTCTTCACTTTATAAAACTTTTGTACCAATTCATGAAAGACAGTATTATCGAAAGTAGTCACCGACATATAATTATATTAATAAACGTAAAATTTTCTTTACCTCGAGGGTTGTTAAATGTTGCACTTGCATTAAAGTTTATATTAATTTCCTTCAAACCAGCTTTGTGTACCTGTGGGAATTAACCTGACATTAAGCGAATAGAAAATGTTATACATATAAGGAATGTAAATTCAGTTAATGTTTATGGTCAACAAAAAATTATTTTCTCTTTTTTTTCTAATTTTTATTTATAATTTTATAAAACATGTTCTGATTTTTACGTTTTTTTTTTTTTATTTTATTTTTATTTTTATTTTCTTTTTATTTAAAAATGAAATTTATTATTGTATGTAGTAATAATTTTAACGAACATTTTATATTGCTATATTAAATTTGAATTAAGATTCTATAGGCTAATTGTTCGAAATTTTAATTTAAATCTCAGAAAGACATGAAAAATATTCCAAGGCACAAAGGCAAGTCAACATCAGTTTTATTCAACTTACACAGCAGAGCAGAACAGCTGTTTTCGAAAGACGCAACCCTTTCATCATCAGTGCTCATGTGTATTGTGTTTGTCACCACTTATTAGGTGGCTTAGTTGAATGTGATAACAGTTCCTATTTACACAAATTTTATTGTGAAAAAGAATACGGGAACTGTATCAACCTGATGTTAACATGTTATTGTTATAATACCCGTGTTACCGTTTGATTATTTTTCTTCATGTCCCATTTTTCTGAATTTTTTGTTCCATTATACCTAAGTCAAACTTTTTTGGTTTGAATTTTATACTTAAGTACATGTGAACGTTTTTCCAATTTTTATTATTGGGTAGCTCAAGCCATAGCTTAAATTTGTATGTAGTAATAATTTTAACGAACATTTTATATTGCTATATTAAATTTGAATTAAGATTCTATAGGCTAATTGTTCGAAATTTTAATTTAAATCTCAGAAAGACATGAAAAATATTCCAAGGCACAAAGGCAAGTCAACATCAGTTTTATTCAACTTACACAGCAGAGCAGAACAGCTGTTTTTCGAAAGACGCAACCCTTTCATCATCAGTGCTCATGTGTATTGTGTTTGTCACCACTTATTAGGTGGCTTAGTTGAATGTGATAACAGTTCCTATTTACACAAATTTTATTGTGAAAAAGAATACGGGAACTGTATCAACCTGATGTTAACATGTTATTGTTATAATACCCGTGTTACCGTTTGATTATTTTTCTTCATGTCCCATTTTTCTGAATTTTTTGTTCCATTATACCTAAGTCAAACTTTTTTGGTTTGAATTTTATACTTAAGTACATGTGAACGTTTTTCCAATTTTTATTATTGGGTAGCTCAAGCCATAGCTTAAATTTGTATGTAGTAATAATTTTAACGAACATTTTATATTGCTATATTAAATTTGAATTAAGATTCTATAGGCTAATTGTTCGAAATTTTAATTTAAATCTCAGAAAGACATGAAAAATATTCCAAGGCACAAAGGCAAGTCAACATCAGTTTTATTCAACTTACACAGCAGAGCAGAACAGCTGTTTTCGAAAGACGCAACCCTTTCATCATCAGTGCTCATGTGTATTGTGTTTGTCACCACTTATTAGGTGGCTTAGTTGAATGTGATAACAGTTCCTATTTACACAAATTTTATTGTGAAAAAGAATACGGGAACTGTATCAACCTGATGTTAACATGTTATTGTTATAATACCCGTGTTACCGTTTGATTATTTTTCTTCATGCAGAGAAATTTATTATTATTTTTTTCTTTTATTTTGCTTTTTATTTCACTTATAAGCATATATATGTAATTATTCAATTCATATTTTACTATTTTAATATTTATAATTATTGTTTGTTTTTATAGTTACCTATAGTAATATACTTATAAATAATTCAGAACTGCATACTTAGTGTTAAATACATATGTATATTACCAGATTGATGATGTTATAGTTGCTACATATGTACGTGCCCTTTGGTGTGGTTGATGATGACAATTATACCTTTGCTGGTGTTGTTGCTGTTTAAAATGCTACTGTTGCTGTTGTTGCAATATTCCTCTTGCTGTGTCGAACATAATACCAAGTTTGCTGAGAGTGTATTTGTTGTTGTTGATTTTCTCTTTGTTTTCCTTTGTGATTGCTGGTTATTTTTCTCTTTGTTTTTCTTATTTTATCTGTTTGTACAAGATTTTTACTCTATTTTACTTTGATTTTATTGTTGATTTTATTTGTAAAACGATCTTGGTTTTTCGTTTATTTATTTCAATATTTTTCAGAGTTCTATTTATTTATATATTTTGTTTGATGCATTTGCAGTATTTAATTCGACATAGTGAATTCGAAACTATTCGCAAAAATATTTTGGTATCAGCTTATTAAAAAAAAATTTTTTTCCACTTTTTCATCTTATTCGGTTCCACAAATATTCTATACCAATGGAATAAGGCTCATTTTTTTTTTAACAATTAATAGAAATATATAAAAGTTTACAAAAATAAGGGGATGGAGAAAAAAATGTGTAAGCGTTGTTGAAATAAATTTTTAAAGTAGCCGTTAAATTTTCCATTTCATATTATTTCGCTTTAGTCTTTCATAGTTATGTTTCGTTTTCTTCACTTTTCATTGCTTCCATTCGTTGCTGGTTTTCGTTTTCTTTCAATTTTCTTATTTTTCAAAGCATACTTTGTTATTTTCAGTTTTCTTTCTATGTAGGTACATACAATGTCACTTCGTTGTCTCGTTCACACTTAACGTTGTGATCTGTGTTATGAGTTTTTGCGTTGCTATTTGGTTTCTTTCTTTTAAACATTCTGTTGCTATTTCTTTATGTAAAAAAAAATTTTCCTTTTTACCGTTACTTTGGTTATGTCTGGAATTTACGATTTTTATACTCCGTTATTTTATAGCGTGATTTTACCACTTACATACCGCACTAAGTGATCTTATGCGGACTGTAATTTTAGTTTTTCTATGTATATATATTTTAAAGTTCTTTTTATTTTTCTTCAGTAATTTCAAGTTTATGTAATTTTGTGTTTATTTTAGGTTTTATATTCACCGTGTCTTAAGTTTATACTATTTAACACAATTGAGTTAATCAACAAATTATCAGCCAATCAATCAATAAATGATTCCAAATATATCAAATTATATTTATCCTGGTCATAGTTGTATTGATCAGAAGCATCAAAGTAAGCTTCAGACATGGTGCTGTCGATTTCTTTAAACTATACGTTTATATGAGTATATCTTCTTCTTTAAATCACTTAAAATAGATAATTTTATTTTTTTCCACTAGTCGTATTATACATACGAGTATTTTCCACACTAAACTTAGGAAATAATCAACAATCAGATCGGTTTTCATTATTTAATATTTAGTTTTAAGCTTAAATTTTTTTTAAAAGTATATTTTAAATTATCGGTGGGGGATGACTTTTTTTTCATTGCAAAAATATTTTAATTTTTTGGCACAACTGTTTTCTTTTTTAGTTTGTCACAGTATTCACATTCAAATATGTATGTTTGACTATGAATATGGCAGGATCGCCATGTGGTGGAAGGTGGCTAATAATTAAGACAATCCTCTTTGTTTGGTTGCTGATACAAGAATATCTCTCTTTATTCATGCTACTTATCATTATACCTATTCTACATACATGTGTAATAAAGTACTATGCTTAGAGTAGTATAAAATAGTATTATCTTACAGGTTAGACATGGAAGGGTGAACGTCATGTTTACATTATCCACTTAGATATGTCTTATTACCTAGGTGATTATATTGCACTACAGGGTCATTTAGCGGGCAAAGGAGAAGAGGGGGTAGGGCAGCACAGGCAGTCATAAAACTCTAAAGATAAATGGTTAGGATGATTATATACAAAATTTAAAATTTTTTTTGTAGGGTCATTTAGGGGCAAAGGAAGAGGGAGGGGGGAGGGGTAGAGCAGAAATCGGCAGTCATGAAACTCTAAAGATAAATGCTTGGGATGATTTTATACAAAATTTAAAAAAAAAATGTTTCTTTTTGGTAGGGTCATTTAGGGGCGAAGGGGAAGGAAGGGCAGGGCAGAGAAGTACCAGGTTTCGTCTCAGCTTCGTCATTAAAGCTTAAAAATGTTATTTTTAAGGAATGTAGGCTTAAGTAAAACAATTTGTTAAATTTTTATGCTATTTTTGCCTATAATAACGCCCACTAAAGTTTGCGGGGTCAAAAAATATTTGTATTTTATTTAATGGCTCCAAGTTTAAGGCGTATTTGACATAAAAATATATCATTTGCTTAACAAAATAACCAAAAAACTTTAAAAATTATGTTGTTTTTTCTGGGTTGGTTTAGTTCTTCTTAGGGGAACTTTTTGCCCTCTTGCCCGATTTAGCCCATCTTCGAACTTAACCTGCTTTAAGCTTCAAGATATATTTATGCCAAATTTCAAGAGTCTAGCTCTTTTTGGTTGGACTGAATCGTGATTTCCACAGACGGACGGACGGACATGCTCAGTTCGTCTTAGATTTCATCACTGATCAAGAATATATATACTTTATGGGGTCTGAGATGGATATTTCGATACGTTACAAACGGAATGACAAAGTGAATATACCCTCCAAATTCTTTTTTGGAGGGTACAACAAGAATTTTTTACTAAAATTAGTAATGCACGTTTTTAATATTTTACGACTTTTATTTAATATTAAATCTGAAAAGCTAAATTAGGTTTTCGGAAATATAAAATTACAAAAAAACTATGTATGAAATATTTTACACTTAAGGTCTTCGGGTCAAATTTGACCATGAGTAAAAAACTCATGTTTTTTTGTTATGCATGGCATATCAGTTTACGAAATAATATCTGATAAAATCTGGTAACGCCAAATTTAGTTGTGTTTTGAGCCTTGGTACCACTACATATATTTATCTCTTTTCCTCTTCTCAAACTTGGTGATGCCTACATTTGTATGCATTTTAATAACGGGGAGTCCCCAGGAATATTTTATGCAAATAGGAAAACGCTGAAGAGCTATACTATTCTTGTTTGCTGATAACAAAATTAGTAGCATTCGTAGTACTAAAACGGAAAGAACAAAACGTTGAACTATTGTGGCAGCTAATACTTATACAAAAATGAATGATAGTGAAATAGAAGTTATGCTGAATACATTATCAGATGAGGAAGAAACTTGTTCAGAAACTGAAGATAACTTGGAATATGCTCACTTATCTGAAAGTTCTAGTGGAAGTGAGGGTGACATTGAGTCTACTCCGGCGATGACATCGAAAAATGGCGAAATAAGATATTTCAAGGAACCGTTTATAAATAGAACTGGAAGACTCCAAGCAGAGAACATTATCAGTATGACTCCAGGCTTGACTCGTTATTCATGTTCAAGAATTACAAAGGAAGAGTTTTCTAGCTTCCAATTATTTTTCCCACCTCCTCTGATGCACATTATTTTGAGACATACAAATAATGAAGGTAAACGTGTTTTTGGTGATGATTGGACCAGTACTGATGATACCGATATGTTCGCATTTATTGGTACACTTTTGTTGGCTGGAGTGTATAGGTCAAACCATGAAAGTGCGGGAAGTTTGTGGGATTCGGAAAAGGGTAGACCAATTTTTAGAGCAATCATGCCATTGAAAAGATTCAAAATTATTTCAAGAGTGATACGATTTGACAATAAAGACACTCGAAGTGAACGACGAAATTTAGATAAATTTGCACCGATACGTGAATTATGGAATGCATGGGTTGAAATATTGCCCAAACTTTATAATCCATCTCAAGATGTAACAGTCGATGAGCAGCTGGTGGCATTCAGAGGAAGATGTCCTTTCCGGCAATATATACCATCGAAACCAGCTAAATACGGTTTAAAATTTTGGGTGCTTTGCGACTCTGCTACAGGTTATGCCTGGAATATACAACCATACACAGGCAAAGAACAAGGGTCTATGCCTGAAAAAAAACGAAGGCATGCGTGTACTTCTCGATTTGACAGTTGGTCTGAAAGGTCATAATGTGACTGCAGATATTTTTTTTACGTCTTATCGATTGGGACAAAAATTGCTAGAAAAAAAAATCACTTTAGTGGGAACTATACGTAAAAATAAGATTACCGCCGGAGATATTGGCAACCAAAAGCAGATCTGTGTTTTCATCATTATTTCTTTTTACAAAGGATACAACTCTCCTCTCATATATTCCTAAAAAAAATAAGTCTGTGAATCTTCTCAGCACTTTGCATCACAGCCCAGAAGTCAGTAATCGTGAAGACAAAAAACCGCAGATAATATTAGATTACAATAAATGTAAAGGAGGGGTAGATATGCTGGATAAAGTTGTGTCATGTTTTACTTGTAAGAGAAAGACTAATCGGTGGCCTCAAGTGGTGTTCAGTAACATGATAGATATTTCAGCTTATAATGCTTTTGTGATGTTTACAGCGGCCAACTATGGCTGGAAAGAAAATTGTTTTGCCAAACGTCGACAATTTTTAGAAAATTTAGGATTACAACTTACTATGCCTTATATAAAGTGCCGAAAAACTTTACCCAGAGCCCCATTTTCTAGAGAAATTGCACAAAAGCTGCGTTATGTAGCTGAGCAGCCGTCAACTTCAACCAAACCTAAAGAACCAGTTAAAAATGCAACTAAAAGAAGTCGATGCCAGCTATGCCCTAAAACAGATATAACTTGCAAAAAATTTGTATGCAAACTGCACTATGAAACAATAACTTTATGCAGCGAATGTAACCATTAGTATTAAATCATTTTATATCACATCCCATGTACATATACTACTTGAACTAACTATGTATGTGACATACATTTTATAAATAAAATAATAAATGTTAAAAAATACATCTCACATATATATACTGGATCTAGCTAGAACTATATAAACTCTTATAAAACCAAAATAAAGTTAAATTTTATTAAGGGTCAATTCTGACCCGAAGAGCGTTAGCGTCAACAATTTTAAAGACCCTATGAAGGTTAAGTGAAACCCAGGTACATGAGGATGCTGATCCACAGAATTTTCATTTGCCCGGGTATCACCTCCTGTCGGTTTTTATTCTTCATAGGGGCCTTGCAATATACGTACGTAATGAAGTTGTGTATCAATGCCAGCAACCATTAGGCATGTCTGACGCTGAATTTAGCTGTCTTTGGGTTAAATTCAAAGTCGGTACACACTTTTTACATTTCGGGTTTCTGTATAGAAGTCCAAACGCGGAAAGATATGCTACCATACATGGCTTCGATACTCTTTCCGACTCCATATCGAAGATTATTGATAGTTGTCCGAGCAGTGAAATTGTAGTTGCTGGTGATTTCAATGTTCATAACACATCTTGGCTTCGCCATTCAAGCCACACAACCTCAGAGGGCCAATTTGCTGAGTTGTTCGCCGCGCACAATCACCTTGTGCAATTAGTTAATGAACCAACACATATTCCATGTGTTGAAGGGCACCAACATAATACTCTTGACCTTTTTCTAACTTCACATCCTGAAAAGTATGAAGTTACTGTCAATGGACCTCTCGGTAACTCGGATCATTGCACCATTTCCGCAACATTTCCGTTCTCCAAACTTCGCAACGTTTCGCGTGCAGCCACGAAGCGTAGTAAATATTTTTACGAAAAGGGTCGTTGGGCCGAGCTCAACGAATTCTTTCGGAATTTTAATTGGAAACTATGTTTTCTTGACAATGATGTCGATTCCATGGCGAAAATGGTTGAAAACACAATTCTACTGGGGATGAAAGCTTTCATTCCCTGTAAGCAAATTTCGGTTAAACCTAGGGCGAAGTCTTGGTTTAACCAGGCATGTAAAGATGCGTTGCGATCCAGAGAGGAAGCATTCAGTACTTGGCGTAATAACAAAAATTCCAATACTGATTTGCTACGCAAGAAGGCAAGATCTTCGTGTGTCAAAGTGTTAAGACGCGAAAAGGCTTCATACGAGTAGCGTATTCGCACTAGAATTCTCACTGCCCCAGGGATAGTAAGAGTTTTTGGTCATTCATCAAAAGTGTTAAGGAAAGTGCTAGTTCTTCAATTCCGACTCCAATCCCCAAAAAGGGAGTGGCTAATAACCCTAAAAATTACCGCCCGATTACAATATGTTCTGCTATATCGAAGGTGATGGAAACTATGCTTAACTTCCATCTAGTGAAATATTTAGAGTCCAACAGTTTACTAAACGACCGCCAGTATGGTTTCCGCAGAGGCCGCTCTACGGGTGACCTATTGGCCCTCCTTTCGGAAAACTGGTGAAGTTCCATACACCGTTTTGGCGAAAGTAAAGTGGTGGCTCTAGATATTTCTAAGGCGTTCGATAGAGTGTGGCATGGAGCACTCCTGTCCAAACTTACTGCATTTGGTGTCGGAGATACCTTCTCTCGGTTTATATCGAGGTTTCTCAGGGATCGCTCTATACGAGTTGTTATAGATGGGGTCTCATCCGATGAGTTCAGAGTCAACTCAGGGGTACCGCAGGGCTCCGTTCTTTCTCCTACTCTATTTCTAATTTTTCTTAACGATACACTTTCCCAAACTTCCTGTCCTATTTACTCTTTCGCAGATGATAGCAGCCTTTCGCATTCCTATTCATTTAACTGCAGGCCGTCAACGTCTGAAATTGAGACGAGGAGGCAGTTTATGAATGACGTCCTGGATAGTGACCTCGCGAAGATTTCCGAATAGGGTCAAGCGAACAGGGTCGATTTTAATGCCCGTAAGAACCAGTGGTGTATGCTTACGCATCGACGTACGTATGGCCATGCTGCTTCATCTGTTTCTATGGGTGGTGTAAGTATTATGGAGTGAGGGGCTCTTGATGTTCTGGGGATGAAAGTGCAGTGTGATGTCAGATGGACGGAACATGTCTTTCAGGTCGCAAAAGAAGCATTCAAGTGCCTTGGCTTCTTAAGACGGTGCAAGAGATACTTCACCCCTTCTGATCTTCTTAATATTTACACCACTTACATCCGACCGAAGATGGAATACAACTCTCATGTTTGGGCCGGTGCTTCAAAGTCTATTTTGAAGTTACTCGACCGCGTACAGGAGAGGGCGATAAAACTCATCGGAGACAGTAGGGTAGCCAACTCTATTGACTCTCTTGAGCATCGTCGCAATGTGGGATGCGTATCGTTGTTCTATCGTTACTATAATGGCAGGTGGTCTGGTGAAATTAGGGAACTTGTTCCTGAAACCCATTCTTTCTTACGCTCAACGCGTTTTTCACCAAGAGCGTATGCGTTTGTGGTCGATATTCCAACGAATCGCACTACGCATTACAGAGAAAATTCGTTTTTTGGCCGAGCAGTCCGTATGTGGAACAAACTACCTGCAGATGTCTTCCCCGCCACTTACAATTTGAAGGGGTTCAAGTCGAATATCCACAGACACTACTCCCTTTATCCTCCTTCCCAAAACCTATTTTCCTAGTACCAGCGCAATGCACTGCATATGTAGGGGTTATACCCTGAGTGCTGGTCCTACTCCTAAAAAAAAAAAAAAAAAACTGGTCATCTAAGCAAAACTTGATAATAAGCTGATCAGCTAACCACATCTGATACCTGATGAACTGATCTGATACCTGATCTGATCTGACACCTGATAAACTGATCTGATACCTGATAAGCTGATCTGATACGTGATAAGCTGATCTGATACCTGATCTCATAACCAGATAAACTGATCTGATACCTGATCTGATAACCTGATCTGACACCTGATAAACTTATCTGATACCTGATCTGATATGTGATAAGCTGATCTGATACCTGATAAGCTGATCTGATAATTGATAAACTGATCTAATACCTGACCTGATAATCTGATCTGATACTTGATAAGCTGATCTGATACCTAAAAGCTTAAATGAATGAAAAAATTCTAAAAGACTTGGTGACAACAAGAAATATATTGAAGAAACAGCTTGGTAGTATAAAAACTGGTGAAATAGATACCCATGAGCAATTAAATGATACATTCAAACCCATAACAGACCCTTTAAAAGAATTTATAAATAGCTCTAAACATATTGATACACCGAATAAAAAAGAAAAGAATGATAAGAAAACTTAATATGAGGACAGTGCCAGCTTTCATCCTCAGAACTCAACAATGAAGTTGGAAACAAGTACCCCTAAGAAACTAATTGAAGAATCAATGTTTAAACAGTCTAAAAGTAACAGCGATTTTGATGAAGATGACTTTTATTCACAACATTCTAATCATGACGATAGTTATTCTGACTTATCACTATTGCAATCGAGAAATGAACTAGATACTAACTATGGTCCACATAGAGATTATAATAACGAATGGAAATTTGGTAGTAGCAACATCGAGTTAAATCAAGATAAAATACAAGTTGGTGGTCAAATATGGGCTCTCACCCCAGGACTGTTTTCTTTAATGTTTCATAAAACACCAAAAAACTATGATAAATTCGAGATTGAAATCTATAAAATAAA
Source organism: Linnaemya tessellans (assembly GCA_951800035.1). Classification (NCBI taxonomy): domain Eukaryota; kingdom Metazoa; phylum Arthropoda; class Insecta; order Diptera; family Tachinidae; genus Linnaemya; species Linnaemya tessellans. The sequence continues at coordinate 78,540,981 of OX637533.1, read as the reverse complement.
TATTACTTACTACCAATGCACACAGAAGAGATTATAAGTCCGATGGCGAAATCAAGGGGACTAAAGGTTACAAGTACAAACATATTATTGGATAATTTTTAAAGACAAAAATCATAAGAGCTCATCGGAATTACCAAAGGCTAATTATTTAGGTAAGGGTTTGATGCAGGAAAATCCTCATAAATCAAACTATATATACTGGGATGATCCAAACGAGTTGGTAGATCGACTTAGACTACTGCTTGCATCACAGTCTGCAGGTCATACTAATCACAACAACGAGATTGTCTCAATTATTGAAGAACTACGTGAAGCTAATATAATAGTATAAACTATATAGACGCATACACATTTTAAATATAAATAATGTGTGTTCATAAGTTCGGACATTATCTAAACGACACTAGCAGTATAATTTCATTGAAAAATGCACCTAAATTGTTGGAGTTCTTTTTCGATGCGAACAACATCATTGATGTCCAAAACAAATGAATCAAAAATGTTGCAAAAGCTTTGGAGGAAAACGATGCTATCAATAAATTGTTTTTGCAAACTCAAATCAAAGAAGTAGAACACAAAATGTTAAAAGAATTTAAAGAATATAACAACAAAGTGCACAATACTCCAAAAAATCAAATCGAAATGCAACAACATGGAATAATATTACAGTTGGAAGAGAATAAAAAATTGCAAGAAAGCATTTCCAAGATCAGAGCATCCTTCGAAGAAGAAATTGAAAGATTAAATGAGAAAATGTATAGATTTGAAAATTACATGTTTGTGTCAATTGCTGAAAGCGCATCAGATAGATCACAACACACCCCAAAGGCTTCTTAAAGCTTAGACATGGATACACGAGCTCCATAAGGAAGCTCGAAAAATGTTTGGCCGTAGAGTTGTTATGAAAGGAATAGACGATCTTTGGCAAGCGGATTTAGTTGAAATGGGGGACTATTCTACATACAATAAAAATTATGGATTCTTGCTAACTGTAATTGATACATTCTCCAAATATGCTTGGGCAGTACCTTTGAGAAAAAAGACAGCTGTTGACACAACGCAGGCAATGGAGATTATTTTTCAATTGGGGCGTGTGCCAAAAAACTTACAAACAGATGATAGTAAAGAATTCATCAACAAACACTTTAATCAATTGATGGATAAATACAACGTCAATCACTACTCAACCTATAGCATCATGAAAGCATCAATAGTAGAACGATTCAATAGAACATTAAAAGGAATGATGTGGAAAGAGTTTAGTTTTAATGGTTCCTACAACTGGCTTGATATATACAAAGATTTATTTAATGCATACAATAGAAAAGTTCATTGCACCATTAAATTGCCACCGGTTAAAGTCAACTCAAAAAATGAAAAACGGCTTCTAAATACAGTATACAGTCATTTAAAGATATACGAAATGTCAAAATTTAATGCAGGAGACCATGTACGTATTAGCAAATATAAACATATTTTAGAGAAAGGCTGTACTCCGAATTGGACAATAGAAATTTTCACAATCAAAAGAGTTCAGAATACATATCCTACAACATACATATTAGAAGATTATCTTGGAAATCCTATTAAAGGTGGCTTCTACACGGAAGAACTGTCAAGAATTAGATTTCCAAATACATATCTAGTTGAAAAGGTGATTCGACTGAAAGGGGAGAAAGCATTAGTTAAATGGTTGGGATTTTCTAATCAACAAAATTCCTGGATAAGCAAGGATGAAATACTATAGTTGGAAAACGAAATAAATCGCCATCCGCAATGATAACAACGATAGCAACATCAATATTTTTTAATAACTAATGTTAATTTTAAAATAAGATTATGAAATATATATGCAAATCATTCCAATAAACCATGTTGTGTAGCAAACTTTATTTATTTGTGAACAGGCTGTTATAATGTCAATAACACTTACTCTGAGCTCTAACTCATCAGCGCTATATGCTAATTATTTTCCTCCCATTGACTTAAACGACACATATGAGTGTGCGCTAAGTGATTTTCATTCATACAACAGTATCCCAAATGTAGACTCCTATAACAATATGTTTCATATTGGGAAACATGTAATTGAAATAACAATTGGATCTTATGAGTTGAAAGATATAGTTGACTACATAGAAGAGCAATACAAACGACTTAGTCCTGGAGAGCATATTTTTATAGAAGCTAACAACAATACGATGCAAGTTAAAATAAATAGTTCTAAAGATCCGATATATTTTAATAGAGAAAATACAAATGGGAATCTTTTAGAATTCAATAGTAAAATCCTAACACCGACCGATAATCATTACTCAGATCTTCCAGTTAATATTTTTAAAGTAAATCTCTTGCGAATTGAAAGTAGTATCGCTACTAACACATATATGAACAATTCAAAATCACATACACTTCATGAGTTTCTGATTAATGTATCTGCAGGCTATAAAATAGATGAGATTCCTTGGAATTACCTGTAAACACTAAAGAGATAAGTTCTCTATCACTGCGCGTGGTTGATCAAAACGGTGATTTAATGAATTTCAGAGGAGAGGAAATTACAATACGAATACATTTAAGACCAACTAAGTAATGATAATATACAATAAAAGTATATCATAAAATACTTCAGTCACGTCTCATCTACAGATATAACTACCTAAACCACAATTGAAAAGATGTTTGTCAAAGGTCACTTACAAAAGCAAACAAAAGTTTTCTCAAGTCTTTGAATTTCAAACTGAAAACAAAATGAGTTCAATAATAAACGTCTTAGATAAGCCATTGTCTGACGAAAATATAATAAAAAAGGACTATCATACCTACATACCATATCTACAATCGTACAACAATAATGATGAGATTCGAATCTCAATACAAAATCAAGATTTGTACGTGTTACCTAGACAGAGCTATGTATATGTGGAATATTTCGTTGTAGATGAAAAAACTGGAAAATTTTCAGAAAATTTTAAATTGAAAAACAACTTTGTTGCACATCTATTTGATGAAATCCGCTACGAGCTTAATGGCATTAAAATCGATCATACAAGGTATTTAGGAACAACAACCACAATAAAATATATAGTACATATCTCTATCACCAACCGAAAGCGTTGTAATGCAAAATGGTGGATGGCATAAAACTGATGATTTGAATCTAAAGAATGGATATTTTAATTTTTATGTACCACTAAAAATGCTTTTGGGATTTGCTGAAGACTACAACAAAGTTATACTTAATGGAAAACATGAATAGATACTCTTGCGCAATAAAAATGATGAAGCTCTTGTACACTCGAGCGTTTCTACTGAAACATCTAAACTTACGATTTCACTCATCTCCTGGAGAATTCCACACGTACAATTATCTGATCAGAGAAAGTTGAATATGATTAAAATTGTTAACAATGGTGCTTCTATACCGATGGCATTTCGTAGCTGGGATTGTCATATGAATCCACAATTGAATACAGGGACAAGTCATATTTGGAATGTTAAATTACCTGCAAGTAAAGAACGACCACGTTTTGTATTGGTCGCATTTCAACGAGATAACAAATTTGTTCACTGTGACCTCACTAATTTAAAAGTACATTTAAATTCAACCTCTTACCCATATGATGATCTTAACATAAAATTTAAAAATGAACGGTATGCAATTCCATATGATATGTACGTAAGATTTCAACAAAGGTACTATATGAAAGAGCCTCAACCCTTGTTAACTGCTCAGGAATTTAAAGACAACGCCTCAATTATTGTAGTAGATGTAAGCTATCAGAACGAGTCAGTCAATACCGGACCGATTGATATAAAAATTTAATTTGAAACAGTAACAAATATTCCAGCAACGACATCAGCTTACTGCGTTCTTATTCATGACCGCGTAATAGAATACATACCAATAAAAGGTCAAGTCCGGAAGGTCTTATAAATTAAACAATATGGATGGTGATATTGTTTTTGTAGACTTGCAAGGTTTCAAAAATTATTCAAATGACTTCATCGCAAGAGAACTAGCTGTAGTTTTCAGCAACAACGAATGCCTCAATTTCATCAAAAAACTGCCTTTTGATTTCGAATGCTTATCAACCAAAAATCAGAAAGAAGCAGTTTGGTTAACCAAAAACTATCATCATGTTAACTGGAATGATGGATCAGTGTCAATTCAAAGCGTTTGCAAGTTTTTAAAATCCAATAGAAGAAATTCACAAAAATATGTTAAGGGGGAAGAGAAGAAAAAATGATTCATCAAACAGTTTATAACATTGAAAACATTGGCTGCATTATTTAAACAAATGGAAACTAAGCATATCAAAATATTGTAGCTATCACGACTATGGTGTTTGTGCCTTAAGGAATGCAATTTTACTTAAAAATGAAACTGTTAACAAACTTTTAAATAAATGCTTATAAAAATTAAAATAAATGTCTTTTTATTTCAAATAAAAACTTACATACATATATATTTCAGAGAACACACAACAAACAAACACAATGGTTCATTCATTCAAATAGTCAAGGGAATATTTGGGCACAAAGAATAAACGCTTATTATTTGTGTGTATGTATATGCGTATATAAATATCTATAAAATTATTTCATTTTATACTGGCCCACTTGCGCTAAATTCAGGAAAGCAAAAAAGCGGACTGTCATACTGACTCACCAATCGTCACACAGACACAGCCTGACATTCCAATCGCCACTCAGAACACAAACACACACACACACACTTAAACATAGCATAAATATTCATATTCTACAAAATACAGAAATCGCACCACCATCCAGATCCCCAAATAAAATCCTTAGATGATCGTAAACAAAATATCAGATTCAATATTTAAGCAATAGTAAATTTTTTTTCACAACGTCTTCAAGATCAGAATAATCAAATTATTCCCTCACACTCAAGCATTGCACACAAAAAGGAAATAACTGAATTGCTGGACAAAATATCTTAAGTAAACACACACCAAAATTAAAAATATCTTAAGTAAACACACGCCAAAATTAAAAACAAGCAAAAAATAAAAGGAGAAATCTCACCCCAGCAAGAACAAACGAGCCACAAACATTAGGGCCATCCATTTATACAACACTTTTGAAATATTGTACTTCCTAAAAAACTTTGTGTTAGATACTAAACATTTTTTATTTTCTATTAGGCCATAGTACACATGGACAGACAGAATTCCTACGCTCTCATATGGACGGACACAAATTTCACGCTCACATACCGACGGTCATGTATTCCCAAGGTCACATATGGACAGACACAAACAAGCAAGGTCTCATATGGACAGACAAAAATTCCCACGGTCTCACGCTCCCATACACAAACTCGTTTCGGTTACTACAGCACCCCTCCACCAAATTACCATCACATATGGACGGACAGAAAGTCCCACGGTCTCATATGGACAGACACAAATTCCCAAGGTCTCATACGGACAGACAAAAATTCCCACGCCTACCCCAACATTATAAAAAAAAACAACAACAATGTGAACACCCTATTTAACCGAGGGTAAATACACACACAAACATTAAGGGATCAAATTACAAAAAAAAAAAAACAATTAACACAAATTTGGCAATTAAAATTTTCAAATTTAATTGCTGAAATTTGACAATTTTAATTGTTCTCGCAAATACAGTTCCCTACTACTTGCGTAAGTGGTCTCGTATTCACCATATTTTCAATCTCTACCAACAGACTGTACAAGGTCTCCAATCGGGGAACATGCTCCTTTAATGTCACGAACATGGATTTTTTCACTGATTGAACTAATCTTTCCCATGCGACGCCGGCATTTGGGTCCAAAGGTGTGTTGAATTTCCATTTAATACCGAGCGGGACAAGGTTGGCTGTCATAGCATCGTAATCCAAAAGCTTAGTTTCGCCTCGGAGCTCTTTCTGCAAACCAACAAAGTTGGTGCCGTTATCGCTCCTTATCTGAATCGGGACACGTCGACGATTAATAAAGTTTCTTATGCATAGCAAACAGGCATCACTTGAGAGATTCGTTGCTATTTCGAGATGAACCGCCCTAATCGTTAGGCATGTAAACAGCGCGATCCAACGCTTTTCTTTTTGGCGTCGAAAAGTGTCCTCTACCGGTCCGAAATAATCTAGCCCTGTATACGAAAATGGTCTCAAATAAGGCGTCACTCTATCTACAGGCAGGATACCCATTATTGGCTGACTGGGTTCCGTTCTATTTATTTGGCAAACAACAAAATTCGATCGTGCTTTATTTAAAACGGCTCTAATATACGGGATCCAAAATTTCAGTCTTATTTCGCTTATTACTGTTTTATTATTAACGTGATTGAATCGATGATGATACCAGTGTACTATAAGTTCGGTGGACGGATGTTTTTTCGGCAGTATACAAGGTAATAGTAACGAACGGTGCGTTGTCTATGCGACCACAAACACGCAGCAACCCAAAATCATCTACGTAAGGACACAGTGTCTTCAAGTTACTTCGGATATCTATTTGTTTGTCTTTCCTTAGGCTCATATATTGGGAACGATATACTGACTGCTGTACCATACGACATAATGGATTTTTCGCACGCTCTTCTTCTTCGGCCAAAAGCTCTGCTTGCTTTATTTAATTGCTTCACGTTTTCAATAAATCTAAGAGCCCATGCCATGGATCTCTTTAATCTGCGACCGTTCGAAAACGGTGAATACTGTATTGTAGTTGTTAAAATATATTTAGTTCGGAGCTCGACCTCAGGTTCATCATGTCGATTATTCTCACTGATAGACGGCCATAGATGTTCTGGCTGTTTTAAGAAGTTCGGGCCGTTTTCCACCGGCCCTCAATTGCGAATTTAGATTTTAAACGCGTGCCCTCATCAGCAGGGTTTTCGTTTCCTGGTAGCCATCGACAATCGTCTGCTGTAGAGCTTTCTAAAACTTCACTGTATGGGAATCCGACCAAAAACACACCCTATAAAGTTTGACAGCATAATCTTTGGTCTTGAAGTCGGACCGATATCACGGCAGCTTGAAGCTCCAGTTTAGGTATAGAATGGTATCTAGTCGGCGCACAGTTCGTTTTGCCACAAATAAATGAAATCTCATACCCTGATGGAGTTTTCATTCTCCAATAGCTAACGACGGCCATAGCCTCTTCGCTAGCATCGCTAAATATGTGCGATTCTTTATCAGTATTACAGAAATTATCATAATGGCAACGACTAATTTCACAGTTACTCACCTTCTTTAATTCGCACAACCAGGCAGCCCACTTACCACACAAATTGTCTAGCAATTCATCGTCCCAATCCAGCTCATATTTTCAAAGTGGTTGCATTAAAATTTTCCTAACTACTGTGATATTGGCTATAAAACCAAATGGATCGAATACTGACATTACTAAGCTAAGCATTTTTCTTTTTGTTGGTTTACGGCGAAGCTCAGGTATACCTTCCGCTATTCGATGAAAACAAATTTATTTGTACCTGGATTCCAGTGCAGACCTAGTATCCGCTCCACACCATCTTTGGACACGTATACTGAACTCGTCTCAACCCCATTAAATACTTTCATAATGTGTTGAGAGCTTGATATAATATTACGCAATTCAAAACCTGCCTCTTGGTGGTTTTTCTTTACTTCTGTCACCACTTGTATGACTTCTGATTCCGACTGAAAGCAGTCTACAGCGCGTGGGTATTCGAAGGTAAACTTCTGAGCATATTTATTTTTTACATACTGAGCATTCGCAGCAAAGTAGGCCGCTCCAAAGATCATTCTCGTCATTACACAATGTTGTACGGGATCGTTAAAATGCATACCTCTCCATAAAAATTTTTGTGCGTTTAAGTACTCGGTCTTTATGGCTATTTGCAAAAACATTTCACGAATATCACCATATATTGCTATCGTTGGCTTTCTGAATTTGTGGAGCACTGACATAAGTGAGTTATTTAAATCAGGACCAGGTAGTAGCGCATCATTTAGAGACATGCCATTTACTTTGGCCGCCGCATCGACCACTACTCGTATGCCTTCTTTATTGGGGTTCTTTACTGCGAAATGTGGTAAGTGATAGGTCTCATGCGAGCTTGCTTACTATTCTATATTCAGTCTTCTGGCGTAAACCTTTTTGAATAAATCGTCTATCTTACTACAGTAATTTGCTGCAAAACGTAGATCTTCTCTCATCCCATTTCAAACCTTGGTGGAAACGATGGGTTGCCAGACTTCCACAGTAATCCACATTCATAACGCTTATTCTTCACCTTGGTGGTATCTTGCATTATGTCTAACGCTCTTTGAACCTTAATTGATATGACCTTTTTAACAAAACTTTTCATGCCAAACAATTCAGTTTCAAAATACTTGTACATCATTTCTTCAACTACCGGATTTCTCTTCACAGCGGCGCAACATATTCGTTTGCCATTATTTTCATAATTTTTTACAGGTCCATAGACAACTAAACCTAACTTACACTTTGTTACAATGGGACCGTACGATGGATTTGTAATTACTTCGGTAGGTACCGTAAGAAACGCGTGTGCAGTGCTTATTATTATTTTTGGTCTTTTTGACTCATATTCGCTTATTGGTATACTCGCAAGGTAGGGGTAGCTATCTACCAGCTGTTTCTTAACAATTTACTGGGCTGGCAGTTCTAAATTTTTTGCCAAATAAACCCTTCTCATTTCATATTTGTTTTGCTCATCATCTACCGCACTCACGTGAACGTTAACAATTTCAGTCGAGTCTGACGTATTTAATCCGTTTAGTCATTGTAGCTTTAATGTTTCCGTTCTACCATACAGTTTACGGGCAATGTCTAAATCAAGCATGGTGGCATTAGCACCGTCTTCAATGAAAGCGTAGGTATAAACCACCCTACCCTTATAATATCATTAATTTGTTCATCCATGTGACAACTAATAAGTTCAATATTCGTGTGGGTAGATGAGGAGCTAGTCGGTCATTCGGAGTTGTTATTATGTAATAGTCTATGGTGCGTTCGCGTGCAATTATTTACTCCACCAGGATTTTTCACAAAGCATGTTCTTACTTGATGTTTTGGTTTCAAACAGCAAAAGCACAGTCGTAACTCTTTAACCTTATTCCAACGTTCATTTGTTTGCATATCATTAAATATTTTGCACTTTCCTACACTATGATACCGGCCATTACAGATTATGCATTGCTCTTCAGCAACACTAACCATTGCATATCTATTCGGTTTTTGTGTTGCATGTTGTGCATTGCCAGGTTTACGATTGGGGTTTCCTATAGTAGCTGACAATGAATCCGACACCATATTAGCAAGTTTTCTCATGCAGTTAACCCAGGCACTAAAATCTGATATATTCGGAGTTCTGCCGAGACTTAAGCACTTTTCTGCCCATTTGATTTGTCTGCTAGTTGGTAATTTCGAAAATAGTTCACTTAACAATGATGGGTTGGATAGATGATGTTCTCCCTCTACTGACTTTAAATAAGATGCCATGTTATTTACTTTGTTGGCAAAATTAATAAGTTGGTCTAATTTACCATCGCTACAGGCGGTATACACTGGGCGATATTCTGGATTTCTTGTCGTAGTTCCTCGACGGTGGTCTTTGTTTGGTCATTGGTGCTGATCATCAGACTTTGTAGTGCGGCCATCTGGCGTTCTCTCTGCATTTCCGCAATTTGTTTTGGGGCATCAGACGAGTGGCTTGTGTCTGCGACGTACTTAAATTTTTTGGTGCTTGCGAACTTCTACCTTCTATTATATATCGACTAGGCGGTACTCCTTTGGTTTCTTCTATTATTTATGAGTTCAGACATACATACAAGTAATAATTGGACAAAGTATATATGCGGCAGTTAAATGATTCGGCAAATGTGTATTTGTAGAGCAGTTGGACAAAGTACATATACGGCAGTAAGACGAATCGGCAATGTATATTTGTACGACAATTAGGCAAAGTACATATACGGCAGTTAGGCGAATCGGCAAATGTATATTTGTACGGCAATTAGACAAAGTACATATACCGCAGAGAATAAATTTCCCAAGAATAAAGTTGTCGCTCGTTTGAAAGCTCGGCAAAAACAAACAATCTTTAATTATATTAAGGTGATGATGATATAATTATGATGGCGTTTATTCTCTAAAAATGATATACATAAGTTACAAATATATTTTATTGCATAATATTCTTACTTGGTCGATCTTCCTAACAAACGAGGACAAGTTAGCTCTACAAATGAAATTATAAAGATGGCTTCTAACAAGTATACATATCAATTTACTTATTATGCCAATTTGGCGCGTACATACTGCACATAAGTATAAGGGATAATGCTTTAGATTAAAATGGTGTCAACTCTCGTACTTTCAATGTTGACGTTGCTAACACTTGCTTTTTAGATATCCCCACAAAAAGAAGTCCTGAGCTGTCAAATCAGGCGACCGTGGAGGCCAATCAACATCACCATTTCTTGAAATAACTTGTTGTGGAGAGAGGTATCGCAGTAATTCTATTGTAATCCTGGCTGTGTGTGATGTGGCATCGAATATTTTTCGATAATAAATTTGCCACGTGTCTACTTCACGACTGCCAAATATGAACTGGTAAGACTACAGTTTACCAAAATGGCGGCAGAACAAAGTAGTATACGTTCCCGGCGGTAACCCTGTAGTTCTCTGTTATTAATATATGCCAAAGAAACTGGCTGTGACTCAACGATTATATAAACAGTATTAACAACAAATTAAATTTAGGAAATCGTGTATATTTTCTATATAAATTAAGTCAAAGAATATTATTTTTTTTATCACTACTATATCTCAAAGCTACATCCTCTAGTTACCAACGAAATAAAATTAGCAGCAAATATTTTGAAACTAAATTATAACTTTAAACTTATAGCAGCAGCTATACATAATATTCATAAGAATTTTAATTTTATGCATGTTTTACAATAGTCGCGAAGTAAACCTCAACGTTAGTGAAAGAAGAAATCTTAGTGATAAGGGAATTTGTAATATATTGGGAAATATTTTCACCGCTTTATTTAATCATGATCGCAGCTAATGTGGAAAATTAAAATATTTTTCATAAAACCAATTCATCCGTGGAATATTTTAATGTTTTCATTTATAGTATTTTGATAAAATTTCTGGGTTCACTCGAAACAGTTTCCAATCATGATAGAACAGTAAAATGTCTTATCTACTTAGATATAATTTTGTACATATGCACAAATAATACTGCTCAGCAAAAAATCATTTTTTTCTCTCCTTTAAATAAAACTATGTGGGCTATATGGATTTTGATGCGCTGAACTCAAATCCGTTTTCGGTTTTTTTCTATCAGGTCGGGACTTTTTTTATAGGCGTGGCAAATTTTCCCCCCTAAATTAGTCAGGTACGGGGACAAATTTCAACATAACTCGAGAAAGAGTCTTCCGATTTTCAAATATGTGTAGAATATGTGTAACAAAATTGTTTTTATATTAGTCGAATATAATATTTCTCTATCTCTTATCGTTTTGGAATTATTCAAAAATTAATGGAGAAAAAAATTTTTTTTGTGCAAAACTCGTAATTTTATTCAGTTGAAATATTTAATTTATAAAAAGTGTGTGTGTGTGTGCAAGTCACACACGGTAGAAGTGAAACTTCTGAAAAGTTCCTGATTAAAAAACGTATTGAAAATATTGAAAAAATGAACAGTCGCTTCATTTAAACTGTATATTTATAAGTACATAAAAAAAGAATTAGAATTACTGAAAACAGTTCAAATTTTTATTTTCATTTTGTACATGTGATAACTTTTTCTGACGTGCACGAAATTCTCGGACACGTTCCGTAGAACTTTTTGCGGTTTTATTAATTTTATTCTCATTTTTTTCCGCCAGTATTCACGATTCTTTTCAACTTTAGTTTTTGGTAGAATTGTAAAATTAATTTATCAAGGAGATAAAAATATTGACACAAATAAAAATTCATCAACAATCAACACACTTCTACTAAAACTTTCTAACCAATAAACCAATTTTTAAGCAAAATATAATTGTATTGGAGAATAAGCTAATCATAAGACATTTTTAATAACCTCTTATAAACGTACTTATTATTTGCTTGCATCTGTTAAAAATGGCAACTGTTTTCCTAAATATGTTTACTATACACTTGTCTTACTAATAGTTTTACAAGCACACTTGTAAAAGACTTATGCCCATTATAGTTCCATACGTACTTTTTTTAAGTGATGTCCCGTTATATGGCATCGTAAACTTCGCATTATTTGCAAAATGCCTGAGTTAAGTTCATTTCTTTCAAGTGTAAAGTGTTTTAAAGGAAAAAGTGAATAAGAAAAAGTAAAAATTAAATTAAAACAAGTAAAAATTAAAACAAGTAAGTTCGCCTGTGCCGAATCTTAAATACCCTTCACAGATGAAATTATTTTCGTTAAAATTTTTTGTCTAGGAAGCTCTTTCTAATACCTCTGAACGTCTTTCAAAAATATTAAATGTGTTTAATTTACAAACAAAAAGAAAATATCCGTTTCATGTACCTCAAAAAGTTCAAATTGTCCAACCGTAGAATCGTCTTGTAGATTCTTTTGGTTTTTAAAATCAATTTTTTTTTCCTGATATATAAAGTAGGCATAATTCATCAAAAAATTCAAAAATAGAAAGTTATATGGTTACTTTAATGAATCAGAAAATGTCGATTTTCCAACCCTGGAACCGAATTTTTAGTTTTTAAAATGTGTAATACCAATTCAATTCTTAGCGAAGTATAAAATATGTTCAATTCACTGAAAAAAACCAAAATTGGGAATTTATGTGGGTACCAAATATATGTACCAAAAATTTCGATTTTCCAACCCTGGAACCGAATTTTTAATTTTTTGATACTAATTTAATTTTTTCTGAAATATAAAATAGGTTTAATTCACTAAAAACACAAAATTTGGAATTTATGTCCCAAATATATATATGGATTTTCCAACTCTGGAAGCGAATTTTTATTTTTTTCCAATGCAATTCTTAGGCCGAGGCCACGCAATGAGCGGCAAAGCGGTGAGCGGCTGAGCGGTGAGCGGCAAAAAATTAAAACATATGGAATACTACTGAAGCGGCCACGCAATGAGCGGCATTTCTAAGCGGCTAAGCGGCATTCCTGAGCGGCTAAGCGGCGCCGCTCAGGAATAGAATTTGTTCTAATTTTTAGTTGATTTCTGAGCGGCGAAGTATAAACATGGCAAAAGTGAATGCGGAGCTTGTAATTTCTTCGGTACAAAGCCGACCGTTACTATGGCAAGATGACAATCTATCTTTTAAAAATAAAAATATAACCGATAAAATTGGAAATTTGCGCAGATTTGTATATAAATGGTTAAATTCGCCGTAATGTCGCATTGCTTGATTTATAGGATGAATACCAAATCTTCTTTTTTTTCTTAAACGCATTAAACTCTTGTGAATATGAATACGATTTTTGCATAAAAACATTAAACAAACCTCTCTTGACTATGGAATTTTAACATGTAACTGCACTAACCGCTCAGAAATGACGCTCAGTAATAAGCCACTTGCCGCTCAAACTCGCCGCTCTGCCGTTCACCGCTCAGCCGCTCACCGCTTTGCCGCTCATTGCGTGGCCTCGGCCTTAGTGAGGTGTAACATAGTTTTACACGACAAAAAAAAATTAAAATATTTAAACTTTTTGGTCACTTTCATGTACCATAAAATATTTAATTTGTCTAACCCTGCAGACGAAATTTTGATTTTTTAAGATTTTAATACCAATTTTCTTCTTCCTGAAATATAAAACAATTTTAATTAGCAAAAAAAAAAAAACAACGTCAATTGCCTTACAATAAGGGTTATGCTTATTATTTGCTAATAATATTTCTGTTGGGTTTACAATAAATTTTAAGTTTAATGTCAATGATACAAAAATAAGTGAATAAGCGAATTAATTAAAGTTACAATAAACAACCATAGAACAAAAAATATTAAGTATCAAGTTTCAATTATAAATAAATCAAAGCAAAACAAGTAAAAGTGCTATATTCGGTTGTGCCGAATCTTAAATACCCTTCACAGATATAATTCTTCTTTCTTTCTCGCTAAAACTGGAAGTAGGTTTAGTTAAAAGATGTAACATAGTTTTACTTGACAAAAAAATTTAAGTTTTTAAACTTTCTGGTCACTTTCACGTACCATATATTATTTTATTTGTTCAACCCTGGAGTCGAAATTTTGATTTTTTATGATTTTAATACCAATTTTGTTCTTCCGCAATTATTAAATAGTTTTAATTAGCAAAAACTACAACGTCAATTGCCTATTTGGTTACTTTTCTTTATTTCTATTTCCCAACCCTGGAAAAGATATTTAAATTTTTTACCAATGCAACTCTTAATGAGGCAGGAAATAGTTTTATTTAGGAAAACTTAATATTTTTAACCCTTTTGGTCACTTTTATGTACTACAAAATATTGCTGTTATCCAAATTTGGAGTCTAAATTTGGATTTTCTTTTTTTTTAATTTTTGATTTTTCTGAACTAATAAATAGTTGTAATTAGTAAAAAACCGACGTTAGTTGCCTTTTTGGTTACTTTTGTGTATAAAAAAAATTTTAATTTCCCATCCCTGGAAGCGAAATTTGATTTTTTTCTTTACCAATCCTAGGGTTCATTAGGTATAATGTCGTTTTATATAAGAAAAACTTAAAATTTGCAACCATTTTGGTCACTTTCATGTACTACAATAAATTGCATGTACCAAAAAAACTTTAAACTTCCCAACCCTGGAAGTGAAATTTAAATTTTTTTGTTTTATTTTTAACCAATGCAACTTTTCATGAGGTATAAAGTAGTATTATTTAAGAAAAATTTACAATTTTCAACCATTTTTGTTACCTTTATGAACTATAAAATATTGCACTTGTCCAACCCTGGGTTCGAAATTTTGATTTTTTTTATACCAATTTTGTTCCTCCTAAAATATAAAATGTTTTAGTTGAAAAAAAAACGACGTGAACTGCCTCTTTGGATACTTTATGTATAAAAAAAATTAAATTTCCCAACCCTGGAAGCGAAATTTTAATTTGTAAAATTTTTTATCAGTGCAAATCTTCATGACGTATAAGGAGGTTTTGTTAAAGAAAAACTTAAAATTTTTAACAATTTTAGTTACTACATGTGCTACAAAATACGGAATGGGCCGAAAAAAATTTTAATTTTCCATCCCTGGAAATTTTTTTTTTTTTGGTTTTTAATAGACCATTGAGGCTTCCTATAGCAAGAAATGGGTTTAATTTACAAAGATTAAAAAAAATAATTGACTTTTGGTATAAATTTTGCGTTGAGAAATAGGTGTAAGCTTCCCAGCTCTGTAACCACACTTCGGATCTTTCTGAACTTCAATAGCACTCTATTTAAGTTTATTTCCAATCCAACGGTCTAAGAACGAAGTCTCTAGCTTTTCTGTCGGCTTGGGAAAACTGATTTTACGTACAGACAGACGGACATCGCTCAATTGTCATCGCTATTCATAAGGATCCAGAATATATATATATATATATATATATATATATATATATATATATATATATTTTATGGGGTCCTATATTGGTATTGAAGAAATTTCACACGGAATGACAAACCTATATATACCCTTTCACTTATTTGTGAAGGGTGTAAAAAGGTGTGCAATTCAATTAACTAAAAGTAGGCAAAATATATGCAGGGGTTCAATAAACTTAAAATAAATAAAAACACAGTAAAATTATGTATTAACATGCTACCCCCCCGACTGTCATGTAATGATAATTATGAGTCTCAAATTTATTTGGTAGCTGAAGTATCTCCTTAGTGAGGTTTGTAAATCTGTTAGGTTTTGTATTTGTGAACTGTACTCGCTTGTATGTATTTTATTGAGTAATGGCTTTAGACGTGTTGAATGGGTTTGTTCTCTTAAAGCTTGGTGTAAGATGCTATAAGTGAGCTGGATGTTGTCTGTTGGCCTTGTATTGACATGAACTTATTTTTGAGAGTACATTCCGGTTCCAAATAAAGCAAACCCGAACCCTTTAGTGTACATTGATTGATATCTTTCTTACTCACAGCCGTTGTATGAGTTGCCGTGGGTAGTGCGTAAATCCATTTGTTCTGGTGATGGAGAGGGATCCAAGCATTGGTGGCCTTTATTTGTTGAACTGGGCAGTCAGCTTTAGTATCGTTGTGAAATAAATTTATTTCCCAGGCGCATATTGGTGAACTTGATTCATACACGATCTGTACTTTGGAACACACAAATCTATCTTCTTTGATGACGTCGCATAAGTTAAGTTCAGTGTTGTCAATTATAAAATACTGACGACGGACGACATTGACGGCCAAAATGGAAGAGCATGGTTATATTGATAATAAGGTATCGTTGATCCAATTTGGCACTGCTATAAGGTTGAATACTAAAAACTGGTCACGCTCAACTAATGGCAAATTAACGCGAAATATGACGGTGTTATTTGTGAGTCCACCATGAACTCTCATCAATTTGTACAATTGCAATATATCATTCTGTTCTACAGGCAATTCAAGTGACTCTGGCAAATGCATTCTTATTTTGTCTA
Source organism: Linnaemya tessellans (assembly GCA_951800035.1). Classification (NCBI taxonomy): domain Eukaryota; kingdom Metazoa; phylum Arthropoda; class Insecta; order Diptera; family Tachinidae; genus Linnaemya; species Linnaemya tessellans. The sequence goes on along the minus strand of OX637533.1, from coordinate 78,524,343 downwards.
TTTCCTGTTGTAATTGGTACGGAGTAAGGATAAGCGGACTTATGATACCGTGATGAGTATTTGTAAGAATATCCAGTATTGAAGACTGTATGTGTTACAAGTTTGCCGCAGTGATCGTTATTTGAATGGATAGCGATGAAAAAATGCGGTAGATTCTTTCTTCGTACGGTTCCTTACTGACGTTGTGTATCTTGTTGTATACTTGCGATATTTGTTGGTCGATTTGGTCAAATTTCTTTTTTACTAGCCCTTGGTCTGCTTTCAGGATGTTCATAGTTCAAAGTAGAATCTACAATTGACGTTTGATTTCTTAACAGGCTGAGCAGATGCGCGTCATTTTCCTTAATTTGTAAAATCGTGTTTGCCATCTCTTCTGCATATTTTGAGTCCAGTACGCCAAATAGTGAGTTTGCGATGTTTCCCACTAATATGATTGCTCCCCTTTTGTGTCTTTTCCCGGAAAGTAGAGTACTGCTCATGTCTAATTCACATTTGGTATTTGAAAAGGTTTTGACACGTCGATTTATCTTGCTAGGCTTCCCAGCTCTGTTCATAAGTCAAGACGTGTTTTGTTTTGCTCCATAAGATCTTTTTTTTTACAAAGTGTTTTTATCAACAATAAAGTTCGTAATAGTGAAGTTTTTGATCCTTGCTTTGCTGTAGTGATTTGCAATTGGTCTTTGAGTGGATTTTTTTGTGCGATTAAAAACAAAGCCTTAATTTTGTCTTATCGTTTGGTTCCAAACGTTCACACAGTCGTCCAAACGTTCACACAGTCGTCATTGACGACTTATCCACCTGTGATGTCAGCTGATCCGCTCAACTTGTGATACCTTTTTCGCCATCATTTCTGGTTTGTGAATTGGATTAGCTATTGTGCCGCCATCTGTTGTCGGATAGTTTCCTTTGTGACACCCAGCAAATATTTACGCCCGTGATTTAATTGAAATTCGTTTAAAATGTCGTGTAACCATAAAAATTGTAACATTAAAAATGATGACGATATCATGTTGGCTGTGTGACAATCTCTTCCATTTCAAATGTAGTGGTCTGTCTACTTTAGTAGCCGAATCCCTCACGAAAAATAATGGACTTCACTGGTGCTGTATTGCCTGTAGAAAAATTAGTGTGAGTTTCTATCACTTTTTTCGAGGTAACATTACACAATTTAATGAAATTCAAAATGAAGCTAGAAAACTTTTAGAACGCATTTCTAAATATGGTAAATTATTTGAAGATTATAAATCACTGGATAACTTAAAATTCCCTACTCAAATATCACCAAAGCGTCGTAAATCGTCCAGAATTAATAAAGAGAAGAATGAACTGTCTGTCGTTGGTCCTGATCCTGCACCGTTGAATGCAAAGTCAGATACTGAAGGTCGTCAACTAATATCCTGCACCGTTGAATGCAAAGTCAGATACTGAAGGTCGTCAACTAATATCTAATATCAATGTACATAAATTTTCGTACTCGCAGGAGAGAAGTATTACGTTTTTTAAAATCTCTATACTGTTTGATGTTTTCTGTCAAGTAGTTGATCAAACATTTTGGCCTCCTCATGTCTTAGTACGGTAGTATGTATTTAAGGATAAGCAAAATATTGCTCACCTTCCTGCACTTGTGCCGACTACCCCAAAAAACTAAGTAACTTTTCTGATAAGCAACTCATTACATATCAGAATATTCGTGGACTTAAAACGAAACTTAACAACTTATATTTGCAAAGCTTTAACTTTAATCATCATGTGTATATATTCACTGAAACCTGGCTGAACAATACCTATTTCAACTCCGAAATTATCTGTGATAATTTTCATATATTTGAGTTTCGGGATTTTAATCTACCTAGCATCACATGGAAACTTTCACCTGAACATAGCTTTTATATACCTACCCGTACTAGTGATACGGCTGATGAAATTTTTAAGAGTTTATCAGATTTATATTTGCATCAAATTAACGGAACTTTTAATGTTTATGGAAAAATTTTTGAACTTGGTATTTGTTAATGAGCCTAAAGAATGCACTGTAAGCCGAGCTTATCCCGTAACTATCCCACAATTGAAATAAGCTGCAACATATCTCCTATTTTTCCAGCTAGAAACTCTGTTCATAAAAAAAAATAGTTTTCTGTTATATAAGTATTCAGTTCTTCGTGCAGAATACAATCTTCTTTACAATGATTACATCATTGTCGTTAAGCGCAATCTTGTTCAAGATACTAAAACGTTCTTTAAGTTTGTTAATACAAAAAGGTAATCAACTGGCTTTCCTAAGGTCATGAAATTTTTGTGCTCTGAGACTAGTGATAATTTGGAAATTTGTAATATGTTTGCTGACTTTTTTGCTTCCACATACTCCTATGCTGTGTTCGATGCTAATACTATCTACCCTTACAAAATACATAGCTGCTCATAATAATATACATACATTTAATATCACTACCTCCCATATTTTAAATTGTTTAAAAAGTGTTAAATCGTCACACATGTATTAGTGGTCTTGATGGCATTCCAAGTTTCGTTGTAATTAACTGTGCTTCTGCCTTACTAACTCCATTGTCCATAATATTTAATGCATCTATAAATTGTGGTCATTTTCCCGATATTTGGAAAAAGTCTTATATACTACTGTTTAAAGCAGGAAATAAATCAGAAATAACCAATTACAGAGGAATAGCGAAATTGAGTGTAATTCCAAAACTTTTTAATAAATGTATAATGGATAGTCTTAATCATCAAATTTCTTCCTTATTATCACCACTTCAACATGGTTTTCGTAAAGGTTTTTCTGCTATGACTAATATTCTCCAGTTAACAACTTTAGTGAATGCAGCTTTCGTGAAAGGCTATCACACGGATGTCATCTACACTGATTTCAGCAAGGCATTTGACAAAGTTAATCATGCGCTGCTTTTAAAGAAATTAGACATAATGGGTTTTAATAATAATTTATTATGCTGGATTAAATCTTATTTGTTAAACAGGACACAATCGGTAAAATTTAACGCTGCAGTTTCAAGGGACCTTTCAGTAATCTCTGGTGTTCCGCAGGGGAGTCACCTTGGTCCAATTCTTTTCCTTCTGTTCATCAATGACCTACCAGAAGCAATAAAATACTGTAATATATTGATGTATGTGGTCGACGTAAAAATATGGTGCGAAATAAAACTTACATCTGATCAACAGTTCTTGCAGAATGATTTAAACAATTTTTATATTTGGTGTAAACTAAACTTAATGCAATTAAACTTGAACAAATGTAATCATATGCAATTTTCAAGATCACACAGCCCTGTTCACAATTATAACATTGATGGTTATAATTTAAAAACGCTTCACGAAGTTATGGATTTGGGAATTTTACTCGATAGTAAACTTAATTTTGTCCAACACATTTCTAAGACTGTTAATAAATCCAGAAGTATCCTTGCATTCAAGATGGCCACAACAGTTTAATGATCCTTATGTCACTAAAACATTGTATATTGCATTAGTTCGGCCAATTTTAGAATATGATAGCATAATTTGGAATCCACTGTATAACGTTCATATTGAATCCGTTCAAAAACAATTTCATATTTTGTGTCTAAGAAACGTTTATAGAAATCGGATGGCACTTCCATCATACTCTACGAGATTAGCTGAAATTAATCTTCCTACTTTAAAGAGCCGGAGTACAATGCTCAACACCTCTTTTATGGTAAATCTTTTCAGTGGTAACATCAACTCCGAATTTTTACTGAACAACGTTCTTTTAACCCACTCACTTCGTTCTTCTAACCCACTCTATATTGCAGCTTGTCGTACTAACTATGAAATGTCAGATCCTCTATGTACTTGCTTTAATGAAATTCATTTTATAGATTTTTCGCAGAACCTTTGTATCATCGAACGTAACGTCATATGTTTTTTTAATCATTAACTTTTACTATGTTCTATAAGTAGCGCAATATTTAATTTGTATTAATTTAATTGATTTATATACTATTCTGCTTAAATAGTATGTAAGGAAATTGTCCATAGACTAATTTAAATAAATAAATGAATAAATGTCTTCACATAAATTGCTTAAAGCTCTGGTACCGCTTGCAAACATTTCTGATTCGGACCAAAATTCCTGTAAGTCGTAATAAATTAGGATCTGCCAATCTGAAGATGAAATTGTTGCTGATCCAATGGCTTCGAAATGTATGCCTAGCTGTTTCCCGAACTGTTTGTTGTAAACCTGTGCCGTTAATACTAACGGCATTAAAATGATCGCCATCATAATAGTGAAAATGTTTTGGCTTATTGACATCCGTCTTCTTTTTCGCTTACTCTCCGGAGTCTCGTTCTGCTTAGTGGTTGTACCAATCGAGTCATCTTGTTGAGTGGGTTCGTCCTCTTTAGAATTGTTAATTGGTAATGGTGCTAGCCTGAAAATTGGTCTTCTGCAAACCCCCTTTGATGTCTTGACATCTGCTACTCTAATGAAGCCATCATCGCCCTTATGTGTTTTTATGATTCTTCCTAGCGGCCATTGTAATGGAGCTGTTTTGTCTCCTGTTTTGGTGTTGTCCTGTTGTGTGTTCCATTTGTATCGGTACTACAGTTCGGAGAGATACTCTCGTGACCAACGCTTCCAAAACTCTGACTTTAAGTGGGTAACTAATTTCCATCTTGTTAACAGATTCTTTCCGTTTTCTGTGCTTTCTGCTTCAATTTGGGAATTTAGCGGTGCTCCTTTAAGAAAATGGCCAGGGATTTAATGCCGCCAAATCGTTTGGATTATCTGATATCGGACTTATGGGTCGAGAGTTAAGATTTCCTTCAATTTCTATGACCACTGTGTCGAATTCCTCATATGTCAGTAATGCTGTTGACACATTTCTCATCAAGAGATGTGTGTCTGATTTTACAGCTGCTTCCCACCACTTCCACTTTATACCACCAAGAGCTGAGGTGCTCTTGGTGGTATAAAGTGAAACATCATGCCTCGTGTTGTGCATTCTTTATCTATTTTTTCGACAGCCAAGTTTCCGTAAATCGCTTCTGATAATTCTGTCAGTTGATTATTGGCGACAACAAAGTTAGTAGCATTGTCACAGTACAAATTTTTGCAGTGACCTCGTCTGCTTATAAATCTTTTTAATCCCTATAAATGCATCTGTAGTTAAACTGCTAACTACTTCTAGAGGCACCGCCTTGGTAGAAAAGCAGCAAAATACTGCTATGTAGGCCTTTTTCCTCTGATCTTATAGTGAGCCCAAAATGGGCCACAAAAATCAGCTCCAGAGTTAATGAAGGGTCGAGCTGGACTGGTTCTGGTTGATGGCAGATTTCCCATAATTTGAGTGAGGAGTTTTGGTTTGGCCCTAGCGCATTTTATACAATGTTGGACAATTGATCGGGCTGTTGACTTTCCCTTAATTGGCCAGTATTTTTGCTTTGTGTATGATAGCAGCACTTGAGGACCACAGTGTGTATTTTGTACATGAATCGTTTGCATTAGCACCTTTGATAACGGATCGAGGTAGGGAATCACCATTGGGTGTTTGGCGTCGTACGAAAGTTGTGATGATTCTAAACGTCCTCCTACTCTAATATTGCCATTGCTATCCAAAAAAGGCGTTAGATTTTTAAGCAGACTGTTTTTAAAATCGGACTGCTGCATTGCCCCAGTAATGGTGATAGTGGCTCGACCAAGCTCCAGTGTTGATAAAGTGAAGTTACTTTGTGTCCTTAATCCTCATGCCTTATTTATAAACCTCAGCATAAAGCCAACTAATCGTTGTAGTTTGTTAAATGATCCTTTGTGTCTTATTTCATAAATAATATTTGTTGAACTGTCATTGGTTATTGCGACTGTAGTTGTTTTCTTTCGTTCCATATCAGTGCAATCAGTTCTGCCTTGCACCATCGAATACCCTGGTGGCCAAATATACTTCCGCCCATGCAGAAACAAAGGGCCGTAGAACCATAATGTATTTGTTGTTAACCTTTTTGGGGAAAGACCTCTCGATACAATATCTGCCGGGTTGTCAGTTGATTTAACGTGCCTCCACTGGGCAGCTAATGATGATTCTTGTATAGCAGCAACGCGATTGGCCACAAATGTTTGGTGGGATGATGATGGAGAATTTATCCAGGCCAAAATGATTTCTGAGCCTGTCCAGAAATAAATTGGTGTATCTTCAAGTTTTAACTCTTTTTTAACTTTTGCCGTTAGTTGAACACTTAGCAGTGCAGCGCATAACTCGAGACGAGGTAATGTCTGACGTTTTACTGGTGCTACTCGTGATTTGGCGCAAAGTAATCTTAATATTACTTGCTCGTTCTTGATAACAGGTCTGATGTACAGTGTTGCACCATACGCTTTTTCCGATGCACCTGCGAATGCGTGAAGTTGTATATTTGATGATACAATGTCGGGAGACTTGGATATTGTTTATATTTACTAAGTCCTCGCGGAATGTACAACATTTTTGATGAAGATCAGATGGCAGAGGGTCATCCCAGTTTGAATTTATTTGTCATATTTCTTGAAGGAACATTTTTTGCCGTAACAATGATCGGTGAGAGCAATCCCAATGGATCAAACATTCTAGCTATTTCGGAGCTAACTGAGCGTTTTGTGACAGTTTGCACATCTCCTAGGTTGACCTTGAAGGATAACTTGTCTATATTTGGCATCCAGGTTAGCCCCAACGTTATTACGTACTGATTGTTTTCGCTATTAAAGTCAATGTTGACTGCTTGTTGTTGTTCAGTTGCGTTTGGGATGAGTTGCTTATGATTTGCGCTTCATTTTTGAAGGTAGAACCCGTGTTTTTGTAGTATATGTTGTAACTCCCTTTGCTGTACTAGTGCTATGTATTTTCTAATAGAAATTGAGCTCCATAGGGATACCGTGTCATGTTTTCTTTCGCTATCCTTTCTAAACATTTTGTAGCCAGATACGGTGCTGATCGTATTCCATAAGTAACTGCGTTAAGTTGGTAGAATTTCAGTGTTATATTGGTGCTTTCTCTCCAGATGATAAGCTGGTATTTTCTATCTTCTGGATACATCTACATCTTTTGGATATCTGCCGTGAAAACAAATCTTGGTAGCCGAAAACGCAACAGAAGTGAAACAAGGTCACTTTGAATTGTGGGTCCAGTAAACATTAAATCATTTAGTGACATGCCATCAGAAGCATCAAATACCACTCGTAATTTAGTTGTTTGACTTTTTGGCCTAATTACGCAATGGTGCCGAATAAAATACTTCGGCTTGTCAGTGGAGTTTATATCTATTTCGGTCACGTGACCCACGGCTTCGTATTCCTTCATGAACTGGATGTATTGTTTTTTGATTTCTGGAGCCTTAGCTAGACGTCTCTCTAGTGACAGAAATCTGTTGAATGCTACACTATGTGAGTCGCCTAATTCATCAGGATTTTTGAAAAATGGAATCCTGACCACAAATCTTCCGTTGGTATCTAGTGTGACAGTTTGTGTAAAATTAGTTTCATACTGTTTTTCTGATACTGATAGGCATTTTTCAGCTGGTTTTACCGTCTCAAGTTCCCAGAGCTGAGCAATGGTTTCTTCTAAGCTGGATTCATCTCCGGTACATACTCCTCATGCCAAAGGAGGTGCATCGAGTCCGCCAACCGGTCCAGCAATAACCTAACCTAGTACGGTATCCTGTATTGTAGGCGTTTGACTAGTCGCTCACTAACCATATTTAGTTGCGATCCTGAGTCTAGGACAGGCCTCCTCAGCCATTACACTCCAGATACGAGTGCCAATCGGATTTTCTACACGTATTCACATACGCAACACGAACAGTAACGAAATTCACATCAATGAGAGAAGAGAAAATAAAAATTTTATTCATAGACAACAACAAATGCATGACTAAATTTTCAACCCGCGTTGCCATCGTTCGATTTTTTTGTATTCTTGGATGGATGAATTTACATATATTATGATTTTTAGTAATTTTGTATGATACAAAAATGGTTTAATAATATTTTATATCTCCATTGGAAGATAGTATTGTCTATAATATAATATTTTAATATAAGCGTTATGAAAATTTTATACAGAGGAACTTTTTTTTAAAATCGAAAGAAATGTTATTTACTCAGTTGCACTAGTATTTTAAAATTTTTGGTACATTATCTTTACACCATTTACAGTTTTATTTCAGAATTTTCTTATCATATTTTAGAAAATTTTATTTTTTTATATATCATAATTTCCCAAATATGTATATACTGTGGCTCATAGTTTATTTTATGCAGCAAAATGTTATACTAATAGAAAACAAAAAAGAATTTTCCCACTCTTTGTCCCACATTTTGCAATTTTCTAAAGTTATATGTATGTACAAATACAAATTTTGTTTAATTTTGCAGTAATTTTTTTTTTTCATAAAAAACATGCGACTTGCCTCGTTGAACTTTAACAGTCAATTAAATTAAATTTTTGTGTGCGCTTGGGAGGCCAAAAAATTATACTACATACAAGGGCTCACAGCGATAAGGCCGGTACTCTGTTTGAATTTTCGAAAAATGTTTAGCAACATTAATTATTTCATTTGAAAAAATTGACAAATAAAAATTATAAATTTCTTGTTTTCCTTAAGGCTAGTACTCTGTTTAAATTTTCGAAAAATATTTAGCAAAATTGTGTTCAGAAAAATTTCACGTGTTTTTCATAGTAAACTCGTTTTCCAAATTTTTCCACGCTTATTTCGACTAAATACTTTTTATATGGGCTTTGACAGCATTTCGGTCGAAATTGTGAATAGAATATAGGCTATAGAAACAAAAATCAATAAAAGTGAAAACTAAGTTTGCCTTCTTTTATTATTATCAATTTGATTTTGTGATCAACGGCAACACCTTTAAATGTTCTTTCTTGTTCACATAGTTGTCAGACAAAATAGATGCAATATCGCCAAATTTTGGAGAAAAAACATCAAAATCTTCATATTACTTTTTCAAATCGTTAATGAGAAATTATTACGGTAGTTTTATGAAAAATACCTCAACATTTCTACAGAATTAAAAAATGCTTTCAATTTTTCATATAAAACAGTGTTATTTTGACAAAAATATTTAAAAACAATGAGTAAGTTAAATTTGAAGTATACGTAAAATAAGAAATTGCTTCTGTTTAATATATTTGTTCCTATAAATTTTTTTATTGCAAAAAGTTTTATGGGGAGAAGAGGGTACATAAGGCTCTTTTTTCCGAGGCTCTATATCTCAGAAGTTACATTGCCGATTATTATTATTTAGATTTTTTAATTAGCTTCTTTAATGTAGCTATCACCTATTACTAATATTTTACGAATTATATTGCTAGAAGTACGACTTTCAACGTCTAGTAGCGTCCTTATATAGAATTTTTTTCAAAATTACAAACATTTTAATAGATGAATTGACTTGAATGCAAATTTATTGATTTGTAAGTCTTTTTTTATAAAATATGTTTTTTCTCTTAATTAAAAGTAAGAAGCAAAATGTTTTTATTCCACATACATATTTAGATTTTTTTACTCCTCTATTATAATTTCCTGGACTTGGTCTTTTAAATATTTCGTTCAAATTTAATATTTAAATCACGTTATTTTTAAACAGAAATAACGGAACACAATATTTTTATGTCAGATAAAATGGCAATATATAAGTCAAAATATTCCAACATTATGTACATTAATAAATTCGGAAAAAAATTTAAAATAATTTTAGCCTTACAAATATTGCGTGGAGTGTATAATTTATTCACTATAAGGAAGTTCGCCTGTAATAATTAAATGTAAGAAATACATATTAATGAAAACTTTATTTAAATATTTCATGTCATTTTATTTTTGGCATAAAAAGTTGCAAAAATGACGTCGTCTGGCAACATTATTTGTACGCTCTTGCTTAAAAAAACAGTCACTAACACATGAAAAATTCACATTATACTTAAATATTTTCTCCCATTGAGGACCCCTGGTCTAGGAATGCTCGGCATTGAATTTCCTCTTGATTTGCCTTAATCGTTACCATTGCTGTACTAAGTAGGATATATTTGTTTGGCTTCGAGGTATTACAGGTAAGCGATGTCGCTTCTTGGTGGTTAACAGGTGAAGGAACGTTATGCACAGCTGAGTGGTGCTTAACCGACATCTGGTTTTGTTAAACAATTCTTATTGGTTTGCTGTCATTTGGATAGAAGCTATTTAAATTCAATAGCGTGTTGTGTTTTTTATTGCAATGAGTGCACCCTCTTGAAAGGCAGGGTGATGCTTTATGGGCAGAATTAAGACAGTTCACACATAGTTTTTGACCTTGGGTGAATTGCAACCGGACAGAAGGTGAAGCTTTAAGAAATTCTTTACACGCGAATAATGGATGTGTTCCCTTTTTGCACATGTTACACATTTCATTGCGTTGATCTCTGGCTATTATAGATGTGAAAACCCTTGCTTTGATTTTTCTTTACCCATAGCTTCCATGGATTGAAAATGTTTCTCTAAGAATTCGAGGAATGGTTTAATTGTTGGCACTTCTCGAGGCTGTAACAGTGACTGCTCATAGCGAAGGCGTGTGGAGTTGTCCAATCTTTTCAATAAGAGATGCAGAAGTAATGGATCCCAACTTGAAGTATCTATATATAGATTTTTGAGCGCTAAAAGACACTCCTGAGTTTTATCATGTAGTGTCTTGTAGTTGTCGCTTGATACCTTAATTGGTGAATCGACTAGTTCTTGCACTAGTTTGCTGACCAACAATCTCTTGTTGTTATAGCGATCCACCACTAATGCCCATGCGTCTTGGAAATTTTCGCCAGATGAAGTGAAGTGTTTTATTATATTTCCACCTTCCCCAACCAAATGTGTTTTCAAATACCAAATTTTTTAAACCCTTGGTATTGACTGATTTACAATTAGTGATGAAAATAGGTCGTGGAATTCCTGCCATTTTAGGTAATTTCCATCACACCTTGGAATTGTTATTTTTGGTATTGGCATAGCATCTGACTGATTGCCATTTGTTGAATTGGGATTAGTTAAAGTTATGCTTCTGGACGCCGTCCGTAGATGATTTTCTAGCTGGATAAACCTCTCCAAATCGTAGCCTTGGTTGCCGTTATCACGATATCGATACGTTATACGATATCTTTATGTAAGAATTCGTTGTTTAATATACGTTCTAGCGTGGACATAATATCTGCTTGTCTTCGTATAAGTCTGGTAAGCTCAATAGTTTCTAACTTTGTGACATGAAGGCCTGCTGAAGGATTTTGAGTTGTAAATTTTTCTTTTGTGCTAGGAGGAGTTGTTTTCAAGATTGATTGCTCAAATTCCTCCTTGTATTGGTGAACAATGTTCATGACTGCCGTGTAATAATCCTCTGTAAAATATTGGTGGTCCAATGGTATGTTGTCGAGCAGTCGAATTTTGTTGTCGGTTGTTTCGAAGGCTGCCCATTCTTCATCCAGCCTTCTCAATTTCTCAATAGCTGGGGGATGTCTTCCGGGATGATGGGTCCTTCTGGTAGTTTCGTATGATGACTTCAATTTTTTCACCAGTCTGCTTTTGACTGGCCACCAATTCGTCAAACGAAGCCATGTTGTTGCAGGGATCACGTCAGGGTCACCAATATGTTCAAAGCTATCAAAAAATTTCAAAGCTATCAAAAATGTTCAATATAGCACTTAAACTATCTTGAACTTGAGCTTGATTTAAAGATGTTCAATATAGCACTTTAACTATTTTGAACTTGAGTTTGATTTTTACAACAACAGCACTTTAACTGTGTTGCCTTCTCTTACTTAAAAGAGTTGGTTTTTTGCTATCAAAATAAGAGAGTGATTTTATTAGTAATTGTTTCCAACTTATAGCTCTAAGCACTTGGACGACAGCAGACTTCACAACTTCACGGCTTCAAATGCTGCCAACTTCAAATGCTGCTCTGAAGTCAGCTTCATAATTATTTTGAAGACAGCAAAAACATAATAATCAGCTGATGTGTAAATCAATCAGGGATGCCGCATACATATATATTTTATAATGAATAAAATTAAAGTTATTGATAAAAAATGTAATAATATCACGAAAAACTATAAAAACACATAAATTTATTTCTAAATATATTGTATATTTGTAATGTTCTTTAATGTTTAAAATTAAAAAAAACGTTGTTGTTCTTATTTTTCCAATTTATATACATAATGGCAACACTATATTTGTTTATTGCTGCCCGTCAAAATAGCCTAACTTGGCAGCAGCAGCAAATGCTGTCGTGCAGTCCTGCTGCTGTGCTGCCCTCAAAATAATCATTTTTATTTAAACACATGGATTTTATTTTTGACATATTGTTGCTTGCTGTCTGCTGTCGTCTATGTGTTTAGAGCTTATATACTAATTTTATAATCTGTTGAGTTTACAATAAATTTTAAGTTTAATGTCAATGACACAAAAAAAAGTGAATAAGCGAATTAATTAAAGTTACATTAAACAACCATAGAACAAAAAATATTAAGTATCAAGTTTCAATTATAAATGAACCAAAGCAAAAAAGGTGTGCAATTCAATTAACTGAAAGTAGGCAAAATATATGCAGAGGTTCAATAAACTTCAAATAAATAATAAAATTATGTATTAAGTAGGCAAAATATATGCAGGGGTTCAATAAACTTAAAATAAATAAAAAAACAATAAAATTATGTATTAACAATTTGTAACCATTTTGGTCACTTTCATGTACTACAAAATATTGCACCTCTGGAATCTAAATTTTAATTTTTTTTTAAATTTTTGATACCAATTTTGTTTTTACTGAACTAAAAAATAGTTTAATTATTAAAAAACCGACGTTAATTGCCTTTTTGGTGACATTTATGTATTAAAAAGATTTAAATTTCCCAGCCCTGGAAGCGAAATTTTAATTTTTTTTACCAATCCTAGTCTTCATTAGGTATAAAGTCGTTTTATTTAAGGAAAACCAAAAATTTGCAACCATTTTGGTCACTTTCATGTACAACAATATATTGCATGTACCAAAAAAACTTTAACTTCCCAACCCTGCAAGTGAAACTTTAATATTTTTTTTGTTTTTTTTTAACAATGCAACTCTTCATGAGGTATAAAGTAGTATTATTTAAGAAAAATTTAAAATTTTGAACCATTTTGGTCACCTTTGTTAACCATAATATATTGCACTTGTCCAACCCTGGATTGGAAATTTTAATTTTTTTGGACATTTTTGATACCAATTTTGTTCTTCCTAAAATATAAAATAGTTTTAGCAAAAAAAAAACAAAAAAAACAACGTCAATTGCCTTTTTGGTTACTTTTATGTATAAAAAAAAATTTCAATCTCCCAGCCCTGGAAGCGAAGTTTTAATTTTTAAATTTTTTTATCAATGCAAATCTACATGAGGTATAAAGTAGTTTTGTTTTAGAAAAACTAAAATTTTGCAATCATTTTGGTTTTTACATGTTCTACAAAATATTGCATGTACCAAAAAAAAACTTTAATTTTCCCAACCCTGGAAGGAAAAGTTTAATTTTTTATTTATTTTTATCAGTGCAACGCTTCATGAGGTATAAAGTAATTTTTTTAAGAAAAATTTCAAATTTTTAACCATTTTGGTCACTTTCATGTACTATTAAATATTGCACTTGTCCATCCATGGGCTCGAAATTTTATTTTATATATTTGAATTTTTGATACCAATTTTGTTCTTCCTAAATTATAAAATAGTTTTAGTTAGCAAAAAATACCACAACAACAACATCAGTTGCCTGTTTGATTACTTTCACGTATAAGAAATGTGCAATTTAATTAAAGCAAAATTTGAATTAAAAAAAATTTTTTTGGCTAATGCAAATCTTCATGACGTATAAAGAGGTTTTGTTAAAGAGAAACTTAAAATTTTTTACAATTTTAGTTACTACATGTACTACAATATACGGAATAGGCCGAACAAAAATTGTTGTTTCTCATCCCTGGAAAAAAAATTTTGTTTTTTTAGTTTTTAATAGACCATTGAGGGTTCCTAAAGCACGAAATAGGTTTAATTTACAAACATTAAACAAAATAATTGATTTTTGGTATACATTTTGCGTCGAGAAATAGGTGTAAGCTCCCCAGCTCTGGAACCATACTTCGGATCTTTCTGAATATCACTCTATTTAAGCTCGTTTCCAATCCAACGGTTCAAGAACGAAGTCTCTAGCTCTTCTGGGGGCTTGGGAAAACCGATTCCACTTCACGACAGACGGACATTGCTCAATCGTCATCGCTATTCATAAGGATCCAGAATATATATACTTTTTGGGGTCCCATGTTGATATCGACGAAGTTACACACGGAATGACAAACCTATATATACCCTTTCACTTTTTTGTGAAGGTTATAAAAATAATGCCATATAAATTTAAGCAAAGTGTTTGAAGCGAATGCAAAGAAATTGTTGATTTGCTTCTACATAGTATAAAGAAAAGAAAGAATAAAGATTCTTGTGACGCTCTACTTGATTCTACTCAAATTTGCAGATGCTGCAATTTCTATTGGTGTTGAGGAAGATGAATACACTAATAGTACAAAATCATTTTTCCAATTTGCGAAAAACCGTCAAGAGCCCCGAAAAAAATGTCTCAACATCAAAAATATCTTAATAAATGTATGTAATGTACATACACATTAGTATAAATTATTTTTTAATAAAATTAATTAATAATATACATATGTGTATAACTTAATAAGTATATTTTCGACAAAAAGGATTAATTAAAATAACTTAATTAAAAAAACAAGTAAAAGTGCTATATTCGGCTGTGCCGAATCTTAAATACCCTTCACAGGTGTAATTCTTCTTTCTTTCTTTGTTGCCAAAACAGATAGTAGGTTTCATGTACCCCAAAAAGCTCTAATTGTCCAGCCGTAGAATCGTCTTTTAGATTTTTTTGGTTTTTAATAACAATTTAACTCTTCCCGAAGCATAAAAAAAAGATTTCATCCACAAAAAACAAAAATTAATAACTTATATGGCTAATTTTATGTACTAAAAAATTTAAATTATCCAACCCTGGAACCGAATTTTTAGTTTTTACAATTTTTAATACCAATTTAATTCTTAGCGGAGTATAAAATATGGTTAATTTACTGAAATAAAACCAAAATAGGAAATTTATGTGGGTACTTTCATGTACTAAAAAATTTCGATTTTCCAACCCTGGAACCGAATTTTTAATACTGATTTAAATTTTTCTGAAACATAAAATTGTTTTAACTCACTAAAAACACAAAATTTGGAATTTATGTGGATACTTTTATGTACCAAACATATTTCGATTTTCAAATTCTGAAAGCGAAATTTTATTTTTTTACCAATGCATTTCTTAGTGAGGTCTAACATACTTTTACTTGACAAAGAAGTTAAAATTTTTAAACTTTTAGGTCACTTTCATGTACCATAAAATATTTCATTTGTCCAACCCTGGAGTCGAAGTTTTGATTTTTTAAGATTTTAATACCAATTTTGTGCTTCCTGAATTATAAAACAGATTTAATTAGCAAAAACAACAACGTAAATGGCATTTTTGGTTACTTTTACGCAGAAAAAATATATCAATTTCCCAACCCTGGAAACGAAATTTTAATTTTTTGGGGTTTTTTTTTACCAATGCAACTCTTAATGAGGCATGAAATAGTTTTATTTAAGAAAAACTTAATATATGTAACCATTTTCGTCGTAGTACATGAACTACAAAATATTGCAGTTATCCAACTCTGGAATATAAATTTAGATTTTTTTTTAAATTTTGTTTTTCCTGAACTAAAAAAATTGTTTTAATTTGTTAAAAAGCGACGTGAGTTGCCTTTTTGGTTAATTCGTTCGGTATAAAGTCTTAATATTTGCAACCATTTTGATCACTTTAATGCACTACACTATACCATGTCCAAAAAAAACTTTCAACTTCCCAACCCTGGAAGTGAAACTTTATATATCTTTTTTTACCAATGCAACTCTTTATGAGGCATAAAGTAGTGTTATTTAAGAAAAACTTAATATTTGCAACCATTTTGATCACTTTAATGTACTACACTATACCATGTACCAAAAAAACTTTCAACTTCCCAACCCTGGAAGTGAAACTTTATATTTCTTTTTTTACCAATGCAACTCTTTATGAGGCATAAAGTAGTGTTATTTAAGAAAAATTTAATTTTTTTTATCATTTTGGTCACTTTCATGTACCATAAAATATTGCACTCGTCCAAACCTGGATTAGAAATTTTGATTTTTTTTTTGAATTTTTGATACCAATTTTTTTCTTCCTAAATTATAAGATAGTTTTAGATAGCAAAAAAAAAACAACATCAGTTGCCTGATTGACTACTTTCACTTATAAAAACAATTTAATTTCCCACCCCTGGAAGCAAAATTTGAGTTTAAAAATTTTTTTTTGGCCAATGCAAATCTTCATGACGTATAAAGAGGTTTTGTTAAAGAAAAACTTAAAGTTTTTAATAATTTTAGTTACTACATGTACTAAATACAAGATATGGGATGGGCCGTAAAAAAAATTTTAATTTCCCATCCCTGGAAAAAAAATTTATTTTGTTAGTTTTTAATAGACCATTGAGGCTTACCAAAGCACGAAATAGGTTTAATTTACAAACATTAAAAAACAAATTGATTTTTGGTATAAATTTTGCGTAGAGAAATAAGTGTAAGCTTCCCAGCTCTGGAACCCTAATTTGGATCTTTCTGAATATCAATACCACTCTATTTAAGTTCATTTCAAATCCAACGAACCAAGAACGAACTCTAGCTCTTCTGGGGGCTTGGGAAACCTGCCCACGTTCAGACAGACGGACAGCGCTCATTCGTCATCGCATTTCATAAGGATTCAGAATATATATACTTTATGGGGTCCCATGTAAATATCGAAGAAATTACACACGGAATGACAAACCTATATATACCCTTTCACTCTTTTGTGAAGGGTATAAAAAATCGGATGAAGGCAAAAGCACTAGCAGCGTGTCATCTATGGTGCAAATTGCTTACCAACTCGAACCTTGTAAATATTTGCATCAAACATGTAATACCGCTTATGACTAACTTATTATTTGCTTATATTCCAAACCTTACAGAAATATTACCAATGTAAGCTTATTGTAAGTATGATTAGGAAACTACTTTTCTGTAACCCTGTTATATACTTAGAATTCTAAGCTTTTTGTAAGCACTGAGTAGTAATATATTATCGCAAGGGATCAGTTTTCTTAATTAAATAATTATTAACAAGCCTTTTGCAAGGTAAATGTTCAACATTTTGCACATTTTTCTGAGAGCTACATATGTATCTTAGAAATAAAATAAGCTACAAACCATAAAAATTGGTCAAAAAATTTGGATTTTATTGCTGCATTACACATATTTGATCAATATTGAATATAGCGGTAAATAGACAATAAAATCCACATATTTTAACAGATTTTTATGGTTTATAGCTTATTATACCCTTCACAAAAAAGTGAAAGGGTATATATAGGTTTGACATTCCGTGTGTAATTTCTTCGATATGCACATGGGACCCCATGAAGTATATATATTGTGGATCCTTATGAATAGCGATGACGATTGAGCGACGTCCGTCTGTACGTGAAATCGGTTTTCCCAAGCCCCCAGAGGAGCTAGAGACTTCGTTCTTGTACCGTTGGATTGGAAATGAACTTAAATATAGTGAAATTCAGGGAGATCCGAACTATGGTTTCAGAGGTGGGAAGCTTACACCTATTTCTCGACGCAAAATGTATACCAAATATCAATTATTTTTTTTATGTTTGTAAATTAAACCTATTTCCTGCTTTGGGAAGCTTCAATGGTCTATTAAAAACTAAAAAAATAAAAAAATTTTTCCAAGGATGGAGAATTAAAATTTTTTTTCGGCCCATTCCGTATTTTGTAGTACATGTAGTAACTAAAATTGTTAAAGATTTTAAATTTTTCTTTTACAAAACCTCTTTATACGTCATTAAGATTTACATTGGCCAAAAATAAAAAAATTTTTAAATTAAAATTTCGCTTCCAGGGGTGGGAAATTGAAAATTTATTTTGTACATAAAAGTAACCAAAAAAGCAACTGACGTTGTTTTTTGCTAACTAAAACTATTTTATATTTTAGGAAGAACAAAATTGGTATAAAAAATTTCCCAAAAAAATCAAAATTTCGAATCCAGTGTTGGACAAGTGCTATGTTTTATAGTTCATGAAGGTGACCAAAATGCTTCAAAACTGTAAATTTTTCTTAACTAATACTACTTTATACCTCATGAAGAGTTGGATTTGTAAAAAAAAAAAACAAAAAAAGTTATAACTTCACTTCCATGGTTGGGAAGTTTAACGTTATTGTAGTACAGGAAACTGACCAGAATGGTTGCAAATTTGAAGTTTTTCTTAAATAAACCGACTTTATACCGAATGAAGACTAGGATTTGTAAAAAATTAAATTTTCGCTTCCAGAGCTGGGAAATTTAAATTTTTTTTATACATAAAAGTAACCAAAAAGGCAACCAAAGTCGATTTTTTACTAACTAAAAATATTTTTTATTTCATGAAAAACAAAATTGGTATCAAAAATAAAAATTTAGATTCCAGTGTTGGATAACTGCAATATTTTGTAGTACATGAAAGTGACCAAAATGGTTACAAATATTAGTTTTTCTTAAATAAAACTGTTTCATGATTCATTAAGAGTTGCATTGGTAAAAAAAATATTAAAATTTTGTCTCCAGGGTTGGGAAATTGAAATATTTTTTCTGCATAAAAGTAACAAAAAGGGAATTGACGTTGTTTTTTTGCTAATTAAATTTGTTTTATAATTCGGGAAGAACAAAATTGGTAATAAAGTCTTAAAAAATAAAAATTTTGACTCCAGGGTTGAACAAATGAAATTTTATGGTACATGAAAGTGACCAAAACTTTTAAAAATTTACATTTTAAAAAAATTGGTAAAAAAATAAAAATTCGCTTTCAGAGTTGGAAAATCGAAATAGTTTTGGTATATAAAAGTACCCACATAATAAATTCCAAATCTTGTGTTTTAGTGAATTAAGCATATATAATACTTCGCTGAGAATTAAATTAGCATTTACAATTTGTAAATTAAAAATTCGGTTCCAGGGTTGGAAAATCGAAATTTTTTGCTACATATAAGTAAGCATATAAGTTCCCAATTTTGCGTTTTTTCAGTGAATTAAATTGGTATTAAAAATTTTAAAATTAAAAATTCGGTTACAGGATTGGAAAATAGAAATTTTTTAGTACATAAAAGTCCGATATAAGTTCCTCATTTTGATCTTTTGTGAATGAAATCGTTTTTATACTTCGGGAAGAGTTAAATTGGTGTTAAAAACCAAAAAAAATTTAAAATCCAATTTCAGGGTTGGAATATCGGCATTTTCTGATTCATAAATGTAACCATATTATTTGTTATTTTTCATTTTTATGATGAATTATACCTTCTTTATATATCAGGAAGAAATAAATTGTTATTAAAAACCAAAAAAATATAAAAGCCGATTCTACGGTTGGACAATTAGAACTTTTTGGGGTACATGAAACGAATTTTTTCGTTTTGTTTTGTAAATTAAACATATATACTATTTTTGAAAGACGTTCAGAGGTATTAGAAATAAGAAAAGCCAAACATTTAGCTTCCTAGCCCAAAAATTTAAACGAAAAGAATATCTGTGAAGGGTATTTAAGATTCGGCACAGACGAATATAGCACTTTTACTTGTTTTATTTTTAAGATGTAATGTAGCTCTCAGAAAAATGTGCAGTGTTGAATATGTTGAAAATTTTTTTTTTTTAATATTTGAATAATTCCAAAACGACAAGACATAGAGAAAAATTATGTTCGACTAAAATAAATACAATTGTGTTACACATCTTCTGGTGTTTTACTTTTGAAAATCGAATAACTCGTTCTCTAGTTAGGGTGAAATATGTTCCCGTACCTGACTAATTTAGGGGGAAAAATTTGCCACGCCTATCAAAAAAATACCGACCCGATGGAAAAAAACCGAAAACGGATTTGAGTTTAGCGCATCAAAGTCCATATAGTCCACATAGTTTTATTTAAAGGAGGATTTGTCTGCTGAGCAGTGTAATTAGAAGGTATTCGTTTCAAAACTCAAAAAAATAACTTGCCTTATAACGGACGCCATAATGGACATACATACTAAGTTTTATTATAAATATCTATTTTTACGCATTTATTTTTCAGTCCTATCTGTTCCGGTAACACCAACGGAAATACCTCAGGATGATGAAGACGATGATTGGGATGACGATGATGAATCCTCCGAAGCTGATGATGATGGACGTGTGTACAAAAATCCACGCAATTCACCATCGTCTGATTGTCCACGTGACGAGGAGCAGGCAACATTACTTGGTCAAAAGTGTTTAAGAAAATGTTCTTCCGATGAAGACTGCAAGAGCAAGAAAAAGAAGTGCTTATGCGATGGTGTATGTGGCATGTCATGTATCAAACCAGGTAATGCTACATATGTCTCATTCATTGACTTCACGAATAAGCTAACGATTTGTTATTATATGTATTTAAATTGTATTTTGATTATCCATTCGATTATAGATAGGGAATGTCCGGAGCTCGCTCAACCCACATTGGGACAAGTTACCGTTGGAGGACGCCATTTTGGTGCTAGGGCATCGTACTCTTGTCCCCACGGCTATCATGTAGTTGGCTTACAGAGTCGTTTATGTCAAGCCGATGGTAACTGGGCAGGAGCGGAGCCAGCTTGCAAACAAAATAGTATGTACTAATTCAAATTTATACCTACTTTGTACATTAGACTGGTCCAAGAATGTGGAAAATTTACAAATGGTATACTTCATTTTCTCAAGATTGATTCTATTTCATCTCTCAAATGAAAATGTACATAAACACGCGTAAAATAGGAACTATTTTGTCCTATAATTTTCAAACGTATAGTGCTTTAAGAATATATGAAATTTCTGATTGTTTTTATTTCTCATAGACTGCGAGCTTTGCTCTAATTATTAGAAGTCCAAATGGAATAAATTTTTTCTTATATGTGTTATCTCCAAGCATCTATAAATTCCTCTGAATTAATGTTTCATACGCGTACTACATATAGTTACATTGGGAAAATGTTTTTATGAAATTTCTTTTTCCATATTTGTGTAAAATCAGAAAACATACTTGCCATAAGTATAGGTAAATGTGTTTCCCATACACGATAAAATATTTTTCTTAAGAAATATTTCATAAAACAATAAAAATAAATTTATTGAAAATTTTAAAATTTTTCATGCTCTATTTTGTGGAAAGCTGTTTCATATTAGTGGAAGATTAAGGAAACAATGGAAGCACCTGTCTGCATAATAAACTAGGTTATATTTTTAAAAATGTAATACATATTTGAAAGTATAATTTCTGAAAATTAATTATCCGTTTTTTTTTTATCAAGCTTTAGGTCAGGGTTAAAAAAATTGACTGCTATAGCACCAGAAAATAGCTGAGCTGTCAAACAGCATTTCCCTAACAAAGTACATGTTTATGTGATTGCGACTGTACAAATTTTAAGAGCTCTGCCATAGCTAAGCCATTAGTTTACAATGACAAAGAAAGTGGAATTCAATAAAACGGTAAATTTTATTAGGTAGAAAAATTAACGAGGCTCCGCATAACAATAAAGCAAATAAAATTTCATAGGAGTATTTTGAAAATGAAATACATACGAGTATATGTGTCATATATCATTAAAAATTTCAATTGAAGAATGCACTTATTAAAAGTATATACTATGAACATTGTTATATGTTATGCTGTATTTCAATTGAAGAATGCACTTATTAAAAGTATATACTATGAACATTGTTATATGTTATGCTGTATAGTTTCGTTATGCTGTATTTACTTCGTTATCGTATGTTAATAAGAAGTCCGACCCACTGCCAAATATGTTATCATATTTTCTCCGCAAAACACTTTTGAAATTAGTAGGTTTCCTTAAAAGTGCTTTTTTAAAAAGTATAAATTAGAAAAG
The DNA here is from genome assembly GCA_951800035.1 of Linnaemya tessellans. NCBI lineage: Eukaryota > Metazoa > Arthropoda > Insecta > Diptera > Tachinidae > Linnaemya > Linnaemya tessellans. The sequence goes on along the minus strand of OX637533.1, from coordinate 78,502,251 downwards.
AACCTTTTGCGATTAAATACATTTTCAAAAAAGTACATTTTCTGAAAAGTACCTTTCTGAAAAAGTATTTTTTCAAGAACTACTTCTTTTAAAAGCTTTTTACAAAAAATATTGTTACTAAAAATACTTTTTCTAAAAATTATTTTCGCTTCGTAATAATACTTTCACAATTATTTGATTATTAAATTTTTATATAAAAAAAACAATAAGTTATTTTTCTGTTAAAAAGTTTTAAACATATATTCATTTTAATAAATTCTTCCTGACCTCTTCTTAATTATTATTATATCTACTCTAATATTTTTAAGCTTAAGGTCTTAATTTTAATTTAAAATATATTAATTTTCAATATTTCTCTCCTTTGTGTGACTTCTTCAGAAAATTAAATATATTATTTGATGTGAAAAAATTTTTGTTTATGAAACAAAATTATTTGTCAACAAAATACAGAAATATTCAATTTAAATAAATTTAAAATATATGAACAACAATAAAATATTTAAACCTATACAATGTATAATATACAATAATGTAATGTATAGTATACATGCATATATATATAAAAAGAAACATACCTTGCAGGAGGATAAGCGTTAGTTGTCTTTCAGCTACTGGTACAATTACTAGTATAGCAACCACTAGTTCAAAAGGTGATTGAACATATACAGAAAAGTACTAGTACTTCAAGTAGTTGATTTGTAGATTGATTTGACTTGTAGAATTTCATATTATTTTTGGATAATGTTTTAACGCGAATTGCTAATTCGCGTTTTCATTTATTTTATTTTTAGTTGTTACAATTTTTAAACAAATTCAAATTTGAAACAAAGAATAGTATGCTGTGCACTTTTTCGCTGCACCGCCGCTGAAAATTATTTGAAGACTTTGCCACATGCATATCAGTTTATTTATTCGAACATATGTATATGTAAGTAAGCCGCGAAAGGCAATGTTAACATTTTTTAAAAGAATTTTTTTGTTAATATTGATGTTTATATGTAAAATCAGCGATCTTTTTAAAATAATAAAAACAGACATATGTAATGTATGTATGTTCATTAGTGTTTGGTATAGTAGTAATAGATGAGTATTAGTATAATTTCATCTAGTCGGATACTAGTACAATTAGTTCTGCATTAAGAACAGGTTTATAAATAAAAAAATTCCTAAAATTATTGGTTTTTTAAACCCAATGAAATTTGTTAAGTCTTTGTTTTTACAAGCTATTTTTGGTTCATCAATTCTTAGTTTATAAAAGGAAATGGAAAGTTCCTTCAGGGCACACTCAATCCAGTAGCACCTTTGTACAACTTGAGTTACGTTTGGTACTCCACCTTATACCACAATCCTTTAATTTAAGAGATGTGTTTTGATATTTCACCATTAGTAAACAATTCCTTTTCTGTATTTTAAGAAAATGCAAAGTTCTTGAAAAATTGTTGTTTGCTTTTATTGACCTTTTCTTATATACATATGTATTTTAGAATGATTGAGCTCGAGGTCGTTTTTGTAAAAATCGTTATAATTTTTCTATTTTATTCGATATTTCGTCAACAATTTGTTGACATCATCAGGAATAACAATCAAAAATTAAAATTTTCTGTATAAATTGGTTTTGAAATATGAAAAAATTTTTTTTTCGAATATATCTATGTTTTCAAAAATATTAACATAAAAACAAAAGCATATATACAGGCTTGTATATATTTATACATGTATACTTAAATACATACATGAACGTATACATATATGCATACATGAACATACACAACTACATACAAACATATATACACACACATAGAGAGATACAAACACATATGCATGTACATACACATATGCACATACACACACATACATATGAATACATATATATAAATAACTAACATAATTACAAATTAATATATTAACATACATACAAATTTACATACATATGTATATAACTAAACATTTACAATATTTAAACTATTCAATCAACATTACAAGGATAAGAATTGATTACAGTATAGTGTATATAAATAACATATAAAAATAATGACATGATATAAATATATATACATATGTGCATGCATACACATACACACACACACACATATATATATATATATATATATATATATATATATACATATACACATATACATGTATACACGCATACACACACATACATACATACACATATATATACATACATAGGAATAAATTCTTTAACCAATTTACATAAATAAACAAACTTTTTTTTTTATAAAAAATTCAAATTTTACTAACTAAATACCTATAGTTCTGTGCTAATTTGTCTGTGTCTGCCTTAAAATTTATTCTTTGTGATAAAGGTGTGCGAATTATTTCTAACATTTCTAACATTAAGCGCCGATTAGAATTGTTATCTGTGTTTAATATTGAAACATTTTCAAAATCTGCAAAATGATATAATTCAGAACTATGAGAACATAAAGCAGTTTTTTGTGAATTCATGTGTCTATATTTTTGATCTGACTTATGACCTGTTATCCTAGTCTTTAATTTATTTTTAGTTGTACCAATATATATCTTATTACAATTTTCCTGACTATTCCCCTTGCAAGGTATTTTATAAATTACATTAGACCTATCCCACTTATCAATCTTATCTTTTGTTTTGCTAAATAGTCTTTTCATTGTATTATATGTCTTGTGAGCTATTCTATATTTCTCTGCTTCGTAAATTTTAGATTTTACTAATCTTTCTGATATTCCATATATATAAGTCAATGACTTATGTCTTTTGCTGTGTAGTATTATTTATATTACCATTACCATTATTATTATTGTTATTATTATTATTATTATTATTATTATTATTATAATTAATATTATTATTATTTGTATTATTGTTAATATTGTTGTTATTATTATTATTGTTATTTGTTCTTCTATCTCTATATTGATATATTAATTTAATTATTAAACTCTTTGGGAAATTATTATATTCTAAAATGTCTTTAATTTTATTTATATTATTTTTATGAAATACCTTATCACTAATATTTAAAACTCTTTCTATGAAATTCCTAGCCGTATTGATAAAAATATGTCTTCTATGCTTAGAATAATAATTAATCATTCTGCCTGAGGCTGTAGGTTTCTGGTACCAATTTATTAATAATCTATTTCCTTTTCTAATAATTAGTGTGTCTAAGTAAGGAAGTTTATTATCAAACTCTTTCTCAATAGTAAACTTTATATTAGAATTAAATTTGTTTAGTTCTGTTAACATATCATCAATTCCAGATGTAGGAATAATGCAAAACAAATCATCTACATATTTTGTCATTATTCTGGGTTTAAGATCAACTTTTTGAATTGCTCTATGTAATAATTCTTCCATTACAATATCTGCTATAATTGGTGATGCTGGTGATCTCATTGGAAGACCTTTTTGTTGTATATATATTTTGTTATTATATTGGAAATATCTATTATCATCTATACAAAATTTTAACGTACGTAAAAATAAAGTTTTATTTATGTTAGTATATACTTTGATTGTATCCCATTTTTCTTTTATTGAATTTATTGCAAAAGATATAGGTATACTAGGAAATAAAGAAACCACATCAAAAGAAATTAAACTCTCATTATTAGATATATTCTGATCTCTGATTCTATCTACAAATTCCATTGAATTTTTAATGTCAAAAGTAGAATCTTTCGTAATATTTTTTAAAATATTTGTAATATATCTGCACAATTCATATGAAGGAGAGTTAATAAAAGAACATATGGGTCTCAATGGAAAATTCTCTTTATGTATTTTTGGTAATCCATATAAACGAGGAGCTACCGAAATATTTGTCTTAAGTTTATTCATCTCACTACAATTGATAATATGTTTTTTGAACAATTCCTCAACTATTTCATTGTTGATCTTTTGAAATTTGGTCGTAGGGTCTCTATTAATTATATTATAATTCGTTCGATCTCCTACAGTATTATTCATCCTAGAATCATAATCATGTTTATTAATCGCTACAGTAGCATTACCTTTATCTGCATCTATAATAAGTATATCATTATTTTTCTTTAAGAAAAATGCTACTGTAGCGATTAATAAACATGATTATGATTCTAGGATGAATAATATTATAGGAGATCGAACGAATTATAATATAATTAATAGAGACCCTACGACCAAATTTCAAAAGATCAACAATGAAATAGTTGAGGAATTGTTCAAAAAACATATTATCAATTGTAGTGAGATGAATAAACTTAAACTTAAAGACAAATATTTCGGTAGCTCCTCGTTTATATGGATTACCAAATATACATAAGGAGAATTTTCCATTGAGACCCATATGTTCTTTTATTAACTCTCCTTCATATGAATTGTGCAGATATATTACAAATATTTTAAAAAATATTACGAAAGATTCTACTTTTAACATTAAAAATTCAATGGAATTTGTAGATAGAATCAGAGATCAGAATATATCTAATAACGAGAGTTTAATTTCTTTTGATGTGGTTTCTTTATTTCCTAGTATACCTATATCTTTTGCAATAAATTCAATAAAAGAAAAATGGGATACAATCAAAGTATATACTAACATAAATAAAACTTTATTTTTACGTATGTTAAAATTTTGTATAGATGATAATAGATATTTCCAATATAATAACAAAATATATATACAACAAAAAGGTCTTCCAATGGGATCACCAGCATCACCAATTATAGCAGATATTGTAATGGAAGAATTATTACATAGAGCAATTCAAAAAGTTGATCTTAAACCCAGAATAATGACAAAATATGTAGATGATTTGTTTTGCATTATTCCTACATCTGGAATTGATGATATGTTAACAGAACTAAACAAATTTAATTCTAATATAAAGTTTACTATTGAGAAAGAGTTTGATAATAAACTTCCTTACTTAGACACACTAATTATTAGAAAAGGAAATAGATTATTAATAAATTGGTACCAGAAACCTACAGCCTCAGGCAGAATGATTAATTATTATTCTAAGCATAGAAGACATATTTTTATCAATACGGCTAGGAATTTCATAGAAAGAGTTTTAAATATTAGTGATAAGGTATTTCATAAAAATAATATAAATAAAATTAAAGACATTTTAGAATATAATAATTTCCCAAAGAGTTTAATAATTAAATTAATATATCAATATAGAGATAGGAGAACAAATAACAATAATAATAATAACAACAGTATTAACAACAATACAAATAATAATAATATTAATATTAATAATAATAATAATAATAATAACAATAATAATAATGGTAATGGTAATATAAATAATACTACACAGCAAAAGACATATAAGTCATTGACTTATATATCTGGAATATCAGAAAGATTAGTAAAATCTAAAATTTACGATGCAGAGAAATATAGAATAGCTCACAAGACATATAATACAATGAAAAGACTATTTAGCAAAACAAAAGATAAGATTGATAAGTGGGATAGGTCTAATGTAATTTATAAAATACCTTGCAAGGGGAATAGTCAGGAAAATTGTAATAAGATATATATTGGTACAACTAAAAATAAATTAAAGACTAGGATAACAGGTCATAAGTCAGATCAAAAATATAGACACATGAATTCACAAAAAACTGCTTTATGTTCTCATAGTTCCGAATTATATCATTTTGCAGATTTTGAAAATGTTTCAATATTAAACACAGATAACAATTCTAATCGGCGCTTAATGTTAGAAATGTTAGAAATAATTCGCACACCTTTATCACAAAGAATAAATTTTAAGGCAGACACAGACAAATTAGCACAGAACTATAGGTATTTAGTTAGTAAAATTTGAATTTTTTATAAAAAAAAAAAAAAATTAGTTTATTTATGTAAATTGGTTAAAGAATTTATTCCTATGTATGTATGTATGTATGTATGTATGTATGTATGTATATATATGTGTATGTATGCATGTGTGTGTATGTGTGTATGCGTGTATACATGTATATGTGTATATGTGTATATATATATATATATATATATATATATATATGTGTATGCATGCACATATGTATATATATTTATATCATGTCATTATTTTTATATGTTATTTATATACACTATACTGTAATCAATTCTTATCCTTGTTGTAATGTTGATTGAATAGTTTAAGTATTGTAAATGTTTAGTTATATACATATGTATGTAAATTTGTATGTATGTTAATATATTAATTTGTAATTATGTTAGTTATTTATATATATGTATTCATATGTATGTGTGTGTATGTGCATATGTGTATGTACATGCATATGTGTTTGTATCTCTCTATGTGTGTATATTTTTTTTTTTTTTCTTTCTTGGACCAGCACTCAGGGGATGACCCCTACATATGCGATGCATTGTGCCAGAACTAGGAAAGTTGGTTATGGGAAGGAGGATAGAGGGAGTAGTGTTTGTGGACGTTCGATTTGAACCTCCCCAAGTTAAAACTGACAGGAAAGACCTCTGCTGGAAGTTTGTTCCACATACGAACCGTTCGGCCAAAGAACGAATTTTCTCTGTAATGCGTGGTGCGATTCACTGACAACTCAACCACAAAAGGATGTGCTCTATGTGAAGAGCGGGTAGCTCGCAGAAATAAACGGTTATTCGGCACAAGCTCCCTTATTTCACCAGAACACATTCCGTTGTAGTATCGGTAGAACAGTGAAACACACCCCACGTTGCGTCGATGCTCCAGTGAGTCAATAGAGTTGGCTACCCTACTGTCACCGATGAGCTTCTTCGCTCTCTCTTGTACGCGGTCGAGCAACTTCAAAACAGACTTTGAAGCACCGGCCCATACATGAGAGTTGTATTCCATCTTTGGTCGGATGTAGGTGGTATATATATTGAGGAGATCAGTTGGGGTGAAGTATGTCTTACACCGTCTTAAAAAGCCGAGACACTTGAATGCTTCTTTTGAAATATGAAAAATGTGATCTGTCCATCGAACGTCACACTGTATTTTCATACCAAGAACATCAAGAGCTTCTGATTCCCCAATACCTATACCACCCATAAACACGGATGGCGCAGAACCTTCGACCAGCCGCCTATGCGTAAGCACGCAGCACTGCGTCTTATGAGGGTTAAAGTTAACCCTGTTCGCGAGGCCCCATTCGGAGATTGACACGAGATCACTTGTGAGTGACTCGTTCATACTTTGTCTCCTGGCGTCAATCTCCTCCAGGCTTGGCCGGCTGGTGAAAGAGAATGAATGGATAATGCTGCTATCATCCGCGAAAGAGTAGATAGGGTTTGAAGTTTGACATAGAAGGTCATTTATAAAGATGAGGAAGAGAGTAGGAGATAGAACAGAGCCTTGCGGTACCCCTGAATTTACCTTGAACTCGTTTGATGAGACCCCGTCTATAACAACTCGTATAGTGCGGTCTCTGAGGAAGCTCGCTATGAAGCGAGAGAAATCATCACCGACACCAAAAGCAGTCAGTTTTGACAGAAGTGCATCATGCCACACTCTATCAAATGCTTTTGAGATATCTAGAGCCACCACCTTACTCTCGCCGAAATGGTGAATCGAATTGCACCATTTTTCTGTTAACAGAGCGAGCAGGTCTCCTGTAGAGCGAGCTCTGCGAAAACCATACTGCCGGTCGTTAAGTAAGGTGTTGGTCTCCAGATACCTTACCAGGTGGAAGTTGGTCATACTTTCCATGACCTTGGAAATTGCAGAACAGACTGCAATTGGGCGGTAATTTTCGGGGTATTGCGCCTCTCCCTTCTTAGGGATCGGCGTTACATTGGCTAACTTCCAACACATCGGAAATTTACCGGCATGGTACGATGCACTAAATAGCTTAGCCAATGGACGCGCTAGCGTCGAAAAACACTGCTTCAAGACCAGTGCTGGAATGCCATCCGGCCCAGGAGACTTGTTTATGTTGAGATTCGCTAAAACCTTTTTAACTGCACGTGGTCGAAAGAATATTCTTGGCATAGTAACTGATACTCTTTCCACCACGGGCAATTGCTGATTGCTACCTGGCAAGCAAGAATTACCTGCAAACATCCCAACCAAAAGGTTTGCTTTATCAACAGGTTCAGTGAATATTTGATCATCCTTTAAAAGAGTTGGAATTGATGAACTAGCTTTATCCTTTACTCTTTTAACGAATGACCAGAAGCTTTTACTACCTCTCGTGGCGGTAAGAACTTTAGCACGAAGACGCTGCTCGTATAAAGCTTTTTCACGCCTTAGCACTCTAGCACACGAAGACCTCGAAGTATTTGCGTTCTTGTTATTCCGCCAAGTACTGAATGTTTCCTCTCTGGATCTGATTGCCTCTTTGCAAGATTGGTTAAACCAAGATTTTTGTCTCGGCTTCACCGAAATTTTTTTGGATGGGATGAAGTATTTCATTTCCAGCAAAATTATATTTCCAACCATTTCCGCCATTAAATCGATATTTTAATCTAAGAAACATAGTTTCCAATTGAAAATACGATAGAATTCGTTGAGCTCTGCCCAACGAGCTTTTTCGTATACGTATTTTAAACGTTTCGTGGCTGTGGGTGAAACGTTTCGAAGTGCCGAGAACGAAAAAGAAGCGGAGATGATACAATGATCCGAATTACCGAGAGGTGCACTGACGTTCACTTCATCCTTTTGAGGGTGCGAAGTTAGGAACAAATCAAGCGTATTTAGTTGGTGCCCTTCAACACACGGTATATGTGTTGGTTCATTCACTAGTTGCGCTAGGTGATTATGCGCGGCGAATAACTCAACATATTGGCCCTCTGAAGTTGTGTGGCTCGAATGGCGAAGCCACGATGAGTTGTGGACATTGAAATCACCAGCAATAACAATTTCACTGTCCGGACAACTTTCTAGGATATTTGCTATAGAATCGGAAAGGGAATCGAAGCCCGATAAAGTTTGTTCCCTTCCCGCGTTTGGACTTCTATAAAGGAATCCGAAATGCAAACTATGTGCCCTGATCTTGAATTTAGCCCAAAGGCAGCTAAATTCTGGATCATACAAGCCTAGTGATTGCTGGCTTTGGTACACAACATCATTGCGTATATATAATGCAAGACCGCGATGGAAGTTAAAAAGGGACAGAAGTTGATACCCAGGCACATAAAAATCCTGTGGGTCAGCATCCTCAGATACCTGGGTTTCACTTAAGGCTAAAACATCCGGCCGATAGAGACAAACGTGAGCATAAACTGAGAAGAAGTTCGCTCTCAAGCCTCGTATGTTGCAGAAGTCAATTCTGAATCTACCTGTCATGAAATAAGTTAAGGGAAATCCAAATAGTCGTCTATTTTGTTAATATTGATTCCAACGATGGTGATTACTGCTTTTCAGTGGCTACCAGGTGGTCAGTGCTATACCTTCACCACCAGGCAGCCAAACAGCAACCTCCAAGCCGGAATCAACAATACAAAATTATTTTTGTTAGATAGGGGAGGGGGAGAGGCACAATCGCAGAAGTGGACATAAAAGCCCTGAGCTGGTCACTTTGTTCCACGGTGCCATCACTGTCACAGATGACCGTCACTGATTAACACAAAAAAAAACTGCCGTTTATTTTCTTTCAATTGTGTTTTTGTTGTTTTATTTGTTATTAAATTGTATCGATTCTTTTTTTGTTTTCTTGTTTTAAATTTTAATTCTATTTTTTTTTTTTTTTTTGATTTGGTATTGATGGTTTGTATGTTGTTTTGCTTTATAAAAATTGTTTTATTTTATTAATGTGCATGAAGTTTTTTGTTGATATTGTTTTATGTTGATATTGTTTTTTTTTTTGTTTCAATTAAACACAAATAATTTGGTAACTATAAATAACAAAACAGTAGACGTGCGGACTACAAAAAGAAAACGCGTGCGGACGGGACGAAGCACAAACACTCACTATGTTTGTATGTAGTTGTGTATGTTCATGTATGCATATATGTATACGTTCATGTATGTATTTAAGTATACATGTATAAATATATACAAACCTGTATATATGCTTTTGTTTTTATGTTAATATTTTTGAAAACAGATATATTCGAAAAAAAAATTTTTTCATATTTCAAAACCAATTTATACAGAAAATTTTAATTTTTGATTCTTATTCCTGATGATGTCAACAAATTGTTGACGAAATATCGAATAAAATAGAAAAATTATAACGATTTTTACATATGTCAGTTTTTATTATTTTAAAAAGATCGCTGATTTTACATATAAACATCAATATTAACAAAAAAAATTCTTTTAAAAAATTTTAACATTGCCTTTTAATTTTATTTGTTTTTTAAAATGTCACTTTTTTAACACACAAGAAAACTGCGGCTTACTTACATATACATATGTTCGGATAAATAAACTGATATGCATGTGGCAAAGTCTTCTAATAATTTTCAGCGGCGGTGCAGCGAAAAAGTGCACAGCATACTATTCTTTGTTTCAAATTTGAATTTGTTTAAAAATTGTAACAACTAAAAATAAAATAAATGAAAATGCGAATTAGCAATTCGCGTTAAAACATTATCCAAAAATAATATGAAATTCTACAAGTCAAAGCAATCAACAAATGAACTACTTGAAGTACTTATACTTTTCTGTATATGTCCAATCACCTTTTTAGCTAGTGCTTTTTATACTAGTAATCGTACCAGTAGCTTAAATACAATTAACGCTTATCCTCCTGCAAGGTGCTTATACATACATATAAGTAGTATAATAATGTATGTGCCAGGACCATTAAAATTCTCAAATTTCAGCAATTAAATTTTAAAATTTTGAAATTTTATTTGCCAAATTTGTGTTAGTGGGTCTTTTTTGTAATTTGATACTTTAATGTTTGTGTGTATTTTCCCATGGTTAAATAGGGGGGTTCACATTGATGTTGTTTTTTTTTTATAATGTTGGGGTAGGCGTGGGAATTTTTGTCCGTCCATATTGAGACCGTGGGAATTTCTGTCCGTCCATATGTGAGGGGAGTTCCGTGGAGGGCTGCTGTAGTAACCAAAACGAGTTTGTATATATGAGCGTGAGAATTTTTGTCTGTCCATATGAGACCTTGGGAGTTTGTGTCTGTCCATATGTGACCTTGGGAATACGTGTCCGTCGGTATGTGAGCGTGGGAATTTGTGTCTGTCCATATGTGAGCGTAGGAATGCTGTCTGTCCATGTGTGCTATGGCCTAATAGAAAATAAGAAATTTTTAGTATCTGTCAGAACATTTTTTAGGATGTACAATATTTCAAAAGTGTTATATAAATGGATCGCCTTAATGTTTGTGGTTCGTTTCTTCTTGCTGGAGTGAGATGGCTTCTATTATTTTTTGCTGGTTTTTAATATTGGTGTGTGGCTACTTAAGATATTTTTAATTTTGGTGTGTGTGTTATTCCCTTTTTGTGTGCAACGCTTGAGTGTGAGGGAATAATATGATTATTCTGATCTTGAAGACGTTGTGAAAAAAAATTTACTATTGCATAAATATTGAATCTGATATTTTGTTTATTTTATACATGACGATCATCGATGGATTTTATTTGGAGATCTGGATGCTGGTGCGATTTCTGTATTTTGCGATTGGAATGTCTGCCTGTCAGACAGGCTGTGTGTGTGACGATTGGTGAGTCTGTATGACAGCCCGTTTTTTTGCGTTCCTGGATTTAGCGCAAGTGGGTCAGTATGAAATGTGATAAGATGTACATATTCATGCGTACATAAATATCTACAAATTTATTTCATTTACGCATATACATACAAACAAATAATAAGCGTTTATTCTTTGTGCCCAAATATTCCCTTGACCAATTGAATGAATGAACAATTGAGTTTGTTTGTGTGTTCTCTGAAATAATGTTGGGTGCTGTTGGCTGAAGTAGTAGAACACGAGACTATGAAACGGAGGGTCGTGAGTTCGAGCCCGCTCTGAGTCATGAAATATTGTGTTGAATTCTTCTGATCAGCACTAGTGCGTGATTGTGTTACTTGTTGCCAGCCTGTTTCAATGATGAAGGCATAGTCACTGATCACTGAACATAATTGGCAGCGACTGACACTATCATGTACTAAAAAGCAGAGTAACAGCACCCACCTTCGTCGGCCCTGTAGCAAAAATTAGCTGGTGAAGTAAAAGGTTGAAATAGCTACAAAAAAAAAAGTTCTATCTTCTCATCTTTCCTAATCTGTCCCCTCAATACTATCCTCTCGTTTTCAGTTCCGGCGCAATGCATTGCATATATAGGGGTCATCCCCTGAGTGCTGGTCCTACAAAAAAAAAAAAAATATGTATGTAGGTTTTTATTTGAAATAAAAAGACGTTTATTTTAATTTTTATAAGCATTTATATAAAAGTTTGTTAACATTTTCATTTTTAAGTAAAATTGCATTCCTTAAGGCACAAACACCATAGTCGTGATAGCTACAATAGAGATATTTTGAATGCTTAGTTTCCATTTGTTTAAATAATGCAGCCAATGTCTTCAATGTTATAAACTGTTTGATGAATAATTTTTTCTAGCCATTTTTTTCTCTTCCCCCTTAACTTATATTTGTGAATTTCTTATATTGGATTTTAAAAACTTGCAAACGCTTTGAATTGAGACTGATCCATCATTCCAGTTAATATGATGATAGTTTTTGGTTAACCAAACTGCTTCTCTCTGCTTTTTGGTTGATAAGCATTCGAAATCAAAAGGCGGTTTATGATGAAATTGAGGCATTCGTTGTTGCTGAAAACTCCAGCTAGTTCTTTTGCGATGAAGTCATTTGAATTATTTTTGAAACCTTGCAAGTCTACAAAAACAATATCACCTTCCATGTTGTTTAATTTATAAGACCTTCCGGACTTGACCTTTTATTGGTATGTATTCTATTACGCGGTCATGAATAAGAACGCGGTAAGCTGATGTCGTTGCTGGAATATTTGTTGCTGTTTCAAATTAAATTTTTATATCAATCGGCCCGGTATTGACGGACTCGTTCTGATAGCTTACATCTTTAAACTCCTGAGCAGTTAACAAGGGTTGAGGCTCTTTCATATAGTAGCTTTGATGAAATCTTACGTACATATCATATAGAATTGCATACCGTTCATTTTTAAATTTTATGTTAAGATCATCATATGGGTAAGAGGTTGAATTTAAATGTACTTTTAAATTAGTGAGGTCACAGTGAACAAATTTGTTATCTCGTTGAAATGGGGCCAATACAAAACGTGGTCGTTCTTTACTTGCAGATAATTTAACATTCCAAATATGACTTGTCCTTGTATTCAATTGTGGATTCATATGACAATCCCAGCTACGAAATGCCATCGGTATAGAAGCACCATTGTTAATGATTTGAATCATATTCAACTTGCTCTGATCAGATAATTGTACGTGTACGTTTGTAATTCTCCAGGAGATGAGTGAAATCGTAAGTTTAGATTTTTCAGTAGAAACGCTGGAGTGTACAAGAGCTTCATCATTTTTATTGCGCAAGAGTATCAATTCATGTTTTCCATTAAGTATAACTTTGTTGTAGTCTTCAGCAAATCCCAAAAGCATTTTTAGTGGTACATACATAAATATTAAAATATCCATTCTTAAGATTCAAATCATCAGTTTTACGCCATCCACCATTCTGCATTACAACGCTTACAGTTGGTGATAGAGATACCAAATTTTGTATTATGGTTGTTGTTCCTAAATACCTTGTATGATCGATTTCAATGCTATTAAGCTCGTAGCGGATTTCATCAAATAGATGTGCAACAAAGATGTTTTTCAATTTAAAATTTTCTGAAAATTTTCCAGTTTTTTCATCTACAACGAAACCTTCCACATATATATAGCTCTCACTAGGTAACACGTACAAATCTTGATTTTGTATTGAGATTCGAATCTCATCATTATTATTGTACGATTGTAGATAAAGTATGTAGGTATGATAGTCCTTTTTTATTATATTTTCGTCAGACAATGGCTTATCCAATACGTTTATTATTAAGCTCATTTTGTTTTCAGTTTGAAATTCAAAGACTTAAGAAAACTTTTGTTTGCTGTTGTAAGTGACCTTTGACGAGCAGATCTTTTCAATTGTGGTTTATGTTGCAATATCTGTGGATGAGACGTGACTGCCGTATTTTGTGATATACTTGTATTGTATATTATCATTACTTAGTTGGCCTTAAATGTGTTCGTGTTGTAATTTCCTCTCCTCTGAAATTCATTAAATCACCGTTCTGATAAACCACGCGCAGTGATAGAGAACTTATCTCTTCGGTGTTTACAGGTAAATAAACGAGATTCCTTGGAATCGCATCTATTTTATAGCCTGCAGTACATTATTCGGAAACTCATGATATGTGTGTGATTTTGAATTATTCATATATATATATATATATATATATATATATATATATGTATATATATATATATATATATATATATATATATATATATATATATATATATATATATATATATATATATATATATATTTGTAGCGATACTACTTTCAATTCCCAAGAGATTTACTTTAAAAATATTAACTGGAAGATCTGAGTAATGATCAGCGGTCGGTGTTAGGATTTTACTATTGAATCCTAAAAGATTCCCAATTGTATTTTCTCTATTAAAATATATCGGATCTTTAGTCATTTTCGACTCGAAAACGAGCGCATAAATGCTTATTTTGATCGTGCGAAGGAGTCGAAAAAGACTCGAATATGATCATTAATTTCATAAAATGCTGACTGGGTATACATATATGTATATATATATATATATATATATATATATATATATATATATATGTGTACATATATATACATATATATGTGTATATTTATATATATATATATATATATATATATATACATATATATATTTAGATATATATATATATATATATATATATATATATATATATACATATATATATATATATATATATATATATATATATATATATATATATGTATGTATATATATATATATATATATATATATATATATATAGAATTAAAAATTGTTTTTATAAATGTTTCTTTTTAAATATATATGTATGCATATATAGTAGAGCGTCTCGCCTTTTAAGCCTAGTACTCTATTCGAATTTGTGGGAAATGTAGAGCAACATTAATTATTTTAGTTGGAAAATATGACATTTAAAATGTGGTGTCTAAGTTTGTTTTTTATTAATTTATTTTGTATATTTGTAAACAGCTGTCGAAATTCCGTATGAAATAAAGAACATTTGTTCTATTTCACAGCTTTGTTAAAATGTTGCCAGACATATTTAATATGTTTTTCCACGAGGAAACACGGTACTACTATTGCAAAATTTTTCCATGATTTTCCACTCAAATTTTTTATACATGTATTTTGACATAATTCCATACGAAATTTTAAACAGAGTACCAGGCTTTAAGGAAGAAAAAAGTTCGCCGTACACCACCGAATATAAAGCATTGTTGCAAGGCGGTTTCGAAAAAAATTATTTTAATTTTTTTTTATTTGCCGAAAGTAGACCTCGCCAAAATAAATTTTTAGTTATATATTCTACATTTTCAGTCGGATCTCAAGGAGTGATACTTCGATGTTTTGATGTTTTTGTCTCGAGGAGGGCTATGTTGTGCTTCAAAGTCATTGACCTCAAGTACCCTCTTGTAGTATTTACCCACCAGATCTCAGTTCCTACCATCCTAATGTACACCCTAAAATCAAAAAATTAAAAATCGCAAAAAATCATTAAACTTTTGCTAAGGAAGTTTTGCAATAATTCCAACAGAACTATTAAAATATATATATATATATATATATATATATATAATATATATATATATATATATATATATATATATATAAATATATATATATATATATATATATATATATATAAATATATATATATATATATATATATATATATATATATATATATATATGTATATATATATTTTTTTTGCCGAACATAGGGGTAGCAATATTAAATTTTTTGTCATACCGTCGATATTTATGGTCGGATCTTAAAGTGTGATATATCGATGTTTTTCTCTCGCCTTTTTTTCTTCAATAATCATTGTACTTACCCATCATATCTAAATAGAACTTACCCATATTATGCTAACTTATACAAAAAGGATTAAAAAAAATTAAAATCAAAAAATTTTAATCAATCATATTTTGAAATGAACCAAGTTGGCTATATTATATATATATGATCATATTGAAATACGAGTCACTCTCGAAGTTTATGATATTATGAACTCGTGGACCTAATATTTGACGAATGATAAAATCTTAGCCTAGCCATTTGAACGCACTAGCGAATTTTGGTCTGTTATCATCGATAGCAAAACATTCTCGGGATGGAAAGAGTACGCGTTATTTTCTATGTTGTACGTCATCTGGCAATTGACGAATCATGAAGCTGTAAATATCGAAGATATTATAAAAAGGCTACCCCTACGTTCTGCAAAAAAAAATATTTCTTTTTAATTAATAGTTCTGTTGGAATTATTGAAAAACTTCCTTAGCCAAAGTTTAATTATTTTTTGCGTGCTATAATATTCTGATATTAGGGTGACACATTAGGGTTGTATGAACTAAGATCTGGTGGGTAAATACAAGGACGGTATATTTGAGGTCTATTAAAGCAAAACATTGGTCACCTCAAGACAAAAACATGGATATATCACTCTTTGAGATCCGACTATATAATAAGTTGCTCGACCGCGTGCAAGAACCTAGACCGTTTTAGACTTAATCACTGATTAAGAATATATATATTTATGGTATAATTAAATGTAAAATTAATTTTAAATTTTTTTTGTAGGGTCATTTAGGTGACAAAGGGAGGAGGAGAGGGTAGGGCAGAGGAGTTCCAGGTTACGTCTCAGCTTCGTCATTAAAGCTTTTTAGACTATATAATAATGCCCACTAAACGGAGCGGAGTCCAAAAATTATTATTTGTTCCATTGGGTCCAAGTTTAACGCGTTGCTTAACAAAATTACAAAAAAACTTGAAAAATTATGTTTTTTTTAGAGGTTTGATTAATTCTTCTTAGGGAAACTATTTTTCCTCTGTCCCGATTCAGCCCATTTACGAATTTGACCTGTGCTATCTTTCAAGATATATATACACTAAATTCCAAAAGTCTAGCTCTTTTCGTTTGGACTACTCAGGATCGTCTTAGATTTCATCACTGATCAAGAATATATATACATTATGGGGTCTCAGATGGATATTTCGCTGCGTTACAAACGGAATGACAAAGTGCTCCAATTCTTTTTTGGAGGGTATATAAACAAATTTGGTTAAACACGATATAGATTACGCATTCGACCAAGAACATAATATAGCAGTAGCTCGATGGAGAGACAATGCGGAAGTCGCTTTGGCTACGAATTATGATAAGATGGATCCTATAAGAAACGTAATGCGATACCATATAAAGCAAAAAAAGATTGCTATACCTTAAGCTAACCTTATTACTAATAACAATAAGTACATGGGAGGAGTTGACTTACACGAAAATGCTATTGCCCATTATAGAATTGGAATCCATCTTGCCCGATGAAGAAAGTGAAGGTGATGACGACACCGCAGCTTAATCTACGTCATCGCTCAGAGTAAAAGCCATACACATGTCCGTGAATATCAAGGGCTGCTATCGCCGGTGCAAAATATGCAAGAAACATACTGACTATACTTGTGATAATAAGTGCAACGTAAATTTGAATGTAGCTATTTGCTTGAAAACCTACCACACATAATTTAAAATCATTTTCTAATAGCAATTAATTTCTTTAAGTAAATAAAACTGTTAAACTATAATCAATTAATCGAATTTTTCCTTTATCTGTAAGTTTATTCTTAATTTTTATTATATAATACAGTAAATTTATAATTTTATACTAGCGGCCGAGATACAGCAACAGTTTGCAGCAAGGTTGGCTCAAAACCGAAATGAATTTCGGTATCGGTGTTAAAATATTTTTTATTTCGATATCGGAACGGTATCGGTATTAAAAAAATGTTAATTTCGGTATCGGTACCGGTATTAAAATTATATCGGTATACCGGTATTAAAAATTTTATACTGTATTACATTAACCAGAATGAAAAAATGTGTATTTATTTTATATATTTGTATTTTTTTTTAACATAAAGTAATTACAAAAATATCAAATATTCAATATTTGCTTTGAGGGATAAACATTTCATTAGTATAAGCAAAGTAAATAAAGTAATTCATTCAATGTAAGTTTAATTCAAAACTTAAGACTTCACCTTCAACGACGACAAATAACAAATTCAAAATTTTTAACATATATTTCAATGCTAACAGTTTTTTAACCTTGTATGATCATTTGTGGAATATATCTAATAAAAAATTAATTTTCTCAGAACATTTCCAAGTTAGACCGAGTGACTATAACTGCATTTAAGCTAACCTATTGCGATTTTGGTTCATAATGTATTTCAGTCCTGAAAATAACCGCTCTACACTGACCTGTGTTGCGGGTACAGCTAACATGACTTTTGCAATAACATGTAGTTGTGGTTTGGATTTACTTTGTTCTTTCCACCAATTAAGAACATTAACGTGTCATTGAAGACGTTTTTAGTTTTTAAATGAAGTTAGCAATTCATGTATAAATTTCACAAATTTTGTTTTTCCATGTTTCTAAGGATGTCTTCTCTTTAAGTTGATGAATATACTGATTTAAACGAGAACAATTTTTAAGCCGCACATGTGTTCTTCTTTCCAAAGCACATGAGACTAATTCACCTGGCATAAAATGTATACGTATACATAACTTTGTGTGTGAGAGTATTTTTTTATTCAGCCTGTATTCTCGCAAGTGTATATGAATCAGTTTTGTGCTGCTACTGCGGGGTTGAAGCTGGTTGAAAAATTATGCCAACCAAAAACCATTCTTTTTGCCGAATTTGCCAAAAAGGTGCTATGTTATGCCAACATAATTGTTCTCGTGTAAATATCGTCAATAGGAAATTACATGCCCAATCATTACAATAACAATAGAATATCAAATTGACAGTTTATACAAAATATTTCAAACTGTAAAACTCCACACATAAAAAATTGTAAGTAACAAAACAAAAACAAGTTACAACTGGAGAGCATCAGGTTAAAAACATGCAATGCTTCATTAAAGCAAGTGTTGACTAGTCATAAATATGAATACTTTAACGCTTTCTGTTCTGTTCGAATATTCTTTTTATTTAATACCGAAACAATAATAGCGGTAACATACCGGTATAGTACAAGTAAATACCGAACTCAAGAGAAACGGTATACTAATACCGATATTTAATGCAAAAAAATTATTTCGGTATCCATACCGGTATTCACTTTTAAACGGAATCGGTATCGGTTGCCAACCTTGCTTTTCATTGTTGCCATCTTATAAAAGGAATTAAAAACTAAAGAGATTAAAATTTAAGCTGGTTTCTAACTAGCGACGAAAATTTCGTTAATATTTAAAAACATTTTGTTAGTTTGGTACAAATGGGTTAATTTGGTTAAATCTGTATATATATATATATATATATATATATATATATATATATATATATATATATATATATATATATATATATATATATATATATATATATATATATATATATATATATATATATATATATATATATATTAGGGTGCGCCTTATATGTATGGAACATTTTTTTTTAACAGATTAGATCGTAACTCCACCCAAGAATGTTCTACGTATAAAAAAAATGCATTGTGTAAAATTATAAGCCGATTGTAATACAGGAAGGCGTGCCGCATCCGCCCACAAGTTGGCTATATATGCTAAATTCATATGAAATAAGTTAAGATGTTAATTTGCGGGTCATTTAATAAAACACTGGTAAATTTGATATAAACTATAATTTATTTATTCGACCTGAATCTTTTTCCGTTTACAAATTAATAATAATGAGGAAAAATGTTTAGCAATACTTTAAAAATATATATTATGATTTTAAGAATATCGTGATTTTAACAGCAAATGTAATATATCGTTTGTGAGCTCAGACAACAACTGCAAAATATGTGGTCAGTTAAGTCCGGCATCTTTTGAAGTTCAATAACGCCCAGTTGTGTAGTATCGCTTCAATTGCTAACCAAAACAGTGAATTCCCGAATAAAAGCAAACGCACTTCAATTAAATAATATTTGTATCGAATAGTCGTAAGTTCATATACAAGTGAAAAAATAAGTGTTATTAAAAGAAATAGATCGATAAAACAATCAAGTTTGTAAAATAATATCAAAAATAAATATGAACACAAGACGACAGGAGCAGTTGTACCTTCTCGGCTATGATGCCTGCCAAATAATCGGTGCCAAATTGCCTTCAAATGGTCAAGTTTTGCGTGTTTTATTTTACAATATGCGAAAAGTAAAACTAGACTTGCGTGCTAGTGCTTCCCTTGTAGTGAAAGAGGTAGAAGTTTTATGGAACAAAGCACGAATACCACTTAGAGCTTTTGACAAATGTGTCTCAAAAGTTGAAGGTTTGTATTTAGAATGGAGAAACTTGCAAAAAAGTTCGAAACGCCGGACATTACTCCAGGAAAAATGCGAAAAAGACTTCGGAAATAAATTTGATGATTTGTTTGATGTCGCACATGCCGATGCATTGGATATTACCACTCTTGCAGAAAATAAGCTGTTGTTAACAAATCAAAGAAAACAGGGAAGACCTGGTGCAATGATAGGTTGTGACTGCAACTTGGCGAAAAAAGAAAAGGCAAAATCGCTTAGGGAAGAAAAAAAAACAACGTTTCCACGAGAAACATACAGTCGTATTGCAAGGTAAATATTCCTCAGTTTGAATCTATTATATTATTCTGCAATATTTGTTATAAAATTTTATAGATCAATGTGAAGCCGCAATCAAGTGATGAAGAGACTATTGAAGATTGTGAAGTGCAACAAATTCCAGAGTCAGCATATGAAGTAGGTCCTAGTACTTCAAGAAAAAAACGAGGTAGACATAATTTTATCACACCAAAGCTTGTGTCAGTATTAGATAGGTGTAAAGTAAGTGACCGTGACGCCGTTCGAATCCTTATAGCAACTGCGCAAGCATTGCAACATAACGTTAGCGATTTAATTATAAATTGCACTTCAATTCGCCGATCGCGTACAAAGTTTCGATTTGATGCAGGAAAAAGAATCCGCGAAACATTTAAAAACAAAGAAATTAAGGCGGTGACTGTTCATTGGGATGGTAAAATGTTGCCATCGTTGATGGGTAGTGAACACGTCGATCGTCTGCCTGTAGTTGTATCTTTTAATGGAACAGATCAGCTACTCGGCATCTCAGCGATAACTTCAGGTACGGGAAGACAGCAAGCAACGGCTGTCTTTGACTTACTCAAAGAATGGGATCTCGATGAAAAAGTGGAAGCCTTGTGCTGCGATACCACCGCATCAAACACAGGACGAATACAAGGCACATGTGTGCTTTTAGAACAAACACTAAACAAAGATCTTCTGTATTATCCATGTCGTCATCACATATTTCAAATACTTTTACGGAGTGTATTTGATGCAAAAATATCAACATCTTCGGGTCCTAGTGTCAAAATATTTCATAGATTTAGAGATGCCTGGACTAAAATAGACACAAGTAATTTTAAGTCTGGAGTTGAAGACTTACATTTGAAAAATGTTATTGGGGATACAAGGGGGATACAAGGGAGATACAAGAGTTTAAAAGATATGCAACCACGGGAAGATTACAAAGAGCTTCTCCAATTGGCGGTAATTTTCGTAGGCGGGTCACTTCCAAATTTTTCATTTCGAATGCCTGGAGCGTTCCACCATGCACGTTGGATGTCCAAAGCAATATATAGTTTAAAAATTTACTTATTTCGGAACCAGTCCATTTTGGCTGACTGTGAGTTGAATGGAATTAGAGATATATGTGTTTTTATTATAAAAATATATTTAAAAGTTTGGATCAAAGCTGCCATTGCCGCAGAAGCTCCTAACAAAGATTTGACATTGCTAAAAAGTTTATATTTTTACAATTTAGTTAATGAAAATTTAAGTCGGGAGTTAATTCGAAAATTCTGCAATCATTTATGGTACCTATCGCCAGAAATAGTAGCGCTTTCATTTTATGATACTCAAATTTCAAACAAGTCAAAACGACTCATGGTTGCAGCGCTAGATCGAGCCCATGAAGATGACAACAAAAAAATTACAATTCTTCCTCATTACATAGAGCAGTACGTTAATAAAAATATTGAAGATTTTATCTCGCAAAAAACTTTATATTTTTTCAACCGATATTGTATCCCAACGGATTTTTGAAGAAAGATCCTAGGGAATGGGAAAACGATAAATCGTATAAAATTGGCTTGGAAATGGTTGGTAAATTGAAAGTTGTCAATGATACTGCAGAAAGGGCTGTAAAGCTTATGGCAGAATACAATCAAGTTTTGTCGCGTGATGAAGAGGAGAAACAGTTCATAATGCAAATTGTAGCTGATTATAGGAAACAATATCCAAATGCAAACAAATCTGTTTTATTAAGCATATGAAATAACTTAAATTAATATATTTAAGTACGAAATTCAAAAAATAAATAATTTTGTATGAATGTTAAAGTGTAATAAAAAAGGTGGTAAAAACTAAATTAAACTACTTATTCCTTTTTTATAAGTTTAGTGAATCTTGAAAATACATTAATGGTTATTTTATAACCATTTATAAAATTTTTACAATTTGTGGGTGGATGCGGCACGCCTTGCCCTGATGCAATCTACCTAAAATTTTTTATAACATACTTTTTTGTTACGGAGAACATTTATGAAGGGAGTTAAGGTGCTATTTCGCTTTTTTTTAAATAAGGTGCACCCTAATATATGTACATGGCTAAAATCAGATATGAGAAAAGGTGTATTTTTTCAGGGACGTAACAGTTATAAGATAAACGACAAACAAATCAGATATAACAATTAACATAGATGAATTTGTGTAATGGTTATAATTAACCATTAGTATCAAGAAATATATTTTACTGTTATGAAATTTGTTATTTGACATTTTGTCATAATTCTATTATAAAAATGTAATTTATTAACCCGTAATACACTAATACTGATATAAAAATTTCAAGGAATATGAGAGCCACAAATTTATTAACCTAAAATATACAAATAATTTAAAAATCGGAAGAATATTAATACCAAAAGTAAGAAAACAATTCGGAATTTTATAAATAGATCTTAGTGCCTGGTAGATTCCATTATAATTTGATTCGAAAAGAAATCTGTTTTTTTGTATGTGCCTTATACCGTCGTTCAAAACTGATTTTCCCGGTGACAAATTTTTGGCCAGAGGTCCGACTAGCGAACGTTCGTGGGAAACCAGTAATTTTCAAGTTGTAAAATTTCACCAGTCTAATGTACATATGTATGTATGTATGTATGTGTATATTAAATATTTAAATCTCTAGTATATTGTTTGAAACCACCGCAAATTGAGCATGCCCGCAACTCTGCTCTTCCGGAACAAGAGACATTTGATCTTGATTCAACTGTACAATACCATTGCCATACGGGTTATGTTACAAACGGTTTTCCTCGTGCCAAGTGCCTGGCTATTGATGGTCAAGCTAGTTGGTATGGACCCGACATACAATGTGAACGTATGGTTATCATCAGTTAATGTTTATATAATTGAGCACTAATATTACAGATTGTTTGTTGCAGCTCGTTCTTGCGGTCAGCCACCAGATCCGGCAAATGGATGGCATTCGGGAGAATGTTACACGTATGGATGTAAAATCACTTATAATTGTGGTTCGGGATATGAGTTGGTTGGCAAACATGAGCGCACTTGCCAATCTGACGGATCTTGGACGCCGAAGGAACTTCCGACATGTGTCTGTAAGTAATTTGATCAAATGTTAATAATAGAGCTACATATATACTTTTACATACAAAGAATTTGTTCACAATTTCAATTATTTAAACCATATTCATACGATTACATATTTACGTATATAAATACATTCGTTGAGGACAAAATAATGGGCCATTAAATAATATATATATATATATATATATATATATATATATATATATATATATACATATATATATATATATATATATATATATATATATATATATATATATATATATATATATGTATATATATTAAATATCTCAAAATAAGCTATAAACGTAAGCATAAAAATATATAATGGGTCCGCCAAATAATTCTTTTTTTTTTGAAAATGCTATAAAAAAACTACTGAATATTTTCCCAAATTTCTTTTTTTATTTGAAAGTACAATCCTTCCGGTTAATAATGAAAAATGAAGGGTGCTGGGGAAGAACGACCTCAGTCACGCCAAATGGAAATTTAAAGTTTCCCAACTAAAAAAAGTACTTCAGACTCATGAAAAAAACATTCAATATTGATCAGAAATATATTTATTACAACTCGTACAAAGCAAAATAAGTTTCAGATGACATTTTCCACAATAATTTCAAAATATTCTCTAAAATATAAGGACTGATGTCACTTTTCCCTGGCATTAGGCGTCAATCGGTGGTTCATCAACGTATTCGTCCTCACTTTCTTCTGGTTGATTGATGTACTCGTATGTCAAAAGTCTGTAGAAGTCCTTAGCTTCTGGTCTTACAAGGAATGATGTAAGAGCTTGTAAATCGTCCCACTTTGCCATTTTGATAGGTATCTGGTAAGGGAACAATTTGGTCAACATCACAGCTGTGTTTGTCTTTATCTTTCTTGATGTGCTTTTCGCAAACAACGGAGATTGTTGGTATATGCCTGTGAATGTTCCCTTGTGGAAAATCTTGCTGGGGTTTTCATTTTCGACTTTCAGCATTCTGACCGGTCGGGTAGGGAAGGGACATTTTGCTGCGTATAGTGAAGAGAGAAAGGCCGTCCAATTAACAAATTCAAAATTTTGTCCACAGTCGATTACTTGGAATGGGTTCGGTTTTACACGGCTTCTCTGTAAATGTTTATTGATTAATGAGAGACATGTTCCGATCGCATTCAAGGTAGGAACGCCCACGTATCGGAAATAAAACCTTCACTGTTTCGAATCGTTTCTTTTGCACAACCATATAGTGTAAAAATCGTATAACTGTAAAGTTCTTGGTTTGCCCAGAACATGAGACACAAAAAATTGCCAGCTCCCTAACCTCCATTGGCAAAATGTGGCAAAAGAAGTGGTACATCATTGAACATACGTCGTCAACTCTTTTTCGAGCAATATATTCGTCGTAAGTGTAGAATACAGCCTGCGAACTCGATAAAACATGGATGTTGAAGCTAATAAAATTCAACTGACGTTTGTAGTATACGTCGTTCGTTGTTATGTTTGGTGTTGGTAGGTTTTTTTGGTAGTCAATTGTGATCGCTTCTATGCTTTTCGATTTCATACAGCGTTTGCGATAGGATTTCTTCAGCTTATAGATGCGCTCACTTCTCTTCAGATGATGTTCTTTTTTTCATAGCTTATTGTCTAGCTCTTGCTGTGCCCTCTCTTTGTCCGGACCATCTAGATTTGATTTCGATTTCTCAGTTAGAGAAAAAATGTCAACCTTCATTGTATCGCAGGTGCTGCATGCATCCTTGCGCGCATAACCAAATGAAATGTTAAAATTATTTTCAAACATGCAGGGGAACGATTCATACTGCACTTTATGATCGGGGTTCTGCTCAATACACATTCTGTGTAGCTTAGATATATTTGGAGTATCAGGTATATATACTTTACTCGATTCCTTCAATGTCAATCGCCTTTCCCTTGGTCTCATCGCTCAGTTTATGTGGACGTACGTCATGTTTTCCGCGTTTGTCAGTTGGCGATTTTCCGTCACGAACAAGGGAATCTCTCACATATCTGACTCATCGATCTGTAATTCCGTGCAAGGGTATGAAAGCCTTTATACAAACTGTTACATCGCGGACTTTTCCATTCTCACTAATCCTAACTCGATGGCTGAATGAAGCAGTATTAATTCGTGTCTCATCTTCATTCTTTCGTGGACGTCGTCGCATGACTGGGAGAACAGTAATAAGACCACCAAGGTAAGCATTTTGAGCACTGGTGCCCCCCAAATCGTTAAATTCGCGTATTATTCTTCGGCGTTCTGGCTCACAAATCGAAGTGAAACAGTGAAATCGTTTACACCGGCAGTCAGGCCCAAGTTCGTGGGTGGTAGCTCGCAAGGTTTTCATTACATCTCTAACCCTTCCTGTTTTTTTTTTTCGTTCCACTGCTCGACGGTCCTATCTCTTCTTCACTGGACACAAACAAGTCACTGTCCATTGCACTGTAATACTGCACAATCGCACACGTTTCAAAAACAGTAAAGTATACAGAGAAAGTTAAAGGTACGGTACGACGTATGAACTAGAACAAAACACGAGAAGATAAGATTGATAACAACAGGGTGGGTCATGCAATCGAAGAACAGGGTGGGTGATACAATCGATGAACAGATTGGGTCATGCAATCGAAGAACAGGGTGGGTGATGCAATCGATAAACAGATTGGGTCATGCAATCGAAGAACAGGGTGGGTGATGCAATCGCCGATCACTGTAGTTCACACAAAATGGACTGAAGACGTTCTTCCCAGGGCGCGGTCGGACTCACGTCGTTTTTCCCCAGCAGGGTGGATGTTCATATGCTTATTTCTTTGGACTCATGTCACTGTAGCAATTTTTCGACTCAGTCATATTATAGTAGTTCCACAATGCAACTAGATGGCGCTAAAAGCTCGTTTTGTTACAAAACTGGACTGAAGTCGTTTTTCCCCACCACCCTTCAAATAATTTCATTCAAATGGCTGCGTGGCCCGATAACGATCACCATTGACTGTAATGGCCACTCCTTGCTCATTTTCGAAGAAAAATGGCCCAATTATGCCTCTGGACCAAAATCCGCACCAAACAGTGACTCGTTTTGGGTGCGTCGGCTTTTCAATGTATGATCAAAATGAGCTTAATCTGAAAAGATGATTTTTTTTGGCAAAATCGGCATCTTCAGTAAGTCGATTGGATGGTCAACCATATTCGTTCAGCGGAAGGATAAAACTAATTATCTGTCAAATCAGACATGAGCTAAGTGTTACTATTGACGAAGTAAGCACTAGTTGAAAAAAAACGCTAGATTGCGGACCCTATATATATATATATATATATATATATATATATATATATATATATTTATATATACTTATATGTATATATAAGTATGTATATATACATATATATATATATATATATATATATATATATATACACATATATTATATATATATATATATATATATATATATATATATATATATGTATATATGTATGTATATATATATATATATATATATATATATATATATATATATATATATATATATAAACATAAGCTATAAACATAAGCATAGAAATCTGTTAAAATATTTGGATTTTATTGTCAATTTACCGCAGGTATCCAATATTGATCAAATACTCGTATGTGTAATGCAGCAAACAAAACATTAATAAGGCTGACGTAGGAGTGGGCGCTACAAGCACTAAAGCGAAACGCTATCGTCATATGTAAGGTTGGTTGCATTACAATATTGGGTACCTGCGGTAAATTGACAATAACATCCAAATATTTTAACGGATTTTTATGGTTTCTAGCTTATTTTAAAGATATTTAGGTAGCTCTCAGAAAAATGTGCAAAATGTTGAATATTTGCTTTACCTTTTTATACCCTTCACAAAAAAGTGAAAGGATATATATAGGTTTGTCATTCCGTGTGTAATTTCTTCGTTATGCACAAGGGACCCATAAAGTATATATATA
Source organism: Linnaemya tessellans (assembly GCA_951800035.1). Classification (NCBI taxonomy): domain Eukaryota; kingdom Metazoa; phylum Arthropoda; class Insecta; order Diptera; family Tachinidae; genus Linnaemya; species Linnaemya tessellans. The sequence continues at coordinate 78,474,371 of OX637533.1, read as the reverse complement.
TATTCTGGATCCTTATGAATAGCGATGACGGTCGAGCGCTGTCCGTCCGTCTGTACGTGAAATTGGTTTTCCAAAGACCCCAGAAGAGCTAGAGACTTCGTTCTTGGGTTGTTGGATTGGAAATGAGCTTAAATATAGTGCTATTGAAATTCAGAAAGATCTGAAGTTCCAGAGCTGGGAAGCTTACACCTATTTCTCTATGCAAAATTTATTCTAAAAATCATTTTTTTTTAATGTCTGTAAATTAAACCTATTTCTTGCTTTGGGAAGCCTCAATGGTCCATTAAAAACTAAAAAAAAAATTTCCAGGGATGGAAAATTAAAATTTTTTTTTTCGGCCCATTGCGTATTTTGTAGTACATGTAGTAACTAAAATTGTTAAAAATTTTATATTTTTCTTTTAAAAAACCTCTTTATACGTCAGGAATATTTGATTCTGCCGAAAAAAATGTTTTAATTCAAGTTTTGCTTCCAGGGTGGGAAATTGCATTTATTTTATACGTGATAGTAATCAAACACGCAACTAATGTTGTTTTTTTTTTCGCTAACTAAGCCTGTCTTATAATTTCGGAAAAACAAAACTGGGGGTCAATCCTGGTTCTGTGAAAACGTGAAATGAAAAAAAACTTTTCATTTTCGTTTTCATAACAACTTTTCATAACACTTTTCACATTTACACAAAATGCGATTCCCGTTCATGTTATGAAAAACTGTTTCATTCCAGTTGTATCCATGAAAATACTGTAACCATGATATATAACTTCCAATGTCACTTACAGAAGGCGAAGTTTAAAAGTTTCGAGTGCGACGTTAGGCCGCATACACAATTTTGTAATTTCTTGAGCCGCCGCCTTAATGTTCATCTACAGTTGGTTGAGTTTTTGAATATGTTAAAAATTTTGTGTCTAACTTAGTTATTATTAAACAAATATTAGCACAAATATATAAAACACTAAGTATAATTGCAACTATCTAGTATTAATACATTGCAAAGGGAAGCTATTTTCATACACATATTTAACAATAAAACATATGTAACTATTGTTACAAACGCGCGTACATATAAAAATATATATATATATATATATATATGTATATATATATATGTATACATATATATATGTATATATATATATATATATATATATATATATATATATATATCTATATCTATATATATATATATATATATATATATATTTATATATGTATGTGTGCGTGTACATGAGTGTGTGCACATGTATATGATATGCACATATATGTATATATATATATATATATATATATATATATATACATATATATATTTATATATATATATATATATATAAATATATGTATATATATATATATATATATATATATATATGTATATATATATATATATATATATATATATATATATATATATGTATATATATATATATATATATATATATATATATAAATATATGTGCATATATATACATGTGCACACTCTCATGTACACACACACATACATACATGAATATATATATATATTTATATATATATATATATATATATATATATATATATATATATACATGTATATATATATATATGTATATATACATGTATATATATATATATATATATATACCTATAGGTATATATATATATATATATATATATACCTATACATATATATCCGCAAGGATATTCGTATATAAAATCCATAAGGATATTTTGTACGGATAACGGGGAGTAACGACCCCGCGGCCCTGAGTTATTATAACGGGTTGGAGGGCTTGAACAAAGATGCCCCAAGAAGACCTGTTATTCAGTGTGGCCCTTTATTTGGCACACTGAGATGGGGCTTTGATGTCCCTGGCATTAAGACCAAGTCCAGTACGGTCTTAATTATGGCATTCCTGGGAAAACGATTTGAAATGGTAGAACCCTGGGCTGGTAGATGTGGTATTCTGGGACTTAAGTATGTATGAGTGAATTTGTACAGAAATGGCTCTCAGGCTAATGCCACAACTGCCTCCGTCCTATTAAAACTTGGCAAGTCTCAAAGTACGTTTGAAGTTCGTCATCATTAAGTTGGTGGTGTAGGTCCGGATGTTGATTCCCGGTTAGCACGGATCTGGCTCTGGCGGATTGACCCATAAGGTCTCTTCGTCAACCCTCGCATGGACCTCACTGCTTGCAAAGACACCCATGGGATTTAAACGTGACTGCACAACGAACGGAGACAGCGGCTGCGAGTTTGGACCCAATTGAATGAAGATCAATAAAAATAATTTAGAAGCGAAAGCGGAAGGCTCTGGAAATGGCGAAATTGAGAATCCATTCCTGAAGAAGCCGGTGATCGCGAGATCGCCCCCTACGGCGGTGAACACGCCGCATAGGGTAGGTTTTAGCACCACAGACGGTGGTCAGGAACCGAAAGGCAAGGTTGAAAAACTAGGAGAGAGGATAGCAAAGCTATTAGACTTTCTCAAGACAAGATCGAATGTCCACAAGGATATAGTATCGATGTCTCGAGAAATACAGGCATTGTATATGCAGGTGGCAGATGAGCTGAGCAGTGGAACTGGTCAGCTCAAGGTGCCCTGCAATAAGCAGACGCAGACAGGGGTTATGGTAAGACCATCTCCCCCTGTCCCTGCAGGTGCGACCCCGAAGCGTAGGAGAGATGAAAGTACTCTTGGGCCAAAGGGGAATAGGGCTAAGAAGAAGAGGAAGGATGCAGTAGATGCAATCAGGAGTAGTGAAGGTAGCTGTGTGGGATCGGCGGCAGCGAATGGTGCTGCTTTGCCGAACCCAGGCACTAAGGAACCTGGGTGGATAAAGGTCCGTCCCAGGGAAGCGAATAGAAATAGGATTAGGAGTAAGCAGGGGTCACGTTCGGATGCCCTAGTTATTAAAACATGTGGGAACGCTTCCTATGCTGAGATTCTCAAGCAAGTGAAGAAGGACCCTAAACTTAGTAATCTGGGGGAGAATGTGAAGGGCATTCGGAAGACTGGGAAGGGTGAGCTGCTACTGGAGCTCACTAAACCCGCTCACCAGAATATAGGTGTGTTCAGGTCGGAGGTGGAAGCGGTACTGGGTGGGACTGCCGAAGTACGGGCACTATCCCAAGAGGTTAGGATTGAAATTAGGGACATAGATGAGGTGACTTCCAAGGAGGACATCTATGACGCCATAGTTAGTAAATCCAACGATTTTAAGGTACTGCAGTTGACTGCAATTAAATCACTGAGGAGAGCGTATGGGGGAACACAAACTGCCACGATTGGCCTGAGTGCTCCTCTAGCTAGACGCCTTCTAGAGATGTCCAAGATACGCATCGGCTGGGTCGTGTGTCGAATACGGGAAAAGATAGCACCGAAGAGGTGCTACAACTGTCTCGATTTTGGACATAGGGCGACGAATTGTAGCGGCCAGGATCTATCCGGAAATTGCTTGCGTTGTGGAGAAGCTGGCCACAAGATTGCAACATGTTCCAACAGACCTTCGTGCATGCTCTGTAGAAAGGGTGGAAGTACTAATGGTGACCATGTCACCGGATGCGTAGTTTGCCCGTACTACAAGAGGGCGCTACAAAAGCTTAGAGGTTAAACACTACTTAAAAATCAGGATGCGCATATTACAGCTAAATCTCAATCATTGCCAAGCAGCACAGGAGTTGCTTAGGCAAACCGTACGAGACTTAAAGGTAGACGTTGCTGTACTCAGCGAGCCATATAAGAAGATTGTATCTGCAAATTGGGTTACTGATGATACAGATACAGCAGCTATATGGACTACCGGTTCTTTGATATTGAGGGAGAGGTTATCACCGCAATGTGGGTACACGCGGGCCACTGTTTCCGGCATATGTTTGTACAGCTGTTATGTTCCTCCTAGGTATTCTATTGATGACTTTCGTGTTATTATAGACAACATAGTGATGGACGCTGCAGCCAGGAGTCCTGTTATAATAGCAGGGGATTTCAACGCGTGGGCTGTTGAATGGGGCTGCCCCTTGACAAATGCAAGGGGAAGGATGCTATTAGAGGCCCTTTCTGCGCTAAATGTTGTGCTCTTGAATTCTGGAGATGAGGAAACATTTAGAGGAGGAAATGGTGGTTCAATTATTGATATTACGTTTGCCAGCGATACCATTATAAACCGTGTAAACTGGAGAGTATCTGATGTTTATACTCACAGCGATCACAGTGCCATAATTATGGATATACAGGATGATATACGGCATGTGACTCCCCGTGCACAAGGTTTGTCGGGATGGAAAGTGAATACCTTTGATAAGGATATTTTTGCCATCTGTATGGAAGGTATGGAATTAAATGGTTCAGCTGAGGATATGGCAGAACAATTGGTAAACCATATCACGCGGTCGTGCGATGCATCTATGGTGAGGCGGAAAGGATCCGTAAAGGGGTCACCGGTTTATTGGTGGAATGATGATATTGCCGGCTTGAGGGCGGAGTGTATACGTGCCAGAAGGCAGTATACAAGAACTCGAGGTAGGTTAGAGAATAGCGTATACCAGGAGAATTACAGGAATAGGAGGAAGGCCCTAAAGGATGCAATTCGTAGGAGCAAGCGGCAGTGTTTTCTTAATATCTGTGATGAGGTGGATGATAATCCTTGGGGTCTCGCATATAAGCTGGTCACCAAAAAACTTAAATGCCTGACCCCGTTGCAACCGAGTGAGGGGCCAATCCTGGAGGAAATTGTAGACCATCTCTTTCCCCAGCAGGACGCACCACCTTGGGAGCACAACCCTCCAATTGGGACATTAAATTTTCCCCCGGTTACAATAGCTGAGATTGAGGACGTTGTCTCTAGGTTTAGAGACAAGAAGGCACCTGGACTCGACTGCATTCCAAATATAGTATTAAAGGAGGCCGTCAGGCTTTGTCCCGAGCAGTTCTTAAGAATGGTGAATACATGCTTAGGTAGGGGAATTTTTCCAACAAGATGGAAGAGGCAGAAGTTGGTATTAATACCAAAAGCCAATAAACCCCTAGATGATCCCTCATCTTATCGGCCACTGTGTATGATAGATACATGTGGGAAGTTGCTAGAGGGTGTGATCTGCCGAAGACTTGGGAATTGCGTTGATGACAGAAATGGTCTATCAGACAACCAATTTGGCTTCAGGAGGGCGAGGTCAACAGTGGATGCTATAAACGTGGTAGTAGAAACTGCTGCACGGACTATCTATGGCAGGAGTTGGAGGAATGGCACAAAGGAGTACTGTGTAGTTGTGACGCTGGATGTGAAGAACGCGTTCAACACAGCGAGCTGGGTGCATATTGTTGATGCTCTAACTCGATTGGACATCCCAGAATATCTGATAGGGATAGTGCAGGATTATTTCCGGTATAGGGAATTGATCTATAGTACAGATGCGGGTATAAGGAAACGTAGGATTAGTGGTGGTGTTCCCCAAGGATCGATACTTGGACCATTGTTGTGGAACGTACTGTACGATGGAGTACTAAGGTTGAGGTTACCTGAGAGAGTGCAGATTGTGGGATTCGCAGACGATATAGCGCTGGTGTGTGAAGCTAAGGAATTGCTGGAGGCAGAAACCATTGCAAATGCCAGCGTACAATTAGTAAAGTCCTGGATCACTGCAATGGGATTGACTCTAGCTGATCATAAAACCGAAGCGGTTTTGATTAGTAGTCGTAAGGCTAGGGAAACTATTACCCTCAATGTTGGCACCTGTTCCATAGAATCAAAGGCATTTCTGAAATATCTGGGTGTGATGATTGACACACGGCTATCTTTTCGCGAGCACTTGCGATATATAGCATCCAAAGCATCAGGGACCTGTTTGGCGCTATCTCGGATCATGCCAAACACGAGAGGGCCAAAGTATCTTCAGAGGAAACTGCTCGCTGGAGTAGTAAGGAGCATTATCCTATATGCACACCCGGTATGGTCAGACTCACTTAGATATTCCACATATGTGGGGCTGGTATCCCCTGTGTATAGGCTAGCTGCTTTAAGAGTATGTAGTGCATTTCGGACAGTGTCGGACGAGGCGGCTTTTATCATTGCGGGTATGATCCCTATCGATTTAGAAATCATGAATAGGGATAACTCTGATTTATGTATGCAAAAATGGCAAGAACGGTGGTCAACCACTGAAAAGGGAAGATGGACTTATTCATTAATACCCGACATCAGATTATGGCTGACTAGGAAACATGGTGATCTGAACTATTACCTAACACAGTTCTTGTCTGGACATGGTTGCTTTAGGTCATATCTATTTCGTTTTAAGCACGACGACTCTCCGTTCTGTCCACACTGTGGTGGGAATGTGGTTGAGGATGCTGAGCATGTCGTCTTTGTCTGCTCACGATTCAGCAACTGGAGGTCGTATTTAGAGGAAGGCTTGGGGCGTACGATCAGCCCGGAGAATATTATTCCGACCATGCTGGAATCCTTATTGAATTGGACCAGAGTGTGTAGTTTTGTACAGCTTGTTCTAATAGAACTTCGCAGATTAGCACAGATTCGTAGGAGAGTTAGTACGTCTTAGGATTCGTTAGCTACTGACGATTAAATATGCGCATCAGTTCCGAACCTCCTTACCTAGGAACTAAGGAGGACGTAGGAATAATACTGATAATACTACCCACCCTGATGAAATGCCAAAGCTGTCCCAGGGTGGTGCTAGTGAAGTTGTCGTGGGGCCACTATTGATAGTTGCTATCATTACGTCCATAAAAAAAAAAAAAAAAAAAAAAAAAAACCTATACATATATATATATATATATATATATATATATCTATATATACATATATGTGCATATTATATACATGTGCACACACTCATGTAAATATATATATGTAAATATATATATATATATATATATATATATATATATATATATATATACATGTATATATATATGTGTGTGTTTGTACGGCAATTAGTTTAGGTAAGCTGCCGCTAAATAATTGTTAGTAACCGCCGATGCTAACTTAACCTCTACTCCGGGTTCTGGGATAATTGTCAAATGAAAAAAATAAAAACAAACTCGCACGCATTAATGAATAAAAATAAAAAAATTATATCCACTTCTTTCAGAACAACTGTACAAAAAATAATAATAAAGATTATATAGTAAATAAAAAGTTAATGGTAATTTATATACATATACACATTCGTATATATATATATATATATATATATATATATATATCTATATATATATATATATATATATACATATATATATATATATATATATATATATATATATGTATATATATATATGTATATATATATATATATATATATGTATATATATATATATATATATATATATATATATGTATATATATATATATATATATATATATATATATATATATATATATTTATAATGCATATATATATATATATATATATTTATAATGCATATACATACATATAAAAGAATAGAAAAGTTAATGAAAAGCATTAAAAGTTAAATGAAAAATATTAAAAGTTGAATGAAAACTATTAATAGTTGAATTCACTTTTTTAAAAGTATTTCCATAAACTGTTACGCGTTTTCCTCTTGAAACCTTCTCCATTGTTATCACGATAATAAATGAAGTGAAACATTTTTTTCATATGAAAACTTTTTGACAGTTGTTTACACAGTTGCATTGAACCAGAATCACCATTGATGTGCAAATATGAAAAAAAATCGTTTCATTCCGCCTGTTTTTTACATTATGAAAACACATTATTGTCCTTACGTTTTTTCATAGTACGCGAATCAGAATTACTATGAAAAGCTGAAAAAACTTTTCATTTCACGTTTTCACAGAACCAGAATCGACCCCCTGGTATCAAAAGTTTAAAAAGAAAAAATAAAATTTCGAATCCTGGGATGGACAAGTGCAATATTTAATAGTACATGAAAGTCACCAAAATGGTTAAAAAATTAAAATGTTGCTTAAAAAGTATTACTTTATATCTCATGAATCGTTGCAGTGATAAAAAAAACATAACATTAAATTTCGCTTCCAGGGTTGGGAAAATTAAAGGTTTTTTTTGGTACATGCAATATTTTTTGGTACATGTATTAACCAAAGTGGTTACAAAATTTTAGTTTTTTTTAAACAAAACTACCTTATACCTCATGAAGATTTGCAGTGATAAAAAAAAGTTTAAAAATTAAAATTTCGCTTTCAGGGTTGGGAAGTCTCAAGTTTTTTTGGTACATGCAATATATTGTAGTACATGAAAGTGACCAAAATGGTTGCAAATTTTAAGTTTTTCTTAAATAAAACGACTTTATACCTAATGAAGACTAGGACTGGTAAAAAAAATTTAATATCGCTTCCAGGGATGGGAAATTGAAATTTTTTTTATACATAAAAGTAACCAAAAAGGCAACTAACGACGGTTTTTTACTAATTAAATCTACTTTTCAGTTCAGGAAAAACATTATTGGAATCAAAAATTAACAAAAAATCAAAATTTAGATTCCAGAGTTGGATAACTGCAATAGTTTGTAGTACATGAAAGTGACCAAAATGGTCACAAATATTAAGTTTTTCTTAAATAAAACTATTTCATGCCTCATTAAGAGTTGCATTGGTAAAAAAATTTAAATTTCGTTTCCAGGGTTGGGAAATTGAAATATATAAAAGTAACCAAATAGGCAATTGATATTGTTGTTTTTGCTAATTAAAACTATTTTATAATTCAGGAGGAACAAAATTGGTATTAAAATCTTAAAAAATCGAAATTTCCACTCCAGGGTTGAACAAATAATATATATTATGGTACATGAAAGTGACAAAAAAGTTTAAAAATTTAAATTTGTTTGTCAAGTAAAACTATGTTAAATCTTTTAATTAAACCTACTTCCTGTTTTAACAAGAAATAAAGAAGAATTACATCTGTGAAGGGTATTTAAGATTCGGCATAGCCGAATATAGCACTTTTACTTGTTTTTAATTAAATTTTTAAACTGAAAAATATTACTAATTTTTTTCTCCATTAATTTCTGAATAATTCCAATACGATAAGAGATAGAGAAAAATTATATTCGATTAAAATAAATACAACTTTGTTACACATCTGGTGTTTTACTTTTAACAATCGGATGATTCCTTCTTGAGTTAGGGTGAAATATGTCTCCGTACCTGACTAATTTAGGGGGGGAAATTTGCCACGCCTATAAAAAAATCCCGAACTGATGGAAAAAAACGAAAACGGAATTGAGTTTAGCGTATCAAAATCCACATTGTCCACATAGTTTTATTTAAAGGAGAGACAAAAAAATTATATTTTGCTGAGTAGTGATATCAATCATTGTCTGTAAATACATATCACACTCGTTCAACAATACTGTATTAACTCAAAAACTTCAAAGTTTTCAGGAGAGTCAAAAAACTGTTTTCTTAACGCTTAAGGAAGTTTTCATTAACAAAAGCTCGGCAATATTTAGAAAACCCATCAATTATTGTATTGCGCTGCATAACCTTTTTATTTGTTCATTGTCTGCAGATAGAAAAGCGATTTTTTTAGTTACCATCATTTTTTGAATTATTTTTGTTTATAAGAGGAAAATGCTTTGAGTTGTGTTTTTCTATATGTAATCTATTTATGTATTTAATAAATTTTTAATAAAACTAAACTAAAAACTAAAGTAAACAAAGTTTTTAAAGCTAAATAAATGCTAACAACTGTTAAAAAGTTAAATATATATATTTTATTAAATTAAAAAAGTTTAAAATATATATCGCACTCGTTCAACAATACTGTATTAACTCAAAATTCTTTTAAACTATGTATGAATTTTTATTAGTCGAACTTTCTTATGTAAATTGTTAATTTTTTCAAGGGGCTTAAGTTCGAATCTGCATGACTGCAAATGATTTTTTATTATATTATTAATAAATGAATTTGTTCAAATTCTATTTATTATTTTTTTTATATTAAGATTGGAATATTAAGAATATTTTCAATAATCATCAAACCAGCAGAACGGATCAGTACTGATTTCGAGTCCGCTACGCCATCTCATCAGCTTTCTTTGTTCAATTTTTCCACTTTTGCAAGTGGTGCTAGTTAGTAGGAATATCAACTATTTAACTAATGTCATTAACGAAAATTTAATATGAGAAGTTCCCACATTCATTTTTTATTATTTTTTTAAGTTATTACCTTTTTGGTTAGTACGAAATTCCCCCTGACGATTAATATTCCCAGTATTCCATGTATCTCTTTCGCTTTTTCAAGAGCCATCGGCTGCTGATAGCTAAAGTTTCTTTGCTAGTTATGTTCAAGTAATTGAATTTAGTGCTCGTGCCCGTGCAATGTTTTAAATTATGTATGAATTTTTAATAGTCGAACTTTCTTATGTAAATTGTTAATTTTTCAACGGGCTTAAGTTCGAATCTGCAAATGCTTTTATATTATTTTATTAATAAATGAATTTGTTCAAATTCTATTTATTATTTCATATTAAGATTGGTATATTAAGAATATTTTCAATGAAATTTATTTGTTGGTGGTCAAGCAATGTCTATATGCATTACATTGTGTTGTGTGATTAAGTACGTAGTGTCTAGAGTCATTACAATGTAAGACAACCCTGCATGCTTTTACTAAGTTAAGCAATGATGTGTAAAACCTATTTCCGCCATGGCGACATTGAATAAAAAGACATTGAACAAAACACAACATGGTGTCAGGTTGGCTACAAATAAATTAAAGAATATATATAAATAAAAAGTGCAAGAACATGAAGTCGAAACAAAAGAAAAGAAAAAAAAGGAGATAAAAATAGTTTGAATTTGTTAATGAAATGTCAACGGATGCTGAAGGTAAACCAACAGTTAAGACTAAAGTTGAACCACAAATAATGGCAAACACAATGCAGCCGCTAAATAATAAGACAACCAACATAGCGGAAGCATGGAGCACGTGGAAAACGCAGTTCAAAATTTACATGAGAGCCTCAAATTTGGAAACTTTGCCTGATCAACGAAAAGTTGCGGTACTTCTTCACAGCCTAGGACCAGATTCGCTCTATATATTTAAATCATTCAACCTGGATGTTAAGGCATTAGACGAATATTTCTTACCAAAGGCCAACATAGCAATGGAACGTCACAAATTTCTCACACTAAAGCAGAAGCAAGATGAAAGCATAGAAGAATATGTTACAGCTCTGAAAAATTTAAGTTTAAACTGTAAATTCAATGAACTTCGAGAGGAATTAATAAAGGATATGTTTATTTGTGCATTAACCACACAAAAATCATACATCAAAGAAAGACTCCTGGGTGAAGGGGAGATTGAACTCTTCAAAGCGGTACAAATAGCAAAAAATATGAAAGCTGTGAAAGATGATTCAGCACTTTTAAAAGGTGAAAATTTTGAAGAAGCAACATTTTCAGTAGCAGTATTGAATAAAGCGAAAAATAATAGCAGACAATTAAGTAGCTGCAATAAATGTGGCAAAGTACATCGAGAAAGGTGTCCAGCATTGGGAGCAACCTGCAATTTTTGTAAAAAACTACATCATTTTGCAAAGATGTGTTATGCAAAACGAAGATACGACCCCAATAACCAAGCTTCGTATGTAAAAGACCTAGAAGAGAATGATGATGAACCTGTTTTTATCGGAGTTATTTCAACAAAAGAATATAATGATAAACAATTAATGAAGGATGACGTAAAGGTAAGGAATGCAAGCAAATGGTTTCTTAAGGTAAATATGGAATGCAAGGCCGTGCAATGGCACATTGATACAGGCGCTCAAACCAACATTTTATCTATAAATACAGTAAGGTTCCTTGGGAAAACTAAGATGATAAGAAAATCAAATAGGAAGATATTAACATTTAGCGGTGAGCAATTGCCCCTTATGGGAAAAATTTCTTTGAATTTTAATTTTAAAAATAATCGGCATATTGAAGATTTTCATGTTTTTAATATGAATTGTGTCAATATTATTGGTTTAAGTACTGCCATGAATATGAACTTAATTAACAAAATATATGTTATTGAAATAAATAAGATATTTGAAGATTATAGCTATGTGTTTACAGGATTAGGACTATTAAAAAGGTCTTGCGAATTACAATTAAAGGAAAATATCACTCCAGTAGTAGATGCTCCGAGAAGAATACCATTTAGTCTGCAAGGGGAATTGAGATTGGAATTGGATCGTTTAGTTAAATTGCGGGTTATAGCACCAATAACTGAACATACTGAGTGGGTCAGTTCGATGGTTAAAAAACCGAATGGTAGACTTCGGTTATGTTTGGGTCCGAGGCATTTGAATGAGGCCATTTTGAGACCACGGTTTCCATGTCCGAATGTGGAGGATTGTAAGGCATATTTGAGTGGATCTAGGTACTTCAGTACTTTAGATGCAAACTCGGGGTTTTGGATGATACCATTAGGTGAGCGTTCATCCAAACTTTGCACTTTCAATACTCCGTTTGGGCGGTATAGATTTTTGAGATTACCATTTGGTATTAATGCTAGAGATTTTTCATGGCGAGATGTTGAGGTTATTTAGAGACATACAGGGCCTCATTATATATATAGATGATTTTTTAATTCATGCGTCTTCAAGGGAAGAGCACGATAGGATTTTGAATGAGGTTTTGAAGAGAGCTAGGGATGTTGGAGTTTAGTTTAATCGGGAGAACTCTAAAAATGGTTTGAAGGAAGTTTAGTTTATTGGTCATGTATTTGATGGGAACGGTGTTACGCCCAACGAAGATAGGATCAAGTCGATATTGTAGTTGCCGGCACCAAGTCGGTCTTGGAACTACAGAGATTTATGGGTATGATTAATTATTTAGGCTCTTTCATTTAAAATTTGTCTGACAAAAATAAACACTTCAGGGACTTATTGAGGAAGGATGTACTGTGGCATTGGGGAGCATAACAGGAAAAGGAATTTGGGGATCTCAAGCGGGAAATTACACGGGCTCCAGTTTTGAGTTATTTTGACAGGAATAAGGATTTGCAATCTTGTTTGGCTGCACCAAATTCCACCAATACATGTATGGCTCGAAGGTTGTGGTTGAAACGGGTCATAAGACTTTAATTAGCCTTTTTAACAAACCTTTATTTAAAATACTAGCAAGATTGCAATGCTTTATGTTAAGGCTTCAGGCCTACAATCTGAAGGTTACATACAAACCTGGAAGATATCCTTATATAGCGGACACACTTTCACGTGCTCCTCTTCCGGACAAAATGAGGCATATGGACTGTGACGTTGACTTACATTGCAATTTGATATTATCACAGATAGTTGAAACAAACTCAAATTACAACATTGACGAGATAAAGGTTGAACAGGATAATGATAGTTTAGTGAGGACGATCAAAAGGTATTTAATGGAGGGCTGGCCAAGGAATAAGAAGCTTGTGGAACAGGAGGTCATGCCGTGTTATGCGGTCAAGGATGATTTGAATATACTTGAGGGTATGCTCTTAAAGGGTAATCAGCTGATTATACCAAGAAGCTTGAGGGGCAAAGTATTGAATAGGATATATGCGGGACATTTTGGGATAAACATATGTCAAGGTTTGGCCCGACAGTCAGTATATTGGCCTGGGATGAATAATGACATATTTAATTTAGTCTCAAACTGCGAAGTTTCTATGAAGTATAGGAAGTCGAATCCTAGAATGAAGATGATGTCGCATGAAGTACCTTGGTTTAAGGTAGGAACGGATATATTTGAGTTTAGGAGGAGTAGATATTTATTAGTCGTGGATTATTATTAGTCGTGGATTATTATTCAAAGAAATTGAGTTGTTATCTAATGGATATTATACTACTCAGGTAGTTAATAGGTTGAAATCTATATTTTCAAGGCATGGAATTCCACAGGTTTTGGTATCGGATAATGGACCACCTTATAACTCCAGGGATTTTCAGGATTTTTGCCTGAAATGGGATATTAAACATAGTACCTCTAGTCCATATATGCTACGATCGAACGAATTAGCAGAAAGATCTGTACAGACTGTGAAGAATATGTTGATGAAGTGTGAAGAGGATAACTCTGACCCATATATTGCTAAACTCCACTACAGGACAGCTCGGAAGAGAGATCTGCCTAGTCCTTCACAGTTATTAATGTCCAGAACATTACGAACAAGGACACCAACAATTGACGCGACTTTTGACCCTAATTTAGTGGACAAGCGGATATATAAGGAGAATATTGACAGGGTGAAGGCGAACTCTACGAGCTATTATAATAGACATGCGGGGAGTTTGGGGCCTTTAGTGGTCGGAGAAGGAATAATGTTTCAGAAGACACCGGCCACCTACTGGTCTCCAGGGGTAATAATTCAGGAGTGTAGGGAACCAAGATCATATATTATAGACGATTGCAAGGGATCCGTATACAGAAGGAATAGAGAGCATATTCGGAAAAAAGGAAACAGTAATAGCCCGAATGGTACTGGGGAAATAGACTTTCATGAGCAGGAAGGAGGAAAGGGTATTGATGTTGTTACGAATGACATCAGAGTTTACAACTTCTTGCAGTATGGTGCTGAACAGGATACTTCTGGGTTTGATAATACAATGCAGGATGGGGTCGAAATAGATGATACTGTGCAGAGGGGCACAGGGGAAGATACGGCAGGTGTTGATCAGCGTCAGTATGCTTCTGAGCATAGACAAGATGGGGTCTATATGACAGGATCCGTGAGGCAGATAAGGCCTCCTAGTAGATTTACGTTTGATTAGGTGGGAGACGCTGCTTATTAAAAATATGATTATGTATGCTGTTTATTAAGAGATAATTATGTACCTCGTACATATCCCTATACATTATAACTGCATCTTAAGTAAGTCATTACTAAGTAAGCTATATCTGTAAGTTTAGCTTGGACCAATTAAGTTTTTATTTATTTTATTAATTATTGGTTTTATAAAGAGGGAGATGTTGTATGATTAAGTACGTAGTGTCTAAAGTCATTACAATTTAAGACAACCATGCATGCTTTTACTAAGTTAAGCAATGATGTGTAAAACCTACTTACGCCATGGCGACATTGAATAAAAAGACATTGAACAAAACTTAACACATTGGTGCTTTACCAAATCATCAGTAAACTTTAACCACAGTTTTGAAAAGTTAAAAACCTCCGATCTTATGCAAATACTTCTGAAAACCATCTGAGAATTCACAATTTGTAAATTGCAAACTATTTTCCTCATACAAAACTAACCCAACAAATAAATTATATTCGATATGAATTTATTTTATTTTTCTACACCTTTATACAATCAGAAATCCATTGGATAATAAGAATAGTATTTATAAGGCAAAATGAAAAATAAAATCTAAATTATAGTGTTATGAAATTTTTATTTGACATATTGTTATCACAATACTATTTTAAATGAAATTTATTTGTTAACGAACAAATAAATTTCATTTAAAATAGTATTGTGACAACAATATGTCAAATAAAAATTTCATAAAACAATATTTTCAATAATCATCAAACCAGCAGAACGGATCAGTACTGTTTTCTAGGCCGCTACGAAATCTCGTCAGCGTTCTTTGTTCAATTTTTCCACTTTTGCAAGTGGTGCTAGTTAGTAGAAATATCAACTATTTAACCAATGTTATTAACGAAAATTGAATATGAGAAGTTCCCACATTTATTTTTTATTTATTTTTTTAAGTTATTACCTTTTTGGTTAGTACGAAATTCCCCAACCCTTACGTTCAACAATACTGTATTAACTCAAAAACTTCAAACTTTCCAGGAGAGACAAAAAACTGTTTTCTTAACGCTTAAGGAAGTTTTCATTAAGAAAAGTTCGGCAATATTTCGAAAACCCATCAATTGTTGTATTGCGCTGCATAACCTTTTTATTTTTTCATTATCTGCAAATAGAAAAGCGATTTTTTTAGTTACTATCATTTTCTTGAATTATTTTTGTTTATAAGAAGTAAAAATTTTGAGTTGTGTTGTTTTATATGAAATTTATTGCTGTATTTAATACATTTTTAATAAAACAGATAAACAGAAAATAAAAAAAAATAAAGTAAACAAAGTTTTTAAAGCTAAATAAATGCTAACAACGGCTAAAAAGTTTAAAATATGTATATATTTTATTATATTAAAAAAGTTTAAAATATATATTTAAAATTTTCGTAGTATGAATCGTAATACTTTTTAGGGATTATGTTTCTCTTGACTAGATCCATAATATTCCTTCTTTTATTATCCGACAATGGCGTTTTTTTTTTTGGACCACTCATTTTGTTAATTGAACTAATTTTTATTTCAAATATTCGCTGATCAAAATTTCATTTTTTGCTATATTGCTCAAATGCAAAATGATAAAGTGATAATATTACAAAGTGTCATTAAAACTATTTCATCAAGACAGTAATAACTCAATAAAAAACAAAATTATTTCACGAAAACAGTAACAACTCAAAGAAAAAGTTAAGCATTATTTCATGAAAACAATCATATATCGAATGAAAACAAAAAATTTGCTTAGCCGGATTAAATTAAACAGTTGCAACTCAAAATACTACCTGACTAAAATAAACTTTTGTTATTAGAACAACAACTTAACTCAAAATACTACTTTTTATACGAAAAACAATTATTTCTTAAAGCCAATCACTTCAGACAACTCAAAATAATTTTGTTTTCTTGATTCACAGAAATAACCCATTTGAGCAGGAAAAAGATCACAACATGTAATTTTATTACGAAAGAGTAGTCAGACTATGGAAGTTTTTAACCATAGGTAGACATAAGTGATGTGTATAGTTTTTTGCCAAAAAGATAAATTAAACAAATTTTGAGTTAATACAGTATTATTGAACGAGTGAGATATGTAAAATATTTTTTGAAATCAGACTTAGTTCTAGCAAACATTTGCCTAAAAAAGCGGAGCCAATAAAAGATATTGCACTAAGAAACATTTTTGTGGCCCAGTACTGCTTCCTCGTATTGTTACCAAGTTTAAACAAATAACGGTTGCGATAGTATATTCATTACTATTTTATTTCGTTGGCGGTCGCGATATTTTAATATATCGATGTACGTATATTGCTACCTAAAACTGAATTACAATTTTATTAACATATAATTACTTTCTATATATAATGAATTTTAAATTATTTGTATACAGCGCAAATTTAAAATTGTAGTATTATATTAAATTTGCGCTGTATACAAATAATAATTAAACATATACAAAAAATTCTACCTTGTTAAGGGAGAACAAATTTGACTTTAGGAAGTAAGTTGGCTGCCAAAGGATGAAATGTCAAGAATTGGGCCTTTGACATTTATTTAGTAAAAAGTCGGGAAATTTTAACCATGGAAAGGTGGCCGACCATTGTTTGAGTTCAACCTTTGTGAATTGGATGTTTGAAAAACAAAGCATTCAACAAAATCATCTTCAGTGATGAGGCCCATTTTAAATTAGGCGGTTGTAAATAAACAAAATTGTCGCTATCGGACTCACAAAATTCACAAACAGTCATAGAAAAACCATTAAATCCAGAGAAAGTGACCGTATGAGTTTAAGCCCAAAGGTAATAATTTTGCGAATTAATTGAAAAAAATTGTTTAAACTGAAAGTATCTCCTTAACACACACCCGGGTACAAACGTATCCACTTGCAGTGCTGTAACTCAGGAACGGCGTAACTTATGGCATAGATATCGGATCTAGGAAATATAAGTAATTTCTAGTCTTTTAAATGTTATTTGTTCCAATTCGGATCAGTGGTTCACACCAGGGATACGTTTGTACCACACCAGTTTATACCAAAATAAACGGCAACAAACCATTTTATATCGTGTTTAAATTATATTATTTTATTTGAAAAATGAAAAGTATCAAATTACAAATATGAATTATCGTTATATATTATGCAGTCGGCATTGGTCATCGAATGTTCAAGACACATTGGCTTCTTACATGTGCCGCACACCTTCCTGGTTTTTCTACGCCGTTTTGTTTCTTGAGCATAACATAAATAGCAAGAACGGCTGATGGTTCCGTGTTCAACATTGATTTCAGCGGTCGGTTGAAATAAGACTCAATCGCTATTTTAGTGGAGAAATTTTGTGTGACTTGCCGATTTAGTGCACGTTCTTCAATAATTAACATCCAAGGTGCAAAGGAACTGCTTACGCTTGTTTGATGTAGCAGGCAGCATGCGGTTGTTCATTTCATATACTATATACGCTGCAAGAGCCGTTATGTCCAAAACATTGAAAAATAATGACAGTGGCCAACGCTTCGTCTGTCGTTGCGTAGGATATTCACTGAACAATTGGTCCATTTTATCAACGCCACCCTTGGTCATATTATAAAATTATATGAATTCAGGCTTCCCACCCTCAGCTATCTCGCCATCATAGTGCATTAACGAAAGCAGCGTCACGGATTATTTTTTCGTGGAACATAAGAGCACATGGTCACATTTTTTCTGAAGCCGAATAATCCATTCACTTCCGCAGGAATATTAAAACGAACGAGGGATTTATTTTTTTTTTTTTATTTTTATTAATAAGTTTTAACTCTAGGTCTACTCAATAACTACAAACAGACAACTGATGTTGTTTTTTTTTGCTAACTAAAACTGTCTTATAATTTAGAAAAAACAAAATTGGTATCAAAGATTCAAATTTGCAATATATAATAGTATGTACATGAAAGTGACCAAAATGGTTAACAATTTGAAATTTAAAAAAAAATACTTCATTCATCATGAAGCGTTACACTGATAAAAAATAAAAGAAAAATTTAAATTTCGCTCCAGGGTTGGGAAAATGAAAGTTTCTTTGGTACATGCAATATTTTGTAGTACATGTAATAACCAAACTGGTTACAAAATTTGAGTTTGCATTGATAAAAAAATTTTAAAAATTAAAATTTCGCTCCCAGGGTTGGGCAATTTAAAATTTTTTTATACATAAAAGTAACCAAAAAGGTAATTGACGTTGTTTTTTTTTGCTAGCTATTTTATATCTTAGGAAGAACAAAATTGGTATCAAAAATTTCCAAACAAATCAAAATTTCGAATCCATGGTTGGACAAGTGCAACATATCATAGTTCATGAAGGTGACCAAAATTGTTCAAAAGTGTAAATTTTTCTTAAATAATACTACGTCATACCTCATGAAGAGTTGCATTTGTAAAAAACAAAAAAATTAAAATTTCACCTCCAGGGCTGGGAATTTTAATGTTTTTTGGTACATGCAATATATAAATTAAAGTGACCAAAATGGTTGCAAACTATAAGTGTTTCTTAAATAAAAAGACTTTATACCTAATGAAGACTAGGATTGGTAAAAATAATTAAAATTTCACTTCCAGAGCTGGAAAATTTAAATTTTTTTCATACATAAAAGTAACCAAAAAAGCAATTGACGTTGTTTTTTTTTTGCTAATTAAACCTGTTTTATAATTCTGGAAGAACAAAATTGGTATTGAAGTCTTAAAAAATCAAAATTTCGACTCCAGGGTTGGACAAATGAAATATTTTATGGTACATGAAAGTGACCAAAAAGTTTAAAAATTTGAATTTTTTTGTCAAGTAAAACTATGTTACACTAAGAATTGCATAGCTAAGAAAATAAAAAATCTCTTCCAGAGCTGGAAAATCGAAATATTTTTGGTACATAAAAGTACCCACATAAATTCCAAATTTTGTGTTTTTAGTAAATGAAACCTATTTTATATTTCAGGAAAAATTAAATTGATATTAAAAATTCGATTCCAGGGTTGGAAAATAGAAATTTTTTGGTACATAAAAGTAACCATAAAAGGTCCCAATTTTGATTTTTTTTAGTGAATTATATATTATACTTCGCTAACAATTAAATTGGTATTAAAAATTCGGTTCCAGGGTTGGAAAATCGAAATTTCTTAGTACATAATGTAAGTTTTTTTCTGGATGAAATCTTTTTTATACTTTGGGAAGAGTTAAATTGGTATTAAGAACAAAAAAAAATCTAAAAGACTATTTAATATTTTTGAAAGATGTTCAGAGGTATTTAAAAAAAGAAAAGCCAAACATTAAGCTTCCTAGCCGAAAAATTTCAACGAAAAGAATTACATCTGGGAATTGTATTTAAGATTCGGCACAGCCGAATATAGCACTTTTACTTGTTTAATTTAAAACTGGTGGCAAGGCAGCTTTACTAGGTACCCCCATAACTACAACAATTAACAACATCAAAGACCACACGTATTTTCTTGCTAGAAATTAAGCGCCTCGTTGTCAAAAACAAATGTAATTTTCTTTAAAACAAAAAGGCAAAAAACAAAAAGCAGATAAAACAAATAATATAAGCAAATTTACATGTTTTGAATTATATATATTAAATTTTGATAATAAATAAATACATTTTTGATCTATATATGTAAATATAGAATTAGAGAAACGTAATTAAAAGGTGGCGAATACATAATTTTTAATTCGGCTGTCTAAGCTGCCTTGGGCCACACGTGTTTAAGATATATAGAGTTAAAAGGAATTAAAATTCGTTTTCCAAAGAAGGTAATTATATTGAAACCAATTAATATTTGGGAAAAAAATAATCTTTAATTTTCCAGTCTGGGAAGCCACTCAATATAATACATGTAGGGCTGCTCTGCGTAAACTTCAATTGTACCTGAATGACTCCCGTCGTTCGTGCATTATAAAGGGCGTGTATCAGAGAAAACCTAAACTTGCCTTCAAGCAATACGATTCCAAAGATATTAGATTTTTATTAGACAAACCTGTAGTTTGGCCTCTGCGATTATAAGATAAGTGTAAATAGGCGTATGTAACATGTGTACGTAGCATTAATCTATTTAGTTTTTCTCAATAGATATTCGCAAAGAAGGCTGGACGATACCAAGCTATAAAAGATTTTCGTAATTTGAAGAGGCGTTTGGCACAAACACCTAAACCCACTACAGCAGCAGTGAGAGCAGCTGCTACCTAACGTTTGGCAGAAGGTTCTAATCAAACACAAAATATTCAGGGAAACATAGTAAGTAACAGACAGCCTCAATTATAGTTTCACAATTTCAGTTCTCTAATTTGCAGTCATCGGATGAAGCTGTAGATCGCGCAATGACTTTGTCCATAATCGAATTGGATGAAGAAAACGATAGGAATAGATGTAATGATGTACAACGACGCACCAACCCTACCATACCAGTGGGCGGCCAGCAGCAAAATAGCAAAGGCAAAAGCTCACTATCATAGCTCTTCAAATGATGCTCCTATCCAAAAAATCAAATAGAAACAAGTGGGCTTAATTTGGAATATCTAGATTTCAAAACTTAACAATAGTTCATTAATAGTTTTGACCCTTGAATACATTTTATATTTGTGTAACGTTATTTATAATGTTTTATTGCGTACTTTAATATAAATAAAGAAGATTTATAAGTAAAGTAAAAAATCGTTATTCTATTGCGTGCATTCCCCAGAGTTGTCATCTGCAGGTTCCGGCGATAGTGCTGTTGGCGATGTAACACTACTGGCAGATTTTCCATTGGTCCATCAAAACTAGCTTCTCCAATGTTTTCGCTGGTTCCGCTGTAGCTGCAACTTGTGGTAAGTTACTGTTGTTATCTGTTGATGATATACTTGTTTTGCGTTGGGCAGCAGAAAAGTTAATCATCGAATGCTAAAATACTGGCACTAGATAATATTATTGACACCTGTTCGGCAGAAGGGCATGTCATCGGGTCTGTAACCATTAGTGGTTTGTAATTGCTCTAATTTAACAATGGACTGAATTATGTTGTTTTGGAGGATATAAAGAAAATAATTGTTTAATTATCAAGTCAAGATATTTAGCAAATTTTTTAAAACTAGCTTATATGGGTCGAAAAATTATAAATTCCGCGTCCTTGTTGCTTAAATACAATTGCATCGATCTTTGTTTTTTATAAATCGTTGAGTCTGTTGTAGGTATAACACTGCTTATGTGCTGTGGACTCGCCATTGAACTTTGCTTTAGTGTAAAGTTTATTTTACTACTTCGTTGTTGCTGATGTTCCTTGGCGGCCCCAAGCGCTGAAAAACTTATAAAGGCCTGTGCTTTTTCCAGAAATTTTACAACAGATGCTGCTAAATTGTTAAGAGCATCTTTTATGAACTTTTCACAAACAAATTTCAATTGGCGATCAACTTCTTTACGAGAATCCAATAAATGTTCTTTCAATTTGATACGTTCCATCTAATAAAAACCCCAAGAGAGCATTGTGGCTACCCATTGAGAACAATTGCTTGCGATTCAGTAGTAGACCAAAAGTCGCAGTTTTTACTTTACTAAAGTTCAAAGATGTGTCTTATATTGTGAAATCCACTTTTGACTGCGATAGTTTTGATGCTGCTGCCGAAACGCTTTGAATATATCTCTTCTTTTGGTATGTATAATATTTTCACTGATTGCATTTACTTCACTGTTTTCAATGTCTTCAATGTATACATATGAGATATGATGCACAGTCCTGTACACTCAAGATTTATTTGTGTATCAAGTGAGGCATGTATACATTTTCAATGTCATGTTTTTCAATGTCGTTGATGTAAATTTGTGTGTGCAGAGGATAAAATATGTACACTATTTCGAACTCTGGTACCTACATAATAGTTGCCTGCGTGCACTCTTTTGGTTATATATTTTGAACCAGGTAAAATATTTCACGCTTTAAATATTCTACCTTGCTTGCTTCATATTAGACTACACATTTAACAAACAAAAACTTTTGTTTTGTGTGGCAACACTGACTTTTAATACTTGAATTTTGAATATTGAAAATAGTTATTAATATAGTTGAGCTGGCCAGCATAAGGTTGTCAGAAAGAACGTAATTAAAAAAATAATTAAATTTGTAAGTTTTGATAAAAGCTAATAGAATTAATTGTGTTTGATTTAAACCACGTTAATACATTGGCGACGAGTGGTAAAATTATAAATAATAGACATTTAGCATTAAATTGCGATAGATAAATTGAATTTGGATTTGTATAACACCAATAATTGCATTTAATTCCGAAAGTATTTTACTAGATGATTTTGGATACGAATGAGCATTAAATTGCGTGTTTTCAAAGCAAAATTAATATATTGGTATGTTAGGCCCCTTTCAGACTAGGCAACTTTAATTGCGCAAGTATAATTTTCATCTTTATTTATTTTCTTTTGAACTTGCGTTTATGTTCACATTCAGCAACTTTGTTGAGCAAGTTTAACCTTGTTATGTTCGCATTTTCTTAATTTGTTGACGTTTTGTTTCATTTCTTCCATGGTTATAGTGCTGTCTGTCTTTTTCATATCATTTAAAATTTCATTAAATGATTCCGCCTTTTTATTGCGGTCTAAATATGAGAATAAACGAACATTAAAAATGCATTATTTGTTCTGTTTCATTTCGTTCCAATTCCTCATAATTTTTTTAACTTATTAACATATATAAAATTTTCTTAACACAAAATTAGACAACACACCGAAGAAGAAATGAAAGACAATGTCAAAAACAAATAAATATCCCAAGTCAAGAATGGCAACAGAAACAGAATTGCTAAGTACAAGCAAGTCTGTACTCAAATCTCGGCAATTCTTTCCCCTTCAAACCGACCTTTCCTCTCACACCCACGAACACAAGACTTGCGCAAGTAAAGTTGCCTAATCTGAAAGGGGCCTTACCGACTAAATTCAGCACTTTGGAGAAAAATTATATGTGGATTGACACATAAAATGTAGACACGTATCGGTTGGTTTTTTATCTTGAATTATTTGACTAATTTTGATACATTAAATTGCAGTAACTTTGTTTGGTACGAAGGTGGAAGTCATAAGACCCTTCCTTTGTAAAGCAATAGAAAAGTCATTGCTACGACACCAGTGGGTAAAATGGCTAAGGTAATTTAAACTGTATTTGTTACGGAGGATGATGTGAAGAAAAATAATAAGTTTTTGCATCTGGCTGGACCTCAATTACAAGAAGTAATATTCAACATGCCTGGTGCTCTAGTTGAAAGCAATGAAAAGGGAATTTTAAAGGTGTATGATCTTTTAGTAGAAAAGTTGAATGAATATTTCTCTCCAAAAAGAAATACAACTTTCGAAATAGAATACCTGTTGTTCTGAAATATAACACCTATCGAGGGCGAAAATTTCAACAAGTGTTTGTTGCGGTTGCGTCAACAAGTGACAAAATGCCCATTTACCAATAATTAAGAGGAGATTGAAGAAATTTCCATAAAAGATAGGATAATAGATTCATGGGCGCCTCTCGAATTAAAAAAAAGAGAAGGAACAGAATCTCCTAGAAATTATAGATGCGTGCCAAGTGTATGAGCATATAAATAAAACTTCTCGCAACATGCTAATGTGCAATGAACAGGAGCAAATAAACAAGGTTTAAAATAAGAACAATGCTCAGGCATATTCTTCAGCCGAATGCAGCCGGTGCGGAAGGAGGGGACATTTATCAAATTCCTTTGAATGGCCTGCCAAAAATTCAATAAGTGTTCTTTGATTGGGCATTTCGCAGTAAGATTCGGAACTAAAAGAAGAAGGATTGAAAGCGACAGCAATGGACCTTACAAAAAGAAGCGCCCTTTTGCTTATGTTCGTTGCGTCACAGAAGATGATAATTTAATTTCTGAACCTCATGAATTTAGTTGTTTTAAAATTGGGAAGGGAAAAGGGGTGAAAATATGTGTATTCTGTTCTATTGGTGGAAAAGAAATATCAATGATAATGGACCCTGGGTGTCGTTTCAACTTAATTGGAAAAAGAGATTGGAATCTTTTACAAAATTCAGAAGCGATAATATGGAATGTACGTTCACATTCTGCAAGCGAATTTAAAGCGTATGCTGCAAACTGTCCATTAGAAGTTGTTGTCGCCTTTGATGATCCAATACGTACGGGTAACAGGAATGAAATAATATAATCTTTTTATGTTGAAAATAATGGCGACCAATCTCTCTTGGGTAGAGAAAGAGCTCATAAACTTAATGCACTGAAGCTGGGAATAGATGTTTACCACATTCATGAAAAGGAAACCCAACATTTTCCGAAAATGCGTGACAATACGGTTTCTTTATCAATAGATCACGCGATTACCCGTCGGAAGGAATGCTTTCTACATGTCGAAACGCCCTTAATTATATCGATAACATTATGGGATGAAGATCATTATACAACATTGAAAGATGTCTTAAATATTTTGAGGAAAAACAATGTTACCTTAAATAAAACAAAATGTGTATTTAGAGTTAAGAAACTCATGTTTTTGGGACATGTTCTTTCGGCAGATTGTTTTGCTGCAGATCCTGAAAAAGTAAAAGTGATACAGCAGTTCCGGGCTCCGGAATCAAAAGTTAAATTACGCAGTTTTTTAGGCTTAGTCACGTATATTGGAAAGTTTTTGCCTGACTTAGCAGATGTAAAAGCAGATTAAAGGTGTTGCTTTCCGATATATCAAATCTCTCGTATTTCGATCCAAAGTTAAGAACTCGAGTTGCTGATGCAAGTCCGGTAGCATTGGGAGCAGTATTACTTCAGTTCAACGATAACGGTGAACCCAGAATTATCTCTTTTGCAAGTAAGAGTTTATCTTCTACTGGGAAGAGATATTCTCAAATTGAGAACGAGCGCTTAGCCCTGGTTTGGTCGGTTGAAAGATATTATTATTATCTATTGGGGTTATATTTTGAGCTGGTAACTGACCATAAGCCTTTGGAAACCATATTCAAACCAACATCAAGACCTCTGGCTAGAATCGAAAGATGGTTGCTTAGAATTCAGGCTTTTAAATTCAAAGTAATTTATCGACCAGGAAAAGAGAATATAGCAGACTCGTTATCCAGACTTTGATATGGAATGTGAGGAGTCAATTTTTCATGTGCTAGAAAACACAGTTCCAGCCACGCTAATGATTTCCCTTATTAGTAATGAAAGTAACAAAGATGTGGATATACGCAATGTTATTTCTAGCAGGAAAATAGATGCTGGGATTCTGATGTTTCAAATCCGTACTTTGTTTTCCGTTTGGAATTGTCAGCCATTGGATTAATTTTGGTGCGTGGAAATCGAACTATAATACCAACAAACGAACTATAATACCAAACTCTATTGTGCGGATAACAATATATTAGTAATAAGAACACCCCATATTGGCCACAAGCGAACGGCGAATTGGAGGATATGAATAGGTCTCTGGTAAAGCGGTTAAAAATAGGTGCGGCAAACAAGCGTGATTAAAAGGAAGAAATAGAAAAGTTTATACTGATGTATAACGTGACACCACATGGCGCAACAGGCTCCGCACCGAGTGAACAAATGTTTAACAGGCGTATTCGGGATAACATTCCTGGTATTGAGGATAGAAGACATAATTGATTCATCTGCTCGAGACAATGATTTAATGAATAAACAGAAAGGAAAGGAGAAGGCTGACTCAAAAAGAAGAGCAAAAGAATAAAATATTCAAGTAGGTGACAAGGTGTTATTAAAAAATGTTATTTTTCCGAACAAACTCACGCCAAAATTTGATAAAACAAATTATGAGGCTGTTGAAAGAAACGGAAGTGAAGTCAAAGTTGTAGGAGGGGAGCGAACATATACGAGCATTATAAGCATGTTGAAAAGATTTCAGAAGTAAGGTTGCTAGAAAACACATCATCCCATCTACGTCTTAGTGCTGAGTCTCACCTTCTGATGTCGGAAAAACACAATTAATTGGAGAGGACTTGGTTTCTCCTCCCATCAATTATCACTCCTTATTAGCCGATTTAAGTTTATCAAACCCGTTACTATACCCAGAGGACTGCACTAAGAGTGATAGTGTCGGCTCGGACACTGGTGACACTGACTTTTAATACTTGAATTTTTAATATTGAAAATTATTAATTATTATCTCACCTTCTGATGTCGGAAAAACACAATTAATTGGAGAGGACTTGGTTTCTCCTCCCATCAATTATCACTCCTTATTAGCCGATTTAAGTTTATCAAACCCGTTACTATACCCAGAGGACTGCACTAAGAGTGATAGTGTCGGCTCGGACACTGGCGACACTGACTTTTAATACTTGAATTTTTAATATTGAAAATTATTAATTATTATCAAGTATAATTATTATATACTTGAGCTGGCCAGCATAAGGTTCTCAGAAAGAATATAATTAAAATAAGTAAGAACTTTATATTCGCCCGGGTCGAATCTTAAATACTCTCCAAATATTTAGTAAGTAAATTCAAAAAGCTTAACCGTTTTTTTGGGGGAGTCGCTCTGATAGGATCATTTAGGTGGCAAAGGGGGAGGAGGGGGTAGGGCAGAGTAGTACCAGGTTACGTCTCAGCTTCGTCATTAAAGCTTAAAAATTATATTTTTAAGAAGTGTAGACTTAATCCTTAAATGCGCAGTGTATCTTTAAAGATACAACCAATAAAACTGGGGCTATTTCCACATTTATTAAAAAAACAAAATATTTTTTAATAATTACTACTGGAAACTCTTTTTTCTATCATCCTTAATTAATTTTCTGTTAAAAATGTACCGTTTTTAAAAATTATAGAGCCGTAGATTCAAAATTTCAAAATTTACACTTTTAGAGATGAAACTAAGGTTTACCCAGTTTTATTTTTATTAGTTTTCCATGAATTTACTTTAAAAAAATATATGTTGATAAAAATAGTGTTTTTTAACTACACAGAAATTTTCAATACGGTCTGATTTATACTTTCGCCAAAAAATCGTGTATAATGGTTGTATCTTATAAGATACATTGCGCATTACACACCAATTAGGAATTTTGGCTGTTATTTTTTCATGTACGCTGTTGCTAGTGCACAAGCTGCTTGTGTGTTTTATTCTTGTTTAGTCATTTGATACGACAAGTTCTTTTCGCTCGCTACGTAAAATTTTATTCTAATAATAGTTGCGAATATAAATATGGATGCGTTTAGACGTTTGGTAGATCCAAAATGACAAATGATAAAATATGTGAAATGCTTTGCAACAGAGCAGAATTTCCATATGACAGCACTGATGAAAGTAGTGATGATGAAATGGAAATTCCACTAAAAATAAAAATGTTGTCCTTATTGATAATGACACTGATCCGGAGGAAGAATGTGAAATTAGCGTTGATATAAATGCTTCAGTTCATGACTCGTTTATTGCATTGATAAACGACGATAATGTGTTCTCAAGCCCTATACATTCTCCTGTAGCTGCACTCTAGTACCCTTCCGTCTTCTGCCCTAGTACAATTTTGTACTTCTAACTCCCCAGCACCAAATTTAAGAAGGTCTTCCTTAGTCCAATCCCCTGTTGCAAGCAATGGTTTGTTATCAAATCCCTCTGCTTCTAGTACCCCAACTGCGAACTTACAAGAGTCGCCAGCTAATCAATGCCCAACTCACTCATGGAACTTACCATCAAGTCCAACGCCATTTGATTTACTTTCCTCGAAATTTGAAAATGTATCTTTCGATCTAAAATCTTCTGCAATTGAAAAAATTATATGGAAACAGGGTAATATGCAATTCGTCAGTCAGGAAGTAGAGTTTAAATGCGATATCTCTCTGCCTGATCATATTAAATCATTAGTTAATCCTTATCAAGTTTGGCGTTACTTATTTCCTGAGAGATTGGAAAATTTTATAGTTGAGGAAACTTTGCGATACGCTGGAATAGATGAAAGATTTTCCTTCAATGTTTTAGAATTGCGAAAATTTATTGGTATTTTATATTATATGACATATTTCTACCTACCAAACTCGAGAGACTATTGGTCAAATAATAATGATAGATCAGTGGACGTTATCACGAAGCAAATGTCCCAAAAGCGATTTGAAAAAATTAGACAATATTTACACTTTAACGACAAAGAAAAATAGCCATCACGTGACGATCCGAAGCGTGACAGGCTTTATCTTATTAGGCCCGTTGTAGATGCACTTAATACCGCATTTGGTGCTATACCTAAAATGGAAAGACTGTCCGTCGATGAGCAAATGTGTTCAACTAAAATGCACACCTATATGCGACAATATTTGCCAAACAATTCTAAAAAGTGGGGCCTTAAATTTTTTGTTTTATGCGATACCAAAGGGTATGCTTATAAATTTGAAATTTATACGGGAGCTAATGAAAACATTCGTACAGAAGAGCCGAATCTTCAAGCTTCTGCAAATATTGTTGTCAGGTTAGTTCGAGAAGTTCCTAGATTTGAGAATTATATTATATACTTCGATAATTATTACACTACTATTCCCTTACTTATATATCTCAGAGCCCAGGGAATTCTATCAGTTGGTACGATTCGCCGAAATAGAATTAAAAACTGTAAGCTTCCGGAAGAAAAAGCTATGATGAAATTTGAGCGTGGAACAATCAAGGAATATGTAGCCAGTGTGTACGGAATTGATATAACCTCAATTTCCTGGAAAGACACCAGAGTTGTAAATCTGGTTTCAACGTACGTCGGAACAAAGCAAGTACTAAACGGAAATGAAACAGATGATCACATATCTGTTCGAAGATTTGATAAAACGCAGAACAAAGTTAAAATCGTACCTTGCCCCCAGATTGTGAAGGACTATAATACCAATATGGGAGGTGTTGACCTAATGGACAGCTCTATAAGTCGTCACAAAATAAGAATGAAGAGTAGAAAATGGACAAATAGACTATTTTACCACTTGTTAGATATGACTTGCATCAACGCCTGGGCTCTTTTCAAAAGAATTAACAAAGACTGTCCAGATATAAAAAATCAAAGACTGATAGATTTTAAGCTCGAAGTTGCCGATTCACTTTTCGGCTATAAAAATAAATCAAGAGAGCTCTTGGTACGTGGACGTCCGAACCTTGATACTGAAATACAACAGAAGAGGCATAAGCCAAATTCACAGACTCCGCCTCCGAAAGATGTGAGATTAGATGGCACCCAACACTGGACCGTGGTCAGTAAAAAAGGAAGATGTAAAATGCCAAGTTGCACAGGACAAACAAAGATGTTTTGTAGCAAGTGTGAGATAAATTTATGTTTGACTTCTGAAAGAAATTGTTTTCTTCAATATCATAACCAATAAATGTAATATTGGAAGGAAATTTACTTTAAATTTTTTTGTATTTCATATTATTAACTTTTAGATATAAGATTGATTTATATAGAATTAAATTTAAAAAAATATTAGAAAATAGAAGAAAAAAAAAAATAAAATAAAAATAAGAAACCCAATTTTTATAATTTTGATTTAAAGTGAACAAGTGACAAGTCTTCTTGATATAATAAAATCAAGAAAAAAACCTTTTTGAAAAAAGCAAGAAGAAAGCTTAATAAAATCAAGAAGGAAATCTTTTTGAAAAAACAAGAAGATTACATAGTAAAAACCATGAGTTTTCTTCTTGAATTTTAAGATTAAGTTTTTCTTATTAACTAAATGAATTTGAATTACATTTTATACAATCACAATAGTTTTTCATTTTTTTCCTATTAAAAATAAACTTTCCAAAAAAATATCTTTCATTGTTTATGTGTGTTTCTTTCTATGTGGAGTGCGGACTGTATTTTATAAGATACAACCAGTTTTTGCAATAATATTGCAAAATAAACAAAAAATTGAAAATATAAAAACGCAGTTTTTAATTTGGAGCTTAATTACATATAATATATTTTTTTCATAAAGATACAAGACCGTGCGCATTTAAGGGTTAAGTAAAACAATTTGTTAAATTTGTACACTATTTAACGCCCACTAAAGAGCCGGGGCCCAAAAATTATTTTTATTTTATGGCTCCAAGTTTAACGCGTTAGACCTTCGTTGACATAAAAATATATCATTTGCTTAACAAAATTACAAAAAAACGTTAGAAATGATGTTGTTTTTTAGAGGTTCGTTTAGTTCTTCTAAGGGGAACTTTTTTCCCTCTTGCCCGATTTAGCCCATCACCGAACATAATCTACGCTATCTTTTAAGATATATTTATACCAAATTTCAAGGGTCTAACCCTTTTCGTTTGGACTGAATCGTTGTTTCCACAGACGGACAGACGGACATGGTCAGATCGTCTTAGATTTCATAACTGATCAAGAATATATATACTTTATGGGGTCTCAGATGGATATTTCGCTGCGTTACAAACGGAATGACAAAGTGAATATACCCTCCATATTCTCTTTTAGAGGGTATAATAATAAAATTTGTAAGTTTTGATAAAAGCTAATAGAATTAATTGTGTTTGATTTAACCAGGTTAATACATTTTGTATTCATCAGAAACATGAATAACAACATTTCGCACTTGACCTTTTCCCCCTATATCTCTTGAACCAGGAAGAATATTTGCATGAAACATAAATTAAAAAAATTGTAGAATATTAATGTACGCATTTAAAAAATATTGGAATTGGACCATTTCAAAATTAGATCAAGAAAAAGCGTTATAAAGCGTTAAATAGTCTCCAAATATTTAGGAAGTAAATTTAAAATGTTTAATTTGGTGGGACAGAGTTCCTTTAAGACATCTCTGTACCCAATTTTAAATGTCAATTTTGACAGAGTCATTCCGGGAAGGGCGCGCGAGGGAGACGTTTTACCTCTGCAAGATCAGAGAACATCACAGCTTCTTATAGCCTTAAGGAATAAAAATTTTTCAATATTTACACTATTTTTGCATATAATATTGTACTTCAACGGCCACTATAGGGGGCAGGGTTCAAAAATAGACTATATCATGTTTTCCACAGACGAACGTATGGGCATTGCCAGATCGTCTTACACATCATCACTGATCAAGAATATATATATACCTTATGGGGTCCAATTCTTTTTGGAGGGTATAAAAATTGTATTTTGTCGGGTTCTTTCTGGCAAGGGCCGTGGGGGAGATATTTCACCTTTGCTATAAAGCTCCGAAAATAAATGTTCGGAATAATTATATGTAAATTTATTTAATTTTTTATATGGTCATTTAAGGGGCAAAAGGGGAGGAGGTGGTAGGGCAGAAGAGTACCAGGTTACGTCTTAGCTTCGTCATTAAAATTAAATGATTACACTATTTTTGCATATAATAACGCCCACTAAATGGGGAGGAGTCCAAAAATCAATTTTTTTTATTTAATGGCTCCAAGTTTAACGTGTTGGACCTTCTTTGATATAAAAATATATCATTTGCTTAACAAAATTACAAAAAAAACTTAAAAAATGATGTTGTTTTTTAGAGGTTGGTTTACTTCTTCTTAGGGGAACTTTTTTCTCTCTTGCCCGATTTTGCCCATTTCCAAACTTGACCTGTGCCAGAGGAGGAATGGGCTTAATTAGACATGGTGATGGAGATGATAGTGATGTCTACTAATGAGAAATTCGAAGATGATAAGTCCGATGTTAACAATGAATAATTGCTAAGCCCTTAAAATAATATTATTCTTAACTTTTTGAAATAGAAATCGTTATTTGTTTTTTTTTTTCTAATTGAGTTAAAACAAGTATAAACGTCATTTTCGACCGGGTCGAATCTTATATACCCTCCATATATTTAGTAAGTAAATTTAAAAATAAAAAGGGCCGGGGTTCAAAAATAGACAATATCATGTTTTCCACAGACGAACGTATTGGTACTGCTAGACCGTCTTAGACTTCATCACTGATCAAGAATTTATATACTTTATGCGGTCCTATTCTCTTTGGAGGGTATTAAGACTGCATTTTGGTGGGGTCGCTCTGGCAAGGGCCTTGGGGAGACATTTCACATATGTCATAAAACTCTAAAAATAAATGTTTAGAATAATTATATACAAAATTTAAAAAAAACAAGTAAAAGTGCTATATTCGGCTGTGCCGAATCTTAAATACCCTTCACAGATGTAATTCTTCTTTCTTTCTTTCTTGCCAAAACAGAAAGTAGGTTTAACTAAAAAATCAAAATGATGTTATCGGTTACTTTTATATATAAGAAAACGTTAAAATTTTTCGGCTAGCAAGCTAAATGTTTGGTTTTTCTTATATCTAATACCTATGAACGTCTTTCGAAAATATTATATATATTTAATTTACAAACAAAACAAAAAATCCGTTTCATGTACCCCAAAAAGTTTTAATTGTCCAACCGTAGAATCGTCTTTGGTTTTCAATGTTGTTGGTTTTTAATACCAGTTTACTTCTTTCTGATATATAAAGAAGGTATAATTCATCATAAAAATCAAAAATAACAAATAAAAATGGCTGCTTTTATGAATCAGAAAATGTCGATTTCCCAACCCTGGAACCGAATTTTTAATTTTTTAATACTAATTTAATTTTTTCTGATATATATAATAGCTTTAATTCACTAAAAACACAAAATTTGGAATTTATGTATGTACTTTTATATACCAAATATATTTCAATTTTCCAACCCCGGAACCGAGTTTATAATTTTTTACCAATTCAATTCTTAGTGAGGTGTAACATAGTTTTACTTGACAAAAAAATTAAAATTTTTAAACGTTTTGGTCACTTTCATGTACCATAAAGTATATCATTTGTCCAACCCTGGAGTCGAAGTTTTGATTTTCTAAGATTTTAATACCAATTTTGTTCTTCCTGAATTATAAAACAGCTTTAATTAGCAAAAAGAAACAACGTCAATTGCCTTTTTGGTTACTTTTATGCAGAATAAATATATCAATTTCCCAACCCTGGAAACGAAATTTAAGTTTTTTTACCAATGCAACTCTTAATGAGGCATAAAATAGTTTTATTTAAGAAAAACTTAATATTTATAGCCATATAGGTTATAAATAAAGTTTTAATTAGTAAAAAACAACGTCAATTGCCTTTTTGGTTACTTTTATGTTTAAAAAACATTTCAATTCCCCCACCCCTGGAAGCGAAATTTTAATTTTTTAAAATTTTCTTTATCAATGCAAATCTTCATGAGGTATAAAGTAGTTTTGTTTAAGAAAAACTCGAATTTTGCAACCATTTTGGTTATTACATGTACTACAAAATATTGCATGTACCAAAAAAAAATTTAATTTTTCCAACCCTGGAAACGAAATTTTAATATTTTTTGTTTGTTTTTTTTTTATCAGTGCAATGCTTCTTGAGGTATAAAGTAGTTTTATTTACGAAAAATTGCAAATTTTTTACCATTTTGGTAACTTTCATGTACCATAAAATATTGCACCTGTCCATCCCTGGATTCCAAATTTTATTTTTCATTTTTGAATTTTTGATACCAATTTTGTTCTTTCTAAATTATAAGACAGTTTTAGTTGGCAAAAAACAAAAGAAAAATAAACATTAATTGCCTGGTTGATTACTTGCATGTATAAAAAAATTCTCCTGGAAGCAAAATTTGAATTTAAAAATTTTATTTTTTTTTTGCCAATGCATTTCTTCATGATGTATAAAGAGGTTTTTTTAAAGAAAAACTTAACATTTTTAACAATTTTAGTTACTACATGTACTACAAAATACGGACTGGGCCGAAAATAAAATTTTTAATTTCCCATCCCTGAAAAAATTTTTTTAATTTTTTTAGTTTTTATTACACCATTGAGACTTCCCAAAACACGAAATAGGTTTAATTTACAAACATTAAAAACAATAATTGATTTTTGGTATAAATTTTGCGTCGAGAAATAGGTGCAAGCTTCCCAGCTCTGGAACCATAGTTCGGATCTATCTGAATTTTAAAACCACTCTATTTAAGTTCATTTCCAATCCAACGGTCCAAGAACGAAGTCGCTAGCTTTTCTGGGGGCTTGGGAAAACCGATTTCACGTACAGACGGACGGACAGACGGACATCGCTCATTCGTCATCGCTATTCATAAGGATCCAGAATATATATACTTTATGGGGTCCCATGTGCATATCGAAGAAATTACACACGGAATGACAAACCTATATATACCCTTTCACTTTTTTGTGAAGGGTATAAAAATTTCATATGGTCATTTAGGGACCAAAGGATAGGGCAGAGTGGTACCAGGTTACGTCTCAGCCTCGTCATTAAAGCTTAAAAATTTTATTTTTAAAAAGTGTAGACTTAAGTAAAACAATTTGTTAAATTTTTACACTATTTTTGCATATAATAACGCCCTCTAAAAAGGGCGGAGTCAAACATAATTTTAATTTTTATTTTATGGCAAGAAGTTTAACGCGTTGGACCTTCTTTCATATAAAAATATAAAATTTGCTTAACAAAATTACAAAAAAAAAACTTTAAAAATTATGTTGTTTTTTCCCTCTTGCCCGATTTAGCCCATCACCGGACTTAACCTGTGCTATTCTTCAATATATATATATACAAAATTTCAAGAGTCCATCTCTTTTCGTTTGGACTGAATCGTGATTCCACAGACGGACGGACGGACATGCTCAGATCGTCTTAAATTTTATCACTGATCAAGAATATATATACTCTATGGGGTCTCAGATTGATATGTCGCTGTGTTACAAACGGAATGACAAAGTGAACATACCCTCCATATTCTTTTTCGGAGGATATAAAAATCATTGAAAACCAGTTCATAAATTTTTTGTATCTGAAGTATTTTAGTGACAGGTGTTGGGAAAGTTCTCTTTTAGTCACCCTCATATCACCAGCTGATATAAAGATGGAAATGCAATATGGTAGTTTATGTTTACTAATAACATGCATAAATTTAGTGCGTGTTACTACTGCAGTATAATTACTGTAGTTAAAAATTATTTTATATTGCTCCGTATATCCCTGAAATTTTGCTAAAATATGCGGATTGGTTTCATAGCTATCTACGTAAAATTTTGCAATCCTTGCTATTGTTAGGAATTTAACGCCACTGTGCATCGTCACCATGAATTCTTTCCCGATTTGGCGATGTGAGTTGGAAACTTCGGGCTTACGCCAACAAACCACAAATAACTGAAAGATGAAACTTTGCGCTGCATTGACGCGATAGACGAAGCTTTGTTGCAGCATTTTGTTAAAACAACGATCGTCTTCCGACGTGCTAGAGGTCATTTGCCCGTCATCATATTCCATTATCAATTGCCAGATTTCTACTTTACGTTGGTATCAATAAAACTGAATTTGTCAAAAAATTTTATTTTAAGCAAATTTACATCCTAACCTAAAATGTGCCCACCCTTTATTCCATTCTACCATGGAAATTCTTTTACATTTATTTATATTTTATATGATTATGTATACCTTCAGTAATCGGTATATGCTTTTTTCACCAACGTAGTGGAAAGCTTATACTTTGCTTTTAATTAAATCTGCTGTTTATTATTTGGCCATGTGATGGAAGTCGCTTATCGCATGAAGTTAGCGTTTACGATTTGAAGTCGCAAAATTGGTGTTCTGGAGCCCGCAAAAAAATTTTCCATTTCAAATCGCAGACCATTGCCAAAGTGACTTGTATGAGAACTTCTCTTATTTATTAAAACTAAATACTCAAGGCCTAAAAATTGTTTGTATAATTAAAATGTTGTTTGTTTTTATTCATTTACTGAAAAACAAAACTAAATTTTAAATTATTTTTTGTTATAAAATTTGAAATTTAAAAATCCCAATGTTTGCTTTACTCTTTGGTGTGTGCTTTCTTTTAAATTGGCGAGAGTTAAGTCTTCGTAATACACGGAGTTCAAAAAAATTATTTTTACTTCACGCTTATGCGTGTTGTTTCGTTTATTATATTTTCTTGACTAACCCTAATCTTACAAAAATGAAGTAATTTATAATGTTAGTTTCTTATCAACTATGTGCTTACAATATTTCTTAGCATTGTTTTAAACTGTTGTTTATGGTGTTTATCTTACATTATGTTTCTTTGTCTTATTATTAAACATGTTTGTTTCTATGTTTAATCTATGTTTCTTTGTCTTATATTTTACATTATATATCTTTGTCTTAAATATTTAAGCATGTTCATTTCTGTTTAATCTATATTTATGACTCATAGTTGTTTATTTAATATCATGCATGTCTGAGCATGCTATTCTTATCTTAAATCTTAATATTATGTGGTACCATAGAGTCTGACCTTAACTCCCCCTGGGTTAAGCAAGATCGTCCCGATCTTTCCTAATGCGTTGTAATTCTATTTTGTATGCTCTGTTAAAATTTCCTATATCCGTCTTCCTTCTACATTCAGTTATACATGTTGTAATGTTTATTATAAAGTAGATTATTGTTGTTAGTAGTATAAGAAAAAATATACTGTAAAAGAAAGATCTAATGAGATGTTCCTCATTTGGGATGGTGAATTTTTTTAATGAATCTATATTGCTAAAAGCCAGTGTGCTATCAGATTCTATTATTTCTAGAATTTCGAAATTTTCATTATGTTTCATATGGATAGCTTTGTTTATTGTATCATGAATATTCCTATATATCTTGTTATCTATCGTGACTTCGTCTGTATATGTTACTAAGGTTATACCAGTGGTGGTGATATTGTTGACATTGTGGTCTCCGTCCAGTAGTATTGAGCCTTCGTCAATTTCTAATAGATTTTCGTTATATTCTTGAACCACTGTGCATTTACTATTTCTGTTATTGAGTAGTTGGATTATGCATGTGTGTGTTTCGTTATTGGTTTGGCATATGTTTCTGCCCAGATAGTTCTTGCAAAGCTTTACTCTAATATATTCCTTGTGGCATTCGGCGATTAGTTGGTCTGTCTGAACTTTTCCATGTCTAAAGCTTATAGGTGTGAATTTAAAAAGGTTACAGTGTTTATTAAGTATGGGATATTTATACATTGCTACGAATAGATCCCCTGTACCTGCTACGTGTACATCTGCATATTCCAATATGTTTATTATTGGTACCGAGATTAATTCATGTTCTAATATTTCCTTTATGTCGTCTATATTCAAAGATTCTGTAAGATATTCATTATTCTTTGCGGCATTTATTGTTCGAACAAGTAAAAGTAGCTGTTCGTGCACTTCTTTTATAATGATGTGGTTTTCTAAAGTGTGGCCTTGTAATGAATCGATTAATTTCTCAAACCTAGAGTTCATTAAGCGTTGTTTTTTCATTATTTTTTATTAATACATTTATTGCTTTTTCCATTTCTATGAAGTCATTATGATCTGGGTTTCCAGTGATAAATTTTAGTGCAGACCCTAGGAAGTTAAGTGATCTTGAATATCTTTCGTGCTCATTCAGTTGTCCTGCTAGTGTCTCAATTTTCTTTATCCAAACTTTTTCCTGAGTAGTAGGCTCATATTCTTCTGTAACGATATATCTGTATGGTGTGAGTATTTTTGTCAAGTTAGTTACGTGAAAAAGATATGAAAATTCGTTGAATAGCAAAGCGTCTTCCGTTTTAGTTAGCAAGAATTTTCTATCTTCTAATTTTTTTATTTCCACGTCTGTTTTTATTGCTAATACGGCATTCACGAGTAATATTAGGAATTTGAGTGTCTTCATTTTTTAACGTATAGTTTTTTATGTTGTCCTTGTGTACAATAACTCCTCCTTGCGTTAAAATCGTGTCCTCACGATCTTCTTTTACTATGTGTTTTTTATATCTTGCGTTACTTTTCTTTCTTAATCCTGATATTTTTACTAGTATTTGTTCACCTGGATCAAATGTGCGGTGTTTTCTTCCCTTGTTCAATTTTTCCAATGTTTTTCTTGATGCTGTTTTTATTTTTTCTGATATATCTTGTTGGTTGTATTCTATTCTACCAAAATGTATGTCGCTGGGCTTATGTTCTGTTATCGTATGTATCGATTCATTGAGTGCTTTAACTGTCCTAAATATTTCTTCTATTATCGTTGTACTATTCTGTATTTTGAATATTCTAGATAATTCTGATATTGTATTGCGTGCTCTTTCGACTTGACTGTTTGCTGTTGATCTATAGACTGGTGTTTCTACTTTCTCTATGATGTATTTTTCACACATCTGCTTTACTGAAGGTGATGTAATGCAGGGTTCATTATCAGTCATGAGTCGTTTGCAGTTTGGAAAATTATTTGTGATTAATTCTTCTAGCTTATCACTCATTCGTTCTTTTGATTCACACTCTCTTATTGCTATGTATTTTGAATATTTATCAATTGCAACTAAAAATATTTTCTTATCGTTATAATATATATCTGCGTGTATATGTGTTCCCTTTTCTATTGGTATGTCTGAATCTGTCAGAGGTTCTCGTGTAGGTTGCCTTTCATATTTTCCAAAGAGGCATGCTACGCATTTTTTATTGTATGCTTTACATTCTCTTTTTAAATTTGGCCAAAAAAATGTTTCAAGTATCTCCTTAGTGTTGTTTTTATACCCCCTATGAGCTCTATCGTGGGTTTCTTTGATTATTTTAATATGTTCTTCTCTATCAGAAACATCTTTGGATTTTTTTCGGATGTTGCAAATGTTAAGGACTGGTGATCGGTATAGATTGTCAAATCAGCTACACCATAAATATGGTTCCTAAGTTTTTGTAATGACCAAATAATTGCCAATAATTCTTTTTCATTGGTACTGTAATTTTCCTCTGTTTTACTTAAAGTGCGTGATAAGAAAAATATCGGTTTCTTGTATTGACTAAGAACTGCTCCAAGTGCTATGTTGGATGCATCCGTTGTTAGTTCAAAAAGTTTAGAATAGTCGGGTTGGAAAAGTTCTACTTGTCCCCTTAAACATGTTTTTAAGTTATTTATGGCTTCTAATGTTTGCTTATCAAGGTTTATATACGTATTCTTACTCTTATTTTTTCCTACTTGGCCGTTGTCTCCTCTCAAATGTACTGTCAAGGGTTTGGCTATGCTGGCATATCCCCTAATAAATTTTCTATAATATCCCGTCATTCCTAAAAATCCTCTTAAGTCCTTCAGAGTTTTAGGAATAGGGTAATTACCAATTGCTTCTACTTTCTCAGGGTTTGTTGAAATCCTATTATGTTTTATAACATGTCCTAGGTATTCCACTTCCGTTTGAAAGAATTTAGATTTCTCGTCAGATACCTTAAGTGTTGCTTTATTTAATGCTTCAAATATTATTTCGATATGCTTCATGTGTTCTTCGATTGAAGAGGAGTATATGATTACATCGTCTATATATACGTATGCAAATTTACCTATGTAGTCTCTAAGAATGTCATCCACACATCTCTGGAATATTGCAGGTGCATTTTTTAGGCCAAAGGGCATTCGAATAAATTCATATTTGCCGCCGTTTACACAAAATGCAGTTTTTTCCCTATCTTTTTCAGCGATTCTTATCTGGTGAAAGCCAGATTCTAAGTCTAAGGTGGTAAAATATTGGGCTTTACCTAAGTTTTGTATGGTCATATTCACATCTGGAATAATGTACCTATCTGTAATTGTGTTGGCGTTCAATTTTTGGAAATCGATGACCATTCGTTTTTTGGGTCTTCCTTGTTCATCTATACCCTTTTTTGGGACTGTCCATATTGGAGAGTTGTATGGGCTATTGCTTTTTTGTATGATTCCTTCATTAAGTAACTTTTTAATTTCTTTATTGACGAACTCATTATCCGCTATGGGATATGGGTACTGTTTCGTCCATATTGGGTCTTCGTTTTGTGTTCTGATGGTGGCTTCAATAGTCGTTGTGAAGGGTAATGGTCCTATGCCGTTATTCTCCTTCATAATTTTATCTATCTTTTGCCTATATTTTTCTTCTCCTACGATATAATTCAGTTTGGGTTGACTCGCACTATCTATGGTGGTTAAGGTCATATCCCTAAGGTTTATACTAGCATTTAATACATTTAGTCCATAGATGTTCAAAAATAAAAGTGAAGATGTATTGGTTAGAGATTTTGCCCAGCAAACATAATGTCAAACGCTTAAAATAAGAAAAACAGACAAGAGTTTTTGCCATATATAAATAACTTATTAAGTGAATGTAATTTTAATTTTAAGAAAAAAAATATCGGGAACCGTATATAGCAGTTATCAATATCAAAAAAGAGAACAGTTATATTGAGAACAAAACAAAAATAAATCTATTTAAACCAGTTTTTTATGTTAGATTAAAACTTGAATGTTAGAAAAGCATAATTTATCATTAAATACTTTTCACATTTCATTCCGTGAACGTGTATGCTTTTATTCAATTTCGAGTTTAATTTTTGTGCTCAATTGTAATTGAATCGCTTGTGTTTGCTATGCTTCGTCCAACAAGAAGCAACAACAATGCTTAATAAATTTCTGAAATAAAATGACAACAACCATCCGCATGTGTTCTCATCGCTTGCTCAACGACGACTGAATGAAAATTTTTATAAGAGCATAACAAATGTGTGTAAATTTTTTAAACAATTGTTGTATGGGCTGAACATCTATGATTTAGTCCTTCTAATCCTAAAATCATATCAAATGCTTCAATATTACTTAATTCAAAAAATGTCATTTCCCTATTCATTAATTTAATTATTCTTTTCGTGTTTATTATGGAGTAACCGTGTATGGTTTTTATTTTAACGGGTTTAATTTTTATCTTATCTGAAGAGTCGCAATTTATATTTATATAATTATGGGTTGCACCGGTATCAATTAAAATATCATATTTTTTATTACTTAAATTACTAGTTAAGGTGAGATAGGGCAACCCGTCTCTTAGTTTAAATTATCTACTCTTAAATTATTTACCATTTGTCCTGTTTCCGCGTACATACTTGAATTGTCATCTTCTTCTTGGGATGTATGATTTATCCGTTGTTGTTTGTTGATGTAATGATTACCACTGTGTTCTCGTTTCCATGGTCGGTTGTCTACGAAAGGTTGATGTGGAGTGTTGTAATTGGCATTAGTTCTCCTTTGTGCATGTACAATCTGCCTAGAGTCCGTTTCCATAGGGACAGGTTTAGGTTGTTGATTGTTGTAGCTTCGTTGATTATAGTGTTGTTGAAAATGTCGTTTCTGTGGTGTAAAATTTGGACGTCTATAATGATGTGTATGGTGATAGGACTGTTCTTTCTGTGAGTGATGGCTCTGAGGTTGTTTGTTTTCGTTATCGTATGATAACCGTAAATTCTGATGATGGTTATCATGCTCGATAGTTCTAGCAACAGCAAAAATTAGCCGTCGAAGTAAAAAAGGTTGAAATAGCTACAAAAAAAACTGTCCATCTTCTCATCTTTCCAATCTGTCCTCTCAATACTATCCCCTCGTTTTCAGTTCCGGTGCAATGCATTGCATTTATAGGGGTCATCCCCTGAGTGCTGGTCCAAGACACAGAAGCATATGCATGTTCTAGATCATTTAAAGGGTTGGTTTATTCTGTCATGATATTCTGACAGAGATGATTTATTTTGTTTTATTCTTCGCATTTCTTCCTGGAGGACATATAGTGGACGCATGTTAGCATATGTGTAATCCAATCTATTTCGAATGGCTTCAAAATTAAACGGAGTATTATTGTTGGTTAATATATCTGATGCTTGGCCTTTTATTTTTGATTTAATTATGGAAAGGGCTTCAGAGTAACGGCTTTGTCCTTCAAAATTTTTTATGTCGTTCATTAATTTTGAGGCGTCTTCTCGCCATGCCCTATACTCTGCTTGGTTACCACTGAATGTTGGCAGGGCTTTAAATACTTCCAGGGAGATGTCAGAGGGCTGTTGGTAGTTTGTTGCCACATCCTTGAGTTTCACCACTGGTGCTGGTTCCAGCAGCGGGTTGACACGAATATTTGCCATTTTCTCGTTTAGTGCTTGGCAATATTGCTCCATTTCGACTAGTCTTGCAGTGAGAACTGCCAAGCGTTCTTCGTTGGTTGCCATTTCCAATGGACGCTGTTCGTCAAAGTTCCCTTCACGTTTCTTTTTAAGTGAGTGCATGAATTTGATTTTTTATAAATAAATTTTTGTAGATATTAAAATTTGTTGAAAAATTTTTATTTTCGTTTTCTCTATGGAAAATTTTATTTTTTTATTTTTTCTTTCTATGAAAAAATTTTTCACTCGCGTCCTTGCTGCGACAAGGATTCCACGGTGGTCCGCCTCTGAAGGATAAGTATAATTATTCTCCTGGCAGGATCGCCAGTTAAGTCTTCGTAATACACGGAGTTCAAAAAAATTATTTTTACTTCACGCTTATGTGTGTTGTTTCGTTTATTATATTTTCTTGACTAACCCTAATTTTACAAAAATTAAGTAATTTATAATGTTAGTTTCTTATCAATTATGTGCTTATAATATTTCTTATCATTGTTTTAAACTGTTGTTTATGGTGTTTATCTTACATTATGTTTCTTTGTCTTATTATTAAACATGTTTGTTTCTATGTTTAATCTATGTTTCTTTGTCTTATATTTTACATTATATTTCTTTGTCTTAAATATTTAAACATGTTCATTTCTGTTTAATCTATATTTATGACTCATAGTTGTTTATTTAATATCATGCATGTCTGAGCATGCTATTGTTATCTTAAATCTTAATAT
This sequence comes from Linnaemya tessellans, assembly GCA_951800035.1. NCBI lineage: Eukaryota > Metazoa > Arthropoda > Insecta > Diptera > Tachinidae > Linnaemya > Linnaemya tessellans. The sequence goes on along the minus strand of OX637533.1, from coordinate 78,430,955 downwards.
TATGTGGTACCATAGAGTCTGACCTTAACTCGCGTCAAATGTGAACAGCTGTTTTTATATAATATGTTTTTAATTTCGAAAAATAAGTAAAACGCGTGAACTCCAGCACACGTTAAAAAAAATTGGCAATTTTCAATTCGCATGTGATCCGACAACCTTTGATTCACAGCACATACATGATTATTTTTTAAGAAATGAATTCAACTATTCTATTCTATTAAGGCAAAATTGAACAAAGAACGCTGATGAGATGGCGTAGCGGGCTTGAAATCAGTAGTGATCCGTTCTGCTGGTTTGATGATAATAAAAAATATTCTTAATATTCCACTCTTAATATAAAGAGAATTTGAACAACATTAATTTATTAAATAAATAAAAATAGGTAAAAAAACTTTTTAAGTTAAACGGTTTTAATCGACAAAACATATGATAAAAGTACTACTCGCTCACCACTATGAAACCCTAAAACTCGCTTATAATCGAGCTTGCTAGCTTGTTTCCACATTCTAGCCCTACTTATCACACGTCCATCGTTGTCGGTTGAACAACTGCCTAATTATAGTGTAACATTACAAAACAAACATTTTAATCAACGATTGTAGACAATTGACGTGCCTCACGGTTTTATTTTAGTCTAGTCTATGCATATGTTTATAATTCCCACGACTGTATCTATTTTATTATTTTTTGGTTTTTAGTACATTTATCTTAAACATTGCAATGTATGTTTAACATAAGACCGTTTAACTTAAAAAGTTTTTTTACCTATTTTTATTTTCTAGTTTTTAGTTTTTATTTCGCATTCTGTTTAATTCATTTAGTGCTTCATTATTGCAAGGTTTCTTGCCCGTTAGTTTATTGCAGTCCAACTCCTCTATACGTAGTCCCAGCAAAGATCTTACTCTACTAAGAGCCACGTAGGCTTGACCTTCTTCAAACAGTTTCGCACCTAAGTATACGACTGCGTGATCCACAGTGCTGCCCTGCATTTTATGTATTATAGAAGCCCATGATAGTATTAAAGGCAACATTCTTCTTTCAGCCGTCCCGTAATTGTACTTAGCTGGAAACTGTATTGCTTTCGGGTGTATAAGATGTACTCCGTCTCTTGCAAAATCAATTCGGACGGAAGGTACATCTGTTGCATACATCTGAGTTCGACGAAATTGAAGCCAAACGATTTCGTTGATGTAGCCTATAGCGCCATTTACTAATCCCTTTGAAACGTCATTATTGGACCGTAGCATGACTTTTGCCCCCACAAATATTTCCAGTTCCGCTGGTAAACCCCCAGTTTTGTTGATATCAGCTGGTATTATAGTAGCTATATCCACATTGTCTGCATTTCGTGTGGCGTGTACTAGCTGATCCTGCGCTTTTATTTTGTAAATGCGAGCACCATTATTTCTGTACAAATTCAATACAGCAGAGTTGTGGTCGTTAACTTGTTGATTTGTGGGGTATACCCTTAATGCTTTGTCTACTGCAAACTCATCACTCGTGTCTTGAAGAAGTCTTCCCATTAAAATACTAAAATGTTGGGTTGTTAGCTCACCGACTCTCAAAGCATTCAAAATATCAATAAAAGTCTGGTCACCTTAATATTAAATTTAAATAATATAAAATAGATACAGTCGTGGGAATTATAAACATATGCATAGACTAGACTAAAATAAAACCGTGGGGCACGTCAATTGTCTACAATCGTTGATTAAAATGTTTGTTTTGTAATGTTACACTATAATTAGGCAGTAGTTGAACCGACAACGATGGACCCTTAATGCTTTGTCTACTGCAAACTCATCACTCGTGTCTTAATATTTTAATAATTTAAATGTCGTTTCTGTAATCGACTATTTCTATCACCTTCACTTTCTTTAGCTCGTTTTGCTTTATACTTTTCTTTCGCTTTTTGAAGCCTTCGTTTACGTTGTGTTGCAGTTTCTGATTTATTTGTGTTTGTATTTTTTATATTTTTTTTACCATTTTGTTCTCACGAGTAATGGACATTTAAACGGTCGACCCCACCTAAATTACAGATTCAATTTCTAAATTTAAATCTTATTATTATATTTTATTACAAAATTACATTTTTTTACCTGATTTTTTACGTAGTTTTGTTTATAAAATATTATTTCAAATGAAAAACAAATTTTTATAAAAAGACATAAAATTAAAATGAAAAAATTACAAGCATATACAAATAATAATACATATAAAATAATACATTAACATAAAGGAGTAAGGAGATTTATGTATGTATTTACATAATCTTTTTTGTCGCTCTTATAGTTGCAAGCTACTTGTTCGTATTTGACTATTTGGTTTACCTCATGAATTTGTAATTTGGTTTTATTATACGCCATTTAGTGGCTGCGCCCATCTTAAATATTGAGGTTGTATAGTGGTTGTATTCTTCTTGTCAAGCCCTTTTATTTGATACCCATATTGGTGGGATTGATAAAAAATTATTATCAGCCATTTGGTAGCGGCGGCCATCTTAGATTTCAATTTTGTATAGTAAATTGTATTCTGCTTATTGAGACCTTTCATTTGATACCCATGTTGATGGGATTGATAAAACCTAAGTTATCCGCCATTTTGCAGAGGCCGCCATCTTGGATTTTAATTTTATATAGTACATTGTATTCTACTGGTTGAGCACTTTCATTTGATACCCATATTGATGGGATTGATAAAACCTACGTTATCCGCCATTTTGTAGCGACCGCCATCTTGGATTTCAATTTTTTTATAGTATATTGTATTCTGCTTGTTGAGCCCTTTCATTTGATACCCATATTGAAGGGATTAATAAAACATAAATTATCCGCCATTTTGTAGCGGCGGCCATCTTGAATTTATAATGATAATGAATAAACATAATTGTATTGTCACCAAAATCCAAAGTATATACAAAATTTCAGATTAATCGGTTGACAGGAAGAGGGTGAAATTTTAATTACTAAATTTGACCCAAGAATAAATAATAAAACAAACGGGGTGAGCTAAATAAAACCGTTTAAAAATAATTAGCTTGTCCCGAGATTTGAACTAAGAGCTTATATATTTTTGTTTTATATATAATTACAAAAATCGCATAGTGAACGGACGTGTTTATTTTTCGCTCCTAAAATAAAAAATTTTACACTTAACTACAAGCTCAAAACTCTTGTTTACCAAATTCAAGAGTTCAAAATACATAAATTGCATAAAAGTATTGTTTCATATTATTGCATTTATGCTTTAAATCTTTAGTGATTAATGTACATACAATATAAACAAATAAAAAAAAAAACTCGAACAACAAAAACACCAATTATCCTACAGTCAAGTTTTTATTTTACAACATCAACAATATATGTACTAACAATTTACATTCCATCATTTCCAACAAAAAACTGCAAAGATAAACCGCTAATTCGTTTTCAACAATAATAATAAATATACTCTTGCTCACATTTCACTAATATAAAAACAGTGTTACCGCAGTAAACTTTTCATTTAATCCCTAATTTCAATTAAAAATGTCTTGCTTAAATAAAAACTGCAAACTTGAACTTAATTATGAAAGTATGATATGTTGTTGGTTATGCCATGGGCTATGCCACTATAAATGCTGTGGCATGTCGGCGAGTGTTGCGGAATCCATTAAGAGATATGATGGGCTGCATTGGTGTTGTAATGGCTGTAAAAAAATTAGAGCTAGTTTTTATCGATTTTTCCAAAGTACTAAAGCCCAGTTTTTGGAAATACAAGATGAATGTGCAAAGCTCTCAACCCGTATTTCCGCGTATGGATCTCTATTTGATGAATTTAAATCATCTTTAGAAAATTTAAAATCGCCTCAGACATCTCCGAAGCGGCGCAAGGAACCTTAACAAGGATAAACCAAATGAAAATTTGTTGGTATATCCTCCGGAGTTGCCATCTACTGCTGATTCTTGTAATCTTGCCAATAATAACTCTGTGTCAGCACCTCACCCTTTAAACTTAAATCCATCTACTTCTGTACAGGCGCTTTCAAAATCAAATTATGCAGATAATCGTTCGCTGAGTGTTCCAGCAGAAAATAATTGCCCGCCAGGTCACGCTACGATTGTAAATTCTTCCGAACGCACATTTTTTACACCCTCTCCGTCTCCCACACCTAGCGTCTTATCAATCGAAAATCCAGTTAATATGAAGTTCTCAGGTCCTTCAAACCAAATTCTGAAAACTATTCCTCCGAAAAAGACTATATTTGCTACACGCTTTACAACTGATACATCCGCAAGTGATGTTGAATGCTATATTAAAACAAAACTTGGTAGTGAATTATCCAATGATTCAAAAAATTTTAAATTAAATACACGCAATAGATCATCTTTTAAAATAATTGTTCCTGAATGCCTTTTTGATAAAATAGTTAACCCAAGCTTTTGGCCAGAACACACGATAGTTAGAGAGTTTATTTATAGAGACGAAAATAATGTAACTCTTCCCAAGGCTACAGCCTCTAGTTCAAAAAACTAGAAACAAATTCTTCTACAAGAAATTATCTTAATTTGTCATCTATTTCTATTGCTTACCAAAACGTTCGTGGTATGAATACCAAAATAAAATCGTTATACCTTCAAAGTTTTGAGATCGAGTACAATATTATTGCATTTACGGAAACTTGGCTTCGCAATAAACCTGGAAAAAATGTCCATGAATCTGAAATAATGTGCAATAAATTCCATATTTATAGATGTGATAGAGTTGAAAAAGGTGGTGGTGGAGTTTTAATTGCAGTTTCTACTTGCTTACCATCTGAAGAGATTGTTTTAAATATTGCAAGGGATATCGAATTCGTAGCTATATGTATTAAGTTGAAGTATACCACAATGTTTATAACATGTTCGTACATTCCTCCTGCTTCAAGTACTCAGATTTATGAAACCCATTTGAAATGTATAGAGCTCGTCGTGAAACAATGAAAACCTGCAGACACCGTTATTGTACTAGGTGATTTTAATATGCCAAACATCAGTTGGTGCAAAGAACCGGACTCAAACTTTTATACTCCAGCAACTGGCCAGGAATCAAACTTTTTTCTAGTCGACAGTTTTGCTGATCTTGGGCTTTTTCAAATAAATGGCATACGGAACACATTAGAAAGACTACTTGATTTGGTATTTGTTGTTCATCCTGAAGATTTTAGCGTTAAACGTGTGATTCCAGTGTTGTCACCTGAAGATCCTTATCACCCTACTTTGGAAATAAGTTTCTTCTTCTTGCAAACTTCATTACAATCAACTTGTCGGTTATATAATGACAGATCATTTGATTTTAAGAAAGCAGATTTTAACAAATTAAATAACCTACTATTTATGGTAAACTGGTCTGAGTATCATACAGACAATGCTTTAAATCCACAAGAAATTGATAAAAAGTTATCAAAATTTTACGCAGTATTATTTGACTGCTTTCAGAAATCTATTCCATTAAGAAAAAGAAAAATCACTAATGGACCCCCGTGGAACACATCGCATCTTGCTAGACTCAAAAACTTAAAGAATAAACATTATAGAGTCTTCAAAAAAACCAGTCTAGTTTCTGATTACGCAAAATATTCAACATCAAGGGCGCATTACAATTTAGCTAATACACAATGTTATAATAACTATCTTTCTAAGGTTAAATCATGTTTCAAACACAATCCCAAATCGTTCTACCAATTCGTTAACTCAAAGCGAAAAGTTTCTGGGTTTCCTTCGATGATGACGTTCTGTGATAACGAATCTTCAGATGATTCAGAGATTTGTGACATGTTTGCTGATTTTTTCTCCACATCATTTTCACGGAAACAATACAACCACCTATCTAAATATCCTTATTTAATTCCCGAAGCTACACACATAAGTTCTCCTAAAATACATGCAACAACAATTATAAGCGCTATTAGAAAATTAAAAAGTTCCGAAACATATGGTCCAGATGGTGTTCCTAGCTGTATCCTACAACGGTGTTTATATCCACTAGTTATGCCTTTAACATACTTATTTAATATATCGCTATCGGCTGGCTATTTTCCTACATATTGGAAAGCATCATTTATTTTGCCGTTGTTTAAGTCCGGAAGTAGATCAAACATCTCAAATTACAGAGGTATTGCTAAATTAAGTGTTATCCCGAAACTTTTCGAGAAAATTATAACAGACCATCTATCACATCATTTATCATCTTATTTGTCACCACTTCAACATGATTTAGAAAAGGACGCTCTACTGCTACTAATCTTTTGGAATTTACATCTTATGTAATAGATTCGTTCTGCTCAGGTTACCAAATCGACACTATTTATATAGACTTTAGCAAGGCATTTGATAAAGTAAATCATGACCTTCTTATATCAAAACTGGAATTAGTTGGCTTTTCTCCTATTTTCTTGAAATGGATATCGACTTATCTTAAGGACAGACATCAATGTGTTTTGTTTAGAAATCGTAAATCTAAAACTATTTCTGTACTTTCTGGAGTTCCTTAAGGTAGCCATTTGGGTCCTTTATTGTTCCTCATATTCATTAATGATCTACCGTCCTGTGTTCACCATTCCAACATACTAATGTACGCTGATGATGTAAAGCTTTTCGTTAGCTTTAATAATTCTAATGTGTCCTCATTACTCCAAACGGATTTAAATAACCTCAACCAATGGTGCAATCTAAACTTAATGGAGTTAAACTTAAGGAAGTGTAAATACATGTCGTTTCACAGAGGATTTTCCGTACAGTGTACCTACAGAATTAACGAATATGCTGTTGAAAAGGTTGATTTATTTCGTGATCTTGGTGTATTACTGGACACTAAGCTAACTTTCAACCATCACATCTCCCAGATTATAAATAAAGCTAAAGGAGTACTTGGTTTTATTAAACGTTGGGGAAAGGAGTTTGACGATCCGTACGTTATAAAGCAATTATACACTTCTCTGGTTAGACCTATTTTGGAATATGGATGTGTGGTCTGGGATCCGCAATATGAAGTTCATATTAAGAAAATTGAATCTGTTCAAAAACAATTTTTGATATTCTGTCTTAGAAGTCTGCCCTGGATTGCAAATGCAAATCTCCCATCATATGAAAGCCGCCTATCTCTTATCAAGCTCCCTACGTTAAAAACTAGAAGAAAATGTATGAATGTTTCATTTATTTTAAACTTAATCAATGGTATTACCGTTTCCGACGTACTGCTGAGTAAAATTGAATTTATAATTCCACAACGCCCGACAAGATATTACATGCCTCTCAAGCTACAATATTTTCGCACTAATTATGGTAACTTTGATCCATTCCGTCGAATGTGTGCAGAATTCAACAGCCTTTATGACATAATTGATTATTCATCCCATCCTGACACCATTAAAAGGAATATCATTAATCACTTAAGTAGTTAATTTTATATACGTTATCTCAATTATACTATTTTGTTTTAAATTTAATGCTGTAATAAAATATTTTCAATGGCCTGTAAGAATTTTTTTCATAGGCTGATTAAATAAATAAATAAATAAATAAATATATATATATATATATATATATATATATATATATATATATATATATATACTTATAAACTTCTTTGTATATACAATTTTTTTATATATTAGCCTCATATTTATATGAAGTCAATATCATTTCAATAAATAAACAAATTATATTTGATTTTTTTAACATTATTTCGAATACAGTTCACAGAGGTATGGGACGTATTTAACTCAAGAATTTATCTTTACACCTTTCAATTATCATAGTTTCCAGAACATAAAAAACTATCAAAATCACATGATAGCACGAAAGACTGAAGTAGAATATTTTGGTGAACATATATCTTGAGCCAACCTATTCGTTGGTAAAATATACCAAAAATACTACACGTGTGTCGAATTTGTTCATTCTTTCGTTTCAAACAAAAACCTATGATCGAACCTATGAAATAAATTGATTTTTATAATAGCTTTTTGTCTAATACAATTAAATCAGCGATACTCGAGTTGCGTGTTTTCAATCACAAATCCAAATTTCATAAAATATAATTCAATGAAATATTTTACGCTTGTAAACAACTTATGTGATAACTTTTTTATAGAAATTTTTGATTGAGTTGTCCTGTTTTACAAAATTTGCTTAAATCAAGAACTTTGTTTTTAATCTACGAAAGGAAATTTTCAGCTAATCGGATGAGATTTGACTTGTCTTCCAGCAGAACAGTAACGCAAGCTAGTTGAAAAAGTTAAATTTGTTTATACACATAAGGCTTTCTTTGGGTCTGTAATAGAAAACCCATGCTAATATATATTGAAATCACATCACCTTGGCATAGGCTTCAATTATTCGTCACATTGAACTAAATCTATTTGGCATAATGTTGTCACCCCGTTTAAAAATATTAAATCTAATTTTAACCTAAGCTTAGGAGTACCTCTTTAAATTTTGTATAACATTTTATTACAGTGGGGCTAACCATTTAGAAATGTCAGAACTATTCCGATATTCTTCAAACAATTCGGAAATATCTTCTTTAAAAATTTATTTATTTGATAAATTCTTTGTAAAGCATCGGTGCATAGATGCCGACAATGGCAATGATAAGACCTTTGCCAGGTCTTATAACCCTTATTTTATCCGTTCCTGTGACTGACTGTACACGACTTATGTCTTCACGTAAGAAGTAGCAACGTAGTTAACCACGCAATGAATTTATCCGAAGAACTGTAAATATATATAGTTATCTGTAGTGTAGAAATTAGTGCCAATGAGACGCAAAACTCTGGAAAGAGAGTAAGACTATGTCCACACGGTGAAACATTTGCTGCAGAAACATTGTGTTTGTTGATGAGAGGGGAAAGACGAGTGGAAAAGGGTACGGTGTTTCATGTACATGAAACATTTGTTGAGCACGCCATTCTCCGCTTCTGCAAAACAAATGTTTCAACCGTGTGGAAACGAATGCAGCTTCAAAAGGGAATTAGTAAATGTTTCTGCAGCAAATGTTTCATCGTGTGGACATTGTTTAGGCGGTAAGTAATCTGGCTGCATTTACGCGGCGCAAAAGCCACTTGTATCGATATAATTGTATCATTAGTTAGTTTGATTTTACGTTTTTGTCGAAAAAACTCGACAAACAGCGAGTTAGAGTGAAAGAAAAATACTGAATGAATGTGGAGGCTTCTTACACTTATAAGTATGGGGTACTTTACCTTGACTGCGGAAGTGCCCGTCTGGGAGGAGGTAAAGTAACGTGATTAAGAGGGGATTCCTAGGGTTAAGTATAGAGACCACAAGACACCGTTAATGTGAAGTGAGGACGATACTTACATGCGGTTAGGTGTCGCCGATTTATTTGTCTTCAATGGGTTTGCTTCAGAGAAATTTTTATGTTACAGAATTCTTACAAATAATGTAGGGACTATGTAGATACATATGTACTATGTATAATGGAATTTCAATTAATAAAAAAAGTTAATTAAACTTGTATGTAGTTTTCAATTAATACAGAAAAACAAATTAAACGGTTTTCTGCAAAGTGGTTTAAGCAAATACAATGAAGCTGAAGACACCCGTCATACATATGTTTTAATATAAGCTGAAGGGAAATCTTTGTAAAGCTTGTATGTTCGTAATAAGAAACTTTCGAAACCACCTGCTCGATTTCCAAAATTCTTTCAGCAAAATGTTGAGTTGGGTCTAGCAATGAATATATTGTCTGTTAAAAAGTTTAAAATAGTTCTGCCGCTTTGACCATCCTGCGGTTTTTGTATAATTTGGGACATTGATAGATATACTTCTAAAATTTCACAAAAGCTGTATCTTTTTGTGAAGTTTGTTGCAATATCGCCCTCTTCGAAATAGAAACATTATAAAAGATGAATTTATTATTCCATACTCATTGTTTTCTTCTCTAATTCTTTGCAACCAGGTAGGTCTTCCCATACCATGGGTTATTGTCAAGACTTTCCTTTTTTATTTAGTTCCTGGTAGGAGTAAGGCCTTTCAAAGGTTTTCGTTGTACAGATGATCGACGAAGTGGTGGAGTGTTTGGCATGTTTTACGGTAAGAATTCCTTTATACTTCTAGTGCATTGCAATCCGGAATATCAACTTGTGTCAATTCGGAGATCTGTTCTTCTATGGGTATTTTAGTTTCTAAAATATCCCGAAGCTAAATTCTGAGTTTGTAGGATGGCGGTCCTCATTCTTTGGGCATAACGGCCTGGGTCCGTGGGGTCTTGTTGTTTTGATGGTGAATGTAAAAGATACAGATGAATTCACATTGTACAGAACTTTGGCGTTGAGCGATAACACCGCAAGAATGTTTATACGCTGTTGAGGACATTACCTTGGTCTTTGAATTTTTCCATTATCGGAATCTATAGTGTGAGGCAATCCGGCTCTGCAAAATATTCATTTTAAATATCCAATGTTTGCTGTGCGTTCATTATTTTTCTTGGGATGATTTCTGGACACTTTGACAGGGCATCAAGTACTTTCAGAAAAAAAACTCATCGATCGGACTATTTTTGGCAGTAGTGTTTTATTGAACTCAAAGTGGGGTCTCTGTATTACTCGTATTTTATAATTTGCTTTAGTGTTTTATTAACTCGCTCAGCAGGCCACGTAATTTGTGTATTTTATCCAAACTTCTCATATAAATTGATAGCACCCAAAAACTAAAGTATTAGTAGTATCTGGCATGTTTTTAATTGCTGCTGTTCGTACAGAATTTGGCTTCAGCATATTTCGGCTGATTTAATAACCCAAATAATCTATTTTTTTGCTTGAGAATTTGCATTTTGAAATTTTTGCGCATTGGTGTGTATTATGGGCCGGTGGCATCATTGGACCGTACTTTTCCAAAGACGACGAAGGCAGGAACGTTAATGTGAATGACTAGCGCTACCATGCTATGATGACAATAATTTTTCCCCCAAACACCACGACAATTTTTGGGCTATGCTAAGGTTGATCCACTGGAAACAAATATTTATAAAAAATATTTTTATAAGATTTCCTTAAGCGATTGAAGTAACAACAAAAATAATCTCACAGTTTATGTTTTAATTAATACTTATGTAACATGTATTACATATTTATGAATTGTTTTTTGCTGGCTCGGATTAGTTCAAAAAATTTTATTGTTTTGTTTACTATTAAACTACAAATGATAAATAATGTATATATATATATATATATATATATATATATATATATATATATATATATATATATATATATATATATATATATATATATATATATTTATATCCTCCAAAAAAGAATATGGAGGGTATATTCACTTTGTCATTCCGTAACGCAGCGAAGTATCCATCTGAGACCCATAAAGTATATATATTCTTGATTCGAGCCATAAAATAAAAATTTTGGACCCCGATTCCTTTAGTGGGCGTTATTATATGCAAAAATTTAGCAAATTGTTTTACTTAAGCCTACATTCCTTAAAAATAGAATTTTTAAGCTTTAATGACGAAGCTGATACGTAAGCTGGTATTACTCTGCCCTACCCCCTCCTCTCCCTTTGCCCTCTAAATGACCCTATCAAATATAAATAAAAATTTTATATAGTTATCCCAAGCATTTATTTTTAGAGTTTTATAACAAAGGTGAAATGTCTCTCCCACAGCTCTTGACAGAGCGACCCCCAAAAATATTATTCCTTGTATAAATTACACTGCTCAGCATCAAAATACTCCTTTAAATATAACTATTTGGACTACATGGATATTGATGCGCTGAACTCAAATCCGTTTTCGGGTTTTTTCTATCAGGTCGGGATTTTTTTTATAGGCGCGCAAATTTTTTCCCCTAAATTAGTCAGGTACGGGGACATATTTCACCCTAACTCGAGAACGCGTCATGCGATTTTCAAAAGTAAAAGATGTGTAACAAAATTGTATTTATACTATTCGAATATAATTTTTTTCCATTTGCTATCGTTTTGGAAATATTCAGAAATTAGTCAGCGCGTCAAAATCCATATAATCCACATAATTTTATTTAAAGGAGAGACAACAAATTTTTTTTTGCAGAGCAGTGTTATTTACATATAAGCTTACGTTTGTAAATAAATACTAGACTTGTGTCGAAGTTGTTCATCCGCTCGTTTTTACAACAACCTATGATCAAACCCATTTAAATTACATTGGTTTCATCAAAGGCTATTGCCAAAAACGATTGAATGAATGAGTTCGACACAAATCTAATAAATACGCATGTATGCTTATATATACATTTTATATAAAATATAATTTATTATTGATTAAAAGAGTAAATTGAAGAAACCGATCTTCAAACCTTCAATGCATACTTCAGACCAGACTTTCGTCGAACTCCTTCATTCGCTCCTTTTTGACAAGAGCCAATGTTCAAACCTAAGTTTTTTTTTATCATAGGTTCTTGACGAATACGACATAAGTCTAGCATACTTATAATCTACACTCTTTGGTTAAGAAAAGAGTATAAATTAGATTTCTGTGTTATAAGAATTTACAGAGTATATCATACAATAGCTACATGTAGAAATCTAAGGAAAACGGTTGATCCTAAAGGTCACCCCTTTAACTTCTCGCTGATTTTAACCGCAAAGCTATCATAACGTGGTTTGTTGTACTGTTCCATGCTTTTAAGCTTTTCAAGCTCAAAAGTCTAATACGAGTTCGATAAGCCAATATTATATTAATTTCCAAACTGCTAAACCTTTCCCACGCGATTGATGTAGAACATAAATTGATCAGATCAGGGATAATTCAAGCCTTAAAAAGTACGTTGTTACTCCGAAAAATATTATGCTGCATAAATACCCAGATTCGGGCAAAGGTCTAAATATCATAGGAACGAAATAGAATGCATGTGTCAACTTTTTGAACTCTACTCCAAACAAAAACATTTCGAAATAAGAACTCATCAACTTTCATATACCTCAATTTATACAATACATATGTACATACACACTGGATTTTAGTACTATTGGTGTCGAAAAAGTGCAATTTTAAGAGCTTGTTGGTACGAAATTGCTTTCCCAATTTATCATTCCTGGACCAAATATATAATATTGCAGTTTTTAAAAATCTTACTTTTAATATCTAATGAGCGCCGTTAGTGTCGCTCGAAATTTTTTAAAATGTCAAAAGGTTATTAGTTCGTGAAATCGGTCGTTTAACGCTAGAAAGATAATCTGCATAAAATTTACGCACTCCCTTCCAAAATGTTGCAATTTCTTTTTTAAATAGTGCGAATTCATCGCTGCGACCTTTGGACATCCCAGTCGTTGAGCAGATCTTTCGTGAGGAACATACAACGGTGCGGTACGTATAAGCCATTTTGAAATATACGCGCTATATGAGTCAAAATGACGCGTGATTACATATCAGTTTTCAAACAAATATGATTTATTTGTTTAGTTGACTACTTATGAAGTTTTAATGCTCTTGATTTTTCTCATACTAAACATTTATAAATATATTTAAGCCAGTGGTGTTCAAAAATAAAAGTGAAGATGTATTGGTGAGAGATTTTGCCCAGCAAACATAATGTCAAACGCTTAAAATAAGAAAAACAGACAGAGTTTTTGCCATATATAAACAACTTATTAAGTGAATGTAATTTTAATTTTAAGAAAAGAATATCGGGGACCGTAAATAGAAGTTATCAATATAAAAAAAAAAAGAACAGTTATATTGAGAACAAAACAAAAATAAATCTATTTAAACCAGTTTTTATGTAAGATTAAAACTTGAATATTATGAAAAGCATCATTTATCATTAAATACTTTTCAGATTTCATTCCGTGAACGTGTATGCTTTTATTCAATTTCGAGTTTAATTTTTGTGTTCAATTGTAATTGAATCGGTTGTGTTTGCTATGCTTCGTCCAACAAGAAGCAACAACAATGCTTAATAAATTTCTGAATTATATGACAACAACCATCCACATGTGTTCTCATCGCTTGCTCAACGACGACTGAATGAAAATTTTTATAACAAATGTGTAAATTTTTTAAACAATTGTTGTATGGGCTGAACTGATTTAAGCTATTGATATTTTTGATTCATTTTAATTAATTCAAAAATAATGAAAATATGCTCTTGGAAAATTATGCGTCGATTTTACGCATGATTGTCTTTAACGTATGTCAGAATATGATTATCTATCTAGGGTTAAAGGTTATTACAAAAACACATACTTGTACACAAACAAATAGACATAGTGATACACCCTCTCAGGTGTAGTCAGAGAAGCTTCCTAGGATCCCAAAACGTCGAGGTCTGGTCAAACCTCGATTTTTTCAAAACAGGGCAGAACCAATAAGTTTCCAATTTGTTTTAAATTTTCTTAGCGGGAAGTTGAAATGTTCTCTTTTAAGTTATAGCCTAACTGTTCGAAATTTGTTGTTTTAAATTCAGAAAGACATGAGAAATATTCCAAGGCACAAAGGAAAGTCAACACCAGCTTTTAGTTATTCAAATTACACAGTGGAGAAGAAACGCTGTTTTCGAAAGCCGCAACGCTTTTATCTTGTGTATTGTGTTTGTCACCACTTTTTAGGTGTCTTAGTTGAATATGATACAAATTTTATTAGGAAATTGCATACAAGGAATGTATCAACCCGATGGTAACACATTTTTATTTTTAATAATAATTTTTAAGTCTACTACTATAAAGGTTCACCATATACTTTTCACCTGATAATAGTCTTTCTACACTAAATTGTGTAGGTGCAATAGCCAATACAACTTTTATGATTTTATACGACTGTGGCATACATTTTCTTCCCACCAATTTGAAATGCTCACGTACATGTACGAGTATATCTAGGGCAGTGGTGGGCACCGTCAATGTATTGGTAAATTGTGTATGTGTTGAGCTTGCGAGCTGCCCACCAAACAAAAAGACATTTATCATGTCTTTCTGAGATATAAATTAAAAATTTGGAACAATTAGCCTATAGAATCTTAATTCAATTTAATATAAAAAGACAAGTATTTGAAAGATAACGGTGCATTAGATATTTATACATAAGTACCAATATTTTCTAAGTTGAAAAAACAAACGTTGATTACGTAAACAGTCAAATAAAATAAATTAAAAAAATAGGATAATAATTTGTTATGTTTTCCATTCAAGAAAAATAAATAAATAAAAAAATGGCTGCTTGTTGGAGCATAACACTGAATATTCGCAAAAAAAAATACGCGGTTGGATGTATTCAACTTTATAAGCTTTGATATTTGTCGGCATGGAAGATCATTTTCATATAGGAAACATATTCAAAATATTTTTGATAAGATTTTACACAGACTATTTAATAAGACTAAGTGTATTACTAAATTAGGAGAATTAGTATATGTAGTCCGTTATTGGAGAGAAATTGTATAAAAGGCATTGTATGTTATCGAAAGCATTGTTTATTACAAAATATTTTTCGCATATCATCATGACTGAAATTGTTTGCTGGACAAATATTCTGAAAAAATATATAAAAATATTGATGAGCATCCGCCTGATATTAATTCGTCGCTGTCTCATCGACGACTAAATTAAAGAAAAGTGCTTACGAATTTTTTTATATATTTTTCCAGAATATTTGTCCAGCAAACATACGTGTTTCGTTTCAAACTGAAGATATGCGAAATATATTTTGTTGTATATAATGCATTTGGTAACATACAATGCCTTTTATGTTATCATATCCAACTTTTTTTATTGCCCTATGGAAATGTCATCACATTGCTCCGTCTGTACATTATTGTCCTATATATTTTTAATTTTTTTCATTTGACTGTTTACTTAGAAATAGTTCAATTTTCAATTAATAATTTTACTTAATCAACATTTTTTTCCAGTTAGAAAATATGTCTACTTATGTATAAATATATAAAGCACCATTATCTTTCAAACGCTTGGCTTTGTGTTTGGTGGGTAGCTCTCAAACTCAAAGCTCTAAATTTGGATGCAAACGTGAAACTATAGAGCTGAAATCAAACTTTTTTCATTGCCCAATGCAAATGTCATGACATTGATCCGTCTCTACCTTATTGTCCTATCTTTTTTTAATTTGACTGTTTACTTAGAGAAAGTTTAATTTTCAATTAACACTTTTACTTAACCAACGTTTTTTTCAAGTTACAAAATATGTCTACTTATGTATAAATATATAAAGCACCATTATCTTTCAATCGCTTGACTTTGTGTTTGGTGGGTAGCTCGCAAGCTTAACACATACACAATTTACCAACACATTGACGGTGCCCACCACTGAACTAGGGACACGTTTTTCGTTCCTAAAAGCACTTCGAAGTCATTCAGCACTAGTGTGTTGATGAACATAGGTTGAGTTGCATTGCAGTTGTTCAAAATATTTATGTAGTGCTTTCGATGGCTTTTGACATCAGGTATAATTGATATAAAAAAAATTTAGGAGATACTTCGTGACTTTGAAAACATCACATCCACCCAAAACCGTTATTTTTCAAGGTAAAAATAAAAGTTAGGATGAAACACTTAAAAAGTGAGTTTTATTTTGTGTCATAAAACTCATTTTAGGAATTGTGTTTTAAGACCATTTCAGGGGTTTTATTTTAAATTCAGGAGTAAAATAAAAGTTATTTTATTTAAATTGAGACTCAAAGCAATGTTATCTAATTACAATGTGTTGCAATTGAATAAAACATGATTAAAATATGTCGTCATTAAGAGTTTTTGAGTTTAAATTTTCCTAATAACTGTTATTTGTAGTTTGCTTTTTGATCATTACATTTACTTCATATATTTTTAAATGTTTATTCCTTCCAATAACAGATTTTATAGTACTCTATTAACTCTTTCGCTGACAGCTTCTTAAAAATGATTTTTCGTGGGACACTTGCTATATCATTTGGTAAGATAGAAAAATTCTGAGAACACCAATCTGCTGGAAATTAAAAAGAAAGTCTATCTAAAGAATAGCAACAATACTTAATTTTTACGTGCATTTAATTTCTACGTAATGACTCTATTCTTTCTGTTCTAGAATTGTCATCTTGTGTCATGACGTTAATAGACGTCACAGACATACATATACGGTGACCATTCGTCCTTTCTTTTAAGAGGACAGTCCTCTTTTGTTACATAATGTCCTCCTAGATAAACAAAAATTGAAGTGTCCTTTTTTAATTGAAATATCCTTTATTGTCCTTTTTTATTATTAATACTTTTTTGTTTAAACTCCAAAATTAAAAGTTTTATTTTCTAAGTACAATAAAAGTCTAACTCACCTATACAATAGAAATTATTATTATCAAATGGATTGTGCAGAAATTAAATCTGTTTCTCAAATGACTGTAATATTTCTGAACCTATTTTAAGCTCTGGGCATATTTTGTTTAAAAAAACATTCATATATGTAAGTAAGTTGACCATGCCTAGAATATATGCAATTGAATATAAATAGTAAAATCAATTTTTATTACATTTCTAAATGTCCTCTTTTTGGGGTTGAAAAATATGGTCACCGGACATATATATGAACGTCGGTGATGGTAAAAGCAACAAATGTGGATGCACAGAATGTTCATACACGTCAAAGAATGTTTTATCAATTAATCTTTATGGAAAATTAAACTCTTGGGTTAAACAACAAAATAAGCTTAACTTTTCAAATTTCGTGTTTCATAAAAAACATAAAGCAAAATAAAAACGCAATAAAACTTGTTACGATTATATTTTGAATGTCAATTTGCAAAACGTGAAACTGGACAAAGAGACAGTTCTTCGCCACAAGCATTGTAACGGTTCGGAGAAATTTTTCACACGCAAAGGTTTTGAGAATTATTCCATTTATCAATTTGACAGTTTATCAGCTTCACTTAGACATTTTTCATAATTGAAGCAAAGCTGACCTTCCTCAAATCTTCTTGTCCCTTTTCCTAAACTTTAGCGCAAAACCTATCAAAACTTGTTGGTACATTCAACGAAATTTGAGATGATAGTAGCAGCCCAACGCTTTGAAAATATTTCGAATTGTGATGGTGTTCCAGGTAATGAAATTTTTGTTCCTGATTGACTCTTATCAAACCGAAAGTAAAGAAAACTTTCTCCATCTTCTTCAGTATTTTTAACACTTTTCCAGTTTCATTTAAATTTATTTCCTATCCACTGGTTTAACAAATTCGTATTCTTCTGAGCTAATATAGTCTGCGCCTGAGATTAGTCTTTGCTATAAAAATACTCGGATTTTAGAGAAAATTTGGCTAAGGATAAGAGTACCTCCCACATAATTTTTTTTTTAAATTATGTTTTCAGCTAAAGTAATCAGATGCTCACTTTAACATCTTTTAATTTGCCTTTTAATTTATGCATAAATTTTTATTGAAATAGCAGCAAGGCGACGAGTACCCCTATATATCATTAAATAAAATTCAAAAAGCAGCAAAACTTTCTAGAAATCGCTTAATATGACTTTTAATTCATGTACAACACAAAAACAATGCGGGTAACCTTTTATATCCTTTTCTGAAAAATTAGGCATTCAGATAAAATAAGATTCCAAAGCAACGAAATCTTTCTAAAAATCTCTTAGTATGCCTTTTAGTAAAAATGTTGATTGCAATCACAGCAATAATACATTGTACCCTCTTATTATTCTTAACAGGAGCTGTACGTTACAAAGCCCTTAAATATGTGTATTGAGGTCTGATTACACAATTTCGTTGTTATCCCGTTTAGTTGAAAATAATTCCCCACTATAAAAGATGTTGTACAGAAATAAAGATTGCTTGGAGAATATAAATTGTTTTATTAATTTAGACAAAAAAGTAATATCTTTTTCTGTTTTACTTAAATACTTTTCAATATTGTCTTCTAAAAGATCTTTTTGTTTTTGTATAGAACTCCATTTCAACAGCAGATATATTGTATTACTATGCTGTATATTTGAAGGTGCTGCAAACCAGCAATCAATCATATCTAAACTTTTTAAACAAAACATATTGCACTTTATTACTTTTATTATTAAAGTCAATAATCTTGAGACAATATATTAGTTGTAAAGATCATATGAAAAAGGGCAATTCTATTACTGCCTGTCCCACGATGTCACTCGATATCGTTCTGTCGATTAATTATATAGGAAGCAAAAACAATATTTTAGAATTTGTTTTCGTTGAAAATGTAATCGTGCGATAGAACGATATCTTCTGATATCGTGGGACAAGCACTTAGCCTTTCTATAAGAGAAACATAATACCCGGATGTTTGTTTTTAGCGAATTGTATAATATCGCCCCGTTAAATCCTATATTATTATACCCTTCACAAAAAAGTGAAAGGGTATATATAGGTTTGTCATTCCGTGTGTAATATCTTTGATATCAATATGGTTCTCCATAAAGTATATATATTCTGGATACTTATGAATAGCGATGACGATTGAACGATGTCCGTCTGTCCCTCTGTCTGTACGTGAAATCGGGTTTCCCAAGCCCCCAAAAGAGCTAGAGACTTCGTTCTTGAACCTTTGAATTGGAAATGAAAACTGGAGTGGTATTGAAATTCAGATAGATCCGAAGTACGGTTCCAGAGCTGGGAAGGTTACACCTATTTCTCGACGCAAAATTTATAGCAAAAATCATTTATTTTTTTAAGGTTTCTAAATTAAACCTATTTCGTGCTTTGGGAAGCCTCAATGGTTTATTAAAAACTAAAAAAATAAAAAAAAATTTTCCAGGAATGGGAAATTAAATTTTTTTGTCGGCCCATTCCGTATTTTGTAGTACATGTAGTAACTAAAATTGTTAAGTTGTTCTTTAACAAAACCTCTTTATACGTCATGAAGATTTGCATTGGCCAAAAAAAAATTTAAATTCAAATTTTGCTTCCAGGGATGGTAAATTGATTTTTTTATACGTGAAAGTAATCAAACAGGCAACTGATGTTGTTTTTTGGTAACTAAAACTGGAAGATTTAGGAAGAACAAAATTGGTATCAAAAATTAAAAAAAAAAATAAATCAAAATTTCAAATCCAGGGTTGGACAAGTGCAATATTGTATGGTATATGAAAATGACCAAAATGTTCAAAAGTTGTAAATTTGTCTTAAATAAAACTATTTTATACCTCATAAGAGTTGTATTGGTAAAAAAACAAAACAAATTAAAATTACACTTGCAGGGTTGGGAAAATGAGAGTATTTCTTGGTACATGCAATCTTTTCTCGTACATGTAATAACCAAAATGGTTAAAAAATTTTAGTTTTTCTAAAAAAAACTACTTTATACCTCATGATGATTTGTATTGATAAAGAAAATTTTAAATCCAGGGTTGGGAAATTGAAATTTTTTTTTATATGACGTTGTGTTGTTGCTAACTAAAATTAGTTGATATTTTAGAAAGAACAAAATTGGTATTAAGAATTTAAAAAAATATATATAAATTTCGAATCTAGGGTTGGACAAGTGCAATATTTTATGGTTCATAAAGGTGACCTAAATGCTTCAAAATTATAATTTTTTCTTAAATAACACCATTGTCATTGGTAAAAAAACGAAAGAAATTAAAATTTCACTTCCAGGGTTGGGAAGTTGAAAGTTTTTTTGGTACATGGAATATGTTGTAGTACATGAATGTGACCAAAATGGTTGCAAATTCAAAATTTTTCTTAAATAAATCGACTATACCTAATGAAGACTAGGATTGGTAAAAAAAATAAAATTTCGCTTCCAGTGCTGGGAAATTTAAATTTTTTTATACATAAAATTAACCAAAAAGGCAACTAACGTCGGTTTTTTGAACTAGTTTTTAGCTCAGGAAAAACAAAATTGGTATCAAAAATTAAAGAAAAATGAAAATTTAGATTCTAGAGTTGGATAACTGCAATATTTTGTTGTACATGCAAGTGACCAAAATGGTTACAAATATTAAGTTTTTCTTAAATAAAACTATTTCATGCCTCATTAAGAGTTGCATTGGTAAAAAAAATTAAAATTTCGTTTCCAGGGTTGGGAAATTGAAATATATATTCTGCATAAAAGTAACCAAAAAGGCTATTGACGTTGTTTTTTTTTTTTTTTTTTTGCTTACTAAAACTGTTTTATAATTCAGGAAGAACAAAATTGGTATTAAAATCTTAAAAAAAATCAAAATTTCGTCTTCAGGGTTGGAAAAATGAAATATTTTATGGTACATGAAAGTGGCCAAAAAGTTTAAAAAAATTAATTTTTTTGTCAAGTAAGACTATGTTACACCTCACTAAGAATTGCATTGATAAAATATAAAAAGTTTCTTCCAGAGTTGGAAAATCGAAATTTTTTGGTACATGAAAGTTCCCACATAAATTCCCAATTTTGGTTTTTTTCAGTAAATTAAACATATTTTGTACTTTGCTAAGATTTAAATTGGTATTAAAAATTTTACAAACTAAAGATTAGGTACCAGGGTTGGCAAATCGAAATTTTTTAGTACATAAAATTAGCGATATAAGTTCCTAATTTTGGTTTTTTGTGGATGAAATCTTTTTTGTACTTCGGGAAGAGGTAAATTGGTATTAAAAACCAAACAAATTAAAAATGCAATTTCAGGGTTGGAATATTGACATTTTCTGATTCATAAAGTAAACATATAATTTGTTATTTTGGATTTTGATGATGAATTATACCTACTTTATATATATCAGGAAGAAATAAATTGGTATTAGAAACCAAAATAATCTAAAATACGATTCTACGGTTGGACTTATTGAACTTTTTGGGAAAAACGGATTTTTTCTTTTTGTTTGTAAATTAAACATATTTAATATTTTTGAAAGACGTTCAGAGATATTAGAAATAAGAAATGTCAAAGATTTAGCTTAAACACTACTTATCAGTTCCATTGACATTTAATGAATGAATTTTAATATCTCAAGCTTAAAACTAACTTAAGTCTATCATGAGTAAAATAACTTAAGTCTATCATGAGAAAATGCGTGTTCGGCATAAATACATGACGACCAACGGCATTTTATGCATGGGCCATTCGACAGCATAACAAAAGTGTCAAGTTAAGGCCGAGACACATAGAATCCGTCATACGTTATACGTTGCCTTTTTCAACAGACAGCTGAGTTGAAATACATGCTTTCTTATGTGAGTTGTCACATTCAGTACTTCTGCGTCAAAGCAAAGTACGAAAGTTGGCCAACTTTTAACTTTTGACGTACGTTGAATACTTTGACAGAAATCGATGAGTTTTTCAAATTGTTTTAATTAATTTTTTGTATTGTGTGTTCAGGAAAAATTAAATAATATACAAAAAATTTTTATAAAATGTATGAATTTAACATAAATAAATAAAATGGAGGACATGCAATCGATTTAATATCCGTCAACAAAGTACTCATTGTGCCAGTCTTTTCCGTCAGTACGTTCACGTCAGTTGGAAAAGGCGACGTATAACGTATGACGCATTCTATGAGTCTCGGCCTTTACGCGCTGTCGACGTAACACAGTCAAACACATAACTATGTGGAAAAATATATTATTAATTAATGTTGGATGCAAAAGGCATGACAACCAAGAATGACCAAACACACTACAAGCTTCCTAGCCGAAAAATGTAAACGAAAGAAATTATATCTGTGAAGGGTATTTAAGATTCGACACAGCCGAAT
The DNA here is from genome assembly GCA_951800035.1 of Linnaemya tessellans. Taxonomy (NCBI): domain Eukaryota; kingdom Metazoa; phylum Arthropoda; class Insecta; order Diptera; family Tachinidae; genus Linnaemya; species Linnaemya tessellans. The sequence goes on along the minus strand of OX637533.1, from coordinate 78,408,295 downwards.
ATAGCACTTTTACTTGTTTTTCCTAGTTTTATCAACATATTTGATAATGTGTGGTAAAAATGATATGTATTAATATACGAAAAAACATAAACTAATTTAATATGTTCCAATTAAAGTATACGTACACAGTTATCTTTATTTTCTTTTAGTTATACAAGATGTGCAGGCGAGGTAGGAGGGATTTTATAATTAAATAAAAAAATATATTAATTACAAATATAAATGAAATTTATTTGTTGGTGGTTAAGCAATGTCTATATGCATTTCATTGGTGCTTTACCAAATCGTCAGTAGACTTTAACCACAGTTTTGAAAAGCTGAAAACCTCTTATCTTATGCATATACTTCCGAAAACCATCTGAGAATTCACAACTTGTAAATAACAAACTATTTTCAAAAATAACAACAGAACAAGAACATAGGCTTGCAACTCATACAAAACTAAACCAACAAATAAAGTATGTTCGATATGAATCTATTTTATTTTTCTATACCTTCATACAATCAGAAATCCATTGGATAACAAGAAAAGTATTTATAAGGCAAAATGAAAAATAAAATCTAAATTAAACTGTTATGAAATCTTTTTATTTAACACATTGTTGTCACAATACTACTATATATAAATGAAATTTATTTGTTGGTGGTTAAGCAATGTCTATATGCATTTCATTGGTGCTTTACCAAATCTTCAGTAGACTTTAACCACAGTTTTGAAAAGCTGAAAACCTCTTATCTTATGCATATACTTCCGAAAACCATCTGAGAATTCACAACTTGTAAATTACAAACTATTTTCAAAAATAACAACAGAACAACAAAAATAACCACCAACAAATAAATTTCATTTATATATAGTAGTATTGTGACAACAATGTGTTAAATAAAAAGATTTCATAACAGTTTAATTACAAATAAATAATTATTTTTAAATTTATGATAAAACTATATAAAGTAGATAACCATTTGTTAAAAATTATGTTGTCGAAACACTCTTCCAATCTTGAACGAAAATTTATCATTACGCTTCAACAAGTTGCTTTTGAGATTGCTGCCATTTCAAGGGTGATGTTATGTTTCAGTTGTGCCAAATTGATTGGTTTACTGTCCTAGCCCCACAATCAAGAGGACTCAAATCAGAACTTCTTGGTGGCCAGTTAATGTTACCTCCGCGAGAAATCATCTTATTCGGGAATAATTCATACATGATCTGAAGTAATTGGTCAGATGTATGGCATGTCGCTCATCCTGCTGGAATCACGTCCATATAGCTGGGATGCTAAATTTCACAATAACGATCGCTATTCACAGTGACAGCTCGTCCTCTGTGGCCTTCATGAAAAAACGGGCCAACAATGTCTTGAGCCGACATAGCAGACCATACAATTAATTTTGGTGAATGAAGTGGTCGTCCATGTTTTTGTCTCGGGTTATTTGAAGACCAATAGTGGCAGTTTTGTTTGTTCACATGACCGTTTAAATGAAAATTAGCCTCATCCCTCATCATTATGTTTCAAAGTTTGTTAACCGATTAATCATTTCATTTGTGAAATTGACGCGACTAACGAAGTCTACATCCTTCAGTTCTTGAACTAACTGGATTTTGTATGCTTTGAGATGCAAGTCGTTCTTCAAAATCACATGTAGCAACGATTTTTTAATGGTTAATTTCTGTGCTCGTTTTCGTACTCAAAGTGACAGATTTTTTCGAACTGATCCTCTCACTTCTTCAATTTCAAAAGTGGCTGTAAAGGCATTATTATAAATAATAGTGGGCTAAGGTTTCGAAAAACCCTAACCAAAATTTTTTCTAGCAAAAATGGGGTGAGTTTCTTCTTTTTTTAAGTTGTAAAGGAAACAAAATTTGAAATTTAAAATATTGATAAAAATATTTTGATACATTTACATTAACTTTGGAAATATTCATGAACCAAATGAAAAATTTACATTTTCTCGAAACCTGAATCAGAAAAAAATTGAAATCTGCATGTAAACTTTTGTATCAGTAGTTCGACGTATTCTTTTTTATTAAAACTGTCAGAAATCTAATGAAAATGTGTTAAACTAAAGATTTTGTAGCTGTTTACAAAAAGCCTTATATTGAACATTTTGAAAACTGTGTTTTATCGCTAAAAAGGATATATAAAACTGCATGAGAGCTGTTGGCTGCAGTAGTAGAACACAAGACTATGAAGCGGAGGGTCCTGAGTTCAAACCCGCGATCAGTCATGAAATATTGTGTTGAATTCTTCTGATCAGCATTAGTGCGTGGTTTTGTTAGTTGTTGCCAGACTGTTGGAATGATGAAGGCATAGCACTGGTCACTAAACATAATATTATTATGTTAAATATTGTCCATCTTCTCATCTGTCCACTTAATACTCGTTTTCAGTTCCGGCGCAATGCATTGCATATGTAGGAGCTATCCCCTGAGTGCTGGTCCAAGATAAAAAAACAAGTAAAAATGCTATATTCGGCTGTGCCGAATATTAAATACTCATCACAGATGTGATTCTTCTTTCTTTGTTGCTAAAACAGGAAGTAGGTTTAATTAAAAGATGTAACATAGTTTAACTTGACAAAAAATATTAGATTTTTAAACTTTTTAGTCACATTCATGTACCATAATATTATTTGTTCAACCCTGGAGTCAAAATTTTGATTTTTTAAGATTTTAATACCAATTTTGTTCTTTCTGAATTATAAAATAGCTTTAATTAGCAAAAACAGCAACGTCAATTGCCTATTTGGTTACTTTTATATATATCAATTTCCCAACCCGGGAAACGAAATTAAAATTTTTTTACCAATCCTAGTCTTCGTTAGGTATAAAATCGTTTTATTTAAGAAAAACTTGAAATTTGCAACCATTTTGGTCACTTTCATGTACAACAATATATTGCATGTACCAAAAAACCTTTAGACTTCCCAACTCTGGAAGTGAAATTTAAATTTTTTTTATTTTATTTTTAACCAATGCAACTCTTCATGAGACATAAAGTAGTATTATTTCAGAAAAATTTACAACTTTCAACCATTTTGGTCACGTTCATGAACTATAAAATATTGCACTTGTCCATCCCTGGAAATTTTTTTTTTGAAATTTTTGTAACCAATTTTGTTCTTCCTAAAATATGAAATAGTTTTAGATAGCAAAAAAAACAATGTCAATTGCCTTTTTGGTTACTTTTAAGTATAAAAAAATTTCAATTTCCCAACCCTGGAAGCGAAATCTGAATTTTTTTAATATTTTTATCAATGCAAATCTTCATGAGGTATAAGGTAGTTTTGTTTAAGAAAAACTCAAATTTTGTAACCAGTTTGGTTATTACATGTACTACGAAATATTGCATGTACCAAAAAAACTTTAATTTTCCCAACCCTAGAACCGAAATTTTATTTTTTTGTTTTTTTTATCAGTGCAACGCTTCATGAGGTATAAAGTAATTTTTTTAAGATAAATTTAAAATTTTTAACCATTTTGGTCATTTTCATGTACTATTAAATATTGCACTTGTCCAACCCTGGATTCGAAATTTTATTTTTTATTTTTGAATTTTTTATACTAATTTTTTTCTTCCTAAATTATAAGACAGGCTTAGTTAGCAAAAAAAAAACAACATCAGTTGCCTGTTTGATTACTTTCACGTATAAAATAAATGCAATTTCCCACCCCTGGAAGCAAAATTTGAATTAAAAAAAATTTTTTGGCCGATGCAAATCTTCATGAGGTTTTGTAAAAGCAAAACTTAAAATTTTTAACAATTTTAGTTACAAAATACGGAATGGGTCGAAAAAAATTTTAATTTTACATCCCTGAAAAAAAATTTTCATTTTTTTAGTTTTTAATAGACCGTTGAGGCGTCCCAAAGCAAGAAATAGGTTTAATTTACAAACATTAAAAAAAATAATTAATTTTTGGGATATATTTTGCGTCGAGAAATAGGTGTAAGCTTCCCAGCTCTGGAAACTATCTAAGTTCATTTCCAATCCAACGGTCCAAGAACGAAGTCTCTAGCTCTTCTGGGGGCTTGGGAAACTCGATTTCACATACAGACGGACATCGCTCAATTGTCATCGCAATTCATAAGGATCCAAAATATATATACTTTATGGGGTCCCATGTGCATATCGAAGAAATTACACACAAAATAACAAACCTATATATACCCTTTCACTTTTTTGTACAGGGTATAAAAAGTATGACCTGCTTATAGCTTTTGAACAGCTGAGCGGAATCGAATAAAACTAGTCTTGTTTTAAGGGTTCTTTCAAACTTATATTCATGTAAATTGGAACCGATTCGGGCTGGTAGATATTGAGTAATATTAAAAACATACAGATTTTTTTCAAATGTGATTTAAAAAAAAAAAACTTTTAAACAGCTCTATCGATTCCATGTCGCATTCAAAAACCTCGTTCATTGTCACTTACCGGTTCAAAATCAGTTAAATTAGAAAAAATTTATTTCTTTTAATAAACTCCGAAGTTATATATCTGATTGATTAGTGTTGGAACTAACTTCGAGGTATTTCAAAGAGTTCTATCAAACTTAGATTTTCTGTGGGCTGTAACCGACTCGGACTGCTAGAATTCGGATAATTAAAAAAACATTAAGAAAATATTTTTAAAAGTGTTTTTTGAAAAACTTTTGAACAAATTTACCGATTGATTCCACAAACTAATCAACGAAAAAAGTGTTTCTTTAAACTCTTCATCTTAGCTCCACATTACGGTGTGATAAAAATTAGTCAGATGTTGTAAGGAAAGCGTTTAGGTTCAACAGTTTTAATTATATTTTTCCTTGATTTTAGTATAGGGATAGAAGCACTATGCGTTAGTGTCCGCGAAGTGGTGGTTGACGGTAGCAGTGTTGCGTATTTAACATTGTTTATTTTTTTCTGCTATGGCTGGTAATCAGAAAAGCCAAAATGTCAGTGCAATATCAGTAACCGATGTGATCCCCGTCGTAAAACCTGTGTGTTTTCCGCAGACAATCAAATCGAATCGAAAGTAGTGTTGTGTTTAATAGAAAATAATGAAATACATTTATTTTTATATAATTATTAAAAGAAATTTCTTCTACCAATTATTTAAAATTTTTATAGGCTTTATGCAATTATTATATTATGTTAATTAATACAATGATATGTTTGAATTGTGATCAAAGAAAATGAAGAATATATATTAACTCTGATTTAATTATTTTTTTTTGAAATACAAGGTTCTTATTTTCTTTAAATGCCCTTTTCGCCACTTCTTGAAAATTATCATCAGTCATCATGATTTCAATTTCATTAAATATTAATATTATGAATATCTGTACGGGGTCTGATAAAAATAAACCGAATTTCCCTTGTTCTCAATTTTTTTATTTATTTCTATTTAGTCCCCTTTAAAGTAGTAAGCCTGATATAATATATATCTGAGGTGTACTATGTAAATAATAAAAAATAATTAATTAATTAAAGTAATAAATAATTTAACAATTTTGTTTTATGCCCAAAATTTTTAAGAAAAAACATTTCATGGCATGAGCTAACCGATATGCCGACATCCGACAACTCTTCATAGCAATGTTTTTACTTTCTCAACATGATGATCGAATAACCAACGTTCTCGGTAACTCTTCTCGACCTTCTTTGAAAAACTTGTACCACTTCTAAAGATTATTTTTAATAAAAGTTCAAATGTTAACAAGCTATGCATTTTCATTATCGACATATATTTCAGAAGAGTATAGACAAAAAAAGCGTAAACTTGAATTACTAAAATGTACTAGTGGATCGCTAGTACCTTGACATTTGTGGATTTTCAATGCCACGCACATGCTAAATGTGTATAGAAGGTACCATAGTCTGGGGTATAATAAGCCACAAGTAATGGTGAGTGTGCCAATAGTAAGTCAGTACAGTTTCACTATTGACATTTCCAGCAGGGACGTATTTCATCACACACTTGCATAAATACACATACATACGTAAATACTTAATTCATATATACATTTGTATGTATTTCTTTTAAAATATATTATATTTATTAATTACATATGTAAGCATATAAATAATTTATATTTGTTTTGTTTATTCTTTTATGTTTGAAAGCCAATAGCGACTCAAATTCTACTGTTGCCAAGCAATCGTTGTAAACGTATTACAGCGTTGTGTTAAGATTATTGTGTGATGAATCCACACGATCTCTTCCAGTATTTTAAAACTGCTTCCGATCGATTTCCTCCGCTTAGTTTGCTTAATTTTAACAAAAATAAGAAGAAATGTATTAATATATAATCCAATTATGCTTAACTATTTACATATTTAGACGTTATATAAATTTACAGTTAAACTTTGTTGTTAAATTGTTATGTCAATAAATAAAGTTACCGCAAAATATGCAAACGTTGTTTTATTCAATGAATTTCTGCTAACTTGTTTTTAATTTAAGTATCTTCACGAAAAAAAGAAACATATTTGCGGTAGCTTTGGGTGACAATGCCCATTAGTACAAGCAAATTAGATACTTTTAACTAAATTATAGATTCACAACACAAAATTAAAAATATATTGGATAAGCTCTTATACCCACAAAAAATTCCTTTGACGCAAACGTTTAGTTGCATTAACTACCAATTGTCCCATACATTGTATTAGGGTATTATGTGACACTAAAAATTTATCGTAGGAAATTATTTGTATGCGCATAAGCAATGACTTTCTAAACAATCCTTTTTATTTTGAGTTAAGGCAGAATTAGCCGAACGCTGAAATCGTAAATGATGCGCAAACGCATCAGCTGATCCAATTTGTTATAAAGCAATTTGTGAAAATGCTTATTTGACCGCTAAAAAACGCAGCGCAGCGCTACCAACCCGCAGAAAATAGAATTTCACGTAGAGGTTACGCAGAGAGTTATGGCATGTACTTATGTATGTTAAATGAGAGTGTGGCACAAAAGCTTTTTTATACCCTTCACAAAAAAGTGGAAGGGTATATATAGGTTTGTCATTCCGTGTTTAATTTCTTCGATATCAATATAGGACCCCATAAAGTATATATATTCTGGGTCCTTATGAATAGCGATGACGATTGAGCGATGTCCGTGTGTCCTTCTGTCCCTCTGTCTGTACGTGAAATCGGGTTTCCCAAGCCCCCAGAAGAGCTAGAGACTTCGTTCTTGGACCGTTGGATTGGAAATGAACTTAAATAGAGTGCTATTGATTCAGAAAGATCCGGAGTATGGTTCCAGAGCTGGGAAGCTTACACCTATTTCTCGACGCAAAATTTATACCAAATATCAATTATTTTTTTTAATGTTTGTAAATTAAACCTATTTCGTGCTTTGGAAGCCTCAATGGTCTATTAAAAAATAAAAAAATTTAAATTTTTTTTCCAGGGATGGAAAATTAAATTTTTTTCGGCCCATTCCGTATTTTGAAGTACGTGTAGTGACTAAAATTGTTAAAAATTTTATGTTTTTCTTTAACAAAACCTCTTTATACATCATTTTTTGGCATTGGCCAAACAAAATGTTGGCATTGTTTTTTTATACGTGAAAGTAACAGGCAACTGATGTTGCTTTTTTTTTGCTAACTAAAACTGTCTTATAATTTAGGAAGAACAAAATTAGTATCAAAAATCCAAAAATAAAATTTAGAATCCAGGGATGGACAAGTGCAATATTTAATAGAAAGTGACCAAAATGGTTAAAAATTTGAAATTTTTCTTTAAAAAAATTACTTTATACCTCATGCAAAAAACAAAAAATTAAAATTTTGCTTCCAGGGTTGGGGAAATGAAAGTTTTTTTTTGTACATGCAATATTTTGTAGTACATGTAATAACCAAACTGGTTACAAAATTTGAGTTTTTCTTAAACAAAACTACCTTATATCTCATGAAGATTTGCATTGATAAAAAAATTTTAAAAATCGCTTCCAGGGTTGGGAAAATTGAAATTTTTATATACATAAATGTAACCAAAAACGCAATCGACGTTGTTTTTTTTTGCTAACTAAAACTATTTTATATTTTAGGAAGAACAAAATTGGTATCAGAAATTTCCAAAAAAAAAATTGAAATTTCGAGTCCAGGGTTGGACAAGTGCAATGTTTTATAGTTCATGAAAGTGACCAAAATGGTTCAAAATTGTAATTTAAATAATACTACTTTATACCTCATGAAGAGTTGCATTGGTTAAAAATAAAACAAACAAAAATAAGATTTCACTTCCAGGGTTGGGAAGTTTATAGTTTTTTTGGTACATGCAATATATTGTATTACATGAAATTTACCGAAATGGTTGCAAATTTTAAGTTTTTCTTAAATAAAACGACTTTATACCTAATGAAGACTAGGATTGGTAAAAAAAATTAAATATCGCTTCCAGGAATGAGAAATTGAAATTTTCTTTATACATAAAAGTAACCAAAAAGGCAACTAACGTCGGTTTTTTACTAATTAAAACTTTTTTTTAGTTCAGGAAAAACAAAATTGGTATCAAAAATTAAAAAAAAATCAAAATTTAGATTCCGGGTTTGGATAACTGCAATACTTTGTATTACATGAAAGTGACCAAAATGGTTAAAAATTTTATGTTTTTCTTAAATAAAACTATATCATGCCTCATTAAGAGTTGCATTGGTAAAAAAATTTAAATTTCGTTTCCAGGTTGGGAAAAAATAGGCAATTGACATTGACAACAAATTGTTGTATGCATACAACGATTTTTTTCTGTAAAAACATATGGTGCGTTTTTAAGCATTCTATAAGCGGAGCTGCGTTAGAATTTGCGCTGCGTCAGCATTTACGATTTCAGCGTTCGGCTAAATGGGCCTTTATGACTGTTTATGATTTAGTGTGCGATATGTATGTTGTAGATGGTCTCTTGGAGCCATTGTGTAATACTCTTCTACTTACTGTCGCCATGTTTGAGTCTTCTTTTAATAAAAAGACCAAGGCATTCGGTTTGAGTATTGAGTATCGACTGTCTCGAGTTTTTTTGTCGCTTCTCTTATCTACCTTCTTATTAACGAAACATAACACAGAGTATAAAGGCTAATTTAGCCGAACGTTGAAATCGTAAATGTTACTTAAATGTGTCAACTGATCCAAACTGTAATATGGCAAGTTGTGAAAACGCTTACTTGACTTTAACAAAATGTTGCCGTAATGTTGGAACCTGCAGAAAATAGAATTTTATTCTAAGGTTACGTGACAGTTGTAGACAGTGATGGGATGTATGTATGCTGAATGAGAATGGGGCACAAAAGACCTCTTTTGGTAGTTATTTCTCTTTTGATATGTTTAGCTAATATATATGTATAATTACATGATATATGCATTTTATATGTATAACTTTCTAAATAAATGTTTTATTCACAATGAAATATCGCATGGCTATATGTGGTTGTTTTTTTCAGATGTATTAAACACTCGTTTGTACGTAAAGATATACATTTGTGTTATATAACAAAACATTTAATATATGTATATTGTAATATGGAAATAAATGTGCCCATTTTATTAAACTTATGCCAAGGAATGAATCAGTATCCTATTAGTTGTGTATATTGGTGTATCTGATGCCTCTTTGTACCATTTAATTAATTTGCGTACTTTTTCAACACGAACGCCAATAACGTAAACATATTAAAGTGCCATCAATGTTTTATAGAGTTTTATTGTATTTATTTTTGAAAGTAATACGCATCAGATATTTTGTGATAAACATATATTCCGCATCCATTATATAATATTATTTTCTTTATTAAATACACTCAATCGATATAGCTTACAAGAAACACAATATTTTGGAAATTTTTGATGATCTTGTTTTTATAAATAGTTATATGTTGTTTATTTTTGTCAAAAACATATAACATGACTTAAAGCATTCTATAAGTGTAGCAACATTTACATTTAGCTCACATTTACGATTTCAACGTTCGGCTAAATGAGCCGTTATTCTAACTTAGCGTTTACACATGCCACTGGGAGTTCGAAAAAGTCAATCCACTTACAAATCTTTACTAATACACATACATAAATTTTTTTCTAGTGGCAGCTCCAGTGGCAGCTAATTTTGTATGCGAGTAAAAATTTGGACTTGCATGCCACTAAATGTTAAAACGATAATCAATGTTACCCTGCCAAACATTTAATGCAAACTTTCTGGATTGCAGTAAAATTGTAATTAAAGATTTAACTTATTTCATGTATTATTATGCAGTATTTCTTGAAATTCGCATAAAAAATAGCAAGTTTGTTAATTAAAGAGCATTAATATTGTTAAAATAATATTAATAATAATATATGCTAACCTTTTCCCCAAAAATGCGCCTATATGGTGAACTCGGTAACTTTACATAACAAACAAAACAAAAAGTTGAACCGGAATCAAGATTGCGCCAACAATATATTTTAAATTAATGTATGAATTTCTAATTTAATAGTGAACCTTTATTTTACATGTGCATTTGTTTACAAGTTCATTGCAAATTGTTAACTAAAATGCAATTCTTTAAACATAAATAACAAAAAGCTTTAGATATCAGCAGCCGATGGCTCTGGAAAAAGCGAAAGAGATACATGGAATATTGGGAATATTAATCGTCAGGGTTGGGGAATTTCGTACTAACCAAAAAGGTAATAATTTGAAAATATGAATGTGGGAACTTCTCATATTCAATTTTCGTTAAAAACATTGGTTAAATAGTTGATATTCCTACTAACTAGCACCGCTTGAAACAGTGAAAAAATTGAACAAAGAACGCTGATGAGATGGCGTAGCGGCCTCGGAATCAGTACTGATCCGTTCTGCTGGTTTAATGACAATGAAAAATATTCTTAATATTCCACTCTCAAAAACAATAAATAAAATGTAATCACGTTCATTTATTAAAATAAATAAAAAAATAATTTGAATTAAGATTCATAGGCTAATTGTTCGAAATTTGTTTTTAAATCTCAGAAAGACATGATAAATATTCCAAGGCACAAAGGAAAGTCAACATCAGTTTTATTCAACTTACACAGCAGAGCAGAACAGCTGTTTTCGAAAGACGCAACCCTTTCATCATCAGTGCTCATGTGTATTGTGTTTGTCACCACTTATTAGGTGGCTTAGTTGAATTTGATAACAGTTCCTATTTACACAAATTTTATTGTGAAAAAGAATACGAGAACTGTGTCAACCTGATGTTAACATGTTATTGTTATAATACCCGTGTTACCGTTTGATTATTTTTCTTCATGTCCCATTTTTCTGAATTTTTTGTCCCATCATACCTAAGTCAAACTTATTTGGTTTGAATTTTATACTTAAGTACATATGAACGTTTTTCCAATATTTTTTTATTATTGGTAGCTCAAGCCATAGCTTAAATTTGTATGTAGTAAGAATTTTTAACGAACATTTATATTGCTATATTAAATTGAATTAAGATTCATAGGCTAATTGTTCGAAATTTGTTTTTAAATCTCAGAAAGACATGATAAATATTCCAAGGCACAAAGGAAAGTCAACATCAGTTTTATTCAACTTACACAGCAGAGCACTGATGATGAAAGGGTTGCGTCTTTCGAAAACAGCTGTTCTGCTCTGCTGTGTAAGTTGAATAAAACTGATGTTGACTTTCCTTTGTGCCTTGGAATATTTATCATGTCTTTCTGAGATTTAAAAACAAATTTCGAACAATTAGCCTATGAATCTTAATTCAATTTAATATAGCAATATAAATGTTCGTTAAAAATTCTTACTACATACAAATTTAAGCTATGGCTTGAGCTACCAATAATAAAAAAATATTGGGAAAACGTTCACATGTACTTAAGTATAAAATTCAAACCAAATAAGTTTGACTTAGGTATGATGGGACAAAAAATTCAGAAAAATGGGACATGAAGAAAAATAATCAAACGGTAACACGGGTATTATAACAATAACATGTTAACATCAGGTTGATACAGTTCTCATATTCTTTTTCACAATAAAATTTGTGTAAATAGGAACTGTTATCAAATTCAACTAAGCCACCTAATAAGTGGTGAAAAACACAATACACATGAGCACTGATGATGAAAGGGTTGCGTCTTTCGAAAACAGCTGTTCTGCTCTGCTGTGTAAGTTGAATAAAACTGATGTTGACTTTCCTTTGTGCCTTGGAATATTTATCATGTCTTTCTGAGATTTAAAAACAAATTTCGAACAATTAGCCTATGAATCTTAATTCAATTTAATATAGCAATATAAATGTTCGTTAAAAATTCTTACTACATACAAATTTAAGCTATGGCTTGAGCTACCAATAATAAAAAAATATTGGAAAAACGTTCACATGTACTTAAGTATAAAATTCAAACCAAATAAGTTTGACTTAGGTATGATGGGACAAAAAATTCAGAAAAATGGGACATGAAGAAAAATAATCAAACGGTAACACGGGTATTATAACAATAACATGTTAACATCAGGTTGATACAGTTCTCGTATTCTTTTTCACAATAAAATTTGTGTAAATAGGAACTGTTATCAAATTCAACTAAGCCACCTAATAAGTGGTGACAAACACAATACACATGAGCACTGATGATGAAAGGATTGCGTCTTTCGAAAACAGCGGTTCTGCTCTGCTGTGTAAGTTGAATAAAACTGATGTTGACTTTCCTTTGTGCCTTGGAATATTTATCATGTCTTTCTGAGATTTAAAAACAAATTTCGAACAATTAGCCTATGAATCTTAATTCAATTTAATATAGCAATATAAATGTTCGTTAAAAATTCTTACTACATACAAATTTAAGCTATGGCTTGAGCTACCAATAATAAAAATATATTGGAAAAACGTTCACATGTACTTAAGTATAAAATTCAAACCAAATAAGTTTGACTTAGGTATGATGGGACAAAAATTTCAGAAAAATGGGACATGAAGAAAAATAATCAAACGGTAACACGGGTATTATAACAATAACATGTTAACATCAGGTTGATACAGTTCTCGTATTCTTTTTCACAATAAAATTTGTGTAAATAGGAACTGTTATCAAATTCAACTAAGCCACCTAATAAGTGGTGACAAACACAATACACATGAGCACTGATGATGAAAGGGTTGCGTCTTTCGAAAACAGCTGTTCTGCTCTGCTGTGTAAGTTGAATAAAACTGATGTTGACTTTCCTTTGTGCCTTGGAATATTTATCATGTCTTTCTGAGATTTAAAAACAAATTTCGAACAATTAGCCTATGAATCTTAATTCAATTTAATATAGCAATATAAATGTTCGTTAAAAATTCTTACTACATACAAATTTAAGCTATGGCTTGAGCTACCAATAATAAAAATATATTGGAAAAACGTTCACATGTACTTAAGTATAAAATTCAAACCAAATAAGTTTGACTTAGGTATGATGGGACAAAAAATTCAGAAAAATGGGACATGAAGAAAAATAATCAAACGGTAACACGGGTATTATAACAATAACATGTTAACATCAGGTTGATACAGTTCTCGTATTCTTTTTCACAATAAAATTTGTGTAAATAGGAACTGTTATCAAATTCAACTAAGCCACCTAATAAGTGGTGACAAACACAATACACATGAGCACTGATGATGAAAGGGTTGCGTCTTTCGAAAACAGCTGTTCTGCTCTGCTGTGTAAGTTGAATAAAACTGATGTTGACTTTCCTTTGTGCCTTGGAATATTTATCATGTCTTTCTGAGATTTAAAAACAAATTTCGAACAATTAGCCTATGAATTTTAATTCAATTTAATATAGCAATATAAATGTTCGTTAAAAATTCTTACTACATACAAATTTAAGCTATGGCTTGAGCTACCAATAATAAAAAAATATTGGAAAAACGTTCACATGTACTTAAGTATAAAATTCAAACCAAATAAGTTTGACTTAGGTATGATGGGACAAAAAATTCAGAAAAATGGGACATGAAGAAAAATAATCAAACGGTAACACGGGTATTATAACAATAACATGTTAACATCAGGTTGATACAGTTCTCGTATTCTTTTTCACAATAAAATTTGTGTAAATAGGAACTGTTATCAAATTCAACTAAGCCACCTAATAAGTGGTGACAAACACAATACACATGAGCACTGATGATGAAAGGGTTGCGTCTTTCGAAAACAGCTGTTCTACTCTGCTGTGTAAGTTGAATAAAACTGATGTTGACTTTCCTTTGTGCCTTGGAATATTTATCATGTCTTTCTGAGATTTAAAAACAAATTTCGAACAATTAGCCTATGAATCTTAATTCAATTTAATATAGCAATATAAATGTTCGTTAAAAATTCTTACTACAAACAAATAATTTGCAGTTTCGCAGATTTGAACCTATAGCCTGTTGGGAAATTTAACATCCTGTAATACAATATATTTTAAAATTAATCAATTTATACCATTCTAACCCACTTTTATCCTTTTCTGCAAAATTTTTTTTAATTGGATTAGTAAACAAATTTTTTGAAGTTTACGCTCCGACGTCATTTTGAAATTGAACTATCAATGGCATGTGTAAACAGAAAAGCAAATTGCATGAGATTCGACTATTTCGAATAATTTTTCGTTGATAATATTGGGTGTTTTTTATTGAGGTATAGAACTTTAAGTTGGCATCACTTTTTTAACTGGCGGCCATTTTGTCAGCTGTCAAGTGATTAATATTTAGTTTGGTTTGCCATTTCACCATGAACAGGTTGACAAAAGAACAACGCTTGCAAATCGTGCAAATTTACTTCGAAAGTAATGGTTCAGTTCGCGAAGTTTACCGCAAGCTCCGTCCATTTTATGGTCGACATAATCGTCCATCAGAGCAATTAATTCGGTTAACCATGGATCGTTTTCGCACTACGTTTACTCTATGTGATAAAACTGACTGTTTGGTGTGCTCTATGGGCTGGTGGAGTCATTGGGCCATACTTCTTCCGATATAATCCTGGAGAGTCAGTTACCGTTAATGGAGACCGGTATAGAGCCATGATAACCGACTATTTTGTTCCCGAATTAGATGGCATGAATGTGGATGAGTTGTGGTTCCAACAAGACGGCGCTACATGCCACACAGCGCACGTCACAATCGATTTATTGAAGGAAACATTCGATGAGCGCATAATTTCGGGAAATGGACCTGTCAATTGGCCACCAAGATCGTGTGATTTGACACCATTGGATTATTTTCTTTGGGGATATGTGAAGTCGCTCGTCTACGCCAACAAACCAGAAACGTTAGGGGACTTGGAAGCCAACATTCGTGGCGCTATTGCCAACATACGGCCCCATATACTCGAAAAAGTGGTTGAAAATTGGACCTGTAGAATTGGCTTTATTCGAGCCAGCCGCGGCGGCCACATGCCCGAAATCATATTTAAACATTAATGGCATAAAATTATCCTTCCAATAAAGCCAAATTGATGGACATTAAAACGATTTTCTTGTGTTTTATTTCAATTCGAAGTTCTATACCTCAATAAAAAAACACCCTGTACGTATACAACAATGGCATGCCCCTACTTGCATGTGTAATTGCAGCGTAAAGCAGATACGGGCAGTTCTTTGCACAATTGTGTTGAAAGCATTTACACGCATTCCTACACTCTTTAATTTTGTCGTCGATGAGACAGCAACGAATGAATATCAGCGGATGCTTACGAATTTTTTTATATATTTTTCCAGAATATTTGTCCAGCAAACATACGTGTTTCATTCCAAACTGATGATATGCGAAATATATTTTGTTGTAAATAATGCATTTGGTAACATACAATGCCTTTTATGTTATCAAAGCTCTAAATTTTGATAAACACGTGAAACTGTAGAGCTGAAATCCAACTTTTTTTATTGCCCTATGGAAATGTCATCACATTGCTCCGTCTGTACATTATTGTCCTATATATTTTTAATTTTTTTCATTTGACTGTTTACTTAGAAAAATTTTATTTTTCATTTAATAATTTTACTTAATCAACATTTTTTTTCAAGTTAGAATATATGTCTACTTATGTATAAATCAGACATAGGCATTGTGGGTGAGCGCGCTTCTTATGTATATAAATTCGCTCTTGAGAGTCACACGTATTTGTAGTTACTCACAAATCACAAAATTTGTGATTCACAATTCAGTCTATCACAAGCTTCCAACCAATACGGTTATTTGGGCGCTTGTTGAAAAAAGTTATTTGAGGGTGGGGAGAATGCTCGTTTGTTTGCAAAATTTCTCTACCACACACAAAATGTTGATGTGTTTGTGCCTATGTCTGGTATAAATATATAAAGCACCATTATCTTTCAAACGCTTGGCTTTGTGTTTGGTGGGTAGCTCGCAAGCTCAACCCATACACAATTAACCAATACATTGACGGTGCCCACCACTGTTCTAAAGCAGTGATGTCAGCGTCATACACAATTGTGGAAACAAAACTCACATGCAGTGCTGCCATATTTTTTTTACAAAAACTGACAATTACGAAGAAAAAGCTGCACCTTCAAAACCAAATTAAAGAAAATCTAATAAAACCATATTTGTATATGTTTAATTCATTCTATCGAAGAAATAAATAAA
Organism: Linnaemya tessellans; assembly: GCA_951800035.1. Classification (NCBI taxonomy): domain Eukaryota; kingdom Metazoa; phylum Arthropoda; class Insecta; order Diptera; family Tachinidae; genus Linnaemya; species Linnaemya tessellans. The sequence goes on along the minus strand of OX637533.1, from coordinate 78,391,710 downwards.
AACAAAAAATTTAATTTTTATATTTGATTTAAAAAGTAAATGTATAAATGAAATTTATTTGTTGGTGGTCAAGCAATGGTTACATGCATTTTATTGGTGCTTTACCAAATCATCAGTAGTTTTATTCAAAAGGGTTTTAACTTTTCAAAACTGTGGTACAAGTCTACTGATGATTGGTAAAGCACCAATGAAATGCATATAGACATTGCTTGACCACCAACAAATATATTTCATTTAAAATAGTATTGTGACAACAATATGTCAAATAAAAATTTCATAACAGTTTGATTTGGATTATATTTTTCATTTTGCCTTATAAATACTTTTCCTATTATCCAATGGATTTCTGATTGTATAGAGGTGTAGGAAAATAAAATAGATTCATATCGAATATAATTTATTTGTTGAGTTTTAAGGCCTACTATGCTTATTCTGTTGTGATTTTTGAAAATTGTTTGTAATTTACAAATTGTGAATTCTCAGATGGTTTTCAGAAGTATATGCATAAGATAGGAGGTTTTTAACTTTTCGAAACTGTGGTTAAAGTCTACTGATGATTTGGTAAAGCACCAATGAAATGCATATAGACATTGCTTGACCACCAACAAATACATTTCATTTAAAATAGTATTGTGACAACACTATGTCAAATAAAAATTTCATGACAGTAAATGTATAAAATTAAAAGTAACAACAGAGACCATAGTTAATTATATAATTACACATATTTATGTATAAATTTAGTTTCCATTTCTCTTGTTTGTACAAAATTTTGAGCAATTGAAATTATTTCTTTTTTTTAAGTCTTCGTTTCGCAAAATTCGAGATAGAGTAGGAATATTATTCCCTGTTTTGGTTTTATTTAAATTAATTTGAGAAAATATTCCAAAACTTCACTGATTTAAAAAAACTTTTTTTTGAGTAAAAACCTGGAGGCCTGTTTTGCACTTAGAAAAACTGCAAAAAAAACAGATAAATATGCACATTTGGCAACGCTGCTCACGTATACGCTTACGCTCTTTTATTTTGAGAACGTAAAATATAATTGTTTACTGAGAAACACTCTCATTCAGCGGGAAGTATCGCAAGTCCTGTTTTGAGGCCTCTAAACAGCAATAATATATTTATATAAATATATATACAATATATATATAAGAAGTTTGAAATAAGTTGGAGCCACTGTATGCAGGTACAACTTTTCGAAAATTTCTTAAAGTAGCTTTTAAATGAATTCATAAGTAAGGCTTGTTGTAAAAATTGTTTCTCTTGTATATAAACTAACCAAATGTGCAGCTTAAACTAATCATACTTAGGAGCGAGTTTAATCCTCCAGATAGAGAAAATATTATTGAGTTCTGAAAAAATTTAGATGGGGCGCTATATCCTCTATTAAAAAATATTCCTTTAAATGTTTTCCGCTTTTCCCTTCAACATACCTTTGGGAATATATATTTTCCGATTTGATATACATTTGCTTAAAACAACGGAATAAGTTAAAATCCGCAAACCTAACAAATGTTTTGTTGTTACGAAACTGCAATATAAATTTAGAAGATATTATTGGTACATAAAAGGATACTCTTAGAAAAGGCCATTAGTTAGGCCTCGAAAATCACATTTCTCCCGCTAGGAACGTAAGAGGTAAGAGTGACCTCACCAATACAATCGTATTTGACATCACTGTTCTAAAGCAGTGGTGGGCACCGTCAATGTATTGGTTAATTGTGTATGTGTTGAGCTTGCGAGCTACCCAGCAAACACAAAGCCAAGCGTTTGAAAGATAATGGTGCTTTATATATATATATATATATATACATAAGTAGACATATTTTCTAATTTGAAAAAAATGTTGATTAAGTAAAATTATTAAATGAAAATTAAACTTTCTCTAAGTAAACAGTCAAATGAAATATATTAAAAATATATAGAACAATAATGTACAGACGGAGCAATGTCATGACATTTCCATAGGGCAATAAAAAAAGTTGGATTTTAGTTCTACAGTTTCACGTGTTCATCAAAATTTAGAGCTTTGATAACATAAAAGGCATTGTATGTTACCAAATGCATTATTTACAACAAAATATATTTCGCATATCATCAGTTTGAAACGAAACACGTATGTTTGCTGGACAAATATTCTGGAAAAATATATTAAAAAAAATCGTAAGCACCCGCCTGATATTCATTCGTCTCATCGACGACTAAATTAAAGAGGGTAAGAATACGTGTGAATGATCTCAGCACAATTGTACTATGAAACGCCCGTATCTGTACTAAAGTATTTAATTATATGATAAGGGTTGTGTTAATTAGGGATGGGAATGCCTTACACCCCCCCTCCCCCCCCCCCCTTTTATGAAAAAAAATAAAAACAATTATATCAATGAATATATGTATGTAGTAAGGTATTGATTTTTAAATAAAGTGTTGACTACGATAGTCATTTTTCCTCCATTTTCTCAAAAAAGAATAAGTAAACAAGGGGCACTATTCTTGTTTAGTTCTTGCTTTTCCTATTTTATTTGATTTAATTTAAACTTTCTTTTCTTTATTTTACTTCCTTTTTTTATATATATTATTATTATATTATTTGAATTGATTTACAATAAAAAAAATATTTTTAATAAAAAATAAATATGTATATAAAAAAAAATTACGTATAAAACATATTTATGGATGCAAAATTTTGACTGATATTATTATTTTTTTCATATACATATAACCTCTTAAGACTTGAACATGAACCTATCGTTTTTTTATATGTTTGATATACTTATTTTACATTCTAGGGATCAAATAATATAATACTTTGATTTTTTGTTAAAATTTTTTATTTGAATTATTGGAAAACAATGGTGCACATATGTGTACCTCAGGTTTCAACGTGGTATTGAGAATAATTAAAAACCTTAACTGAATGGTAGTCGTCAAAGCTCTTCGAACCTAGGGTGGCAACATTTAGATGCGAACTTGCTTTCTACAAAATCGCGGTAGATGCCCAACGCTATCCAACCTTATTTTATGTAATGGATGCGGCACCACCCATCTGTTTTTCTTTGTAGGAGCCTTTGGGCACTCATGCACACCGCCTACGGAGTTGGTTCTAGGTGCAACAGAGGTGCTCATAATGGGATACATCTTCAGTAACATCTGGACCACATATAGACATGTTTTTGCTACGCCAAAACAAATGGGATCAATTTGATTCATCATTAGTATTTACATCATTTTGTGCCATTTTGTGATCATCAAGCCAATCTTCAGGCGTCTGATAACCTCTAATTACTTCTGGAGGCAAGTAGTCCTCATCGTCATCATCTCCAGAGAAATCCAACTCGCTATCGTTGAGAAAATCTACAATCTGTTGATCATACATTTCCAAGCTAACCACAATTAATTTTTATTTAATATACATTTTGAATCCTGAGGTACACATATGTGTACCAATAAAGGAATGTGTACCACAAAAAACTACACCTAAATAACAACATACCTTCTCAAACGTTCACCCTAATAGTGAAAAATTCAATACATTTTCAACTGATGGTCTACTGGGAAAAAATTTTATTCGTTTAATTCAAATGCAAAATAAATATCATAAACTCAAAAAAAACGCCATCCTTTGAAACATAGCGAATCTAAATATCATATAAATGGCAATAAAAGTAAATCCACCTACTACAAGATGGCATAGATTATTTAAATTGGAAAATACGAAAGGTGCACATATGTGCTCCCACGGTCTTAAGAGGATAAAAAATTGATTTCTTCTTTTTTTTATCTTGGACCAGCACTCAGGGGATGACCCCTATATATGCAATGCATTGCGCCGGAACTGAAAACGAGGGGATAGTATTGGGGGACAGATTAGGAAAGATGAGAAGATAGACAGTTTTTTTTTTGTAGCTATTTCAACCTTTTTACTCCGCCGGCTAATTTTTGCTACAGGGCCGACGAAGGTGGGTGCTGTTACTCTGCTTTTAGTACATGATCGCGTCAGTCGCTGCCAATTATGTTCAGTGACCAGTGGCTGTGCCTTCATCAATGAAACAGGCTGGCAACAACTAACACAACCACGCACTAATGCTGATCAGAAGAATTCAATACAATATTTCCTAACTCAGCGCGGGCTCGAACTCAGGACCCTCAGCTTCATTGTCTCGTGTTCTACTACTTCAGCCAACAGCACCCCAATTATGATATGTTAAGAAATGAATTTATATGGTAATATGGTTTATAATTTAAAAAAATTAAAGTAATGTAATGTGTTACCAATTTCAAATAGAAACAAATATATAGAAACAAATATATTTATAGACGAAAATTATGTTTAAGGAATTTAATTAATTGAAATAATTTTATATATAGTTGAAAGTTAGTCAACTAAATATTTTTAGGTAAGTTCGCGAATGTTATTAAGTTCGTAAATTAGTAATTTGAAGTAATTTAGCAATCTCAAGTAATTAGTGGGGAAGACATATTAAATTGAAACTAAAACCGGATTTGGAGTTATTACAAAGATGATGATATAATCAAGGCGATCAAACTTGGTTATTGCATGATCTTTATGATAATTTTATATATATGAATATTAAATTAAATAATATTATATATTATTGTTTGTTTTTCCATAAAAAGGTACATATTTTTAGTAGGTAGGTTTTTCCTTCTTTCTAAACTGTTTTTGATTGATATTTTGAAAATAAACATCGTTTTATTTGCGTATATTTTTTTATTCATTTGCTTTAGTTTACATCAGTGTTATGCAAGCATTTATTTGCCTATCGCGCGAATTACGTTTATGGATGGTGGGTTTTGTTAAAAAAATAATTCCTTTTCTTTGTCTTTTCTTATTTTTTTATTCACCTTTTTTATTTATCCAAAGAACACAAGACACGGTTATGTTTAATTAAAGATTGATTTATTGTGACAGGTTTAATGGAAGAACTAGAACTGAATTTTATTTTACATATTATTTTTAACTTAACTTAAACTCAATCATAATTGTTGCATCAGCTCAATTCTGATTGGTTGACTTTATGAAAATTTTCATAACTCAAAATGCTATCGAATGCACTTTTATTACTTGCATTGTTTTTATTCTTAAAAAATGTTTTCAAATTAATTTACCTTATGAAATTGCAGAATTGCAATTTCTTTGTTATTTTAAATTTTCTTAATATTTTTGTGGGAACGGAAATGAATTGAAATTTCATATCTTTTTTCCGTTGCACTAATTTTCATAAAGTCACAATATTATTTTATTTATTTATTGTTTCTAAAAACTTATTAAATTTATCAGGGATATATGTAACTACCCCATCCTTTAAATTAGAATTCTCCTGAATTCTATTATTTAATTTTATTTTAATATTTTTATGTTTTATTATTATTATTAGTATTCAAATTATTATTGCAATTACTATTAGAATATTACATCCATATGAAATATTAGAGTGATAATTCAAGGCTTTAATATTTTGTATGCTATTTTTATGTTCTTCCTCTATTTCTAGAAATGATAATTTATTTGAAAAATTTTGATTTCTACTTGAAATGTTAGTTATTTGTTTTTCTCCAATACTTTCAATAATATTTGAAAAATAATAATCTTTAATTTTCATTGAACAATTATTAAAAGTTATTAAAACATTTCCGTTTAGTACAGTTTCATTTAAAATGCAAGTTCCAATAACAGTAGTATTTATTGCGTTTTTAATTATTATTGTGTCTATATCTAATTGTATAATTTCTATGTCCTTATTTTTAATTAATTGACAATTTCCTTTTATTGTACAATGATTACTTAATTTTGATTCTTTTAAAAAATTCAAAACTCTGTTTTATGACAGCATCATTAAACGGTTTTATTTAGCTCACCCCGTTTGTTTTATTATTTATTCTTGGGTCAAATTTAGTAATTCAAATTTCACCCTCTTCCTGTCAACCGATTAATCTGAAATTTTGTATACACTTTGGATTTTGGTGACAATACAATTATGTTTATTCATTATCATTATAAATTCAAGATGGCCGCCGCTACAAAATGGCGGATAATTTATGTTTTATTAATCCCTTCAATATGGGTATCAAATGAAAGTGCTCAACCAGTAGAATACAATGTACTATATAAAATTAAAATCCAAGATGGCGGCTTCTGCAAAATGGCGGATAACTTAGGTTTTATCAATCCCATCAACATGGGTATCAAATGAAAGGTCTCAACAAGTAGAATACAATTTACTATGCAAAATTGAAATCTAAGATGGCCGCCGCTACCAAATGGCTGATAACAATTTTTTATCAATCTCACTAATATGGGTATCAAATAAAAGGGCTTGACAAGAAGAATACAGTGCACTATACAACCTCAATATTTAAGATGGGCGCAGCCACTAAATGGCGTATAATAAAACCAAATTACAAATTCATGAGGTAAACCGAATAGTCAAATACGAACAAGTAGCTTGCAACTATAAGAGCGACAAAAAAGATTATGTAAATACATACATAAATTTAATTACTCCTTTATGTTAATGTATTATTTTATATTAATATTTGTATATGCTTGTAATTTTTTCATTTTAATTTTATGTCTTTTTATAAAAATTTGTTTTTCATTTGAAATAATATTTTATAAACAAAAATACGTAAAAAAATCATGTAAAAAAATGTAATTTTGTAATAAAATATAATAATAAGATTTAAATTTAGAAATTGAATCTGTAATTTAGGTGGGGTCGACCGTTTAAATGTCCATTACTCGTGGGAACAAAATGGTAAAAAAAATATAAAAAATACAAACACAAATAAAACAGAAACTGCAACACAACGTAAACGAAGGCTTCAAAAAGCGAAAGAAAAGTATAAAGCAAAACGAGCTAAAGAAAGTGAAGGTGATAGAAATAGTCGATTACAGAAACGACGGGAACAATTAGCGTCAAAAACACCTGAGCAATATGAGGCCAGGTTAACAAAGCAACGTGAGCGATACACACAGATGATAGCGTCAGAAACGCCTGAAGAATATGAAGCCAGGTTAACTAAACAATGGAAGCGATACACACAGATGATAGCGTCAGAAACGCCTGAAGAATATAAAGCCAGGTTAACAAAACAACGGGAGCAATATACACAGATGGTAGCGTCAGAAACGCCTGAAGAATATGAAGCCAGGTTAACAAAACAACGGGAGCAATATACACAGATGGTAGCGTCAGAAACGCCTGAAGAATATGAAGTTAGATTAATACAAAGCCGTGAAAGACAAAGACAGCAGTTGGGTTCAGAAACGCCTGAACATCGCGATACGACGAGAGCGTACCCAGCAATGCAGAACTAATAATCTGCAGGCATTCGAGAATGCTATTAACACAATTTGTATACATGTTTGTGATATTTGTACCAAACGTTGTTATCCTAATCAAGTTCGTACAGTTCGGTACATCGCTGCTGCATTAACATACTTACCTGTGGAGTTAACTTCCAAAATATCATTGTTATTATGTTCCCGCTGTCAAACACATGTTACTAGTAATAAAACAACAGCACCACCAAAAGCTTACTGGAATAATCTGGATCCAGGTTCTATACCAGACGTTATTCAAACATTGACACAGGCGGAAAAACGTTTGCTGTGCAGAATTATTCCCTTTGTTAAAATCGTGAAATTTAGTGGTCTCTATGGGCAGTACGGTTTTCGCGGACAGGCAGTTTTATTTGCCAAAGATATCTTTGAAGTCAGTGAAAGACTGCCTAGTATGCTACCAAGATCTGCAAGCCAGATAGGCATTATTGTAGTAACCGAACGATTAGAAAATTTGAACATCACCAGGGAATTCACAATATGTCGCGAAAAAGTCTATAGTGCTTTAAGATGGTTAATCACAAATAACCCGCTTTACAAAGATATACGTATTGACGACAATGCCCAAATTAGTGACCAGGAGTTAGTACGACTTAGTGTGCCCGAATTGTCTGAAGATGAAGCGTCCGAAAGGAATGAAAATTAAATTCGAAATGCATTCATTCCAATTAATAATGTTGCAAGAATTATTCGAGCTTCATGGTATCAAGGTGACTACAACGTCTTTACTTCGCGATATGCTGGTGTACAATGTAGTGCTGTGTCGTTGGCGAACATTGTCCGAGCTGCAATCCTAAGCCCTAATCAATGGGACGTCAATATTCTGAATGCTAATATGTTAGCGGGTGACTCCTTATATTGCTGGATTCGTACCCAGCTTGATCCTACTGAACTGGATGAAACAGGATATTTAGAGATACGAAACTTTCATATCGTCAGGCAAAGTTTACAAATGTATGAATGCCGATTTTCTATAGAATATGATGAAGACACTGTTTTATTCGGGAGTCTCCAAGATTCTGTAAATACCAATAATATTGGCATTACATTACATACAGCTTTAAATAGATTATTTGATAGTCATTCTTCAGGAATATTGACAGCGTCAAATAAATCTGTTAGCGTATTTCGCGGTGAAGACAAATACTATTTTGCTGACTCCCATTCTTGTGGCCCAAAAGGAAAACCAACACCAGAAAATGGCAAAGCCTGTGTTATAGAATGCGACAACTTACAAGAACTGTGCCGCATCTGTAAAAGATGCCTCGGATCCCGTAATATCGCGTACACCCTTACACGCGTAGACGTACATTTGAGGGAAAATATTATCACTCGTCAGGGTGTTCAAGTACAGCAACAGGAAGATGCCATCACTCATCAGGATGTACAAGTACAACAACCGCTTTCGAATCTGAGATCTGAAACTATACCTATACAAACATCTGTAATGTTGCCTATTGATAGCGTCCAACCTGATGTTGAAGATGAGCTAGAGGTATCTGAATATTGTGAATGAAGCTTATGAGTTAAAAGCAGAAGAGTTCGCATGGTATCAGCTTTTCCCGTATGGTAAAAATGGTTTGAAAGAACAACGGCCCGTAAATATAAGTCCTTTGGATTACTATCAGTTTCGTTTATTAGGTGCTGATGTTAGATTTCAGCGCAACGATTACCTATTCTATGCTCTATCAATGTTTCAGTACTATCGAGTTAAATCAACCATTGCAGCTTGTGCTAGAAACGTTGAAGGTGAAAACGGCAATCGAGTGGAAGACCTGCACTTATATTTAAAAAATCTAAGAGGTTCCGCTGCTTATTGGCGTAGTGCTCTTAGTGATCTTATAGCACAAATCAGATGTTTAGGACCTCCCACTTATTTTGTTACATTGAGCTGCAATGATCTTCACTGGAAGGATATGAAAAGAGGTCTCCTTGTTAGTGATGGTAAACAGCACATTGACCCAGATGACATAGATATTCAGGAAACTCAGAGACTCATCGAGATGTATCCAGTTGTTGTGAGTAGACATTTTATGGTACGTGTTAATGCGCTAATGCAGTTTCTTAAAACTGATACTGAAATATTTGGCGGTAAAGTTAAAGATCATTGGTGGCGAATCGAGTTTCAGAACAGAGGAAGTCCTCATTTGCATATGGTTGTTTGGATCGAAGATCACCCGTCTGTTGCGACACCTGAAGGAATAGCTCGCATTGATTCAGTCTGTAGTACTGCCATTCCTCCAGAAACTTCAGAACTATATGAATTAGTTAAAAATTGTCATATACATCGACACACTAGTACCTGCACGAAAAATAATTCTGTTTGTCGTTTCAACTTTCCACGCTCGGAATGCTTATTAAACGGTTTTATTTAGCTCACCCCGTTTGTTTGAGTTTTTTGGAGGAGTAAACGTATTATTTTTCGGTGATCTTTTACAACTGCCTCCTATAAAACGATCAGGAACACCTGTTTTCAAACAGCCAGAACATCTCCAACCAGCTACACATCTCTGGCGTTTATTCACGCTGTGTGAATTAACTGAAAATATCCGTCAGCAAGGTGACCAGACTTTTATTGATATTTTGAATGCTTTGAGAGTCGGTGAGCTAACAACCCAACATTTTAGTATTTTAATGGGAAGACTTCTTCAAGACACGAGTGATGAGTTTGCAGTAGACAAAGCATTAAGGGTATACCCCACAAATCAACAAGTTAACGACCACAACTCTGCTGTATTGAATTTGTACAGAAATAATGGTGCTCGCATTTACAAAATAAAAGCGCAGGATCAGCTAGTACACGCCACACAAAATGCAGACAATGTGGATATAGCTACTATAATACCAGCTGATATCAACAAAACTGGGGGTTTACCAGCGGAACTGGAAATATTTGTGGGGGCAAAAGTCATGCTACGGTCCAATATTGACGTTTCAAAGGGATTAGTAAATGGCGCTATAGGCTACATCAACGAAATCGTTTGGCCTCAATTTCGTCGAACTCAGATGTATGCAACAGATGTACCTTCCGTCCGAATTGATTTTCCAAGAGACGGAGTACATCTTATACACCCGAAAGCAATACAGTTTCCAGCTAAGTACAATTACGGGACGGCTGAAAGAAGAATGTTGCCTTTAATACTATCATGGGCTTCTACAATACATAAAATCCAGGGCAGCACTGTGGATCACGCAGTCGTATACTTAGGTGCGAAACTGTTTGAAGAAGGTCAAGCCTACGTGGCTCTTAGTAGAGTAAGATCTTTGCAGGGACTACGTATAGAGGAGTTGGACTGCAATAAACTAACGGGCAAGAAACCTTGCAATAATGAAGCACTAAATGAATTAAACAGAATGCGAAATAAAAACTAAAAACTAGAAAATAAAAATAGGTAAAAAAACTTTTTAAGTTAAACGGTTTTATGTTAAACATACATTGCAATGTTTAAGATAAATGTACTAAAAACCAAAAAATAATAAAATAGATACAGTCGTGGGAATTATAAACATATGCATAGACTAGACTAAAATAAAACCGTGGGGCACGTCAATTGTCTACAATCGTTGATTAAAATGTTTGTTTTGTAATGTTACACTATAATTAGGCAGTTGTTCAACCGACAACGATGGACGTGTGATAAGTAGGGCTAGAATGTGGAAACAAGCTAGCAAGCTCGATTACACTAGGTCACAAATAACAAACTTTTGTCTGTTATTTGTTTCTAGCATACTTTTTCTCATGGATTTGGACCTACTGAACACGAAAATGAATTTTAAAAATTTTTCTGTCGATTGGTTTGCGAGATACAAATTTTTTAATTTTTTTTTTTTAATTTTTGGAGGTACATTTACTATTTTGAGCGTATCTTTAGTCTTCTTTGACCTATTTTATCCTACTACTACTCAAATTAAAGACAATTGAGCCGTCTACAACTTATTCTCAGAAAATTTTCAAATCGGGTTAGTAGAAAAAAAATAGTAAATTAAAGATTGATTTATTGTGACAGGTTTAATGGAAGAACTAGAACTGAATTTTATTTTACATATTATTTTTAACTTAACTTAAACTCAATCATAATTGTTGCATCAGCTCAATTCTGATTGGTTGACTTTATGAAAATTTTCATAACTCAAAATGCTATCGAATGCACTTTTATTACTTGCATTGTTTTTATTCTTAAAAAATGTTTTCAAATTAATTTACCTTATGAAATTGCAGAATTGCAATTTCTTTGTTATTTTAAATTTTCTTAATATTTTTGTGGGAACGGAAATGAATTGAAATTTCATATCTTTTTTCCGTTGCACTAATTTTCATAAAGTCACAATATTATTTTATTTATTTATTGTTTCTAAAAACTTATCAAATTTATCAGGGATATATGTAACTCGCGCGATAGGAAAAGAAATTCTGCTTGCGCTGCCCATTCTCTTGTTGAAACATGTACACTGTAAACAACAAATTGTTTCTCTCGCGCTCTTTGAGTTTCTTCAAACAAATTATGAGTAGCAGGAATGGATAACGTATGTATATCATTTGTTAATGCGTTAGCTAGTTAGTCTGTCGGTTCGCTAGTTTGAAAATAAATTTGTTTCTAATTATATTTCCACTTCTAACTAGCGTAGACATAAATTTTTCTCCTACAGATACGCATGTTTATGTGTTGAATTATTGTAACATATCATTTCATATGAAAACTAAGACTATAGACTTTTCCAACTCTGTTCAGTTGTTTCGCTGTGTCCAATACAATGTAAATGTGTTTATGTAGTGGTGCGTAACACTGGTTTACATCTTTCGAATTCTGTTCTTATGAACAGTTTTTTAGTTATTTTGTCATATATTGTGACATTGCAGCCATATATTTCCTAACAGTAAACGGACTATTTTTGAATCACTACACTGTCTCCGATTTCTATAAGTAATGGCTTTGCATTATTGTCATAAAAGTCTTTGTTTCTTGGTTTATGCTTCTCAATTAGCTCTTTTGCCAAGATATGTGTTTTCTGTAACCTATACTTTACTGTAATTCTCTACATTGTAGATTGGATCGATTGTTTTCTTTTTCAATTATTTAGGTTATTAAGGATTTTTCCTAAAAACTAGTTCATAAGATACAAATTTATTATCAAATGCCGTATTTGACGTAGTATTGTGGAAAAACTTGAAATATTTCAAGTAAGGGTCCCAATCGGAGAAGTTTTGTCTATATATGCCCTTAAATATTTATTAAAACCCCTATGACTACGTTCTACGGTTCCCAATGTTTCATGATGGTATGCTGTTGAGAACTTAATTTCAATCTTCAATATTTTCAGAAGTTCAGTTAACATCTGATTTTTAATCACAGTGCCTAAATCTGATATTATTGTATTCATCAAACCATAAATTAAAATAACATTTTCAAAAATTGCACGAGCTACGGTGTTTGCGGTTTTGTCAGGTATTGCTATTGTAACAAAATATTTGGTCATGTCACATATTAGGGTTGAAGCGCATTTGTTTCCGAATTTAGATTCTGCTAATGGACCAATTGTGTCTAAAGCGACCGATCCATTATATAATACAATTGTATATATTAATCGTGATATTATTTCCATTTTGCCCTATATTATGCAATAAGTAGCACAATATTTTCAAGTAAAATATGGCGCAATTTTCTTACAAAAAAAAGTGAACATAACCTATAAGCAAAACAAGAGCATATGGACTAGTGAATTGCGAAGTTGCACTTATTATAAGTTTTTGTTCAATTTAAAATAAAAATATTTATTACTAATTAATTATAAATCAAAATGTTTAGCGACATGAGTGATGAAAGCCTTTTTTTATTGTACAATGTTGCCAACACATTTTACAGTATATTGTACTTCTTTTTTTTTGTAAAAGGTGGTTTTTATAGAGTGATACAACTTTGAGTTGGCATCACTGGTTTATGTGACCACCCATTTAACAGCTGATAGTTGCTTTTTGTTTAGTTTGCTTTGGCATTTCATTATGGATTGACTTACACCAGAACAACGCTTGCAAATTGTGGAAATTTTTAATCAAAATAATGGTTCTATTCGTCAAACTTATCGTACACTTCGTCCATTTTATGGCGTAAATAATCGTCCTTCAGAGCTGCTAATTCGAAGAACAATAGATCGTTTTCGGACCAAATTTACTGTTACTGATAATGTGCATCCCGTGAGACGCCGAACAGTGCGCACTGAAGAATCTATAGCCGCTTTACAGGAAAGCATTGAAGATGGTCCTAATCAATCAGTTCGTCGCCGTTCTCAGCAACTGGGGTTGTGTCCTTCCACTTTATGGAAGATTTTACGCAAAGATCTTCACTTAAAAGCTTTCAAGATTCAACTTGTGCAGGATTTAAAGCCAAACGGCCATTGTATGTGCGGCCAATTCGGCGAATGGGCTGAAGCACAAATTGATATTGATTTTGAATTTCCATTCAAAATTTTATTTTCCGATGAAGCCCATTTTTGGTTGAATGTGTACGTAAATAAACAGAATTGTCTCATTTGGAGTGAGGAGAATCCACAAGCTTTTGTCGAAACACCATTACATCCACAAAAAATTATTGTTTGGTGCGTTTTATGGGCTGGCGGAGTCATTGGCCTAAATGTCTTCAAAAACGAAGATGGTCAGAATGTTACTGTCAATGGTGAACGGTATAGGAACATGATTCGAAGTTTTTTCGTACCTCAATTAGCTGGCATTTATCTTGCTGATATGTGGCTCCAACAGGACGGAGCCACATGCCACAAAGCGGGCGCTACAATTGATTTACTTCAGGAAACTTTTGACAGAAAAATAATTTCACGAAATGGCCCAATTAATTGGCTCCCAAGATCGTGTGATTTAACCCCATTGACCGCAAATGCTGCGAAAATTTGTGAAAATTGGTGTTCCAGATTGCGCCTTGTACACGCCAGCCATGGCGGCCACATGGCTGAAATCATATTTAAATATTAATGTCATAAAATTTTCTATCCAATAAAGACCGTTTCATTAATATCAAATATATCTTGCTATGTTTTATTAAACTTGTATCACTCTATAAACACACTTTACAAAAAATCAAGTCTTTGATGTCTGCCAATATATTGTGCACCCTTTGAATATGACATACACATTGGCGATAAGATTGCACAGTTATATTGCAAGTGGGTCATTGCGATAGACACTCATTAAATTTTCTTTTTTCTGTTTGTCAAATACTTGTTCTATAGGTTCCGCTAATATAATTTCTAATTGTTGCAATATTTTTATGTCATGGTCTCTTAGTTTCTGTATTTTACAAATTTCAAAAAATATGTCATCTTTTGGCGATTCTATAACTTGAATATTTTTATTGACGGCTTCCTGTTCGAGCCTCAAAACATTTGATCTAAATCGAATGTTTCGTTTTCAATTGAAATGTTCAAACATAGTGCCAATTTAAACTTTTTGTAAATATTAATGCGCAATTTTGTTAATATTGTTACAAAGTTTAAAAATAGATTCAAATATAACGACAATGTGGATATATGTACTTGGCAGCACTGCCAAATCATCTCAAGTTGTCACAATGTTACAACCCTGGTCAACACAAAGCAGATAATATTTGAATTAACGGAAGTGGAATATTCCGGATACATCTTCGAGAATATACAAGATCATTTGAGGCTGTGCAATAATAAGTGTAAATAACAACAACGAAAAACCTAGCAACATCAATGCTAATGCTAGGAACACCACTGCGACGAACGACGAAATTTTGGTCGCGAATATTCGTCGCCAAAAATAAAACACATTGGTGTATATGAAAATGCACACAATCGTGGCGTTGGACGAAATTCGTCATACTCAGCGAAAGTTGAAATAGGGTTGTTTCTAATTGTTTCGTCAGCGAGCGACGAACAAATCAATATGAGGTGCCCAGGTTTCATATACTCAATCTGGTTTTTTGTGGGAAAACATAATTCACTACTGTATTGCTGCATCTAGCACGAAATTTTTCAGAACATACTAAAAATGCATTCACCAATTCACAAAAATGTATCATTCGGACGACTTTTTATTAATTTTGAACACTTTTTATAATATATTCTTTCTTCCTATATCCCTTTTTTTCATATGGTCACCCCATCAGCTGTTAAATGAAAAGAATAATTTATTTACAGAAAAAAATTTCAGAAAACAATTACAAAAAGGAATTAGTTCTGGAAAAAAATGGACACCACCGGGTTAATTATTAAATGTCTAAAGAATCTGGCATCAGAGGATTACAAAGTTTTTTAACAAAATTTACAATATTTTTGATTATTATTTTAATTTATTCGTTGTTATTGTATTTCATACGACGAATTTATAGAGCGAATTTTTACGAACGAATTCGTCGTACTGAACGAAATTCGTCGTTCGTACCAGTTGTGTTCCTAGCATAAGAGATGATGCTGTTATTCTTAATGATCTTGTACGCAAGTATTTGCTGCTAAAAAAAAGCTAAACATGTAGTACACCAATATACACAGCAACATACACACGAATATACATAAACATACCCACATAGCACAAGAAGAAACAAAACTACGCAACACACAGAACACTCATACATACAACCACACATAGTTACAATAAACTAAACACACAAGACAGCATTGTCATATAAACAAACACACGTATATAGCTACATGTTAAGTAAAGCACAACCAACAACAACCATGACCAGATGTTTCGCGAAGTTACCAGACGATGTCATTTTGCTATATAAAGTCGCTGCCAGTAATCAGCGGGCTCAGTGTGATTTTAAATCTAGACGTGTTTACATCGCTAAGTGTTTAGTAGTACAAATACTCGTGTTAATAAAGTAGTAAATAAACTGTTGCCGCATTATATTTCTAAAGTTAATTGTCTGTGTTTTTAATTTGATGCAATTAAACGAATCCTTGAAGGATAAGTAAAAAGCGTTTTTACGAAAAGGTCTAAAAACGTAACAATTGGTGTCAGAAGTGGGATTGCAAAAATAATTAAAAAGAACATTGCAATTTAAGGGAAAAAAAAGGACATTAAAAAAAATAATTATGAAATTTGATGAGCTAAAAGTTGAACAGCTAAAAAAGGAGCTAAGTAAGCGGGAATTGCCAACAGCAGGTAACAAGGCTGAACTGCAGAAGAGGCTGATATATGAGTTTAAGAATCGCGGCATGGACATCGGGACAAACGAGTTTGAGGACAAAAACGATGTAGAGGTATGTGATCCTGCTACGACCAGCAGCATGGACATAAATTCAATGTTCGCTGCTATGATGATCCAGATAAAAGGAATCAATGACGCACAAACCGAAATAAAACAGAACTCAAAAGCCAGCACTGAAAAGCTTGTAGCCGAAATACAGGAGTCAAATAGAGCCACGAACGAGACTCTGGTAGAGGTTTCTGAGGCCATTAATAGGAGGGTGGATTCTATTGAGAAGAAATTCTCAGAGCTGGGAGAGAGAGTCCAACATCTAGAAAGCGGTGGCCTAGAACAGCATGCAAAAGAGTTCGAAGAAAAATTTCATGCTCTAGAGGACAGTACGAGCAGTTGCGGAGGTTTCTGCGCGAATAAAAGCGCCATGCTTTGACGGCAGCGTACCATTGGGCATCTTTAGATTCCAGTTCGAGACGGTTGCTAGCAGAAATGGATGGGATGCTGAAGAAAAAGCCATAGAGTTGATTTTGTCCTTAAAGGGTACAGCCGCAGAGGTACTTGAGACCGTGCCAGTAAGCAGCAGAAACAACTATAATGAAATAATGGCAGCATTGCAGCGCAAGTATGGTGGTGAGCACAAGCGCGATTTATACAGAATGGAATTGCCATGTAGAGTTCAAAAGCCTAACGAGTCTCTACAAGATTTCGCAATGGAAATCGAGCGTTTAGTGCAGCTCACATATCCAGGCGAGAGTCACCCGTTTCTGGACCACTTTAAAACTGAGGCGTTCGTTAATGGCATTCGCGACTCTGATGTTAAACTAGCTGTGTGCGCAACGCAGAAATCCACTTTCGCTGAGACTGTTTCATTTGCGCTGGCTCAAGAGACTGCGAGGATGGTTTTCAAACCGCAGATATGCAAGGTGCGGAATGTGGAGGTTTTGTCTGAGGAGGATAACAGCCTAGTTGCTAGTGTTAAGGAAGCAATGCGACAATTGTTGGCGGAAAGTGCTATCAAAGAAAAGCCTAAGTGCTTTAACTGCGGAAAAATCGGTAATTTTCAGCGCAGCTGCAAAGCACCAAGGAAAAGAGGTAGATCTGTTTCGCCACCAAGAAACAGCAAACGGGTGAACCAAACAACATCACAAGAGTCCCCGTTAAACTAAAACGAGCTAGCGCTAAGGGGCAAGAGCTAGCTCCCACAAACGAGGGCCCCACAATCTCCATATCAGTGATGCAGCAGAAAAATAGCAACCTTACTGCGTCTGGACACATCAACGGGGAAAAGTACGTACTTACCATAGACACAGGGGCGTCGCAGTCAATAATAAGGCCCGATATAGTAAAGGGGAAATGCGATCGTTTAAGCAATATACGGCAACGTACAGCTACTGGAGAGCCTGCCACTGTCTATGGTAAGATTGAATTGAAGGTGACTATAGCCAACATCAACGTGAGGCATGTGTTTATTGTTGCCGATATTGTCGATGAGGTAATTATTGGAGCCGATTTTATGATTAACCATGGCATTAATCTACACATGGGGCAACAGCTGATGATTTGGCGTAATGTGGAAATACCCCTTGATGTTGGTTATGACAGCAAGCCGCAAGTAAGAAAAGTATTTGCTATTGAGAGCCAGACGTTACCGCCGCAGTCTGAAACAGTTATATGGGCGCGTATGAATGGAGATTATGAGGACAATCGGTTGTGGGTTGTAGAACCAGCAGATTTAAAGAGAGAGCTTATAACAGCAAAAGCTCTAGTAAAAACTAGTAAAGGAGGAATAGTCCCTATAAGAGTACTTAACTTGACAGACCATGAAAAAGTCTTCAAAGAAAATTGCGATATTGGCCAGTGTACTCCAGCAGAGGCAATAATAAACTGCGAGAGGAAGATAGAGCCTACCAATTTGTCCGCCAAAGAACGTGAACAATTTGAGGAATACGTAGGAAAATGGCTAGCAGGACTGTCAGTGACAGACAGAAATAAAGCCAAACAGTTGCTAAAAAGGCATGCCAGTATCTTCGCCATGGGAAACCAAAGCCAGGGTAGAACTGCATTGGTTAAACATGAAATTAACACAGGCGAAGCTAGGCCGATTAAACAGCCACCCAGAAGTGTACCCCTAGCAAAGCGAGATGAAGTCAAAGAGCTTGTAAGAGAAATGGAGCGTGAAGGCGTAATTGAGCCATCTTCTGGTCCTTGGAGTTCGCCAGTAGTCTTAGTTAAAAAGAAAGATGGCAGTACTAGATTCTGCGTAGACTACAGGAAGGTCAATGACATAACCAAGAAGGACAGCTATCCGCTCCCCAGAATCGATGACACTTTGGACACGCTAGCTGGTACGAGATGGTTCTCTACGCTAGACTTGCGAAGCGGATATTGGCAAGTGGAGATTGCAGAGAAAGACAAGGAGAAAACTGCCTTCAGTGTCGGTAACGGATTGTGGCAGTTCAAAGTTATGCCATTTGGCCTCTGCAATGCTCCGGCCACATTTGAACGCCTAATGGAGAAGGTACTGAAAGGACTCCACTGGAAGACATGCTTTGTATATCTGGATGATATAATCGTGATGGGGAAAACTTTTGATGAACACCTCAAAAACATGGCAGAAGTTCTTCAACGGATATCATCAGCTGGATTGAAACTCAGCCTGAAGAAATGTGCATTGTTCCAGAAAGAAGTGAAGTATTTGGGGCATCGTGTTACAGCAGACGGAATCTCAACAGATGAAGATAAAATACAAGCAGTAAGGGACTGGCATCAACCTAAAAATCTTCATGAATTGCGCAGCTTTTTGGGCCTTTGTACATACTACAGACGCTTTGTGCCAAATTTTGCCAGTGTAGCTGCAAGCCTGCATGAGCTGACAAAGAAGTCGAGACCATACCATTGGGGTGAGCCACAGGAAAAAGCATTCCAGAAACTTAAAGGATTATTGTGTACGTCACCAGTACTAGCGTATCCCATACCTGGAGAAAAATTTGTGCTGGATACTGATGCGAGCGGCTATGGCATAGGGGGCGTGCTATCCCAAGTAGTTAATGGCACTGAGAAAGTCATAGGATACTTTAGCCGTCTACTCTCAAAACCTGAGAGGAACTACTGTGTGACACGACGTGAGCTTCTGGCAGTATTGGAATGCATTAAACATTACCATAAGTACCTGTATGGTCAACACTTTACATTAAGGACTGACCATTCTGCACTGAGATGGTTATTGCAGTTTAAAAATCCTGAAGGGTAACGGGCAAGGTGGATTGAGCGCCTGCAGAGCTACGACTTCAGTATTGAGCATAGAAGGGGCACAAAACATAGCAATGCGGATGCTCTTTCCAGAAGACCCTGCTGTTTAGAGTGTAAACATTGCGTTAGAACCGAACAAAAGGAAGGCGTTGTTGATGTTCGGCTAATGCACATCGACTCTGATGAAGACTGGTCAGCGGCACAGAGGGACGACAATATACTGGGGAAAATTATAGCAGCCAAAGAGGAGGACAGAAGACCGTCGCGGAATGAAATTTCGGCTGAGAGTCCACTCACCAAATCTTATTGGGCTCAGTGGAACAGCCTCAAGGTAATAAAAGGGTGCCTATACCGCGTATGGGAAAGTTTAGATGGCAAAACAACTTCAAATTTGATAGTTGTGCCATGTTCCAAGATAAGTAAAGTTCTGCAAGAATTTCACAATGGACCTAGTGGCGGTCATCTTGGAGTAACAAAAACACTTGAGAAACTGAAGCAGCGTTTTTATTGGGTTGGATGTCAACAAGCCGTAGCCGACTGGATAGCAAACTGCCCACAGTGCATAGCAGCCAAAGGCCCAGTAAGAAGAAGCCGGGGACAGCTATAGCAATACAATCTCAGGAGCACCATTCGAGCGGATCGCAATGGATGTAGCAGGTCCTTTTCCCGTCACTGAAGCCGGAAATCGTTATGTTCTTGTGGTAATGGACTATTTCAGTAAATGGCCAGAGGTATATGCTAAACCTACCCAAGAAGCAAAAACAGTTGTAAATGCATTCGTCAACAACTGGGTATGTCGCTATGGTGTCCCAATAGAATTACATTCCGACCAAGGAAGGAATTTCGAGTCTGCCATATTCAGGGAAATGTGCGAATTATATGGGATAAAGAAAACCAGCACAACGCCGTTGCATCCACAGTCTGATGGCATGGTAGAGAGGTTCAAAGAAGAGTACCTGCGAAAAGTGGTAAGAAACCATCAGAGGGATTGGGACGAGCACATTCCCAAATTTTTGATGGCATATAGGTCAGCTGTACACGACTCCACATCGAGAACGCCAGCTAAAATTATCTTCGGGACGGAATTAAAACTGCCTGGTGACTTGGAATTTGGTATTAAGCCAGCTGTAGAAGAAGAAGCCACTTCGTCCCAAGAGCAGGAGAACTTAAACGAACTGCATGATTTCGTGCGTAATAGAATCAAGATGGTCAGTGACAAGATGAAGGCTAGATATGACCGCGCAGCAAATTCGGAGGGATTTATGGAAGGTCAATTGGTTCTACTTTATAACTCGCAACGGAAAAAAGGATTGTCCCCAAAATTACAGACTCACTGGGATGGCCCGTATAAAGTGATTACGAGAGTGAATGACGTTGTGTACCGGATACAGAAGCACAATAGCCCAAGGTCGAAAATGAAGATGGTACATCTCGAACGATTGGCGCGCTATGGAAGAGGTGATTGTATGCCTATTCGGGTCGAACAGGCTTAAGTGGGCGGCAGTGTTACACAGTTTAAAAATAGATTCAAATATAACGACAATGTGGATATATGTACTTGGCAGCACTGCCAAATCATCTCAAGTTGTCACAATGTTACAACCCTGGTCAACACAAAGCAGATAATATTTGAATTAACGGAAGTGGAATATTCCGGATACATCTTCGAGAATATACAAGATCATTTGAGGCTGTGCAATAATAAGTGTAAATAACAACAACGAAAAACCTAGCAACATCAATGCTAAGAGATGATGCTGTTATTCTTAATGATCTTGTACGCAAGTATTTGCTGCTAAAAAAAGCTAAACATGTAGTACACCAATATACACAGCAACATACACACGAATATACACATAAACATACCCACATAGCACAAGAAGAAACAAAGCTACGCAACACACAGAACACTCATACATACAACCACACATAGTTACAATAAACAAAACACACAAGACAGCATTGTCATATAAACAAACACACGTATATAGCTACATGTTAAGTAAAGCACAACTAACAACAACCATGACCAGATGCTTCGCGAAGTTATCAGACGATGTCGTTTTGCTATATAAAGTCGCTGCCAGTAATCAGCGGGATCAGTGTGATTTTAAATCTAGACGTGTTTACATCGCTAAGTGTTTAGTAGTACAAATACTCGTGTTAATAAAGTAGTAAATAAAGTGTTGCCGCATTATATTTCTAAAGTTAATTGTCTGTGTTTTTAATTTGATGCAATTAAACGAATCCTTGAAGGATAAGTAAAAAGCGTTTTTACGAAAAGGTCTAAAAACGTAACAATATTTTATTGGTATAGAAAAGTTCTGATCTAATTTTTGGAATTTTTATTGGGAAATTATGAGAGAATTTATCGGAAATCGGTAGTTTGCCTACGGTAGTATCTGTTACTATTATTTGGTTTTGAGCTTGTTTTGATATCCCACGTGTTGTTACGGCAAAAACTTCTTTGCCTGCGTTTTTAATTTCGTCTATTGATTTACTCGAAAGGGCGTCTGCATCTATGTTGTCCTTACATTTTATATGTTCTATTGTGAAATTTTATTCGGACAATTCTAGTCTAATTTTCGTTAACTTCGACGACGGATCTTTGATGTTGAACAAGTACACTAGAGGTCTGTGATCTGATCTAACTGTAAACTCTGTGCCATAAACGTATGGTCTAAATTGTGTAATGGCAAAATGAATAGCTGAAAGCTCTTGTTCGATTGTTAGTTTTTTCTGTTCAGCATTATTAAAAGATTTAGATGCAAAGTAAATCGCTGGGTCATTTCCATTGAAATCCTGACTTAGGACTGCTCCGCAACCTATTTTAGACGTATCAACTATTATAACGAATTTTTTGGAAAAATCCCGATATTGCAGAAATTTAGGAGACTTTAAACTTTATGTTAGACTTTCAAATGCCTTTTGACATTTCTCGTCCCAAGTAAAATTTACATTCTTACGTGCTATGTAATTTAGAGGTGTGGCCAATGAGGCGAAATCCTTGATAAATCTTCCATAATAACTCGCGAACGCAACTAATCTTCTGACATCGTCTTTGTCAGCTGCAACAGGATACTTTTCAACAGTTTTGATCTCTGAATCGTCAGGTTGTAACGTGGTTTTGTCGTCGGCTGAGGTAGTTCAGCGATTGTCCAAGGTCGACTTACGGATCCACAGACCTTAAGTAAATAATAACACCAATATTTTCCCTTTCTTGGGCAAAATTAACAATCTTCTTTATTTAAAGTTTTATATTAAAATTTAATAGCAGCCGAGGCGATGATCAGGTGCGATGAAAGCGCTGGTTCGGTAGCTTAGCTCTTCGGCGTAGTTTCGGTAATATTTCTCCTCGGTTCAGGTTCGGTAGTTTGGCTTATCGGCCCAGGTTCGGTAATCTTCGGTTCAGGTTCGGTAACGACGGTAGTCGGTTTAAAATCGTTGACGGTCGGTACAATAAATCTTACAGCTAGTTATAACTAAAGGCTAACTACGGTAATCTACTTCCGCTAGTCGGACTACGTTCTACAGTAGAAAACAGTCAGCCGAAGCCGCTGTGGAAAACAGTCAGCCGGAGCCGCTGTGGAAAACAGTCATCCGAAGCCGCTGTGGAAAACAGTCAGCCGAAGCCGCTGTGCAAATTTATTAAAACAGTGAGGGGTCCCTGGCTAGCTTTCCACTACGGAATCTCTAGGCAGAGTAGTCTCGACCTCGGTGTTGGTGGGATTCGTTTGCTTTCCTAAATCCCTCGGTATATTATATATCGTTTCTCTTCGTGCTGAGACGAAGAATAAGGCGCGTTCTGTGCGAATCGCCCCGATTGTGTGTTAACTTAGGTTTCTTATGCCGTACCACTTATGAAGCCTCTGAGAATTATTGTGTACAAACAGTGGCTTGCGTGTACTGCAAATGTACTGTGAGCAGTGTGTATGTCGTATGAGGGTGTGGGCATGGTTGTGTACAAGCAGCGAGGTTGTTGCTGTTGGTTTGCTACCATGCATACAGCAGATTGTGTGCATTGTTGTACACAAGCAGCGAGCATTTAATGATTACACATTCCTTCTGCCCTGCAGTTCTCAATACACACACTGCCCTGCAGTACTGAGCTGCGCCGTGGAAGTTACCTTAATGTAAACGTGTTTCACGTTACAAGGTAGGAGACATATTTTTCACATAGAGGCATTAATTGCTTCTCTACTTCTGGCATTCACCTTTTCAACAACTTCTTCAGCATTTCTATACGTTTAACTTCCGACTTAACTTCACTAAAAGAATAAATGTTATAGTTGGTGAGCCCTTCAAATTTTATCTTATAGTTTTGTATGCATTTTAATTTATCGATTACATTGATTATTTTCAGAATTGGTGTTTCGGAATCAGCAATGCATCTGCTTGTTCACAAAGTTCTTGGGTGTCTATAAAAACCGGCTCATGTACATTTTTTAATTTGAGTAATCTAAAAACATCGGACGTAGGTGGGATTTTACACATATCATCGGTTGTGCCGTGTTCAATGGGAATTTTCAATTTACTGCAATTATACGAAAGTGATGTTGTTACGTTTTTAGTTCTTTCGTATAAACGCTTTTTACTTATCCTTCAAGGATTCGTTTAATTCCATCAAATTAAATACACAGACAATTAATTTTTAGAAATATAATGCGGCAACACTTTATTTACTACTTAATTAACACAAGTATTTCTACTACTAAACACTTAGCGATGTGAACACGTCTAGATTTAAAATCACACTAATCCCGCTGATCTCTGACAACTACTTTATATGTTATTATTATTATTATTATTATATGACGCCATAAGCACCGCGACCCAAAGGATCTTTTGTGCAGCCCAAGTGTTCACTGATGTAGATTGAGGCTACGAATAAAGCCACTTACTCTACCCGGTGAGATATCGTACATCTCCCCTGGAGTCATGAAATTGCTTCCGAGGAACATCCTCCTGCACGACGCCACTGCCGGACATTCACAGAGAACGTGCTCCGGTGTCTCCCCCTCTGCTCCGCAGAGTCTACACACTTTGGTCTCAGAATTGCCCATGGTAAACTGGTGTCGTCTGAGACCGCAGGGTCCGGTAAACCAACCCGTTCATAATCTGAGGTCGTTATTGTCCATCAGCATTAATTTTTGGGATTTGTTCCGATATAACGCTTTCTAGTGGCGATTAAACTCCACTCGAGTCCAGGAGTCATTCTGTTCTTTGACATATCCTCCTGAGATGCCAAAGAAGGGTTCCGGTCCCATGAATCTACGATGGGCTCCTCTATTCGCTAGACAGTCAGCACGTTGGTTCCCATCATGGCCCCTATGGCCAGGCACCCAGCATAACGTCAGCCTGTTCTGAGCGCCCAGTTCTATCAGCAATGTAACACAGTCCATAACAACCCCCGACTTGATCTCATACGAGGTTATGGCCGTATGATTATCAAGAATGACCCCAAGGTATTTCACCTCGCCGGAGAACTTGATAATCGAGCCATTCAATATGGGTTCCTCAAGTCTCACTTTTCTTCGTCTGGTAAAAGGTACAATGACCATTTTTCTCGGGTTAATAGACAGCCCCCTGTCCCCGAACCATCCGTTAATTAAATTTAGAGCCTGTTGCATCCTTTCCAATATGATTCCATCCTATCATAGATATGACAAGGTCGTCGGCGTAACCATATGTTCGAAATCCCAGGTTGTTGAGTTGTTCAAGCAGTTCATCGATTACCAATGTCCACAGTAAAGGCCACCTTGTGGGCAGCCCCTGGTTGCTTTTATGCACCGCATAAGTTCAACTCAACCACCCTGGATGACAGCATCTCTAACGTCCAGTTCTTTATAATTTTCGGATCACCCTTCCTATCAAGAGCGTTGCCGATTGCGTTGGACGATGTATTGTCAAAGGCTCCTTGAATGTCTATAAAAGCGCAAAGGGCGATTTCTTTATTGCTTATAGCCTTCTGTATACAGTGCACAAGTAGTGTATGGCAGTTACCGTCGATTTGCCTGCCTGGTAGGCAATTTGTAACTTGTGAATGGGATACACTGTGAGAAAATTCCTCCTAATGTAACTGTCCAGCAGTTTTTCCATCGTTTTCAGGAAAAACGAGCTGAGACTGATTGGTCTAAATGATTTTGGAAGATGTTCAGATCTACCACCAGCCTTTGGTATAAAAACCACCTTAACCAAGCCTTCGGTATATGACATGCCAGTAGGCCTGATTTGAAAATCCTGGACAGTTGTGGAACAATATAATCTCGACCCTGTTAAAGAAGGCACGGATAGTTGCCATCCGGGCCCGGAGATGTATAAGGGCTAAATTTAGACAACGCCCAGCTATTTCCAAAAATTGTTTCCGCCAACCTTCTATCCCTGTTGGTACACCTAGGTGTCCATTGCTGAAACGATGTCGGATTTACTGGCAGTGATCCTGGGAAATGTGTATCTAGAAGAAGTGCAGATGTTTCTTCTGGTGAGTCTGTATACGTTCCGTCAGGTCGTTTCAGTTTACAAAGACCATTGGAATGATCCTGTGACAAGGCCTTCTGTAGCTGTACTGCCTCAGGCAAATTATTTATCTTTTCGCCATGTTGACCTCTTAGATTCCCTAAGTGCTTTATTGTTTTATTGTAGGTAGAGCGTGCAGACTTGTAGGTGACCCAGTCACCTGTGTTCTTGGCCCTGTTAAAAAGGCGCGTTGCCTCCCTCTTCAGTTCCTCTAATCCATCGTTGCACCAGGATACGTCCCTTTTTGTCCTCTTGGACCTTACCCTGCAACTGTTCCTGAAGGCATTTTGAACATTCTCAAAAAGCTCACTAGATTCAAAATCTATTTCTATGGGACTATGTATTAATCCCCCTGAAAAGTTTTCGCCGTTAGATATATGAACGCGATAAGTATCCCAGTCCGTGTTTCTAGGATGACGGGATTGTTCCTCCCCCGTCGGACAGTAGTCTATATCAAACCGTATATGTTGGTGATCTGACATACATAGATATCTCGTTAGATACATGCCAATTGTTTATAGCATGTGCAATATTGTTGCTACTTAAGGTGAGATCAAGGACTTCCTGTCTAGTAACATTCCTAAAGGTGGGCTTATTGCCCCTGTTCAGTATATATATGTTATTTCTACAGATGAATTCTAGTAAACACTCATCTCGTTTGTTGGTGTCAGTACTTCCCCAATCAGTGTGGTGTGCGTTTGGCGTCACAGCATATCAGCATGCCTAAGTTCCTTTTTTGGCAATATGCTGCCAGCTTGGAAACCTCTACCGTAGGCGCATGATCGACCTCACCCGGCAGGTAGGCAGAAGCTAGAACGATCTCACGTTCCCCTGCCACTGATGGAACATTTGCCCGAATTGCCACTAGATCGCCATCTATGAATTCTGAAATAAGAAAGTAGTTTAAATTATTCCTGACGAATATGGCTGCTCTGGGCCTCGTCACTTTATTGTTGTATGTAAGCTTACCTTGGCTGTTTCGAAGCCCTTTAATGACCCCTGAGTTTACCCAAGGTTCTTGGATAAAACAAATATCCAGTACGTATGTAGTGAACCTGCGGCATAGCACGTCTGACGCTGCCTTGGCGTGATGCAGGCACTTTAGCTGCCTGTTGGTTTTATTCTTTTTGATGTGGGCTGTTGAGGTTAGCATTAATGCTTGTCCTCACGCTTGGCCATTTTTTTCCCACGATTGGAGCCCAGGAGAACTGTTCTTTCGCCAGATTCGCTGTACCCCTTACCTGGCCTGTTGACATTCACTCTATGCCACCCGTATCTGTTGATCCT
Source organism: Linnaemya tessellans (assembly GCA_951800035.1). Classification (NCBI taxonomy): domain Eukaryota; kingdom Metazoa; phylum Arthropoda; class Insecta; order Diptera; family Tachinidae; genus Linnaemya; species Linnaemya tessellans. Next base: position 78,364,110 of record OX637533.1, on the reverse strand, counting down.
TTTTGCAGTGTTGGGCCCATTCGCTGAAGAAGTAGTACTCTTCACCGAACTGGTTGGTTTTCCCGGTGACAAAACAGGGTCTTTGGAGTCCCCTTTTTGGCCGAGTACTGTCTTCGTCGGCGTATCGGGCTTGCTTGGTACCTTTGAGCAGGACGGTTTATCGTCAGGAATGACAGGAACTTTCCTGTCCTGCTTCCTTGAATTGGCCTGTCCGGTCTTGCTACCAAGTTTTGCCCTATTGGGTACGACGTTCAATGCCTTTGCTGGTTAACGTCTAGCAGGCTTTGTTTGAACTGGTCCGTACCCAAATGTTACGCTATGTCACTTTGTTTTCAGTAATAAGGCTTATTTTGGGTCGATTGCGAAGGTAAGTTCAGCTTTACTTCCCTTGCTGACCCTGTTCAGAACCTTCCAGTACTGCACTGAGAGATCTTCATTTTGTCCTTCTATTACTGACAGGATTCTCGTTGTGGGAGTTTCAGGCTTTTCTGGGAATTGTCCAACGTACACTTTCGAGCGTGGAGCCTCTTCTTCCGATATCACCTTCAGGGTCGCATTGCTCCATAACTTTGGCGAGGGAACATGTTCCCTCATCCATTTCGCAGATTGCTCCCCTTTACAGTTGAAAATCAGCCAGCCCGTTTGAAACGTACAGCCTACAAATTACGGTTTTGAAAAGCCCATCTTTAGCTCCAGAATCTTATCCAGGACTGCCGTTTAAATTATATTTAGCTTTTCGTCTGACCACATGGAACCTGGGAAGTCAGAAGGGATAACTCCCAACCTGACAGCCTCCCCGTAAGAAGGACGATCAGTTTGCGTGTCCTTCGCATTCTCGGAGTATCTCAAGCTATTGGCTACTTGAGAGCCACACGCAAGAGACCCCGTCGCCTGTTCTGGGGGGTTTGACTTTTCAGGAGTTTACCCATCTGATCGAGCTCTCTTCCTAGCAATTTTGAGGTCGGGATGTTTACTGCGTACTTCCTTGAAGGGTTTTAGGCATAGATCTCTTGCCTCCTCGCCCTGCATGCCTTGCGATAGGTACAGCCACACAGTTTTGGCTGTACCCTTTCTCGCCTGGCTAAAGATACTCTGGATTTTGAGGGTTGCGTGCTAGGCTGCGATTCCAAAAGCGCATTCTCTTCATCCGTTGGGACTGTTACCACACTTGTAGCAGTATCCAAATCCACTACCATTACGGTATCGTCTGTAATGTTAGTGGTCTTCTGTGAGCCCCCCACATTTGTTCTATTGTCCATAGGGACATCGTTAATTGTTAATTCTTTATTTTCATCCATATTTTTGGTTTTGTGAAAGGAGGTAAAATCAATATAACAACCAGCAGCGCCCCTTGCTGATTGCAGGCATATATTACAACCGAATTACGCCTCAGTCCGGAGGACACCGTTATAAGACACACTAACGTAGTGCCATTCATACCATGGACACGGTATGTGTAACACCCAGTATTACGAGCGTCCACTCTAGATCCGCTATGTTCTGCCAAAAACTGGGGCACCTCCGGTAGGGTATGGTTTTGCACGCATAGACGGTCATTGGATACTGAAGAGGCTAACGCATGTTCCGTAAACTAGCTAAGTTGCGCATTCAGATCCCTGCATTGATATACACTGCTTGCCCCAACGACTTTATATGTATAACAAAGTGACGTCGTCTGGTAACTTCGCGAAGTATCTGGTCATGGCTGTTGTTGGTTGTGCTTTACTTAAATATAGCTACATACATGTGTTTGTATATATGTATGACTAGGGTGCACCTTATTTAAAAAAAGCGAAATAGCACCTTAACTCCCTTCATAAATGTTCTCCGTAACAGAAAAGTATGTTATACAAAATTTTAGGTAGATTGCATCAGGGGAAGGCGTGCCGCATCCACCCACAAATTGTAAAAATTTTATAAATTGTTATAAAATAACCGTTAATGTATTTTCAAGATTCACTAAACTTATAAAAAAGGAATAAGTAGTTTAATTTAGTTTTTACCAACTTTTTTATTACACTTTAACATTCATACAAAATTATTTATTTTTTGACTTTAATTTCGTACTTAAATATATTAATTTAAGTTATTTAATAAAACCGATTTGTTTGCATTTGGATATTGTTTCCTATAATCAGCTACAATTTGCATTATGAACTGTTTCTCCTCTTCATCACGCGACAAAACTTGATAGTATTCTTCCATAAGCTTTACAGCCCTTTCTGCAGTATCACTGACCACCTTCAATTTACCAACCATTTCCAAGCCAATTTTATACGATTTATCGTTTTCCTATTCCCTAGGATCTTTCTTCAAAAAATCCGTTGGGATACAATATCGGTTGAAAAAATTTAGTTTTTTGCGAGATAAAATCTTCAATATTTTTATTAACGTACTGTTCTATGTAATGAGGAAGAATTGTAATTTTTTTGTTGTCTCTTCATGGGCTCGATCTAGTGCTGCCATCATGAGTCGTTTTGACTTGTTTGAAATTTGAGTATCATAAAATGAAAGCGCTACTATTTCTGGCGATAGGTACCATATATGATTGCAGAATTTTCGAATTAACTCCCGAATTAAATTTTCATCAAATAAATTGTAAAGATATAAACTTTTTGGCAATGTCAAATCTTGGTTAGGAGCTTCTGCGGCAATGGCAGCTTTGATCCAAACTTTTAAATATATTTTTATAATAAAAACACATATATCTCTAATTCCATTTAACTCACAGTCAGCCAAAATGAACTGGTTCCGAAATAAGTAAATGTTTAAACTATATATTGCTTTGGACATCCAACGAGCATGGTGGAACGCTCCAGGCATTCGAAATGAAAAATTTGGAAGTGACCCGCCTACGAAAATTACCGCCAATTGGAGAAGCTCTATGTAATCTTGCCGTGGTTGCATATCTTTTAAACTCTTTAATGTAAACTCTTCTATCTCCCTTGTATACCCAATAACATTTTTCACATGTAAGTCTTCAACTCCAGACTTAAAATTACTTTTGTGTATTTTAGTCCAGGCATCTCTAAATCTATGAAATATTTTGACACTAGGACCCAAAGATGTTGATATTTTTGCATCAAATACACTCCGTAAAAGTATTTCAAATATGTGATGACGACATGGATAATACAGAAGATCTTTGTTTAGTGTTTGTTCTAAAAGCACACATGCCCCTTGTATTCGTCCTGTGTTTGATGCGGTGGTATCGCAGCACAAGGCTTCCACCTTTTCATCGAGATCCCATTCTTTGAGTAAGTCAAAGAAAGCGGTTGCTTGCTGTCTTCCCGTACCTGAAGTTATCGCTGGGATGCCGAGTAGCTGATCTGTTCCATTAAAAGATACAACTACAGACAGACGATCGACGTGTTCACTACCCATCAATGATGGCAACATTTTACCATCCCAATGAACAGTCACCGCCTTAATTTCTTTGTTTTTAAATGTTTCGCGGATTCTTTTTCCTGCATCAAATCGAAACTTTGTACGCGATCGGCGAATTGAAGTGCAATTTATAATTAAATCGCTAACGTTATATTGCAATGCTTGCGCAGTTGCTATAAGGATTCGAACGGCGTCACGGTCACTTACTTTACACCTATCTAATACTGACACAAGCTTTGGTGTGATAAAATTATGTCTACCTCGTTTTTTTCTTGAAGTACTAGGACCTACTTCATATGCTGACTCTGGAATTTGTTGCACTTCACAATCTTCAATAGTATTTTCATCACTTGATTGCCATTGGACGGCTTCACATTGATCTATAAAATTTTATAACAAATATTGCAGAATAATATAATAGATTCAAACTGAGGACTTGCAAGTGAAGACATGACTGAAATCGCACTACACGTTCAATATTTACCTTGCAATACGACTGTATGTTTCTCGTCGAAACGTTGTTTTTTCTCTTCCCTAAGCGATTTTGCCTTTTTTTCGCCAAGTTGTAGTCACAACCTTTCACTGCACCAGGTCTTCCCTGTTTTCTTTGATTTGTTAAAAAAAGCTTATCTTCTGCCAGAGTGATAATATCCAATGCATCGGCATGTGCGACATCAAACATATCATCAAATTTATTTACGAAGTCCTTTTCGCGTTTTTCCTGGAGTAATGTCCGGCGTTTCGAACTTTTTGCAAGTTTCCCATTCTAAATACAAACCTTCAACTTTTGAGACACATTTGTCAAAAGCTCTAAGTTGTATTCGTGCTTTGTTCCATAAAACTTCTACCTCTTTCACTACAAGGGAAGCACTAGCACGCAAGTCTAGTTTTACTTTTCGCATATTGTAAAATAAAACACGCAAAACTTGACCATTTGAAGGCAATTTGGCACCGATTATTTGGCAGGTATCATAGCCGAGAAGGTACAACTGCTCCTGTCGTCTTGTGTTCATATTTATTTTTGATATTATTTTAAAAACTTGATTGTTTTATCGCTTTATATCTTTTAATAACACTTATTTTTCACTTGTGTATGTACTTACGCCCATTCGATACAAATATTTTTTAATTGAAGTGCGTTTGCTTTTATTCGGGAATTCACCGTTTTGTTTAGCAATTGAAGCGATACTACACAACTATGCGTTATTGAACTTCAAAAGATGCCGGACTTAACTGACCACATATTTTTCAGTTGTTGTCTGAGCTCACAAACGATATATTACATTTGCTGTTAAAATCACGATATTCTTAAAATCATAATACATATTTTTAAAGTATTGCTAAACATTTTTCCTCATTATTATTAATTTGTAAACGGAAAAAGATTCAGGTCGAATAAATTAATTATAGTTTATATCAAATTTCCAGTGTTTTATTAAATGACCCGCAAATTAACATCTTAACTTGTTTCATATGAATTTAGCATATATAGCCAACTTGTGGGCGGATGCGGCACGCCTTCCTGTATTACAATCGGCTTATAATTTTACACAATGCATTTTTTTAATATGTAGAACATTCTTGGGTGGAGTTACGATCTAATCTGTTAAAACAAAATTGTCCCATACATATAAGGCGCACCCTAATGTATGACAATGCTGGCTTGTGTGTTTTGCTTATTGTAACAATATATGGTTGTATGTATGAGTTTTCTGTGTGCTGTGTAGTTGTGTTTCTTCTTGTGCTATGTGCGTATGCCGCTGTGTATAGTTGTGTACATGTTTAGCTTCTATTAGCAGCGAATACTTGCGTACAAGATCATTAAGAATAACATCATCAGCTCTTACCATTGATGTGGGTAGGTTGTTATCTGTTGTATCCGGAATATTCCATTTCCGTTAATTTTAATATTATCTGCATTGTGTTGACCAGGGCTGCAACATTTTGACAACTAGAGATGAGTTGGTAGTCCTGCCAAGTTCACATAGCCTTATTGTCGTTATATTTGAATCTATTTTTAAACTTTTTAACAATATTGTCATACTTTCATAATCAATGTTGCATTTGTATATTTTCAAGAAGTCTTTGCCGAGTATACCATCGGATGGAATTCTAAAATCATCATTTACCACGTGTAGTGTTTGAGGAATAAATTGACTTTGAGCAATAAGGTTTGTACGGATTGTACCGAGGGTTGAAATGGACTGCGTTGTTACACCTGTAATATTTATTATTTGATCCTGGTTAATTTTGACATACAGTCCCTGGCCAAATTATTAGACGCACTGCAATATTTCATGTAATATATTAGTGCACCGTTTTATTATTTTAAATTGATTAGCTTTTTATTTTTATATTATCCAATCAATTAACGATTTATTGAACATAAATAAAACAGCATTAATTTTAAAAAGCATAAATTTATTAAGTTTTAAAGAAAAGTGAAACTTAATGTTAGTAAAAGTCAATATTTAGTTGAGCCACCTTTAGCCGCTATCAAAGCTTTAATTCTGCGTGGCATGCTATCAATACAAGACTGTAGTGTCTCCAGCATTTGAGGATGATGATTCCACACCTAAATAATATGTTCTAGGAGTTGGGTTATGCTGGTAATCACATCTTTAGGCACTTCCCTTTTCATCACCACCCACACATTTTCAATGGGGTTCATATCAGGGATATTACCCGGCCAAACAAACAGACCGAAAACAGTAACAGATCGAGAAGTGTAGCAGGGAGCTCCGTCTTGCGTGAAAGCGAATGGTTCTCCATTTGGAAAATAAAAACTCTTAAGAAACATAACATTACAAAAAAATAAATAAAAATACAGTGCGTCTAATAAATTGGCCAGGGACTGTATAGGCAGGATATTTTTATTAAGGAGATATCCGCTTCTGAATCGACCAAAAAACTACTATATTTATTTGCTCCTGTGCATTTTACATTGATATAATCGGAAAAATTTAAATTTAGTCTACATACGTATTTAGTTAGTACGTGTATTTTACTACTTCCCAAAATATCTCCCGCTGAGGGACCTCTGCGTTTAAAGGCAGATTATTTTGCCTGTAGTTATTGTTGTTGCTCTTATTTTGTCTGTAGTTGTTGTTGCTGTTATTTTGCCTGTAATTGTTGCTGTTAATTGTTGGTGCTATTAAGCTGGTTTTGTCCACGGTTGGGTGTATTATTGTTTCTATAATTATTATTATAATCAGAGTACGAAGAATGCTCGAATTGATTTCTCTCGCATACGAATTTAATTAGAACGAATTTTATTTTTCCTACTGTAAAGAATTTTTCTTTTTTATTCGCGAATTTTATAAATAGAATTCGCTAGAGAAATTTATTTTTAGTTATTGTTGGCGGAATCTTTTTCGGACCATCTCCGACAAGGGGTAGTGATCCATTCGACGTTGAAGTGCAAAGGGGTATCTCTACATTGGATAGGTCGACACCTATGACGATATTCGGAGAGACTATGACAGCTGACGGGGAAATTGTACGTGTGGGCATCGGTAATATTGGATTCGTCAATGCTCAGGCAGTTGGCTGCGCTCTAAGGCGGAGATCGAGTAAGAAGTCCAGTGGTTTCGACAGCATACCGGACTTTGTACTGAAAAGGACGCACACCACTGCATGGCGTTTTCTTGCAGTAATTTTTAAACATTGCTTGAATATTAGTTATTTTCCCAGGGCGTGGAGGATGGCATTGGTTGTACCGATACCGAAACGGCGATGTGATCCTTCTGAGAGTGGCAGCTACAGACCGATATCACTTTTGTCGGCCTTTGCAAAACTATTTGAATCATTCATATTGGCGGCATTTAATTGCACAATTGATGAGAAGAATATTGTAAAGGACTTTCAATTTGGATTTCGACGTGGACTGTCAACATCACATGCACTTATGGTGCTGACTGACTATGTTGCCAGAGGACTTAACAAAATGTATGGGACGACTGTAGTAAGTTTAGATTTTGCAAAGGCCCTGTAGGTACAGGGCTTATTACTGGGTCCAGTGCTGTACAACTTGTACGTATCTGACATACCACAGCCACCTGATGGTGACCCTATTATAATATATGCCGATGATATACTTCATGCAACTTCTGGTGCCAGGGCCAGCAATGTTAATAGACGGTTGGGGGATTATCTTAATCTACTCACGGACTATTTTGCTAAGTGGAGGCTTAATCTGAACTTGGGCAAAACAGTTGCTATGGCATTTAAAGGTATATATAGGTATATTTATCCTAATTGGAGATCGTACGTTCCGCAATTGAGGATAGGTGGGACTTTGATTGGGACTTCGGACAAGATTAGGTATTTGGGAGTTATATTTCATGAGAAGTTTGAGTATTATCGCCACGTGGACAATACTTTAGTTGGGGTGAAAAGGGCATACAACGCATATAGGGGTGTGCTTGGACGTAGAGGGGGCCTTGACCGTAGAATACACTTCTTGGTATACCGCCAGGTAGTTCGGCCTCTTATTTCCTATGCCTTTCCAGTCTGGTTTGGAATCTCTTCCTGCCAGGTGGAGATGCTTAGAAGGTGGGAGAGGCGAGTGCTGGTTGCTTGCCTGGGCCTTAGACCTGTGATTGGGTTCGATGGGACAGTTCGCAGGCCGTCGAACGAGAGTGTCTACGCACTAGCTGACTGTGAAAGGGTTGACGTCTTTATGACAAAGAATGCCATAAAATTTTTGGAGGGGATACGTTCACTCGACAACCTACTGGTGAGGAACTGTTTTCACAGGGTGAATGATCTGGAGGCTGTTCGGTTTCCCAAATACTTCACTCCTGCCGACTTGCTGACGTTAGACGGAGCTGGCCTCCTTTTTACCGGTGCAGACCTTCTGTTTTATCATAGGAGGATAGGTACGCTGAATATCGTTGACCAGGCCTACAGCACTGCTCAATAAACTCTATATCTATCTCTTTTGTAAATTCATTCTTTAATCTTTAGTTTATAAGCATTAATGTTCTAGTTTTAAGTTTATTATATAAGAAATTACAAAAGCGTCTCTTTTTAATCCCTTTTTGGAGAATATAACAAGAAATTGTCAAACTAATTTTAAGTAACAGTATGCACTTAGTTGCAAATATTTCTTTATTAGAAAATCTTAATAGTAGAATGTTCTTGTTTAATACCATAGTATGTAAGAAATAATATTAGATTAAGGATATGATAGTTTTAGCATTAGAACTACTGCAAATGTTAACATTTGTTTGGGATTCAATAAAGATGAAATGAATGAAAAAAAATATTTTTAATTATTCAAGTTTGTTTTCCTCTGGTGAATTTTATAAATAAAATTCATAAGGAAAAATATAAATACCTCTTATGAATTCTATTTATAAAATTCCCAAATATAATAAAATAAAATTCGCGATAGGAATAAGAATGGAAAATACAGAAAAGAATATTTTTGGAATAGTCTTCTTGTGTATACATCAATTGTGAATATCACGAAGCAAATTTTTGCAAATCGAATTCACACGTATTCTTATTCTCTTTTATTTTATTCTTCTCTGAGTACAATTTTTTCTTATTTTACCCATACACAATGGGAGATATTCCGTACGTAGTATGAAATATTGTTTTATGTGAAAGAATAAAAAAGAAAATGCATTTTTCTATAGGAAAAAAAATAATTTTTCTATAGAAAAAACAGATGTTTAATAGAAAAAACGTTTTCGGTTTGACTTTTCCTTGCCTTATTAATTAAGTTAATATTGCATCGAAATTTATAAGAATTAACAGTTATAACGAAGCCAGAGTGAATATTAGAGAAGATAGGGGAGACTACAACTCACTCTTTACAGCAAATTTTTAAGATGCTGATATTTCTGAAAAATATATTGAAACTACAATGAATTCATTTTAGATAAAAACAATTCATTTAACATTACAAAAAAACATACAAATCTCCGCCTTACATGTACATTCCTCGCAGTTTCAGCGACAACTGAACCAAATTAATAGGTATGACCCATTGTGCTTTCTGTTTGACTCATTTATGTTAGTGTATAAGTGAGCAAAATGTTTCTGGTCATGTCTGGTATACATATGTTTTCATTGACAAAAGATGCATATGTATGTATTGCACGTATAGATGTGTTTACATCATTGGTGAGAGACTTTGCCCAGCAAACATAATGTCAAACACTTAAAATAAGTAAAAAAGACAGAGTTTTCGACAACTTATTAAGTGAATGTAATTTTAATTTTGAGAAAAAAAATATCGGGGACCGTAGATAGCAGTTATCAATATTAAAAAATAGAACAGTTACATTGAGAAAAAACAAAAATAAATCTTTTTAAACCAGTTTTTTATGTATCATTCCTCATTATAATTTTTAAAATCACTATGAAAATTTTAAATTAAACATTCCATGTTAATAATTGCTTGACAATTGCGAATTAGTAAAATATTTTTTAAGTTCAAAGAAGTTATTTTATTTTGCTGCTTAGAACAAACATTTTTCATGTTTGAAAAAATTTGTTCACATAAGTAAGTAGTGGAAAAAAATTATATATATATTTTAAATAAATTTTTTTGAGCTGGGGACATATTGCAACATCTAAATTTTTCCAAAATCCGGACTATTAATTTTATCGAAATCTTTTACTTCAGATCTAATTCAATTTCGACTTTAACTTTCGTGTTCAATTGTAATTGAATCGCTTGTGTTTGCTATGCTTCGTCCAACAAGAAACAACAACAATGCTTAATAAATTTCTGACATAAAACGACAATGGCCATCCGCATGTGTTCTCATCGCTTGCTCAACGACGACTGAATGAAAATTTTTATAAGAGCATAACATATGTGTGTAAATTTTTTAAACAATTGTTCTATGGGCTGAACACCACTGGTTTACATCATAGATGCCCAAGGTAGTAGTATTGGTGAGAGTGACGAAATAACACTGGAAGAAAACAATTTGCTATTCATTTTATTTAGTCGTCAACGAGGTTGCGACGAAAACACATGTGTGCCGGGTGTTGTCATTTTTTCTGTTTCTTTGTTTAACAAAAGGGAAATGTAAATTAATGAATGTAGATATTTTAGTAATACTCTTGATGAATGTATTTATTTTAGTAATACTCTTGATGAATGTATTGATATATATTTACATACATATATATATATATATATATATATATATATATATATATATATATATATATATATATTTATATATATATATATATATATATATATATATCTATAATACATACAGATATATTTTATATATGCGGACTTCTGGATAGTATGTTATATTTTCGTTGACGACAACGAACTATAATTTGCCGGTTACATTGCCATAAAATGTTTCAACAGAATATATTGACTCGAAAACATTGTAATCTGAATCAACGCATCGAATGCAGATTACAAGTTGACAAAGGTCATTAATATCGGTGCTCTCATCAATACAGAATGAAAAAAATTCGCAATTTTTTAATTTTTCCCTTAATGCCGATTCCACAATCGCACCCAAATAAAGACAACGCCGGGTTATACTATTGCGGGACAAAGGTAATTTTTCAATAAAATTAGTTTTATAATGAAGTTTTCCAAAAACTTTACTCAATATATTTTTGACAAATGACCCATCTGGAAATGGGCTTCCCTTTTTTACAATATCTAAACTTATTAAGTTAGATAAACCCATTTTTAAATTCTCCTCCACCATATCTTCATTATTTTCTTTAGATTTATTTACCCATTCCTTCAACTTTTCAATAAAAATGTTCTTATAAATTTTAAATTGTTTTTCTTTTTCTTCCCCCTGCAAATAATTCATGTCTTTGTGAACATCTTCAAAATGTTTTTTTAAATTATATTTCTTAGTTTTTTTAAATGTCTTATGACAAATAAGACATTGCATGTCATCAAAAGCATTTTGTAACATAAAATACTTTTCGGCTGACATCATTAATATATCGCAATAATTTCAATTTATGTGTTCACTGACAGCAGTCTCTCTGACGATTAAAATTTAAAATAAGACACAGAAGTTCTGCAAGTGTAGTTTGTCTCTCCCACTCAACATGCTGATTGACGATCAAACAAAAGAGCGTAATAATACGTGTGTGTTTAATTTGCTGATATCAGCCACTACTGGGCATCTATGGTTTACATATGCTGTGTTACTGTTTTTTGATAGTTATGTATTTATGTTTATGTATATTTTGTTTTATGAAGTATAAAAAAAGTAGTTACATACATATGTACATAGATTTTTTTAGTATTAGTATAATATTTAAAATCGTACATGTTGTGTTCTTGGTTTTGGTTGCTGTTGTTAAAATTAGTAATTGTGTTTTGAAAGTATGGTATGTATGGATGTATGTACGTAGGTATTTGTAATTGCATTGGGATGAGTGAGATATTCATACGAATATTTTTATTTACATATACATATATACATACAAGGCTTAAATTTACCTTTGAAAGTGTTTTTTTGGTAACAATTACAAGAAGTGCCAATAAGCATCGATTGAAAGACAATAATAGTGTATGTGCGTATGGACATTAGGGGTGTACTTTACTGTACGCAGAAGTTTTTATAATAACTACCTACTATGAAACATTTTTATAAAATATTTTGCATACATATGGATAACTCCATGTCAAATCGACCAGTACGATATATCGCCACGACACCTTTCTATTTTGATTAATTTAAATATGCTAGCGAATAAAAAATTTTACGGCTTTAAAATGTACACGAATAAAAAAATTTTATTTAATATGTACATAAACATGAAAATTATAGTGTGTTGAATGTAGATTTTGATTAACGTACAGCAGGCATATGAAGAAGAATAAAAGAAGAACACGTGTAATGTTACTTTTTGCAATTGTAGAATAATGATATGTTGAATTATAGTAAAATTTTGGTATTGGTTACATGTCGAATGCGCTAATTTAGTCTCAGGGTTTAATACATTGAAACGATTCAACGTCCATTGGTAATAGGACAACTTTATAGTATTATTTAACTACATATGTATATTAATATTACTATATATTAAAATATTAATATTATTAATATTTTAAAATTTATTTTAATTTAACTTTCTTAGTAAAATCTTAACATGACCATGGGCAGTACAACGTACCTTATATTATTATAAATTATTACTATGACTTTGACAGCTTTGGGCATCTGGCATATAAATATATTTATATTAAAGGTAATACAATATGAATTTTTTTATTTGACACATTGTTGTCACAATACTATTATATATAAATGAAATTGATTTGTTGGTGGTTAAGCAATGTCTATATGCATTTCATTGGTGCTTTACCAAATCATCAGTAGACCTTAACCACAGTTTTGAAAAGTAAAAACCTCTTATCTTATGCATATAATTCCGAAAACCATCTGAGAATTCACAATTTGTAAATTACAAACTATTTTCAAAAATCACAACAGAATAAGCTCATTATACAATCAGAAATCCATTAGATAACAAGAAAATTATTTATAAGGCAAAATGGAAAATTAAATCTAAATTAAACTGTTATGAAATTTTTTATTTGACACATTGTTGTCACAATACATGAAATTTATTTGATGGTGATTTGGTAAAGTATAAAATATCCCTAATTCAATTATATTTTTGTTCTCAAAAAGTTACTTGGCACGGGATTTAAAGTGTTAGCTCCTTTGGGATAACAATTTAATTTATATAACTCATATATTGCATTCTAAATATCTCCGTTTATTGCAACAATATTGACATGATGAAGTCCATACTGCTCAGCTATCGCCACTAAAGAGATTGCATAATGTTTACAATCATAAACAATTTTAAAGCTAATAAATACATTTATCATTCCTGCCTTCATTAATTGGAAAAGAAAAACCTGCAGCTGCATATAAATGGCTTAATTACTTTTTATCAGTTCCTCAGAAGTAGAAAAGTAAAAACTGTTATTTCGAATCTTTTGTTCGTCTCTGAGAATGATCTTATGGGTAATGTTTTGGCAGTTGTTTCACAGTTTTTCCGTTTTTTCTGTGGTTTACCACTTTATTAGGTGTCATAAAAATATTTTGTTGAAACATTGCGAAATGGCAGGCCAAATAACATTCATACCTGCATACATATGTATGTATATACATAATATATATTGAATATTTTTTATGACTGCATTTTTTCATACACATGTATGTATTCACTTCTGATTAATTTTACTATATTTTTTATATTCGTATTGTTTCTGAGAAATGCTAAAGATATTAACCTGAATAAATTATTTCGAAAACAGTAAAGAATGCAATTTTAAGCATAGGTATTACCTATAGTAAAAAAATTATGTTATTATTCAAATACCTATGCACTTAAAATAACATAATTTATCCAAAAACTGTGTTAAGGGAGATACTTATTTGTATCATATAGACAGGGTTAAAGACTTTAAAATTAATAAAAGAAATCACCTCAGAAATTTTAAAACTTGTTCTTCAAAGAAACGGGCCATCCCTAATACATGTACATAATATATGCACGTACATACATATATGCACGAACATCCAAACACATTCGCTTAAAGCGGCATGGTCACACATCAAACTGATGCTTCAAACTTGTGTATGTGTTGGTAAAATTCAGTTTGAGAGTGAAAATCTAAATTGTTTTGATATTCTTCAAACTCACATCAAACCATACGTGTGAGTTTTTTTCACTAACACTATCAAAGAAAGGCAGTGTTTGAAGCGTCAGTTTGATGTGTGGCCATGCCGCTTAAAGCATGGTATAATAAAACAAGGTACTGCCACTGTGAGCTATTAAATTTAAAATAATTTTCTGACAATTTTAAGGATTCTGACATTCCCATAAAAATTAAGTTACCATATTATTTTAAGTTACCCGTTTTTTTTCTTTTGATTTGAGTTGTTAAAATTTTTAATTGCATCGATGTCATAATTAACAATAATTAAAATCCGTTTGCCAATTAATTTATTATAAAAATCTTGTCGTGAACCTTGAATAAACATATTTTTTGTTAAATTGTCTTATTGATCAATGTAATGGTTTCAACAAGCAACACAATGACTTTTTATTTCTTGTGGAAATGCATAGGAATTGGGATTTTTTATAGTTTTCTATATTCTTTACATTTTATATAGCTTTTATTAAATTATTTTAACAAAATATTGCAAAATGTTTATGTTCAAAACCTCAAAATGAAATTTTTCTCTGTCAATATGCAAAAACGATTCACAATGAGATTTTGAGCGGGAGATTCTATCTATGTTGTACGTTCAATATGATTAAATTGAAAATGAGGTAATACAATGAAATATGTTAAAAGAGAGGGGATAAAATAATAGTTAAATACCATGGTATAATATATTATAATGGTGGTTTGTCCGTAATCTCATGAAAATGTGGCTTGGTACTAAAAAGGCCATTATTTTGGAAATTGTTGAACTGGACACTTTGAAATTTAAATAAGTTAGAGATCAATGAATGAAGTTTAGTATATACAATTTAATTAACGAAATTGCTAGACAAATGGAAAAACTTATATACATATATATGAAATTTTTAATTGACATATTGTTGTCACAATACTATTTTAAATGAAATTTATTTGTTGGTGGTCAAGCAATGTCTATATGCGTTTCATTGGTGCTTTACCAAATCATGGTTAAAGTCTACTGATGATTTGGTAAAGCACCAATGAAATGCATATAGACATTGCTTGACCACCAACAAATAAATTTCATTTAAAATACATATACATATATATATATACTATATATATATATATATATATATATATATATATATATATATATATATATATATATATATGTATATATATATATGTATATATATATATATATATATATATATATATATGTATATATATATATATATATATATATATACATATATATATATGTATATATATATATATATATATATATATATATGTATATATATATATATATATATATATATATATATATATATATGTATATATACATGTATATATATATATATATATATATATATATATATATATATATATATATGTGTATATATATATATATATATATATATATATATATATATGTATATATGTATATATACCTATATATATTTATATACATATATATATATATATATATATATTTTTTTTTTTTTTTTTTTATGGACGTAATGATAGCAACTATCAATAGTGGCCCCACGACAACTTCACTAGCACCACCCTGGGACAGCTTTGGCATTTCATCAGGGTGGGTAGTATTATCAGTATTATTCCTACGTCTTCCTTAGTTCCTAGGTAAGGAGGTTCGGAACTGATGCGCATATTTAATCGTCAGTAGCTAACGAATCCTAAGACGTACTAACTCTCCTACGAATCTGTGCTAATCTGCGAAGTTCTATTAGAACAAGCTGTACAAAACTACACACTCTGGTCCAATTCAATAAGGATTCCAGCATGGTCGGAATAATATTCTCCGGGCTGATCGTACGCCCCAAGCCTTCCTCTAAATACGACCTCCAGTTGCTGAATCGTGAGCAGACAAAGACGACATGCTCAGCATCCTCAACCACATTCCCACCACAGTGTGGACAGAACGGAGAGTCGTCGTGCTTAAAACGAAATAGATATGACCTAAAGCAACCATGTCCAGACAAGAACTGTGTTAGGTAATAGTTCAGATCACCATGTTTCCTAGTCAGCCATAATCTGATGTCGGGTATTAATGAATAAGTCCATCTTCCCTTTTCAGTGGTTGACCACCGTTCTTGCCATTTTTGCATACATAAATCAGAGTTATCCCTATTCATGATTTCTAAATCGATAGGGATCATACCCGCAATGATAAAAGCCGCCTCGTCCGACACTGTCCGAAATGCACTACATACTCTTAAAGCAGCTAGCCTATACACAGGGCATACCAGCCCCACATATGTGGAATATCTAAGTGAGTCTGACCATACCGGGTGTGCATATAGGATAATGCTCCTTACTACTCCAGCGAGCAGTTTCCTCTGAAGATACTTTGGCCCTCTCGTGTTTGGCATGATCCGAGATAGCGCCAAACAGGTCCCTGATGCTTTGGATGCTATATATCGCAAGTGCTCGCGAAAAGATAGCCGTGTGTCAATCATCACACCCAGATATTTCAGAAATGCCTTTGATTCTATGGAACAGGTGCCAACATTGAGGGTAATAGTTTCCCTAGCCTTACGACTACTAATCAAAACCGCTTCGGTTTTATGATCAGCTAGAGTCAATCCCATTGCAGTGATCCAGGACTTTACTAATTGTACGCTGGCATTTGCAATGGTTTCTGCCTCCAGCAATTCCTTAGCTTCACACACCAGCGCTATATCGTCTGCGAATCCCACAATCTGCACTCTCTCAGGTAACCTCAACCTTAGTACTCCATCGTACATTACGTTCCACAACAATGGTCCAAGTATCGATCCTTGGGGAACACCACCACTAATCCTACGTTTCCTTATACCCGCATCTGTACTATAGATCAATTCCCTATACCGGAAATAATCCTGCACTATCCCTATCAGATATTCTGGGATGTCCAATCGAGTTAGAGCATCAACAATATGCACCCAGCTCGCTGTGTTGAACGCGTTCTTCACATCCAGCGTCACAACTACACAGTACTCCTTTGTGCCATTCCTCCAACTCCTGCCATAGATAGTCCGTGCAGCAGTTTCTACTACCACGTTTATAGCATCCACTGTTGACCTCGCCCTCCTGAAGCCAAATTGGTTGTCTGATAGACCATTTCTGTCATCAACGCAATTCCCAAGTCTTCGGCAGATCACACCCTCTAGCAACTTCCCACATGTATCTATCATACACAGTGGCCGATAAGATGAGGGATCATCTAGGGGTTTATTGGCTTTTGGTATTAATACCAACTTCTGCCTCTTCCATCTTGTTGGAAAAATTCCCCTACCTAAGCATGTATTCACCATTCTTAAGAACTGCTCGGGACAAAGCCTGACGGCCTCCTTTAATACTATATTTGGAATGCAGTCGAGTCCAGGTGCCTTCTTGTCTCTAAACCTAGAGACAACGTCCTCAATCTCAGCTATTGTAACCGGGGGAAAATTTAATGTCCCAATTGGAGGGTTGTGCTCCCAAGGTGGTGCGTCCTGCTGGGGAAAGAGATGGTCTACAATTTCCTCCAGGATTGGCCCCTCACTCGGTTGCAACGGGGTCAGGCATTTAAGTTTTTTGGTGACCAGCTTATATGCGAGACCCCAAGGATTATCATCCACCTCATCACAGATATTAAGAAAACACTGCCGCTTGCTCCTACGAATTGCATCCTTTAGGGCCTTCCTCCTATTCCTGTAATTCTCCTGGTATACGCTATTCTCTAACCTACCTCGAGTTCTTGTATACTGCCTTCTGGCACGTATACACTCCGCCCTCAAGCCGGCAATATCATCATTCCACCAATAAACCGGTGACCCCTTTACGGATCCTTTCCGCCTCACCATAGATGCATCGCACGACCGCGTGATATGGTTTACCAATTGTTCTGCCATATCCTCAGCTGAACCATTTAATTCCATACCTTCCATACAGATGGCAAAAATATCCTTATCAAAGGTATTCACTTTCCATCCCGACAAACCTTGTGCACGGGGAGTCACATGCCGTATATCATCCTGTATATCCATAATTATGGCACTGTGATCGCTGTGAGTATAAACATCAGATACTCTCCAGTTTACACGGTTTATAATGGTATCGCTGGCAAACGTAATATCAATAATTGAACCACCATTTCCTCCTCTAAATGTTTCCTCATCTCCAGAATTCAAGAGCACAACATTTAGCGCAGAAAGGGCCTCTAATAGCATCCTTCCCCTTGCATTTGTCAAGGGGCAGCCCCATTCAACAGCCCACGCGTTGAAATCCCCTGCTATTATAACAGGACTCCTGGCTGCAGCGTCCATCACTATGTTGTCTATAATAACACGAAAGTCATCAATAGAATACCTAGGAGGAACATAACAGCTGTACAAACATATGCCGGAAACAGTGGCCCGCGTGTACCCACATTGCGGTGATAACCTCTCCCTCAATATCAAAGAACCGGTAGTCCATATAGCTGCTGTATCTGTATCATCAGTAACCCAATTTGCAGATACAATCTTCTTATATGGCTCGCTGAGTACAGCAACGTCTACCTTTAAGTCTCGTACGGTTTGCCTAAGCAACTCCTGTGCTGCTTGGCAATGATTGAGATTTAGCTGTAATATGCGCATCCTGATTTTTAAGTAGTGTTTAACCCCTAAGCTTTTGTAGCGCCCTCTTGTAGTATATATATATATATATATATATATATATATATATATATATATATATATATATATATATATATATATATATATGTATATATATATATATATATATATATATATATATATATATATATATATATATATATATGTATATATATATATATATATATATATATATATATATATGTATATATATATATATATATATATATATATATACATATATATATATATATATATATATATATATATATATATATATAGATATGTATTACAGATTTTATTTAAAAATTTCCAAATAATGAAAATTATTTTTTATAATGTGGCAACGTCATATTCAATATGATGTAGAAAAATAAACTTCAAAAATCCTTATTAAAATTTAATAAAAGCAAGTGGCACTACCTTGTATTTATATACCTTGGCTTAAAGCCCTTATAAAAAGCTACCTATATACATATATGTGTGTATGTAAGTGCGCACTTATAATTGTCACTACTATTAATATTCAGCAACAAACAACACACTAAAGCAGTGATGTCAAATACGATTGTGTTGGTGAGATCACTCTTATCTCTTACATTCCCAGCGGGAGAAATGCGCGGTTGTGAGGCCTAATTAATGGCCTTTTCTAAGAGTATTCTTTTATTTACCACAAATATCTTCTAAATTTATATTGCAGTTTCGTAACAACAAAAAATTTTTTAGGTTTGCGGATTTTAATTTATTGCGTTGTTTTGAGCAAATGTATTTCAAATCGGAAAATATATGTTCGCAAAGGTATGTTGATGGGAAAAGCGACAAACATATAAAGAATTTTTTTTTAATACATGATATAAGCTAAATGCTTCGCTTTTCTTATTTCTAATACCTCTGAACGTCTTTAAAATATATTAAATATTTTTAATTTACAAACAAAGAGAAAAAAATCCGTTTCATGTACCCTAAAAAGTTCTAATTGTCCAACCGTAGAATAGTTTTTAGATATTTTTGGTTTTTAATACCAATTTATTTCTTCCTGATATATAAAGTAGGTATAATTCATCATAAAAATCAAATATAACATATATTATGGTTATTTTTATGAATTAGAAAATGTCGATATTCCAACCCTGAAATTGGATTTTTAATTTTTTTGTCTTTTAATACCAATTCAACTCTTCCCGAAGTATAAAAAAGATTTCATCCACAAAAAACCAAAATTAGGAACTTATATGGCTAATTTCGATTTTCCAACCCTGAAGCCGAATTTTTAGTTTTTAAAATTTTTAATACCAATTTAACTTTTAGCTAAGTATAAAATATGTTTAATTCACTGAAAAAAACCAAAATTGGGAATTTATGTGGGTACCAAATGTATGTACCAAAAATTTCGATATTACAACCCTGGAACCGAAATTTTAATATTTTCATACTAATTTAATTTTTTACTAAAATATAAAATAGGTTTACTTCAATGAAAACACAAAATTAGGAATTTATGTGGGTAATTTTATGTACCAAAAATATTTCGATTTTCCAACTCTAGAAGCGAATTTTTATTTTTTGCCAATGCAATTCTTAGTGAGGTGTAACATAGCTTTTCTTGACAAAAAAATTTAAATTTGTAAACGTTTTAGTCACTTTCATGTACCATAATATATTTCATTTGTCCAACCCTGGACTCGAAATTTTTTTTTAAGATTGTAAAATCAATTTTGTTCTTCCTGAATTAAAAAACAGTTTTATTTAGCGAAAACAACAACGTCAATTGCCTTTCTGGTTGTTTTTATGCAGAAAAGATATTTCAATTTCCCAACCCTGGAAACGAAATTTTTAATTTTTTTACCAATGCAGCTCTTAATGAAGCATGAAATAGTTTTATTTAAGAAAAACGTAATATTTGTAACCATTTTGGTCACTTTCACGTACCAAAAAATATTGCAGTTATCCAGCTCTGAAATCTAAATGTTAATTTTTTTTTTAATTTTTGATACCAATTTAGTTTTTAAAAAATAGTTTTAATTAGTAAAACGCCGACGTAGTTGTCTTTTTGGTTACTTTTATGTATAAAAAAAATTTAAATTTCCCAGCTCTCGATGCGAAATTTTTATTTTTTTCACCAATCCTAGTCTTCATTAGGTATAAAGTCGTTTTATTTAAGAAGAATATAAAATTTGCAACCATTTTGGTCACTTTCATGTACTACAATATATTCCATGTACCAAAAAAAGTTTAAACTTCCCAACCCTGGAAGTAAAATTGATTTTTTTTTACCGTGAGGTATAAAGTATTATTATTTAAGAAAACTTTAAAATTTTGAACCATTTTCGTCACCTTCATGAAATATAAAATATTGCACTTGTCCAACCCTGGATTAGAAATTGTGATTTTTGTGGAACCAATTTTGTTCTTCCTAAAATATAAAATAGTTTTGATTAGCAAAAAAGAACGTCAATTGCTCTTTTGGTTACTTTTATGTATAAAAAAAATTTCAATTTCCCAACCCTGGAAGCGATATTTAAATTGTTACATTTTTTTTTAATCAATGCAAATCTTCATGAGTAGTTTTGTTTAAAAAAAACTAAAGCTTTGTAACCAGTTTGGTTATTACATGTACTAAAAAATATTGCATGTACCAAGAAAAACTTTAATTTTCCCAATCCTGGAAGCGAAATTTTAATTTTGGTGTTTTATCAGTGCAATGCTTCATGAGGTATAAAGTAATTTTTTTAAACAAAAATTTAAAATTTGTTACCATTTTGGTCACTTTCATGTACTATTAATTATTGCACTTGTCCATCTCTGGATTCGAAATTTTATTTTTGAATTTTTGATACCAATTGTGTTCTTCCTAAATTATAAGACAGTTTTAGTTAGCAAAAAAAAAACAACATCAGTTGCCTGTTTGATTACTTTCACATATACAACAAATCAATTTCCCACCTCTGGAAGCAAAATTTGAATTAAAATTTTTTTTTGGCCAATGCAAATCTTCATGACGTATAAAGAGGGTTTGTTAAAGAAAAACTTTAAATTTTTAACAATGTTAGTTACTACATGTACTACAAAATACGGAATGGGCCGATAAAAAAGTTTTTATTTACCATCCCTGGAGAAAATTTTTTTATTTTTTAAGAGACCATTGAGACTTTCCAAGGCACGAAACAGGTTTAATTTACAAACATTAAAAAAAATAATGGATTCTTGGTATAAATTTTGCGTCGAGAAATAATTGTAAGCTTCCCAGCTCTGGAACCGTACTTCGGATCTCTCTGAATTTCAATACCTATCTATTCGAGCTAATTTCCAATCCAACGGTCCAAGAACGAAATCTCTAGCTTTTCTGGGGGCTTGGGAAAGCCGATTTTACATACAGACAGACGGAGAGAGGGACAGGCGGACATCACTCAATCGTCAACGCTATTCATAAGGATCCAGAATATATATACTTTATGGGGTCTCATATTGATATCGAAGAAATTACACACGGAATGACAAATCTATATATATACTTTCACTTTTTTGTGAAGGGTATAAAAATAAAATTCTCTTCGCTAATTCTATTTTTAAATTTGCGAAAACAAATTTTAAAACGAAAGAATAAAATAAAATTTTATTCGCGAGCAGAATTTTTTCCTACCCTGATTATGATATTATTCGAGACTCTTGAACTATTATTGCCCTGCCTATAGTTATTTCCTCTCGTAAAATTGTTAAACCGATTAGTATGACCTGAAAATCTTGGATTGTTACCTTGTGATTGGAATGCTAACGTCTTTCGTTTGTCTCAGCCGTTTCTCTACAACCAGTTTTGCTACTACGTGTTGATAGGGTCATTTAGGAGGCAAACGTTGTTGAAGCAATTATTGATTTGACTAGGGTCGATTTTGCATTTAAACGACAAACAGTAACCGTTTGCTCGATCACCATTTCGTGAGCTTTTTTCTTCGTTATTCCTTCTATAACGTGTGCATCTGTTAGCTCCTCTACTCCTCTACTTGTTTAACAAATAACTTGATAGTATACATTAAACAAACAGAAACAAGAATTTTCAATACATACATATTTTAGTACGAAATAAAAGAACTAAAATAATTTATTTGGGGTTGCCAACATCTCTACTTCTTTTAAAAAGATGATAATCTGGAGTCCAAGCAGGAGAACGCTTTCTACGACTAGATCTGCGAAGTCCAGATGACTCCTCAGCTTGAACATTCGGGGCTGTTGTGAAATGAGTGGGTGATGCTGAATCACGAACATTGAGAGTTGCACCTTCTGAAGATTCAGGTACGTTATTAAGATTTGAAGAAATGGGTGGCAACGAATTTTGAAGTGGACCTTGAGCTTGAGTATTCTGCAATTCACTTGCTGATGGTGTTTGTAGATCTTGGTGCGGTAAATTTACGACTTCGATATGTGAGTTTTTTCACTTACACTTGGAGTTTGTTGAGGGTATTCTAAATTGAAATAATCAAATACAACATGATGTGCTGGTGTATTTGTGCTATTAGCATAACGAGGTCTTAATTGATTGATGTGAGATCTGACTGCTCGAAATTCCGGAATATCTACAATTTCTATTTCATAATTAACATTTCCAAGCTTCTTTTTTATAATCCCAGGAAACCATTCACATTTATTTAGCTTGTATAATTTTGCGAAAAATTCTTGACCAATGTTATAGCTCTACAGCACTATTGCGTCTGTTAAATTGTTCCTCCATTCTTTGATTACGTTCCAATTGTGACTGTTTAGGTTCCTTAAGTAAGTCCAAATTAATCCTTAACTTTCTCCCCACGAACAATTCAGAAGACGATTTGCCATCAGTATTGGTATTTGGTGATGAGCGGTAATATTTTAGAAAAATGTGTAAACTCTCACTTGATGTTCCTGAGCCTTCTAGTTTTTTTAAAGCACGTTTTGAAGTGTCAACGAATTTCTCTGCCTGTCCATTAGATAGGGGGTAATAGGGAGCTGTAAATGTGTGCATGATTCCATTTTCTTTGCAAAATTTTGCAAACTGTTGACTGGAAAACTGAGTTCCATTATCACTCACTATTAGATCTGGATTCCCAAATAGTGACGTAAAATCACGTAGACAATTAATAATAACACTTGAGGAAATTGATTTAATTTCATAAATTTGAGGCCATTTAGAAAATGAGTCTACGATTACAAAATAATAAAAATTTCCAATTGGACCAGCGATATCAATGTGAATCCTTTCCATTGGACGTGTTGTTAATGGCCACGAACAAAATATTGTTTTAGGTAATGGTTTTGCTAGTGCTGCGCATTTAGTACAGCTTTGACCATACCGTTTTACTTCTTCATCCATGCAGGGCCAATAAACATAACTACGACCCAATGCCTTTGTTCTCTCAATACCAGGGTAACCTTTATGTAATTTATTACACAAGCATCGGATATACTTAAATTTTCTTTTCTCGAAAAATAACATTTTAATTCAGATGATTTATCGTTTGGCCACTTACCAGTTTGCAGATAATTGATGATGTTTTGAAGACTGGAATCTCTCTTCGTTGCAGTGCAAATCATATTATATGTTACTGGTAAAACATCTGTGATATCGGTAATTACCCTTTTGATGTCATCTTCGATTCGAATATTTGCAATAATGGTGTCCTCATTTGGTTTTGAGGTATTACCAACAAGACGTGATAAAATATCAGCAGCTCCGAATTCGTGTGTCGAAACATATTCTAAATTAAAATCATATGACATAAGAGTCAGAGCCCAGCGTTGGAGACGGTTTACAGAATGAGCTGGAATTCCCTTTTTATTAACGAAAATTCCAAATAATGGCTTATGGTTAGGTTGAAGAGTAAACTTACGATTAAATAAATATTTATGAAATTTTACCACAGCAAACACAAGAGCGAGTCCTTCTTTTTCAATCTGGGAGCAATTTTTTTCAGCTGGCGTAAGAGACCTGGATGCGTGATAAATTGTTTTTTCACTACCGTCTGCAAAAATATGCCAAATGTAAGCACCTAATCTAACGTTGGAAGCATACGCAGCTACTTTGATAGGAAGTTTTGGATCGAAGTGTATTAGCAACAATTCTGATGACAATAGCTCTTTAAAGCGATCAAAACTGCGTTGACAAGAGGAAGACCATTTCCATTTTGAGTTTTTCTTGAGTAAGTTGTCCAAGGGATCTCTTAGCTTTCTCATTTCGTGAATAAATTTACCATAATAGTTGATTGCTCCAAGAAAAGCTCTTAATTCGCTAATGTTTTGGGGAGGGTGGAATTTCCAAAATTTTTTAATTTAAAATTTATCTGGATAATTACCCTTGCTGTCGAAATGATAACTGAGGTAAGTACATGAATTTTTTAAAAATTTGCATTTTTCAAAATTGACGGTGATATTGTACTGTTTTAAACGGTCAAATACTTGTTTAACGGCTGATATGTTTTCCTCACGAGTTGGTGTGGCTACAAAAACATCATCGAGGTAAGGAAAAACACCTTTTATACCAGCGATCATTGACTCCATGCATTGCTGAAAAGCACCAGGGGCTGATCTGACACCAGGGGCTGATCTGACACCAGGGGCTAGGCGGTTAAAAGTATACAAGCCACGATGAGTATTTATGACAAGCAACTTCTTCGTGTCATCATCGACCTCAATTTGCATGAAGGCATTATTTAAATCAATAATTGAAAAGAAGAGCAATTATTAAAATTTATAAAAATTTCATCGGGAAGTGGCAATGGAAATGTGTGAGGTTCCAGCTGATAGTCACCACAAACACGTAAATCACCACCACTATAGGAGCGGCCCATTCAGAGAAATTTATAGGTGAAATGTTACCTTCATTTTCAAGTCTGCTGATTTTCTTGTCTAGAGGTTCTCGTGCTGCATAAGCCACTTGTCTTTTAGGACGAAAAACTGGAACAGCTTGTGGTTTAAGTTGTAGGTGAACTTTGAAATGAGTGCAATGTCCAATTTCATACCTAAAAACTTCTGAATATGTTGAACGTAGATGTTGTTCAGTAAATGAGTTGTTGACTTGAAGTTGGTTACATGTAGTATACACATCTTAAATTCCACAATTTAAATTGTTCCATCAAATCAGAACCAAAAATATTTAAACCAGGAAGAGACGATACTAAAATGTTGCAAGTTTGAGTTTGATCGTTGATAACCACTGCACTCTGAAATTGTCCAATAATGATGATTTCATTTGAAGACGCAACTCGTGGTTTGTGCTGAGAAATTTCAAGAGTTGGTTTACCAAATTTTCACCCAATTTTGCTCGGATATGATTGTGACATCCGAACCGGTATCATGTTGAAGACGAATGTTGACATTGTTGATTTGAATTGAAACAAATCGTCTATTTGTGCTGGTGGCAATTTTTGCATATACGTTGTTAATAGTTTTACGCGTTTTGAAATTACTTTTCTTTGTATTTTGTTTTGGCTGACTTTTATTGTTAGGCTTGAAATCTGAAAAACAAGAACATAATCCCTCCTTATGTCCTACTTTACCACACTGAGTACATTTGTGCGTTGTATTACCACACTCACGAACAAAATGCATTTTCCCACACTGCCAGCAGGGTCTTCTCGTTTTTATACCCTCCAAAAAAGAATTTGGAGGGTATATTCACTTTGTCATTCCGTTTGTAACGCATCGAAATATCCATCTCAGACCCCATAAAGTATATATATTCTTGATCAGTGATGAAATCTAAGACGAACTGAGCATGTCCGTCCGTCCGTCCGTCCGTCTGTGGAAATCACGATTCAGTCCAAACGAAAAGAGCTAGACTCTTGAAATTTGGCATATATATATTTTAAAACTTAGAGCAGGTTAACTTCGAAGATGGGCTAAATCGGGCAAGAAGGAAAGAAGTTCCCCTAAGAAGAACTAAACCAACCCAGAAAAAACAACATAATTTTTATAGTTTTTTGGTCATTTTGTTAAGCAAATGATATATTTTTATGTCAAATACGGTCCAACGCCTTAAACTTGGAGCCATTAAATAAAATAAAAATATTTTTTGACCCCGCCCACTTCAGTGGGCGTTATTATAGGCAAAAATAGCATAAAAATTTAACAAATTGTTTTACTTATGCCTACATTCCTTAAAAATAACACTTTTAAGCTTTAATGACGAAGCTGAGACGAAACCTGGTACTTCTCTGCCCTGCCCTTCCTTCCCCTTCGCCCCTAAATGACCCTACCAAAAAAAAATTTTTTTTTTAATTTTGTATATAATCATCCCAAGCATTTATCTTTAGAGTTTTATGACTGCCGATTTCTGCCCTACCTCCCCCCCCCTCTTCCTTTGCCCCCTAAATGACCCTAGGTTAGGTTAGAGGGCCGTTGTCCCTGGCGGGACAATCCACTTGGGTCCGTCAATTCGGTCCCTTTGTGATGCCCTTAAGCAGAGGACCTCTTAAGGTATGTCCTCCTCCGTTTCAAACCATCCTGTACCCCTGAGGAAGGATGATATCCCTGAAAGCTCCATGTTTGCCAGGCTGTCTAAGTCTGACAGGAATCGGGAGCCCAGCGCCGCTGCCCTTGCATTAGCGAGGGCAGGACACTGACACAGAAGATGGAGGACAGTTTCTTCCTCCTCCTCATCATTGCAGCTTCTGCAATAGTCGTTGTATATTAGACCCATCCTCCTAGCATGAGTCCCAAAGCTACAGTGTCCTGTCAGAACAGTCACTAGTTGACGCATGCGCGCCTTGTCAAATTTGAGAAGGTCGTGCGTTTTGCGCAAATCGTAATGGGGCCACGTGGCTCTTGCCACGAGACAGTTAGCCACACTATCCCACCTAAGTTGAGCTAGTTTGTATGATTCGCTTTGAATCAGAGACTTGCATCGCGCTAATGGAATGCCAGTGAAGTGACTGATCATTGAACTGTTCAATTCAGTCCCTTGTCTGGCAATCTCATCCGCAGTATGGTTGCCTGGACATCCAGAATGCCCTGGCACCCAAACCAGTGTCACCCTCGAATGTCTCGCTATCTCGTTGATAGACAGTCGGCATTCGACCACAGTTTTTGATGTACTGTACACACCACTAATAGCAGAGATGGCTGCCTTGCTATCGGTAACAATGAAGATATCATTCGATATCCTATAGTACCTTAGCCACCTCGCTGCCCGAGTAATAGCAGAGATTTCGGCCTGTAAGACAGTACAACCGTCCTGGAGCCGGAATGGAGATCTAACATTGAAGTTCTCCACATAGAAGCCTCCGCCCGTTCTTATTCCCCTTTTGGATCCGTCAGTGAAAACTCTAACTGAATCCTCGGGAAAGGAAAGCCTGTCCACCTGTTCCCTGTCAACGACAATGGAACGGAAAAGTCCACCAAAGAAGGGTCTTGGTACACAGTAGTCAATGTTGGCATGGATTTCCGAGTGCTCTCTTAAAATCCTAGCATCCCCAGTCCTAGTCCATGGACATACTGTATTCAACCTGACCGCTGAGAATAGAGCCAGTTGTCTGGCCAGAATGTCAACCGGGAGCCAGTTTAGCATTGCAAAAATTGCTCCCGTTGGTGTAGATCGTAGTGCGCCTGTCATCAGTCTCGCTACGACCCGAAAGACTTTTTCAAAGGTCCTGCGATGAGCCTGCTTGTCCATCGCATTCCACCAAACCAATACCCCGTAAAAGAGTACTGGTTTAATAACAGCCTCAAGGATCCAATTGATCCCCTTAGGGTTGATACCCCATTTGAGGCCTACTGCCCTTTTGCATGTATAAATAGCCACTAAGGCCCTTTCCGCTCTCGCCTGTATGTTCTGATTCCATGATAGCTTACTATCCAGAATCACACCCAGGTACTTGGCGGTTTTAGATAGTTCCAAGGAGGTGCCGTTAAGCTTTGGGTGTATAAAGCTATCGGTCTTGTACCTCCTAGTGAAGAGCACCAACTCAGTCTTGGCTGGGTTGATGCCGAGCCCACAGCTGACGCTCCACCTACTCAGCAGAGCCAGCGCAGACTCCATACACTGAGATATGGTATCCAAGTGCTTACCCGATATCGCCACCGCCACGTCATCCGCGTACGCGACAGTCATAATCTGTCTGCGTTCTAGACTTAGCAAAAGCGAATTAATGGTCAGGTTCCACAACAGAGGTGACAGAACACCTCCCTGTGGAGTGCCCCGATAGACTGCCCTATACTCAGTGACATCCCCAATCGAGGCCCT
This sequence comes from Linnaemya tessellans, assembly GCA_951800035.1. Taxonomy (NCBI): domain Eukaryota; kingdom Metazoa; phylum Arthropoda; class Insecta; order Diptera; family Tachinidae; genus Linnaemya; species Linnaemya tessellans. The sequence goes on along the minus strand of OX637533.1, from coordinate 78,335,201 downwards.
GACTACCCTGAAAGTTAGTAAGTTTCTAACAAACCGGCATAAATTGTCATCAATCCCTACCGCTGCCATCCCATTGATAATGGAATCGGGGTTGACATAGTTGAAAGCACCCTCTATGTCCAGAAAAGCCCCCATAGTAAATTCCTTATACTCAAGAGATTTTTCTATGTGGCCCACTAGAGAATGTAGTGCCGTTTCCAAAGATTTGCCTTTAGTGTAGGCGTGCTGTGATTTGGAGAGAAGCTCATTCGGAATGGTCATTCTCAGATGAATATCAATTACTCTTTCTAAAGTTTTGAGTAAAAAAGAAGTAAGACTTATCGGTCTGAAGTCTTTAGGCTTAGTGTGTGACGTCTTACCCCTTTTCGGGATAAAGACAACCTTGCACGTACGCCAAAATATAGGTATATAAGCCCTCCTAAGGCATTCACTGTAAATTACCGTGAGCCAAGGTAGGACAATGTCCGCATTTCTTTGTAGATCCGCTGGAATTATTCCATCTGGTCCCGGAGACTTGAACGGATCGAAGCTGTGTACAGCCCAGCGGAGCCTATCCATATCCAATGGAGTTGTGACTGCGCCTGTCGCCAAGCTGCCATCGGCAGTGCCTGTTAAAGGTGCCGCCTGGCTGCCAGGAAAATGAGTGTCGAGTAGTACGCTTAGCGTCTCTTGACTACTCATGGTCCAGTTACCACAGGGTTTCTGTATGTAGCTGGGTACAACCGGTGCGGTTGATAGCATCTTACGCAGCCTGTTGGTTTCAGATGAACCCTCCACATTACTGCAGAAAGCCCTCCAAGACCTCCTTTTTGCGTTCCTGACAAGATTCTTGAAGCGATTCACGGAGGTTTTGTATGCCGACCAGTCGCCTGATCGTTTAGCCTCGTTGAATAGCCTACGACATTCCTTTCGTGAATGTGCAATTTCCGGGCTCCACCATGGTGGTCTGGCCCTTCCCCTGCAAACCGTTGGTTTGCAAGCCACATTAGTGGCACAGCGAAACGATTCACTTAGAATCTCCACAGCAGAGTCAATGTCCCCAATATTTCTAATAGTTGGAGACGTCGATAAGGAGTTGCAGAGTACATTGTTCTGTAGCTCCCAGCCAGTCTTCTTTCTGATAACTGTAGGATTGAATCTACTTACACCTAACTCTATGTTAAAGTCAATATAGCGATGATCGGATAGGGAACAGTCATCCGCAACCCTCCAACCGCTAACCAGATTGGTGTGCTCTGCACTAACCAATGTTACATCTAAAACCTCTCTACGGTTAGACACAATAAAAGTGGGTTCTGAACCCCTGTTGACAATTTCAAGATTATTATTTAAAATGAAATCGAAGAGACACTCATCCCGCTCGTTAGTATCGCTACTACCCCAGGAGATGTGGTGTGAATTGGCGTCAGCACTTATTATTATAGGCGTCCTCGTGCTTATCGCCCTTGACACAATGCCACGCACCTTGCCATTTGGTGGACTGCCCTCATGGTCATGCGCCATATAGCTCGAGACCAACCAAACCGTACCGGACGGGGTCTCCAGAGCAGCTGCTACAGTATCCCCATCACTGAAATCAGATAGGATAAAGATACGCAAAGAGTTTTTAGCCAAGATACAAGATCTAATATTACCTGTGCCTTTGGCAAACAATAGCTTATAGCCCTTTAGTGTCAGTCCATGAACCCGTCCTTGGTGGACCCAGGGTTCCTGGACCATAACCAGCTCCTCCTTCCTCTCTACCACCCGGAGGAGCATCGCAACGGATGCTGCTTTAGAGTGGTGAAGGTTTATCTGCGTCACCTTCACCATCATGTAGCGCAATTATGGTGGTATTGGCGTCCTCTTGGCTGGATTCCAAGAGGGCGTCAGTGTCCTCATCCGCGACTGCCATCCGTTCAAAGAAGCCACCCACCATGTCTGAGACTGAGTGGGTGTCCTCCACCTCCCTTCTAGACCTCTCCTTCTAGACCTCTCGGGTGCATTCACCTTAGCTACCCTCCAGTCATGGGTGGGTAGATCCGGTTTACAGTCCTTAAGGATCTCAAGGATCTCCTTCGGGGAAGAAGGTTCAGCAGGAATTATGGTCAAGGCTCTTGGTCTTCTGGGTATGTCTTCCACGGAAACCACATCCAGCCTAGAGCCTTCCCACACCTCGCCAATAGCTTCGATGGCCTTCTTCAACAGAGACGCTGAGCGTTCATCCGTGCAGGCCATCAATTTAACGCCGTGCTGGTGCCAGCCAGCATCGACGCATTGAGGCGGCGGTCCCGGATTCTCCTTGCGGATCTTCCAGAACACTCCCGCCAGTTTTTGGTTGACCAAGTCCCATCTGGCATGGGAAATGGCACCGTCTGATGCATCCCTATCGATTATGGCCCTTATGAGCTTGCCTTTGGCGATCTCACTAAAGGTGCCTTTCGAAGGGATGTTCTTAGGACGTTTTGCCCTAGAAGCCCTAGCTGCATCGTTCTCCTCTTCCGAACGTTGCCGTTTAGGCGCCGCAACCGTGGCAGGTGCGGGGGAGGAGTTTATTTGCAGCCTCGACATATGAGCCTGTGCCCACTTTAGAGAGGCTGCCTGCTTTTCAGAAAGCTGGTCAGCCGGGATCGCACCGAGGTGCGAAATGGTTCTTAAGGCGGAGCGCCTCGCATCATTGGCCCTGCGTGTAGGATTTTTGCGCGAAGGATTACTGTTATTGCCGGGATTGGCAGTGGGTGACGCAGTACTGTGGCTAGAGGTAATCCTCTTTGCCTTTTCCTGCGCAATGTGCGCTTTGGAGGCGACGGGTTTGGACGGCTTAGGCCTTTCCATTCCCTTCGCACCAGAAGAAGGGGTTTTTACCGTTTTACCGGTAAAGACCTGAGCAGCTTTTGAGGTACTTGGAGCGAAAGACAGAGGTACCGCGCTGCTAGTGCTAGGGCAGCCACCCGTTGCCGGGTGTTTTGCCCCTTTTTCAACAGCAATCAGCCCGGTTAATCCAGGCTGATTGCCCACCACGTCAGTAGTCCGCAGACTGGTCGGGCCTGATGTGGACACCCGGCCAGCCTGAGCAGCAGTAGCTTTCGATTCACCGCGGCCTGCTACTTGCGCCGCGGGAATAGGGTCCCCGGAGATTGTTAAGCCCCTAACCGGGTACGTGGGGCTTGGCTTTTTCTTTTTCATATTTTTGGTGGGTTTAAGGTTGCATTTTATACCTACTGCCAGGTTAAAAAGCTGCCGACCCACCTGGATACAGACGCAGACCATCAGCCGCCCCAATTGGGATACAGACGCTGATGGATTTGGACATGGTCCCTTGGACCGAAAAACGGACTGACTCGATAGCCGCCCCATGGGGAAAAACAGACGCTATCGAGTCCGGGAAGGGTGATTCCTGGACGGTACTTAGTTGTTGGCCACTCTGGCATGGGTGACCCTACCAGGGGCTACTGATATCAGCTGCCCCCGCCAGTACAGACCAGTCAACTAGACCTAAGCCTCCACATCGCGACAAGATGACCACCCGGCGTGGAGGTAAATGACCCTACCAAAAAAAAAAAAAAAAATTTTTTTTTTTTTTAAATTTTGTATAGAATCATCCCAAGCATTTATCTTTAGACTTTTATGACTGCCGATTTCTGCCCTACCCCCCCCCCCCTCTTCATTTGCCCCCAAAATGACCCTACCAAAAAAAAAAAAAAAAAAAAAAAATTTTTTTAAATTTTGTATATAATCATCCCAAGCATTTATCTTTAGAGTTTTATGACTGCCGATTTCTGCCCTACCCCCCCCCCCCTTTCTTTTGCCCCCTGAATGACCCTACCAAAAAAAAAAAAAAAATTTTTAAATTTTGTATATAATCATCCCAAGCATTTATCTTTAGAGTTTTATGACTGCCGATTTCTGCCCTACCCCCCCCCCCCCCTTTTCTTTTGCCCCCTGAATGACTCTACCAAAAAAAAAAAAATTTTTTTTAATTTTGTATATAATCATCCCAAGCATTTATCTTTAGAGTTTTATAACTGCCTGTTGCTGCCCTACCCCCTCCTCCCCCTTTGCCCGCTAAATGACCCTATTACAACTAAATATACATATTTTTTTTTTATTTTGTGTATAATCATCCCAAGCATTTATTTTTACAGTTTTATGTGTATCTGTTTCCGCCTTACCCCCTCTCCCCCTTTGCCCTCTAAATGACCCTTTAAAAAAAAAGAATTTTTAATTTTGTATATAATTATCCCAAGCATTTATTTTTAGAGTTTTATGACAAAGGTGAAATGTTTCCCCCACAGCCCTTGCCAGAGCGACCCCGCCAAAATACAGTTTTTATAAGTAAATATGTATATTATTGATCAGTGATGAAGTCTAAGACGGTCTAGCAATGCCCATACGTTCGCCTGTGGAAAACATGATATTGTATATTTTTGAACCCCGCCCCCTTTAGTGGGCGTTGACGTACGATATTTTATAAAGGAACTCTGTCCCACCAAGTTAAACATTTCAAATTCATTTACTAAATATTTGGAGGGTATTTAAGATTCGACCCGGTCGAATATAACGTTTTTACTTGTTTGTTCTTTATTGTTTCCATAAAATGGTTCCCGTTGTTGTTGTTGCTTGGATTTATGTATAGCATTAACACTTGGATTTTCACTTGTAGATACGTCGCGTTTGAAACTATTAAGACGTTCTATTTCTGTAACTAAGTTATCCATATTCAAAGGGTTTTGATTTGTTTCAGCATCAAGTAGTGTTAACAATCTTGCCTTATATTCTTCATCGTTTTGTGATATCAACCCGTTAACAAATACTTATAAGACACTTGAAATTATCAGCTGTACATTTACTTAATAAAAAGTTTTCACAATGGCGATTCACTTTGGCTGCATAACTAATTATGTCTTCATTTTCTTGTTTAACATTTGAAATGCTTTTCACACGAGTGCTGAATAAAGTCTCTTTCCTTCCAAAAAGCTTTTTTAAATTTTCCAGTGTTTGTCGGAATGTGACATCACGAAGTTGTTTTGGAAGTAAATAGTCTTTGTATTTTTTAAAAACTTCATTACTGACCTTCCTTAGCAAAACCTCACTTTTGCAGCATCTTCCAGTTGATTTGCTTCTACCTGGAAAATATCTTCATAACGCTCATACCATGTAGCGAAGGTTTGGTTTTCTTCAGGGTCGTAAACAAACTCACGTATGTTTTTAGATAACATGTCCATCAAAGCTTCAGGAGCTGTAGTACTTACAGTTGGTGATGGTGCTCCACTTACACTAGCAGCTGTCGAACTTTGAGTAGCAATAATCAGCCTTTTCATTAGTTGGTGTTGTTTTTCCATGGCTTCTTGCTGACGCGTCAGAAGTTGTCCAACTACTTGATCCAAAGAAGTCATCGTACCATGTGATTTCACTTACGAAAAATATTAAAAGTTTAATCCTCGTCGCCAATTGTTATGGTTATAGGCAAGTGGTTGATATAAACACTTATGCTTTTAACTATAACCCAAAATTAACCATAAATTAACCGCGTATATGTTGTACCAATGTTTAACATATGACTTTATAGTATACATTAAACAAACAGAAACAAGAATTTTCAATAGATACATATTTTAGTACGAAATAAAAGAACTAAAATAATATATTTGGGGCTGCCAACACTAATAAAATTTCTATTTTGTTCTATGGAAGCCATCTCTTGTGAAAATTTTTCTTCCGAATCTTATTCGGAGTCTGTCATGAGGTCTCAATCGACTAATTTGAACAATAAAACGTCATAGGGTACTTTTATTTTGCAATATTACTTACCAAAACACCTTACCAGGAGTTCTCGACAGTGTAATAATCTTTTAAGTGTTACTGTGTTTGTGTCTTTTAATATTTCGATAGCATGTAAACTTGCATATGAAATGATAGCATTATAGTTATCGATCAGTAAAATAATATACTCATTTCATTTTGTTTCTTTCGAGGAAACCGGTCGCTTTTGCAAAATTATTTTCTTCACATTAAAAAATTTGGTTATAAGTTCATTAATAACCTATAAATTGAAATCCGACATTAAATCGTCAATTTCAAATAAAAAAATTACTTTAAGTAAATGAGAGATCAATTATTTTTATTTTGTGTGTTTGTATGTTCATGTTTTATTTATTTTGATGTTTGTTTTCTCCTTTATTCCGAAGATTATGGTATGCCCATATGTGTTTATGTAGTTAAATATATAATATTCATACAGACATGACTTATTATACCAGTATTTTTCAAACTTCAATAACCATTAGCAGTTTATAATACATAAGTAAATATATAAATGCTAATAACGATGAGAATAATTGTGTATGTCAACAATATGTTATGTTCCTAGGTATTTATGTATGTCTGTTAACACTGTAATGTTCATGTAGAATGTTAGAATAAGAAAGATGTAATTATGTTATGCAAAACTAAAGTAAAAATTTAACAAATTGTTTTACTTAAGCCTACATTCCTTAAAAATGACATTTTTAAGCTTTAAAGACGAAGCTGAGACGTAACCTGGTACTACTCCGACCTACCCTCCCCTTTTCACCCCCTAAATGACTCTATAAAAATAATATATTTAAATTTTGTATATAACCATCCCAAACAATTATTTTTAGAGGCTTATGACTGCCTGTTTCTGCCCTAACCCCTATCCCTCTAAATGACCCTATAAAAAAAATTTTCCACATTTTGTATATAATCATCCCAAGCATTTATTTTTAGAGTTTTATGACAAAGGTGAAATGTCTCCCCCACAGCCCTTGCCAGAGCAACCCTCAAAAGAGAATTGGACCCCATAAATTAAATATATTTTTGATCAGTGATGAAGTCTAAGACGGTCTAACAATGCCCATACGTTCGTCTGTGGAAAACATGATATTGTCTATTTTTGAACCCCTACCCCTTTAGTGGGCGTTGACGTACGATATTATATAAAGGAACTCTGTCCCACCAAGTTAAACATTTTAAATTTACTTACTAAATAGTTGGAGGGTATTTAAGATTCGACCCGGTCGGATATAACGTTTTTTTTTGTTTTGGTATTTTTATGCGTCTGTTATTCTATTATTATTCTTATTTCTATGTTTAATTACATAATATCTAAAATATTGATAAAGTTTATACGCTATATATAATACCATAGCTACAATAATTAAAGTTACTATATATTCTGGCAGTGTAAATTTGTTATTTTCACCATTTCCATTATTCACAATATCACTTTACTTTGTGGTTTCCCTATTCTATTATCAATTTTATTTCCCCAAATGGGTCCTACCATGTGTACCTATTTGAATTAAAAGTTAGAATTGATATTTATTACAAGAATTGAAAAATATTTTTTTTTGTATTCTTATTATATATATATATATATATATATATATATATATATATATATATATTAAACTCATTCACCTTCTGTTTTATCTTTATTTTGACATCGTCTGTGGTAGCCAATATGAGCTCTCTGTGTACTATAGCCTTTTCTCACTTTTTTTTAATGAATTGTCTGCAGGGTCGCCATGTAATATATGTTTTATGGATTACCTAAATAAAGTCCTCGTCTATATTTATCCAGCCATCGACGAGAGCAGCTCTAAGTGTGGGCGCTCAAAAGAACTGCCAACAGATTTGAAATATATCAAATAAAATACAGGCAACAAGCGCCGACTTAGATCTTCATAAAAATCTGAATTTATTTACAAATTTTTCTATCTAATATACTACTTATGCAAATCATTTAAGTTATCTAGTATTAAGTGTTTCCTAAATCACTCAATATTTTACTAGTACATATTTAAAAGAAATAAATTGAAATTAGGAAAACACTTAAGTTATATGTGTCATACAATAATGCAAGCGGGCAATAGTTTTATAACCCATTTCAACATTTGTAACATGACACACTTCAATATGTGTTGTTTGTTGGTCACGCTACAATTGGTGAATGTTCGTTATGCATATTGTATGACGACATGGGTATACTACAATGCAATTAAAAGTAACAAAAATGTTGCATATCTACTATCTGAAAAAACTATAAACATCTATAAACTATATAGTAAATATACCACTCTTTGGCTATTAAAAAGTCTTTAACTCTAGCTTCAACATTAAAACGATAAACATGTGATTTTCACATAGCGAGTTTAATAAATTCAGGCTTGAACGCGCATTTGCGTATTATAAAACCAACTTAAACCGAGTGCAAAAATGGCTTCAACAAAAACATTTTGTATGGTAAATACAGATTTTAATAGTTATTTTTATTAAAACCATGTCAGTGTGGAAACGCTATAGCTTCTTTGTTAGGTAATTATTTATTTATTATTTGTGGAAAAATTCCTTACAGATATACAATTCAGTAAGATATAATCAGATTATCTCTTTAAATGAATAATAATATTGAGCTTTATAACATTCAAATTGGATGAAAAATCAACACAGCGAGACATTTCATTGAAATGACAGCATAATCTTTTCCAAGGGTCATTCATTGCAAAATTAGTTCTTCAAACTTATTTATGTTGAGGAAGGGTTAAGAAGTCTTAATAGACATCTTTTAAACAAAATATAAAGAACTGCTTTTGCACGAACTCAATGTGGTTAATGTGGACATTGTATTAAGGATCCCATATAATTGGTCGATTGCAAGTGAAACATATAAGGTTTTAGTAATATGTGGGTCCTTAAATTCTTTGGCTCATTGTTTGATAAATGCTAAAGCACCTCGGGCTTTATTTACACTTAATGAAATGTATTGCACAGAGCTTAATTTTGAGTCGAGCAAATTCTTCAAGTTCGAAAATGTTTATCAATTTCCAAATTACAGCTATTCAGTACATAAAGATGAGCATTATCACCTCCTCTTGAGAAGCGCGTATATTTGCATTTATTAAGGCTAAGTTGCATTAAATTATGAGTGCACCGTTCATAGAAAATATCCAAATTATTTTGAAGTTAAATAATATTGAATTGGATATTGATTGCATGCTACAATTGTATCAAACGAAATGGTAAAATACTTTTGTCAACAATAGTTATATATGATTAATTAGGTCAAACTATGTTGATGTGTGTATCAACATTCTCCCCTGCGTTTATCCATGGTCGAGCAATGGTAGGTGATGGGTCGGAGCAATGGAAATGATGCTGCGTTGATTGATTGATGATGGTCAGGAAAATTATAATGAATAGGAACTAAATAATGGTGTTGAATATTAGACTTGATTAGCTCTGGTAGATTAAGGTAAATTTCAAACTGGCTGGTTGTACTTTTAAAAATGCTATCGATTTTCCACATTGTTTGATGCACTTACATGGTCTTGAATCGTGATGATGCATGCATAATCATGCAAGATGAATCTGTTTGCGTTATGCCAGGGTCTCCTATTAGGTGTGGTGAAATTTTAGGATCGCAGTACTGCTGAAATTTATATTTATGTAGTTGAAGCCGAAATCCTATTATTACAATTTTTTTGATTATGTCGAAATTGCGTTGTTTGGAACTGGGATAAGTTTGCAGTTTGTTGTGGTTCGGCTGTTGAACATGTATATTTCACAGGAATTGGCAATTGCATCTCCCTTAACATTAACTTGCTTGTTTTGACATACTACATATGTATGTTTTTAGATATGATGCAGCTAGTAACGTCCTCAGTTGAAAAAGGAATACATTCATCTCTGTCTGAACTAACAGCTAGAAAAAAAATTTTCTGGGGGATAGATATTAGGATGTCATATTTTATTGTTGGGACCGGAATTACATTGAAGAGTTCTACGAATTGTTGGTCGGCAAGTGGAAACAAAATTTCGAAGGTAATTTCACTCTTTGGCCTTCATTAGCTTATAAAATTGTGTGTGTTGCCATAAAAGATGTGCATTTATTATAGTTGGCTCACTCCTAAGCTGATGAGGAGCTAATGGGAAGGAACTGATTGGTAATCCAAGAGGATGAAATAACACAACTTTGGAGGAAATTTCCATACTAGAACAATCCCTCAAATTAAATGCAGTTAATTCGGCAGGAAAACCGTTGGTTATTAATTGCAGAGAAAAAGAAAACGATGAGATGCGACTCAATTCCTGTTGAGAGGGTGAAGGGAATACTTAATGATGCGATAGAAGGTGGTTTCTGAGCGTTAAGCTAAATAAAAACTCTACACGAATTTTATGTATACGGAATTCAAATTACATTTGTTAATGATTATAATGTTTTTACAACTTTGGAATATAAAAGACGAATGAATATTAAGATTCAGTTATCAAACGATTTGGCACTATTTCCATAAGAGACAATTTCCAAATTCACCACTACAATCAGCAATTATAGAATTTGAACAAATTCATTTATTAATCGAATAATAAAAAAATCATTTGCAGTCATGCAGATTCGAACTTAAGCCCGTTGGAAAAATGAACAATTTACATAAGAAAGTTCGACTAATAAAAATTCATACATAATTTAAAACATTGCGGGGGCACGCGCACTTGTTCATTGTAAATTGACAACTAAATCCAATTACTTGAACATAAATAACAAAAAAGCTTTAGCTATCAGCAGCCGATGGCTCTGGAAAAAAGCGAAAGAGATACATGGAATATTGGGAATATTAATTGTCAGGGTTGCGGAATTTCGTACTAACCAAAAATGTAATAACTTAAAAATATGAATGTGGGAACTTCTCATATTCAATTTTCGTTAATAACATTGGTTAAATAGTTGATATTCCTACTAACTAGCACCACTTGCAAAAGTGGAAAAATTGAACAAAGAACGCTGATGAGATGGCGTAGCGGCCTCGAAATCAGTACTGATCCGTTCTGCTGGTTTGATGATTATTGAAAATATTCTTAATATTCCAATCTTAATATAAAATAATAAATAGAATTTGAACAAATTCATTTATTAATAAAATAATAAAAAATCATTTGCAGTCATGCAGATTCGAACTTATGCCCGTTGAAAAAATTAACAATTATATATAATGTTATGTTACAAAATTTTACTGGAAAAGTGAAAAGCTCTAATTCAAATAAACCGCATTTAGAACCGTTTCAATTCAATATATATTAAACTTCAATATTTTAGTTTATACTGTGCTTGATTATATTGTAATTGCTTAACCAGGTTTAAACTCTGATGACAATTATTACGTTTATTATTTCCCTTTTTAATCTTTGAAGGCTTAGGGCAGTTAATGTCAATTGATTGGGACGCATTAACATTTGTACTGATTTGTTCAGCTTCTTTAGCTACCACGTTTTCTTTTTATATTTTTGACAATTTCCCTTAGTTGATTCTGTGTACTGAGCTCTTGTTTAATAATGTTAATGTCGACATTTGGTTTTTGTGTACTTAAAAAAGATAGTCTGTACCGTCCTTGACTCTTTTAATGGTGTCTGACATTTCAGTCGCACAGTCTGAGTCCAAAACACCAAATAATGACCTTGCCACATATCCTACAATGTTGAATGCTGCTCATTTTGTTTTGCTAAAGACAAAAAGTGCCTTCTCCTCTAGTAAATTTTTCTTGATTTGTATGAAATTGTTTACCAACCTGTGATTGGTTGATGGATGAACGTAACTGTATAAGCTTCGATTCAGAGTTATATTCCTTCGAAATATAACTCTGGGTCAGAGCGAAATTTGGTTGTCTTGATGATATTTCTTATGACAACCTTTTAATAGATGAGACATCTGCTTCGTCAGATGATAATTTGCGAGTAGAGTTGGATGCTTCATTTTCTGGTAATTGGCGAGTTGAGTTTGATGCTTCATTTTCTGCCGATTCGTCCTTGTGCAGTAGCTGGGCTAATTTATGAATCGGTCTTCTTTTCAATCCTGACGCTGTTTTTATGTCTGCTACCCAAACCTTGTCATCGTTTCTCATAAGTCTTAAAAATTTTGCCTAGTGGCCATTGCATAACAAGTAGATTATCCCCATTTATTATGACCAGTTTTCCCTCCCTTGTATATTCGGATGATGTTTTCCATTTTCGTTTCTCGATGGTGCAGATATTCCAATGAGCAGTGCTTCTAAAATTCGTGTTTAAGTTCGGAAACAATCTTCTTTTTTTTGGCAATGATTGGTAGTGCTCTTGAGTCTATTTGCGCCGTAAGTGGTTCTCCGATTAAGAAAGTTTAAGTTTAGAGTCAGTGGTCGCGAGTTTAGAATGGCCTCAATTTCAGCGATGATAGTTTCTAATTCTTCGTTTATAAGTGAAGTTGTTGCCGTACTTCTTACCAGAAGTTGTTTAGCGAATTTAACTGCTGCCTCCCAATGAAATGAGGAGCCCTTGGGAGTGCAAACTTAAACTCGATCAAACTGTTGATGCAAGATGTTATGATTGTTCCCAATGATTTCTCAGAAAAAAAACATAATTGAGCTCCTTAAGCTGATCACGAAACTACTATGAAGTTTGTAGCGATGTTGGAGAATATGCTTCAGTGGTGTCCTGGGCGAGCAATAAATCTCTTAAGAGCTGCTTTAGTTGAAAACAGCACCTTTTGGGGCCTCTTGTCTGTTAACTTGTACTAGACGCAGTAGTCTACAGCTGATACCACGAATGCCTTGTTGGAGGCTCTGCTGGCGGGTAACTCTCCCGTAACTTGCTGCATTAGGATCGGTCTTGACCTTGTACATCTTGGCCCTTGATAATCGAACACTGCGGTGTCGAGATGGCTAATAGCGTTTGTGGACCTCAGTGCTGGTTGTCGATGTGCAGCATCTTCATTATTAGCTTTGAGATCGGGTCGTTGTAAGGAAGGAGTATTGGTTGTTCGGCGTCGTAGGAGAAGTTAGAGGCCTCTAGCAACTTACTGAAGTTGCTTTTTCGAGTTAACGCTCCTTCTTTGACGTGTTGAGTTTAGGTTTGAATTCTGAAGCCTGAATGGCTTTAGTTGTTATGTTCATCGTTGAAGTGAGCTCTTGAAGGATGAGTGTCTTGCTGTAGCTCTTCTTATCCAGTTGAAGTGGTAGATACAGGATTTAAATGAATTTTTCGGAATGGAGAGGTGAATGAGTTTTACTGAAGTCCTTAGGCCACAACTTCTCGTTGCCGTGTAGAAAGATTGACTCGACAAACCACAAATGATATTGTAACAGCCTTTCGAAGTGAAGATGTTGACGATGTAATCCATCGTCGTATGTTGTGGTGTTTTCAGCGCGTATTTCCTTTTTTACACTCCTGTCCTTTTTTGCAATTCTGTTCCAAGCAGGGCAGCGCATATCTATAATGTTGGTAAGCTTTACATCCTTAAGGGTGCAATTCGCGATTTGGAATATAACAATCTTATTCTGATTCGACCATCCTTTAATTTGGCACGTGTGTAGACTGTGGCACTAAACGCCTTTTATCACGCATCGACAAAGATATGTATTTGCGGTTCCCTTGAACTTTGCCCGCCAAATATATGTCCCTTGGTAGATTGATTGTTTATATATTTTAAATTTTACCGAAATGACGACCAATATGTGCGAAGATTTTTTGGGAATGAATCATCCCACGATAATTCCCGCTGCCATAGCTATTAGATGAAAATTTTCGCGGTAAGGACTACTGGGTCAAATAATCGTGATAAGTCCGATGTTACAGTTCACTTTGTGATGGGCTCTTTTTCTTGAATATCTGCCTTGGGATTCCATATCAATCCCAAAATTTTTGTGCATTGACTATCAAAGTCTAGATTCAGCTCTATGTCTTCAGGGTGCATTCCAGACAGTAGCTGAGGCTGGTTTACGCACCATTTCCTCAGTTTGAAACCAGCCTCTTGTAGCAATCTAGTTAATTGTTGTTGCGTTTCAAATGCTGTGTTTAAACAATCTGACCAGCTTATATCATTGTCTACATAAAAATCATATCTTATTGTTTTAGTACCCAGAGGATATGTGCCCAGGTTTTTGTTTGCTAACTGTTGAAGTCATTTGTTGCTAAATATGGGGCTGCAGAGGTACCATAAGTTACGATATTGAGCTTATATGTTTGTACTGTTTCCGTTGGACTCTTCCTCCAATATATTTACTTCATGCTTCGGTCTGCCGGATGGACTAAAACTTGCCGGTACATTTCGGTGCGAGTCATGTGGCCTAGTTGTTCATGAAGCCAACATTTTGAGCTTTGATATCTTGGTTTCTAGATACCCTATGCTTTTGAGCTACAAATGTTGAAAATGCAAACTTCTTAGCACTGCCTAAGCAATTGGGGTCTTCACAAAATGGCAAAGTGTGTTTAACATCTCCTTTCTTCCTCAGTGAGGGTGTTGTTTAACTCAAAATCGCCTAATAAGTTAGTTTGTGTCTGGGCTGCATTTACTATTTATTGCACATATTGTGCTTATTAAGGTAGGTACTTCTGGTGATAACTTAGTTTTACAGGAAGCTATTATATCATAGTAGTACTCGGCACCTAATAAAACGTCAACGTTGTTGGGTTTGTTAAGCTCAGGATCGGCTTATTTAATATTTTCTTGAATTTGGCAGGACGTGCAGTTGTATTCTTCAGAAGGTTGAATACGAATAATCTTAGGAAGTACGAAAGCTTCTAGCCTTTAGCTGAAGCTATTTGTAATGGAATATGACCTACTTTGATGTACTGATTTCTTCTGCGTCATTGATTGCCAATACCTTCGATGCATAGAGCTGTTTATGTGGTTTATGGATTTGTGATTTCGTTCATTATTGGCAGCAGGATGTAACTTTCCGGGGCCCCAGTAATCTGAGCTGACGCTACTGTTGAAGTCATTGACGATACTGTTTGCCGAAGACAGACTTTGGGTTCTGTTGATTTGTTTCGAGGTGAACCAAAGTGTTGTGCCTTTTTTGACATTTTCTACAGCAACGTGTACAATATTTTGATATGTGACCGCGCTTGAAACAGTTGACACATAGTGGCTTCGGTTGAATCCATTTTATTCGCTCGGTCGGTGACTTCGATATGAATTGTTTGTAACGGTACTACTGATGATTTCCATTGCCGCATAAATTGCAAGAGTAGGTATCATGAGTTGGGGTTTGCTGCCGGCATAGTTTATTTTGATGAGTTTTGGATTAGACCGTCTGCTTCTAGCGACTGAAGTCTGGTTTCCAGGAAGCTTAATAATTCTTCTAATGATGGTAATGATCCGGGAAGCTGAATAGACTGCTCATTATATTGACTAGTATTGGATCCCAAGTTTATGTATCGATGTTTAAATTGTGTAGTTCTGAATAAAATAACTTTTTTACAATCCTAATGCTAGAGTTAATGTCGACGTCGTCAAATGTCAAAAAAAAAGTTGAATCGTATGAAATTGTATGAGAGCAGTTAATCTCAACGCGTTGCAACGTCGTAAAAGTTCAATCTATTTCAACTTTTTCGGCGTTGAAACGCCGTCAACGGCGCACAGTGTAAGATTTTCCCAATCTAGGGGGACTAAATAAAAAAAAAAGGTGCTCCAAATTTGATCAAATTTTCGTAGATGTAAGAAAAATATACTATTGTTACGAAAATAAACACAAAACATGATACAAAAATGTTGTTAATATGATGGCGGCTATCAAACAGGTGTTATTGAAATGTATTTAAAAACAAGCATTGCCAGCTTGCAACCGTCATCAAATTAAAAGTGGATAGAATTAAATCGTGCGTGCTTTTTTTTCCAAAAAGTTTTTTTTCTTTAATTTCAATAGTTTATCTATAAAATTTTCAATAAATCGGAAAAAACAACTTAAGTGGAGCATTTAAATAATTTTGCTTCGTAAAAAGTTATAAAGTAAGTAAGTACAAAAAAATTTTCAACTTTTCATAGACTAAAACTTTTATATTCTATCGGATTCTGCGTTGGCACCATAAGGAGGATCATCGAATACATCCCAGAAACTGATTCCAAGAATAAAATCCTGCCCATATTTTGCCCAAAGTTATCGTTTTTTAATATGTCTGAAATATCGCGCGAGGAACTTTTACATATTTGGTTAAATAACATCAAACGTGAAAGGTTTGAAGTGATTTTAAAATTCGTTTTAACAATTTTTGGAAGAGATGTGGACTATGAAAAGTTAAAAGCACGCGTACGAAAGCTATGCTACGATTTTGAAGTGAGATGGGATAAATCTCGACGAGTTAGGGAAAGATTTATGAATGATAATGCTTTATGGCTTAAAACAACAATTCAAGCCGCAGAGTTCATTCTTAATGTTGCGCCATCAACTTCTATAAAAAGTTTCAATGTCGGAAGAGAAGAAAAAGAATTCTCAGAATGTTGTCTTAAAACGAAACAACGAAAATGTCAAGAACTTATATCTAATGTATCAGCAGATCAGTTGATAATGGCAACTGAACTGAATATTCGATCTTGCGGAAAAAGGGACGCAGCCGATCTTGTGAAAGAATTAGCAAGTACCCCATGAAGAGGTACAAACTTAAAAAAGGCTAGACAAAGTATTGTGGAATCAAAGCGGCTTTCAGCAGATAAAGCGCTGGCCATGATAATAGACGCAAATTTATCAACGCACCAATATCTCGCAATACGGCAGTACACAAAGCATTACAGTCCTGAGTTATATCCGTGTTATGACCTTGTGAAGCAGTCAAAAATGTTGAGTTATCCAAATAATATTACTGCGACGGAAACGTGTGCTGAAATTAATTTGCAGTCGTTAATAGATCACACAGTAAAACGATTGATAAGTTCACAGGAAGAAGTTTTTAAGTCTTTGTCGGATCTTAAAGATGAATTATACATAATAACAAAATGGGGATGCGATGGTGCTGAACAGAATCGGTATAAGCAAAAATTTACCGATGAAAATTTGTCAGACGAAAGTTTATTTTCTATATCTATGGTACCTCTTCAACTTTTTTTAACGATTAGAGGAGAAAAGAGAATTTTGTGGCAAAACCCTGCTCTATCCTCGACTAGGTATTGTCGGCCTATTAAATTTATTTTTACAAAAGAAACACGCGAGGTAATTATAAGGGAAGTGAAGCATATTCAGGATCAAATTTCGGTTTTGATTCCTACTATCATCAAAAGTGATAATTTTAATTTCAAAGTTAGAGCTTCTCTCGTTTTATGTATGATTGACGGAAAAGTCTGCAATGCACCATCAAAGTACACGTCATCGCAAATATGCTTGCTTTAGGCCTTTCGCCTCTACATGCGTATATAAGATTTATGGAATGCTTGTTGCACATCTCGTACAGAATCGAAATTAAAAAATGGTATGTGTCAGGTGAGGACAGTAAAGCTAAAGTAGCTGAAAGAAAGAAAAAAATTCAACACAGATTTAAAAAAGAAATGGGTCTTTTAGTGGATATGCCGAAGCAAAAAACCGGCAACACCAATGATGGTAATACTGCCAGAAGATTTAAAGACGCAGAAAGAACATCGGATATAACAGGCATAAATATCGATCTTATAAAGAGGTTTCGCGCAATACTTATTTGTATAGGAAGTGGTTACCCCATTAATATACACGCTTTTCAGCGCTACACGACAGAAACTATAAAACTTTATTTATCGGAATATTCATGGTTCAACATGCGAGTTACTGTGCACAAAATTTTGTATCATGGAAAAGACATAATCTCTTCCTGCATTCTCCCCATTGGCAATTTTTCCGAAAAAGCGCAAGAGTCTAGAAATAAAGATTCAAGAAATTACCGCGAATTGTTTACCAGAAAAACATCAAGAGTGGACACGAATAGAGATTTATTGCACAGACTGCTTATATCATCGGATCCATTCATAGCTAGTTTGCGTTTAACTCCAAAAACCCAGCATGGAACTTTATCTGCGGAAGTGCTTGCGTTGTTGTTGGACCATCAAAATTTTGAAGAAAGCTCTCATTCAGATTAAATTTACTAAATTTACAAGTAAATGCAATTTTTGTTTAAATAAAAGATATAATACAATATTAAATACTATAAGGCAATACAACCCTGAAAACAACAACAAAAAATATTTTTTTTATTTATTTTATTCAATATTTCTATAGTAAAAAAATAGTTAATTTAATAACCTTTATAGTACCCCAACTATAGTTTATTAAAAATACTTTTTTTAGGCTTAATTCTAGAAAAAATGTGGGGCTTATATGGGAGTGGGGAGTGGCTTTTGTCCAATGTTCCTCATTTTAGATCTGAGCCTCCACATTAAAATTTAAAGCTTATCTTCCGAATTTCAAGTCTATATCTCTTAAACTTTAGCTGCAATTGAATTAAGTCCTCCTAGATTAGCAAAATCTTACACTGTGCGGCGTCGACATTAACTCTAGCATAACAATTTATTTATAAAAATATTTGTTAAAATTCTTGGATTGTTGAAGCGGGTTTGAAGTGTATTCCAGGCCGTCACATAGAGATAGATTTTGTATTAGTCTGTTACATATTTGTTTTTAGAAACCACACTTTTTGCATGGCTGACATTGTCTTGTTGTGTATCATTTCAATCAAAATATTGCAGAATGGCTGCCAACTCAGATAATCTCCATTCAATTTTGGTATTGTTGCCACTGGGAGATAAGTGCTGATGTCTTGACGAATCATTGTTTGGTTGATTGTTTCTAGCGTCAAACCTGTTCTTAGGATTTTAATCTACAATATCTTAATCGTTATTTCTGTCCTTCCAAAAATTTATATATTTCGTGCTCGATATTTTCCACACATATTTTATCCAACAACTGCTGTATCGTTTTCATATTATACATATGAGTCATTCCATGTCAAACCGTACGATTTTTGCTAAAAATTGACTTTGATGTCTCCGATGTTTTTCAAAATTTGAGAACGAAGTCTTTATTAAAAAATATTTTACACGTGTTTCGGGAAAAAAATTAAAAATTTTTTTTAAAAAAGTTAATTGCATTTGAAAATCGTCAAAATCGTGAAAAATCTTCCGACATGACAACATTTAAACTAATGTTTTTATAAAACTAGTGGATGGATTTTGAAGTTCAATACCTTATTTTAAAGGTATTTGAACCTTCTTTTCAAAAACCATATTATTTTTTATAAATTAATTTTTTTTGATTATTAAAATTTGGTTTTTTTACTTAATTTCTGTTTTCCACAATCTTCGAACAAGTCGAAAAATCTGAAAGAAATATTTTCTTAAAGGTTAATATATTCTTAACATTCCCTTAAAATTTCAGAGTGGAGGTCGAATGGATTCTATTTTTTTACGATTTTTTTCCATTGCAGCACCACAAAAAATTACATTTTGTATATAAAAATTTTATTTTCAAGCATGTTAACGAAAATGTCAACGCATGTATGTATTCAAAAACACAAAAAATTTTATACTTAAGTAAATATTTAATCAAAATTCATATTGTTCTGGAGATTTGTTTGTTTTGCCTTTTCTATTTTGCCGTTAGAATTTTTTTGTATGTTCTATTTTAAAAAAAGCAATGTTGCAGGTGATTTTTAGTTTACAAGAAAAGTTCGTTTATCTCAGTTCAGTGCTTTCATTTCATTTGCAGCTGATTTTTCTATAAAAATGTATATAAAAATTAAAATTGCTTATTATTTAACTTTTAGTTATGTATTAATATTATTATTATATAAAATGTTTATATACAAAAAAAAATAATATACAAAAAAAGCAAAACAAACAAATCTCCAGATCAATATGAATTTTGATTAAATTTTTACTTAATGCTAGAGTTAATGTCGACGCCTTCAACCCCGACGCGTTTCAACCCCGAAAAAGTTGAAATATATTGAACTTTTACGGCGTTGCAACGCGTTGAGACTAACTGCTCTCATACAATTTCATACGATTCAACTTTTTTTTTGACATTTGACGCCGTCGACGACGTCGACATTAACTCTAGCATAAGTATGAAATTTTGTGTGTTTTGAATACATACATGCGTTGACATTTTCGTTAACATGCTTGAAAATAAAATTTTTATATACAAAATGTAATTTTTTTGTGGTGCTGCAATGGAAAAAAATCGTAAAAAAATAGAATCCATTCGACCTCCACTCTGAAATTTTAAGGGAATGTTAAGAATATATTAACCTTTAAGAAAATATTTTTTTCAGATTTTTCGACTTGTTCGAAGATTGTGGAAAACAGAAATTAAGTAAAAAAACCAAATTTTAATAATAAAAAAAAATTAATTTATAAAAAATAATATGGTTTTTAAAAAGAAGGTTCAAATACCTTTAAAATAAGGTATTGAACTTCAAAATCCATCCACTAGTTTTATAAAAACATTAGTTTAAATGTTGTCATGTCGGAAGATTTTTCACGATTTTGACGATTTTCAAATGCAAATAACTTTTAAAAAAAAATTTTTTAATTTTTTTCCCGAAACACGTGTAAAATATTTTTTTATGTTTAATACGTCTGGCAAATTTAAAGAAAATCGGAAGAGGTGGTGTAAAAAAGGTGTTCGGTCTGACATGGAATGACTCATATTCAACTTCCTTTAGTTTTACATCTAGCTGTTTTCTTTTGTACTGAACACCTACCGCTAGCATGTGGTTCAGTGTGCTGATAGTTTTAACTATGTTATTGTATCCTGCTCAAGAAATGTTTATAAATTAACACGCATAACATTTTTGCTCGGTGTTTCTTCTATTTTTTTAATCGTTAAAGCTAATAATTTAGATCCATCTTTATATGAAAATATTCTGTATAAATATCCTACAAACTGATATGTGTCAAAAAAATTCAGAAATATTTTTATTAAAATTTGTTTCAAAACTATAACAAGCTAACTTGCAAAAAAATAGAAACAAAAACAAACTCACAAATATATTTAAATAAGAGTGCAAGTGCATTTTATATAAACACACAAACCACATAAGTATCAAATTATTTGTTAGCTAATAACAAAATCAATAAAAACATAAAACACATACAAAAACTTAAAGGCCCAACTATAATATGAATAAGCAAACTTAAGCAACTGTGCGATTACATACAATACGTATGTGTGCAACTATAATGTGCTTAAGAGAAACTTTTCGTCAAGTTTCGTCAAATGCCATTTGTTTAAGTAAAGAGCCAAACTGAACGCACATTCCGTACTGAATTGCTTATTCATATTATAGTTGGGCCGTGTCAGATAAAACTTTTGCTTCGCGTCATAGTTTCACTTTGACATTTAAGATGAAATATACATACCTATGTGAAACATGTCACATAAAGTACTTTTAACGTAACGCGAAGCGTAAAGTAGGGCAAATCTCATCATTTTGCGTGCTTTGACAATCAGCGGGAATCTTTTTTTTATTTTGCCAAATTCGGACGTAAATTTTAAATATCAGAATGTGTTTTAATAAAAGCTAAATATATATGTACAATTTAGGCAATAAATATTAAAAAAATATGTATTATACCAATATTGTCAACCACTTTTTATGGAAAAGAAACAATGCATGGGTGTTGTCACAGTTTTTATTGTGACATACACCTTTTGCTTTGCGCTTTTCTGTTAAAGTTAGAAACGTCACGCAAAGCGAAAAAGTTCTATCTGACTCGGCCTTTAAGGCCGAGACACATACTAGAATCCGTCATACGTCGCCTTTTTCGACTGACAGCTGACTTGAAATACATGCTTTCTTATGTGAGTTGTCACATTCAGTACTTCTGCATCAAAGCAAAGCACGAAAGTTGCCCAACTTTTGACGTACTTTGACAGAAATCGATGAGTTTTTCAAATTGATTTAATAAATTTTTTGTATTGTGTGTTCAGGAAAAATTAACTGCCTGTCCCACGATGTCACTCGATATCGTTCTATCGAGTAAATACATTTTGAACAAAAACAAATTTCAAAATTTTGTTTTTGTTTTAAATGTATTTACTCGATAGAACGATATCGAGTGACATCGTGGGCCAGGCAGTAAATAATATACAAAAACATTTTATGAAATATATAAATTTAACATAAATAAATAAAATGGGGAACATACAATTGATTTAATATCCGTCAACAAAGTATACATTGTGCCAGCCTTTTCCGTCAGTACGTTCATGTCAATTGAAAAAGGCGACGTATAACGTATGACGGATTCTATAGGCCCATATATGAATAAGCAATTCAATACGGAACGTGCGTTCAGTTTGGCTATTTACTTAAACAAATGGCATTTGACGAAACTTGACGAAAAGTTTCTCTTAAGTACATTATAGTTGCACACATACGTATTGTATGTAATCGCACAATTGCTTAAGTTTGTTTATTCATATTATAGTTGGGCCTTATGTGTCTCGGCCTTTACATACAAATTTAACAACTCTTGATAATGCATACTGGCAGAATAAAGAGAACAGCAAATGAAGGTGTGATTGGTTTGCCTGGTATGCCTGAGAATATTCGTTCAGATTTAATTTTCTCAACTAGATGAAATTGTCTAGATGAAAAATTCTCGACACAAGATGAGTATATAAAAGAGCAAACTGAGCTCATAAAAATATAGCTGAAAATAAGAGTAGTTTAATATCTGAAATCGAAGAGAGATTTCAAAATATTAAAAGTGAAATAATAAACGACGTAAAAGAATTAACATGACTGAATTTCACAAACTTAAGTCTGAGGTTGAAAGCTTATAAATTAAATGCTTAAACAAAGAAAACTCTGTGGTGGCATCAGATGTGCGCATCACCGGTATGCCGTATTACAGCAACGAAAACGTAAATGTAATCTTTGAAAATATCTGCAACACCGTAAATCTTGCAATACCATCTTTTAAATCGTGTAATAAAATTTAATTCACCGTACGAGAAAAACTATTTCCTAAAACTTATTGCAGCCCACCGTCGAAAATCTAACTCACCTTTAAGTTTATCGGATGCAGGTTTTGAAAGTAATGTTTCTTTTTTCTTTAATGAAAATCTTACCACACACAACTATAACTTTAAATCAGCCCTCAAACTAAAGAAGGATAAGCTTTTGAAAACGGTTTATACCCTACGGAGTCTCGTATTCGTAAAAAAGTGAAAATGATGAACCTTAATATTATGTTGCCAAAACAACTTAAACTGTTTTTTCGTACAGATGAATACATTTTATATAGTCTTTGATTATTATACCTTTTGTTTACTTTTATTCATTATCTTCTTAATTGTTCTTATATACAATTTGAAATTTTTTAGTATTATTCTTCTCAAATTTTATTTTTTTTATTTATGTTCTAACCGTAATATTATTTTTTATTCTGTTGAGAATTCTCACTTCTATTAGGATTGCACACTTTAATATATATTTTCCTGACTTTTAACAGCGGTGAACGTGGAAGATCCAAAGTCTGTGTTCATACGAGTCATGTTTTACTGACATGATTTCTACTTTGTTGGCGAGAGGGGAGAAGGGAAAAGTAACGAGTACTCCTCCGCATGTACTGTCAGTACGTTTTGCTTTCTCATTCGTAAAGCACACAACTATATGTACATGTCGTCAACAAGACATGAATTGTGTGAACACGAATGCAAGTTCAAAGAAGAAAAAGTAAGAATCTTGTCAATAAGACATGACTCGTATGAACACACACAAAGATTCAACAGTAAACATGGTCAGAATATTGGCTAGATGTAAAAATGGATTTAAAATAGTACATATAAAAGCCCAGAGCTTAAATAACAAGCTAGATGAATATAAATTAGTATTTGAAAACTCGAATATTGATATTATTTGTGTTTCAGAAGCCATTTTAGTAGCATCAACACCCGATGGTCTTATTTGTCCTTATGGCTACAAAGTTTTTAGATCTGACAGAGATAGACCTGGAGGCGGCATTGCCATATTTGTAAAAAATACTATCTCTAACAATTGTAAATAATTCACTTGAACAAAATACTTCTGGAGGTTGTGTTTATAGACCAAACAAGAAAATTGATCTAACAGTTTTGTATAATATCCTTGAAAGTTTTGCCCCAGAATATAACGATGTAGTCATTGCTGGTGACTTTAATTCAAATATGTTGGGCTAGATGGCCCTTCCTAATAATTATCGCTAGGCCTTTTTCCAGTCAATACGATATGTCCAACGTACCATATATCCACATCAAGCACATTGATTGACTTGTTTTTTTGTATCTAACACTAATAGTATAATCTTATATGACCTAATATCGTCTTCATGTTTTTCTAAACATGCTTGTTTTTCTAAACAAGGGCTGTTTGGTTCACCAAATATTAGACTTCGTAGCTTAACAATGCGTCCGATTGATATCCAGCTCTTTTGTAATTTTTTGTTGGTAGACGATTGTTGCGTATTCCGCTTTTAATGTTAGAGTCCCTTACTACTGTTAGGGGAAACTTTTAATAACTTAAAACTTCTGGGGTCACCAAATGTAGAAATGTGCTGAGGCTATGCGCACGTCAAAATTTATAGCAATAAAATACATTAAAGGGCTGCACACATGCACAATTACTAACAACGCTCCCATATGCAAACACAAGGAGCACTTGTTGTACACAAAAACTTGACAACAATGCAGCCAAGCAATGGTTGAGCACAAAACTGTCATCTGCCGTATTATTAGTATCATGTTAAATGTAACTGTCTGTCTGACGAAGTTAATAGATGCCGTTATGTAGCACAATTTTATTTAAAACAGAAACAAATTCAAATATCTTTGTTTTGTTTTATATGTAACCATTCGACAAACGAACGCGAAATAATGGGACATTCAATAATTTGTATACAAATGATATAAAAACAAAAACAAGTTTTTAAATAGCATATTATTAAAATTTATAAATGATATTAAAATACGGGTAGGTACCTGTATTTTATTTTCGTAGCGATATTTACCCCTACTAAAACGTACGCTTTCAGATACGATCGCACAAAAAATATATCTCCTTAGAACTTGTATTCAGATTGACATACAATGCTGAAGTTTGTTCAACATATGTATGCAAATGGTATGAAAACGTTCTTTTGTATAAATAAGGAAAGATATTACTTTATTGAGATATGACTGTTGCATTAAAGGAGCGATAAGATGTTAGCACTCTGTGTAAAAAAAAACAAGTAAGAACGTTATATTCGACCGGGCCATATCTTAAATACCTCCAAATATTTAGTAAATAAAACCTTTATATTGTTGGGGTCACTCCGGAAGGGGCCGTGGACGAGACAGAGGTAAGAACCTTTGCCATAAAACACTAAAAAGCTACATTTTGGCGTTATTAAGTGCAAACAAATTTTATGAGGCCATTTAGGGGGAAAAGGTGATAGAGCGTGGGGCGGAGGAGTCTCATCTTCTTCGTATAAGCTTTAAAATTTAATTTTTAAGGAATGTAGGCTTAAATTATACAATTTGTTAGATATTTACACTAAATTTCCATGTGATATGTTACTTCAACGTCCACTAAAGAAAGCGGGGTTCAAAAATAGATTTTTCTGATTTTCTGGCTACAAGCTCAATGCATTAAACCTTTGACATAAGAATATATCATTTGCTCAATTAAGTTACAAAAAAATTTTAAAATTATGTTGTTTTTTAGAGGTTGGTTTAGCACTTCTTAAGGGAATGTTTTTCTCTCAGGACCGATTCAGTCCGTTTACGAACTTTACCTGTGCTATTCTTCAAAACATATTTATACCAAACTTCAAGGGTCTAGCTCTTTTCGTTTAGGCTGAATAGTGATTCCACAGAAGGAGGGACGGACATGGCGAGATCGTCTCAGATCTCTATTCACTGATGAAGAATATATATACTTTATGGAATCTTAGTGCGATATTTCGCTGTGTCACACTCGGAATTACAAAGTAAAAATAACCACCAATTCTTTTTTGGGGGATATAAAAATTGTATTTAAACTTGAGCCTTTGCTACAATGGTGATGCACTCTTAATTGGAAAATAGCGTCCCACATAAAGCAAACGCACCTGCTACATACATATCTACATATTTATTCTTTCATTACCTTTATTTTAATTCCCACTTCCCAAACATTTTTTGTTATTTCTATCATCAAATAATAAAAGTGAACACATATTTATGTATCTTATAACCTAAAAGTCCATACCATCCGTTCTATGTGTTGTTAGGTTTTATACATCTCTTATAATATTTATTCAGGGAAATTGTATTACAAATTGCAAAAATGCCTTAAACGCATAGAACGCACAATTTAGCTCTTTGCTTTTGTATGTGTTGGATGTAGAGAACAGGATTGCGTTTTTCTCTGTTTTGTCATGTTGAAGTAAGTAAATTTATTTCACCATGGTTGTTTATATATTAAAAAAGAGAACAGCTACTCATATAAAACGCGTTGAATGTAACTTAAATTTATAAACTCTATGCGCTTATAAATATTGTCCACAGAGGGTATGAAACGCATATGCATGCAACGGATATTATGGACTTTCAGCTATAGGCTTGCAATTAATTATTAAGTAAAAACAGCTTTTTAAAATATCTTATTTCTGCAAGTGGTAACATCTGTTATCTGCCCCACACCGGAAAATCCCAAAAATGGCAAAGCAACTTACACTACCTTAGCATATAATTCTGTGGTGAGCTACGAGTGCCGGTATGGATACACACTAATGGGCGAGAGTTCCAGCCGATGCGGTGCCGATAGAAAGTGGAGTGGAACTTTGCCAATTTGCAAGGGTATGTCAAACATTTCAAATTATATACTTGAAAAAAAAAAATAAGAATTATATCTAATTTTTGAATTTATTTTGAAAATTCTTTTATTACTTAAAATGACACATTTTAAAAGTGATTCCCTACAAGACAGTAGATACATAAGAAACGTTTTTTTTTATGAAAGTAATAATTAATGTATTATTTTGTTATGGAGACAATTATAATTTTTCGATTGTCTGTGTTCTTAGTCGAGACATTTGATAAGGGTGTTTGATTTAAAAAGCCAAACAAACTTTTCTGACGCAATGGAATACATTTTGTTTGATACTTGTTATCTACATACGAGCCATTAAGTATCATACCCTATAATCTGAATAATTACCTTCATAGTGAAATGAGTAAACATTTTAAATAAGTTTCTTAATTAATAAATAAATAAATATTTTTTAAAATTATTAAGCTTAGAATAATTATTCAGGCTCACGATCGAATCCGCGAATTTACAAAATAATTTTTATTTACAAACTTTTATTAAAATCGAATTTGTTATAAGGAGTAATTAGAATATTTGCTATAATCATTATACTAGCAGAAGTTACCAGTACGGATTTCGGGGCCACTACGTCATCTCATCAGCATTCTTTCCGTTTTTCCACTTTTCTAGATGGTACGAATCAGCGGGAGTAGCAACTATCTAACCAATCCTTGAAAAAAAGTAGAATTATATTCTTCTTATATTCATTCTGTAAGTTAACTCACTTTTGGTTAGGATGAAATTCCCCACTAATTATTTATTTATGACTAATATTCCAAATATTAAATTTTCTTTCCAGAGTCATCGGTTATTGAGATCGGCTGCTATTTTCTCTTCTGCTTATTTGTTATTTACGTATGAAAAAACTTAAAAAATCTTCTTGGTTATCAAACAATTTTAAGTGAAAATACGATGGTATTACTTACATACCGTCTTACAGTGGCGTAATTGAAACAAATAAAAGTGCTATATTCGGCTGTGCCGAATTTTAAATACCCTTCACAGATGTAATTCTTCTTTCTTTCTTGCCAAAACAGAAAGTAGGTTTAATTAAAATCAAAAATTATGTTATCGGTTACTTTTATATTTAAGAAAACGTTTAAATTTTGCGGCTAGGAAGCTAAATGTTTGGCTTTTCTTATATCTAACACCTTCTTATATCTAACACCTATAATGTATCAAATAGGTTTAATTCACTAAAAACACAAAATTTGGAATTTATGTATGTACTTTTATGTACCAAAAATATTTCGATTTTCCAACCCTGGAACCGAGTTTTTAGTTTTTAAAATTGTTAATACCCATATAATTCTTAGCGAAGTATAAAATAGGTTTAAGTCACTGAAAAAAACCAAAATTGGGAACTTATATGGTTACTTTTATGTACCAAAAAATTTCGATTTTCCAACCCTGGAACCGAATTTATAATTTTTTGATACTAGTATAATTTTTTTCTGAAATATCTAATAAAAATTTTGAATTTATATATGTAGTATTATGTACGAAATATATTTCGATTTTCCATTGCAATTCTTAGTGAGGTGTAACATAGTTTTACTTGACAAAAAAATTAAAATTTTTAAACTTCTTGGTCACTTTCATGTACCATAAAATATTTCATTTGTCCAAACCTGGAGTCGAAATTTTGAGTTTTTAAGATTTTAATACCAATTTTGTCTTCCTGAATTATAAAACAGCTTTAATTAGCAAAGAGAAACAACGTCAATTGCCTTTGTGGTTACTTTTATGCAGAATAAATATTTCAATTTCCCAACCCTGCAAACGAAATTAAATTTTTTTTACCAATGCAACTCTTAATGTGGCATGAAATAGTTTTATTTACGAAAAACTTAATGTCTGTAACCATTTAGGTCATTTTTATGTACCACAAAATATTGCAGTTATCCGACTCTGGAATCAAAATTAAAATTTTTTTTTTAATTAATGATACAAATTTTGTTTTTCCTGAACTAAATAATAGCTTTAATTAGTAAAAAAACAACGTCAATTGCCTTTTTGGTTACTTTTATGTATAAAAAAATTTCAATTTCCCAACCCTGGAAGCGAAATTTAAATTATTTAAAATTTTCTTTATCAATGCAAATCTTTGTGAGGTATAAAGTAGTTTTGTTTAAGAAAAACTCGAATTTTGCAACCATATTGGTTATTACTTGTACTACAAAATATTGCATGTACCAAAAAAAAATTTTATTTTTCCAACCCTGGAAACGAAATTTAAATTTTTGTTTGTTTTTTATCAGTGACACGCTTCTTGAGGTATAAAGTAGTTTTATTTAAGAAAAATTTTGTTCTTCCTAAATTATAAGACAGTTTTAGTTAACAAAAAACAAAAAAAAAAACAACCTTTCACAAAGAAGTGAAAGGGTATAAATAGGTTTGTCATTCCGTGTGTAATATCTTCGATATCAATATAGGACCCCATAAAGTATATATATATATTCTGGATCCTTATGAATAGCGTTGACGATTGAGCGATGTCCGTCTTTCTTGGGTTTTCCCAAGCCCCCAGAAGAGCTAGAGACTTCGTTCTTGGACCGTTGGATTGGAAAAGAACTTAAATAAAGTGCTATTGAAATTCAGAAAAATCCGAAGTATGGTTCCAGTGCAGGGAAGCTTACACCTATTTCTCGACGCAAAATTTATACCAAAAATCAATTATCAATATTTTTTTTATGTTTGTAAATTAAACCTATTTCTTGCTGTGGGAAGTCTCAATAGTCTATTAGAAAATAAAAAAATAAAAATTTTTTTTCCAGGGATGGAATATTAAAACATTTTTTTTCGGCCCATTCCATATTTGGTAGTACATGTAGTAACTAAAATTGTTAAAAATTTTAAGTTTTTCTTTACCAAAACCTTTTTATACGTCATGAAGATTTGCATTGCCCAAAAAAAAATTTTTTAATTAAAAAATTTTGTTTCCAGGGGTGGGAAATTGATCTTTTTTTATACGTGAAAGTAATCAAACAGGCAACTGATGCTGTTTTTATCGCTAACTAAGCCTGTCTTTTATTTAGGAAGAACAAAATTGGTGTCAAATATTCAAAAATAAAATTTCGAATCCAGGGATGGACAAGTGCAATATTTAATAGTACATGAAAGTGACCAAAATGGTTAAAAAATTTAAATTTTTCTAAAAATATATTACCTTATACCTCATGAAGTGTTGCACTGATAAACAAAAAATTAAAATTTCGCCAGGGTTGGGAAAATAAAAGTTTTTTTTGGTACATGCAATATTTTGTAGCACATGTAATAACCAAACTGGTTACAAAATTTTAGTTTTTCTTAAACAAAACTACTTTATACCTCATGAAGATTTGCATTAATAAAATAAATTTTAAAAATTTAAATTTCGCTTCCAGGGTTGGGAAATTTAATTTTTTTTGTACACAAAAGTAACCAAAGAGGGAATTGACGTTGTTTTTTGGCAACTAAAACTATTTTATATTTTGGGAAGACCAAATTGGTATAAAAAAATTTCCAAAAAAAATCAAAATTTCGAATCCAGTGTTGGACAAGTGCAATATTTTATAGTTCATGAAGGTGAAAAAAATGGTTGAAAATTGTAAATTTTTCTTAAATAATACTACTTTATACTTCATAAAGAGTTGCATTGGTTAAAAATAAAACAAAAAAAAATTAAAACTTCACTTCCAGGGTTGGGAAGTTTAAAGTTTTTTTGGTATCTACATGCAATATATTGAAGTACATGAATGTAACCAAAATGGTTGCAAATTTTAAGTTTTTCTTAAATAAAACGACTTTATACCTAATGAAGACTAGGATTGGTAAAAAAATTTAAATTTTCTTCCAGGGATGGGAAATTGAAATTTTTTTACACATAAAAGTAACCAAAAAGGCAACTAATGTCGGTTTTTTAGTAATTAAAACTATTTTTTAGTTCAGAAAAAACAAAATTGGTATCAAAAAAGTTTTAAAAAATTATCATTTAGATTCCAGAATTGGATAACTGCAATATTTTGTAGTACATGAAAGTGACCAAAATGGTTACAAATATTAAGTTTTTCTTAAATAAAACATTTAAAGAGTTGCATTGGTAAAAAGATTTAAATTTCGTTTCCAGGGTTGGGAAATTGAAATATGTAAAAGTAACCAAATAGGCAATTGACGGTGTTGTTTTTGCTAATTAAAATTTTTTTTATAATTCAGGAAGAACAAAATTGGTTTTAAAATCTTAAAAAATCAAAATTTTGCCTCCAGGGTTGAAGAAACTAAATATATTATGGTACGTGAAAGTGACCAAAAAGTTTAATTTTTTTTTCAAGTAAAACTATGTTACATATTTTAATTAAACCTACTTCCTGTTTTAGCAAGAAAAAAAGAAGAATTACATCTGTGAAGGGTATTTAAGATTACTTGTTTGACATACGTTGAATACTTTGACAGATATTAGTAAAACTCCATTCATATTTGTCAAGTAACTGCACAAAAAGCGTAACCACTAAATACTAATGAGAACACTTTTAATTCAGGCAAGTGTTTATTGAGTTAGAAAGTTTCCACCAATATTAAATTCTATGACAGTCAATTAGTTGTGTATGAAACTGTTTTACTTAATGAACATGTATCTTAACCAAAATATGTTTAATTAATATATGTATAGTTGCTACGCTTTTTTTGACATGTATTTGACATGTTTCGATCAATTTTGTTGTATTGCGTGTTCAGGAAAAATAAAATATTATACAAAACATTTAATAAAATAGATTTAAGTTGAATAAATACAATGGCGAACAAACAACTGATTTATGGCATGTTTCCATATAGCAAGTAAATGTTCAGGCAAACATGTGTATTCCTGAGTATTCATATCTCACTTGTCTAACTTACGTAGCGCTTTTCGTTTGTTAAATTGAGGGATTGCCATACTGAATATTTTCGTATTGTGGTTATTTCTTTCCATACCAAAACAATTCTTTAATACGCAGTGGCTACTCTATAGCAAACATAAAAGCAGCTGTTTTTTATTTACAAAGATACATTTATGTACGTGAATAATTGTTGTGCCAAAATTAAAATTTAAATATTTAAGATGTTTCCATATATTGAAATAAACTTTGATTCCGATTCAAGCGAGAGTGATAGTGATATTGTGGATTTGCGTTTGTGCCGTAGAAATGTTCGTGATGCATTAAATGTATTGGATGTTTTCAATGCTACTTGAAGAAATCAGTCTAAGACTGAAACCGGCATATCGGACTACCCACATACCGGCGCCTATAAAACTTTCTACGTCTTTAACTTTTTTGGCTACTGGTGGCTATCAAGCGTCAGTGGGAAACGAGTACGTTTCTTCCATATCAAAATCAAACGTTTCAAAAATAATTAGTGAATTACTAATCATCTTTGTGGAGCATCTGGGACGTAAATGGATTAAATTGGATAAGAGCTTGGAAGAAGAAAACAAAAGAAAGTTTTTATGAAACTTCTTTTATTCCCGGTATTGTGGGTTGTGTAGATGGCACACATGTTCGTATAAAAGTTCGTGGCAACGAACAAAATCATCTTTATTACAATAGGAAAGGTTACTATAGTTTAAACGTAATGTTGGTAAGTATCAAAGACAATAAATCCATTCCAACTTTGTAGAATAAGGAAAAAAGCTAAACATACATACATGTATTTAAATTTTTTTTAGATTTGCGACCAAAATATGGTCTTAAAGTACGTGGATGCACGACATCCAGGAGCCAACCACGATGCATTCGTTTGGGACCAAAGTGCTGCAAATCATTATTTTCAATCCTGCTATTTAAATGGAAAACGAAATACATGGCTTTTAGGTAATATGAACGGTATTAGTATTTGATTTTCAACTAAAACAATTTTTTAAAATAGGTGATTCTGGCTATAAGTTGCAGCCTTACTTGATGACGCCTGTAAGGAATCCCACAAATTCCCAAGAGAAGAAATACAATGAGAAACACCGCAAAGCAAGAAATATCATTGAGAGATGCAATGGGGTTTTAAAAAACCGTTTTATGTGCATCATAGGATCTAGGAGATTGCACTATGATGCTGAAAAGGCTACCAAAATTATTAACTCTTGTTGTATACTACACAACATTTGTATTTTTTACCGAAACAATTGGGAACTTCTTGGTAGCGAGCTGCTTGAAAATACTGACGACAATGCCCAGGCTGATGATGAAGTCCTTACCGAGCAAGCAGATGCCCAAACAATACGAGCTGATATAATAAGAAATTTATAAACCAAAAAAAAAATTATTTATGATTTACTTATGTACACATGTTTGTATATTTATTAAACAAAAGAAAAAAACAATTCATTAAAAACTAATTTGTAACACTTCAACAAATTAAAAAGTATTTTCATTACAGTAAAAGCAATATACTAAGGTACTGGGAAAGTTTGATAAAGCTGAAATACTCGTATTTGAAAAAAGACTTGAGGTAAGCAATAAAGAAATATAAAAGTAATTAAGAAATAAACTAATCTTCGTCCTGGAAGTACTTAATTAAATCAATTAATGACTTTTTAATTTCTTTTGTTGACTCGGCAATCTCTTTTAGGGCTTTAGCATGATCTTTAGCTACTTCGACATGAACTCTTGCTGCTTCGGCTTGAATTTTAGCTGCTTCAGCATGCTTATTCATTATATCCAACGTTTTATTTTGCATTTCATTTTGTTAGATTGAAAGTTGGATTCTCTCTGAAGTCCTTTCGTTATATTTTCTCTTTCTATTGTTCGGAAGTGGTTGTTTTTTAGGGGTTGATGTTGGTATTATTTTTCGTAGTGTTAGCGGTAGTGATTGACTTGTACAAAAACAATTCAATATAATTTATTAAATATTATACATAAAACAGCATGTATAGATCAATAAATTTGCACCTCACAAGTTTTGAAATTATTTTGGGGTTTCGTTTAATCTCCCAATTGGCAATTTAAAAGAAAGGATTTATTATTTTATTCATTTAGAATGACTTTTACTTAAAAAAAATACATAAGATCAACTTGTTTTTTATAAAACAGTATAAAATAATTAAAAAAGATGTGTGGTGTCGTGGGACACCGGATAGGAACGCAGTTCCTTATTATAAAAATATTAATTTTAAGTTCTATTCGAGGTATAAAGAAAATAATTATTCGGGTATACATTTTTTATTAGGATTTTTCTTTTCGCCGATCAACGAAAATACAGAATCAGTTTTGTTCCCAAAAGAAATTGAATTCTGTCACGGCCCGGCTGCGTATGATTAATATTTGTTTGTATGGAATTGTATTACTTATACGTCTTAAACATTGAGTTAGAAACAAAATATCTTACGTTACGGACGTTTCTTCCCGGTTAGGGTACCCCTCCGCAACGTCTCATAAGGAACTTCGTTCCAATTAAAATATATACGTCTTTTCCAATAGTATTTCAAAATTTTGCTATTATATTTCAGAATTTCCTAAAAATTAACTCTACTCGTAGGTTCTAAAATAGGAGTTACAATATACAATTAAAAATTTAGAATATTATCCTAAAATTTTTGAACAAAATTCGTAAATATAATACAAAAATTGGAAATAATGTGGTTTTCATAAATCAATCATATATATTACATTTTGACATTTTTATTAAATCGTTATTTATTTCGCAATTAGAGTTTTTCATTTTCAAATAATCTTTAGAATAAAGAATTCCTTCTTTTAAAGTTTTATTTTCTAAGGAACATCGGAATTTCGTGCACAGCTACAACAAGGCAATTGAATTGTTATTAAAAGAAGAATTATATAATAAAAGATGTTCCACACTATTATTAAAAAATCGGCATTTTTTAGGGGTAAAATCGGCAAATCGGCATATTGAAATTTTCGGAGTAAAAAATCGTCAAAACGCCGATAAATCGGCATTTCTGGCAGCCCTGATTACCATCCACTTGTTTTGAAGCGGTGGGTGTTACAACAGCTATTTTAGCACAACCTCTAGGTGGTGTTATTTCAACTAATTTATGAGCACAAGGCAAACCCAAAGTAGTACCAGCAGGTGCTGTTGTCGATGAGAGATGACATATTCTGTCAATATGCAGTTAAAATTGCGTCAAGTTATTTATTGCACATGGGCCGCCACCAGTTCGGTGAAGACTTTTGTTGTTTTCACTAATTTTCTTTTTTACTCTGCACTTTTGATCGTGCCAAACCTAATATAGATACATATAGTGAATAGTTAGATAATTAAAGGTATGTTAACACAATACCCTTTTCCATTCCGAACCACTTCTTACTGGAGGCCCGAAAGCGTTTATTTTATTTGCAACGTTATCCCACGTTTCGTCTACCATCACTCTAGTGCTGCCAAGTGTAGGACTGCCAGTAGCAAGTTGTGGGTGTTCCTCTATTAGCTCAACCAACTTTTGGAATTGACTTATGTTGGTTTTCTTGAGACTGGAATTTTGTTATTATATATGTATGTACATATATATGTATGTACATATATGTATGTACATATATATGTATGTACATATATATGTATGTACATATCCGTATGCTTATATGGATACTTACCATTTCTTATTGTTTATATCCATAATTATATTTGGTATATATATTTCTATTTTATTTATATTTTGGCAAACGAACTTATTTGTTATTATTTTTTTAATGAAAATTTTTAAACCAATAGTTTTTATGCACACAAGTTATTAGTTTTGCTTGCCTGTTTTTGACAGTAGTGACAATTGAAATCACAATAAACTACTAGTCTTACGTTATCACTCAAGAAAAGTTGACATTTGTGTTACAAAAACCCAAAACAAATATCTTTACTCAATTGACTAACATTTTTGAGTCACTTGTTATGTAGAAACATGTCATTAATATCCGTAAAGAAAGCACTCATTGTGCTAACTAGAGACGAGCAATATTTCTCTACGTGTGATTAAACCACTGTTGCTGAAAACTCACGAATCACAATAGTGACCCACGTTGTGAATTAACAGCTACTTGATAAGCTGTTCTATTGTGTTTTTGTTACATACACAAATTGTGATATTTTAGTTTCGGTAATGGCTTTTTTTGTATGCATAAACCAGTGATGTCAGCGTCATACACAATTGTGTATATCTGTTATAAAATTTTTTATTTGACACATTGTTGTCACAATACTACTATATATAAATGAAATTTATTTCTTGGTGGTTAAGCAATGTCTATATGCATTTCATTGGTGCTTTACCAAATCATCAGTAGACTTCAACCACAGTTTTGAAGAGTTATAAAAACCTCTTATCTGAAAACCATCTGAGAACTCACAATTTGTAAATTACAAACTATTTTCAAAAATCACAACAGAATAAGCATAGTAGGCCTTGAAACTCATACAAAACTAAACCAACAAACAAATTATATTTGATATGAATCTTTTATTTTTCTACACCTTTATACAATCAGAAATCCATTGGATAACAAGTAAAAAAAATATTTATAAGGCAAAATGAAAAATAAAATCTAGATAAGAGGTTTTTAATTTTTTTTAATTTTTCAAAACTGTGGTTGAAGTCTACTGATGATTTGGCAAAGCACCAATGCATATAGACATTGCTTAGCGACCAACAAAGAAATTTCATATATATATATATATATATATATATATATATATATATATATATAAAATTAAATATTTATCTTTATGGTGCATAAAATTAACTGTGAGCACCTGCATTATATCATATGTACCCCTCATTTAGACAATAACGATTAAGTAAAATTTATTTTATAATCGTGTGTACTGCGATGTTTCTACATGATGTAAACATTTTTCTTTCAAATGTAAACAATGGCGAAGTATTTTAATTTCAAAAATATTTATTTGCTGCATAAAATAACCTGCGAGCTACTATATGGTGTCTTTATTGAGCTCCTGTAAACTTCAAATTTGAATTTTATTTAATAGTCTTGTGGACATCGACAAAGAACGTGCAAGCGGAAGAATTAATAAAAAAAGATATATGATGAAATATAAAAAATATTTTACGAAAAAAAAATGCGTTTAATGATTTTCAATGTCTCTTATGTTTTAAAACATATGAACTTAAGAGATTGGATAGTTTGAAGAGGCATTTCGATCATTTTCATAATGATATTAAAAAATATGACGTCAAAGAAAGGAGAAACCAATATATGATTAAAAATGTTTGTCGCTTTTTCCTTCAACATACCTTTGCGAACATATATATTCCGATTTGAAACACATTCGCTCAAAACATCGCAATAAATTAAAATCCGAAAACCTAAAAAATGTTTTGTTGTTACGAAAGTGCAAGTTAACAACTGTGGCGACGCTGTCGCCAAAAAATAATTTAGCAACTTAAGCTCATTCTTTATTTTTGTTTTTACACGCGCTTCCGATCCAATTACGAAATTGCCTTCTTGCTGAAATGATGGGAAAATAATTTTGCATGATCAGCGTCTGCATACTCGCGCAAATTAATAATCACTTGATTTTGGTGAGTAAAAAAATATGTTTTTCCGACGACTATGCGTCTCTTTTATTTCACTATATTTTTAAAACTAACTTATTTCATTATGTCTGTTCTTATATATAGGTTACTAATTTCTATTATGACAAAGGTCACTTTCTTAATTATTAAATTTTATCTTATTTTTACAATATGTTCTTTTTTTTTAAATTAATATGTCTTATCTTAAGGTTCTTTGTAGTTGACCTTGAAGTGAAAGTGTGTTTATCTTATGTTCACAATCTATACATTTTAAAGGTTTATGTATATTCCTTTATTTACTAACAATACATTCATTATCAAAGGTCACTTCTTTATTTGTGAAAATACATTTGTTATCAAGAGTTTCTTCTTTTATTTGTGAAAATATACTTATTATCTTATTTTACTTATGGTGTGTATGAGGCTGACCTTAACTCCCTCCTATGTTAAACAAGATCGCCCCGATCTTTCCTAATTCGTTGTAATTCTATTTGATATGCCTTATTGAAATTATTGATTACTGATATACGTCTGTATTCTTTTATGCATGACATAATTTTTATTAAAAGGAAGATAATTAGTAATAGCGTCGTAAGAAAAAGTATAGTATAAAAAATTGATCTGATGGGATGCTGTTCAAATGGAATGCTGAATTTTTTCATTGAGTCGATATTGTTAAATGCATTGTCTTTGTCTGATGTGAGTATATTCATGATTGCAAAGTCTTCGTCGTGGTTCATGTATATTGTTTGTCTTATTCTATCGTGAAGGTTCCTATATGTCTTGTTGTCTATTTCAAAAATATCTGTGAATGTGACTAAAGTTATACCTGTAGTAGTAACATTGTTGACTGTGTGGTTTCCGTCTAGTAATATAAAACCTTCGTCGATTACAAGTAGTGCATTATTATATTCCTGTATGACGTTACATGTGCTTTTCCTATTATTCAGTAGTGGAAGTATACATGTATCTGTTTCGTTATTTGTTTGGCAAATATTTCTACCTAAAAAATTCTTGCATTGGTTTACCCGAACGTATTCTGTGTCACATAAGGCGATTTGGTCATCTCTCTGTATCTTCCCATGCCTAAAACTTATGGGCGTTATTTTGAAAAGCTTACAGTCCTTTTTTAGTATAGGGTATTTGTAAATAGTTATGAATATTTCTCCTGTCCCTGCTGTGTATATGTCGGCGTATTCTAAAATGTTTATTATGGGGGCTGAAATTAGTTCATGTTGTATGACTTCTTCTAAGTCTTTCAAGCTTAAGGATTCTGTTAAGTATTCGCCATTTTTAGCGGCATTAATTGTCCTGACGAGTAATAATAATTCATCGTGTACCTGTTCAATGATGAGGTGATTTTCTATTGTCTGGCCTCGCATTGTTTCAATTAGTCTTTCGAATCTTGAGTTGACATGTCGTTGTTTTTCATTGTTATCTATTAATTTATTTATAGCTTTTTCCATATTGATGAAGTCGTCATGGTCTGGTGTTCCTGTAATAAATTTGAGTGCGGATCCCAGAAAGTTCAAAGCTCTTGTATGACGTTTATTTTTTTTTTTTTTTTTTTTTTTTTGTTAACAAACACAGCCCGCAAAGCTATTTGCTTGTCTGCGGAAAACACCCAGAGTCTCCGGCGGGAATCGAACCCACGACCATTGGACTGACAGGTAGCATTGCTATCCATCAGCCACAGAGGCACCCTGTGCGTTGAGTTGTTCTGTTATTAATTCAATTTTTCTTATCCAGATGGTTTCTTGAGTAGTGGGTTCGCAGTTTGTCGTGACAATTTGTCTATATGGAGTAAGTATTCTTGTTATGTTGGTGACATGGAAGAGGTATGTGTTCGTCAAATATATATACAGGGTGTTTTTTTTAAAGGTATAGAACTTCGAATTGAAATAAAATACAAGAAAATCGTTTTAATGTCCATCAATTTGGCTTTATTGGAAGGATAATTTTATGCCATAAATGTTTAAATATGATTTCGGGCATGTGGCCGCCGCGGCTGGCTCGAATAAAGCCAATTCTACAGGTCCAATTTTCAACCTCTTTTTCGAGCATATGGGGCCGTATGTTGGCAATAGCGCCACGAATGTTGGCTTCCAAGTCCCCTAACGTTTCTGGTTTATTGGCGTAGACGAGCGACTTCACATATCCCCAAAGAAAATAATCCAATGGTGTCAAATCACACGATCTTGGTGGCCAATTGACAGGTCCATTCCGCGAAATTATGCGCTCATCGAATGTTTCCTTCAATAAATCGATTGTGACGTGCGCTGTGTGGCATGTAGCGCCGTCTTGTTGGAACCACAACTCATCCACATTCATGCCATCCAATTCGGGAACAAAATAGTCGGTTATCATGGCTCTATACCGGTCTCCATTAACGGTAACTGAGTCTCCAGCATTATTTCGGAAGAAGTATGGCCCAATGACTCCACCAGCCCATAGAGCACACCAAACAGTCAGTTTTTGTGACTGTTCGACGTCTCTGCGGATGCGTATTATCACACAGAGTAAACGCAGTGCGAAAACGATCCATGGTTAACCGAATTAATTGCTCTGATGGACGATTATGTAGACCATAAAATGGACGGAGCTTGCGGTAAACTTCGCGAACTGAACCATTACTTTCGAAATAAATTTGCACGATTTGCAAGCGTTCTTCTTTTGTCAACCTGTTCATGATGAAATGGCAAACCAAACTAAATATTAATCACTTGACAGCTGACAAAATGGCCGCCAGTTAAAAAAGTGATGCCAACTTAAAGTTCTATACCTCAATAAAAAACACCCAATACATCATCTGTCTTTGTTAGAATGTACTTCTTGCCTTGTAGGTTGTCTATTTTTATTTCTGCTTTGATTGTTTGTGCGACCACCGCGAGTAATATCAGGAAGAAATTCATCTTCGTTAATTGTGTAGTTTTTGATATTATCCTTGCGTACAGTTACACCCCTCGTAGTTAAGACAGTGTCCTCACGGTCTTCCTTCACGATGTATTTGATATATCTGGCGTCGTTCTTCTTTTTTACTCCTTTTATCTTCACTAGAATTTGTTCATTCGGTGAGAAGGTTCGGTGTTTGGTGCCTTGGTTCAATTTCTCCAATGTTTTTTTCGATGCTTTCTTTATTTTTTCGAATATATCACTCTTGTCGTACTTTATCCTGTTGAAAATGATATCTCTGGGTCTGAATCCTGTCACTGTATGGATTGTGTTATTTAATTCGCGTACTGTTTTATAGATTTCGTCTGCTATTGTTGTTGTGTTCTGTATATTAAATATCCTGGCTAGTTCTGATATAGTGCTGTGGGCTCTCTCGACTTGTCCGTTCGATGTCGATCTATAAACTGGTGTTTCTATCTTTCTTATGCCGTATTTTGTACACATTGCTTTTATGGCTGGGGTCGACATACAGCGTTCGTTATCAGTCACTAGTCTTTTACAATCTGGGTAGTTGTTTGTGAGTATTTCTTCTATCTTGTCACTCATTCGTTCTTTTGAGTCAAGTTCTCTTAACGTTATGTATTTCGAAAATTTGTCAATAGCGACCAAGAAGGTTTTGTTTTCGTTGAAGTATATATCCATATGTATATATTCACCTGGTTCTGTTGGTATGTCGGATTCTTTTAATGGTTCCCTTATAGGTTGTCTCTCGTATTTCCGAAAAGACATGCCACACATTTTTTGTTGTACGCCTTGCATTCTCTTTTTAAATTTGGCCAGTAATATTTCTCATAAATTTCCTTTACATTATTCCTATATCCCCGATGTGCTCTGTCGTGAGTCTCTTTTATGATTTCTGTTTGTTTTTCTGAATTTATTATATCTTGTAATTTTACAGGTGTATAAACAAATCTTATTCCATTAAATGTATTCTTTATTTTCTCACCATGTGCATACAATGATTCAGCATTTGTGTGTATCGCGGTTACTTTTCCCGGTATGAGAATCTTTTTTAATTCTTCGATTAGGTTTTCTTCGTCAGTAAAATGTATCTTATGTCTTGTTTTGTTTGTGAATGTAGTGTATGTTATCGTATCATTGATGTTCGTATTAGGTATTAGTTCGATCTGAGTTGTATATGAATTGAATGGTTGTGACACTGTATCAAAGATTTCAGAGGGTGAGCTTTCGGCTGAGTGGACAGTACTAATTGTTGAAGAATTTATTTGCTGTCTTGAGAGGGCGTCGGCTACAACATTTAAATGGCCGGGTTTGTACACTAGCTTTGCACCGAAGTCCTCGATTATATTCTTCCACCTCATTAATTTAGTGTTTGGGTTTTTCTCAGATGTTGCGAACGTTAGACATTGATGATCAGTATAGATAGTTAAATCGGCTACACCATAAATGTAGTTTCTTAATTTCTGTAATGACCATATTATTGCTAAAAGTTCTTTTTCGTAATTTTCCTCTGTCTTGCTTAGAGTTCGTGATAAAAAATGTATCGGTTTCTTATTTTGACTGAGAACTGCCCCCAGTGCTACGTTGGAAGCGTCAGTTGTCAGTTCGAAAGGTTTAGAATAATCTGGTTGAAAAAGTTCTGTCTGTTCCCTCAAACAAATTTTCAAGGTGTCTATGGCTCTTAACGCCTGTTCGTCGAGGTTTACAGTTGTGTTTTTACTCTGATTTTTTCCTACTTGTCCATTGTCTCTTAAGTGTACAGTCAAAGGTTTGGCTATGCTTGCGTAGCCCTTGATGAATTTCCTGTAATATCCAGTCATTCCAAGAAATCCTCTCAGGTCTTTCAGTGTTTTCGGGGTTGGATACTTATTTATTGCCTCAACTTTTTCGGGGTTAGTTGCAATTCGGTTATGTCTGATGATATGTCCTAGGTACTCTACTTCTGTTTGAAAGAACTTAGATTTTTCATCAGAAATTTTTAATGTGGCTTTGTTCAGTGCCGCAAATATTATTTTGATGTGTTGTATATGTTCCTCCAGCGAAGAAGAATATATGAGAACGTCGTCAATATAGACGTATGCAAATTTTCCTACATAATCCCTTAGTATATCATCTACACATCTTTGAAAGATTGAAGGTGCATTTTTCAAACCAAAGGGCATACGGATAAACTCATATTTGCCACCGTTAACACAAAAGGCTGTTTTTCCCTATCTTTCTCAGAGATTCTTATCTGGTGAAAACCTGATTCTAAATCTAAGGTAGTAAAATACTTAGCTTTGCCTAGATTCTGTAGCGTCATGTTAACACCTGGGATAATGTATCTATCTGCGATTGTGTTACTATTTAATTTCTGGTAATCTATGACCATTCTTTTCTTTGGTTTCCCCTGTTCGTCTGTACCCTTTTTGGGGACTGTCCATATTGGAGAGTTGTATGGACTATTACTCTTTTGTATTACTCCTTCGTATAAAAGTTTTTTTATTTCTTTATTGACAAATTCGTTGTCAGCTATTGGGTATGGGTATTGTTTTGTCCATATTGGATCTTCGTTTCTTGTCCTAATAGTAGCTTCTATAGTAGTTGTGAAAGGTAGTGGTCCTATGCCATTATTCTCTTTCATCATTCTGTCTATTTCTTGCTTATATATTTCTTCTCCTATAATGTAGTTCAACTTAGGCTGACTGTCACTACTCATGGTTGTTAAAGTCATGTCCCTAACGTTTATTTCAGCATTTAGTGTTCTTAATCCTTCTAATCCTAGAATCATGTCAAATGATTCAATGTTTTCTAATTCAAAAAATGTTATTTCCCTATTCATTAGTTTAATGATTCTTTTAGTATTTATCATCGAATAACCGTGTATGGTTTTAATTTTAATTTGTTCTATTTTTATTCTAGGTGAGGAATCACACTTTGCACTTATATAATTATGGGTTGCGCCTGTGTCAATTAAAATTTCATATTTTTTTTTTGATAAATCACTAGCTAATGTACGGTAGGGCAACCCATCTCTTAGTTTAAATGGTCTAATCTTAAATTATTTACCGTTTGTTCCTGTTCTGGATACATGCTAGAGTTGTCTTTTTGTTGTAAGTGGTTGATCCGCTGTTGTTTGTTCGTGCAATAGTTGCCGCTGTGTTCTTTTTTCCAAGGCTGGTTATTTGCAAAGGGGTGATTTTGGGAGTTGTATGGTGAATTGGTTTTTCTATGCTCCTGTACGATTTGCCTTGAGTCCGTTTCCATAGGGACGGGTTTTGGTTGTTGATAATTAGTTTGTTGATTCTGATTTCTTGGAAACAGTGGTTTTTGTTGAATAAAATTGGGGCGTCTATTATGTTGCGGATGGTGGTTGAGTTGTTGTTCCCTTTTTGTATCATGATGGTTTCTGTGGTTGTACCCGTAATCGTATGACAACCGTAGGTTCTGGTGTTGGTTGTCATGTTCTATAGTCCTGGCTATAGCGTATGCATGCTCTAGGTCACCGAGGGTATTAGCATATAGGGTCGATCTTACGAACGCATTTGTGATGCCTGCGACAAATATACGTACCGCTTCATCTTTCGCATTCCTGGTCATAGCATCTATTGCGATTAGCTGCTCGCCAGACATCGCAATTTTTGATGTGATGAGGTTGAGGGCTTGGTTTATCCTGTCGTGGTATTCTGACAGAGATGATCTATTCTGCGTGATTCTCCTCATTTCGTCCTGTAATACGTAGAGTGGGCGCATGTCCGCGTACGTATAGTCCAATCTGTTGCGTATGGCTTCAAAATTAAATGGTGTGTTATTATTTATTAGTATGTCTGAAGCTTGACCTCTTATTTTCGATTTTATAATAGATAGAGCTTCTGAATATCGACTATGTGTCCTGAATTGATCGATGTCTTTCATTAGTCTGGAAGCATCCTCTCTCCAAGCTCTATATACAGATTGTTTCCCGTCAAATGTTGGTAATGCTTTAAAAACTTCTAGGGAAATATCATTCGCGGAATTATATCTTGTTGATATATTCTCTAGTCTTTCTATAGGGGCTTGATCCAGTAGTGGATTGATTCTGATGTTGTTTATTTTTTCTGTTAGTGCTTGACAATAGCGTTCCATCTCGCTAAGTTTTGCTGTCAAGTTAGCTAATTGTGTCTCATTAGTCGCCATTGCACGGTTTTCGTCGTATTTCAATTCTCTTTTTTGTTTTTTAAAATTAATCATTTATAATTCCTTTTTTTATAAGGAATTCTCATACGTTATATTCCTTTTATAAGGAATTTTTATACACTATATGTTTTTTTGTATTGGCCTTTTGCTGCATCAAAAGGATTCTTGTGGTCCGCTCCAAAAAGGTATGAATTTAATATACCTCCTGGCAGGATCGCCAATTAATAATCACTTGATATGTTTTTCCGACGACTATGCGTCTCTTTTATTTCACTATATTTTTAAAACTAACTTATTTCATTATGTCTGTTCTTATATATAGGTTACTAATTTCTATTATGACAAAGGTCACTTTCTTAATTATTAAATTTTATCTTATTTTTACAATATGTTCTTTTTTTTTAAATTAATATGTCTTATCTTAAGGTTCTTTGTAGTTGACCTTGAAGTGAAAGTGTGTTTATCTTATGTTCACAATCTATACATTTTAAAGGTTTATGTATATTCCTTTATTTACTAACAATACATTCATTATCAAAGGTCACTTCTTTATTTATGAAAATACATTTGTTATCAAGAGTTTCTTCTTTTATTTGTGAAAATATACTTATTATCTTATTTTACTTATGGT
The DNA here is from genome assembly GCA_951800035.1 of Linnaemya tessellans. Taxonomy (NCBI): domain Eukaryota; kingdom Metazoa; phylum Arthropoda; class Insecta; order Diptera; family Tachinidae; genus Linnaemya; species Linnaemya tessellans. Next base: position 78,290,421 of record OX637533.1, on the reverse strand, counting down.
GTGTATGAGGCTGACCTTAACTCGCATGTTGGTGCAACGTGATCAGGGAATCGAACGAGCCAACAAAGTTGGCTGGAAACAATTAGTCTTGGCTACGGTGTCTCGAGAATCGGTTGCCTTTTAAATTGATCTCTTGAATTATTAATTTTGTATTTTCATTAATTCATATTGTGAAATTCAGTTTTATTGTCACATTGATTTATATTTTAAAATTATTAAAGGTATTTAAAATTTATAAGAATTAAATTCCAATTGGTTTCTTTAAACAAAGGCGCAGTTGTGAGCGCCTCAACTTATGTTTTTTAATAAAACCGCTTAAAATCCTTTAACTTGCACCCGAGCAGGGACCCACTTACATAAAACAGTGGTGTCTTTTATAATATACAAAATAAAATAATTTAAGAAATAAGTTCTGCGATCTCCAAGGAGCACTCCAGAACTAATAATTAATAAGAAATAATAACAAAGCAAGAAATATAAAAGAATAAAAAGATCTGCGATCTCCAAGGAGCACTCCAGGACCAATAACTGAATCAAAAAATAGAATAGGCCCTCCTTCGCCAACCTGATACTCCTGGGGGTCAATTCTGGTTCTGTGAAAACGTGAAATGAAAAAAAACTTTTCATTTTCGTTTTCATAACAACTTTTCATAACACTTTTCACATTTACACAAAATGCGATTCCC